>CAOLHI010000418.1:0-600000 GCA_948474755.1 Ctenosaura bakeri
ATGAAGTGTATGGAGATCACCACTGCATTATTTAAAGGCTGTCTTGCAATACTCCCTTTGATAGCCACAGTATCTGTTTGCAACTTGCTTCACAGCTGAAGTGCGTGTTGCCCCGAGATGTGTGATAACAGTAATTCCCAAGCTCTGCCATGGGAGCTGTCACTGGGCACAAATCACAAATTAATTAAAATAGAACCATATTTTACCTTTTGCAAGTTGATAGTTAATTGTGTTAACACAAGATGGGAATAATTAGTCCTTAGGCCAGGATGGGAATTGTGAAGCTCATGGGCCACGTTTAGCCCTTGGATAGGGTCTTGTGTAGCTCCTGAGATACACAGCAGTCCCTCTAAGATTCTGAGACCCTCAAAACATTTATCTGAAAAAAATGGAGGGGGGCCTGAGCTAAAAAAAGAAATGCTCATAAAGAAAGAAAAGCCCTTTGAGGGACTGTGAAAAATTGTTTTGGGGGTTCCTTGTCATTGCCAGACCAAAAACTTGTGAAGGCTCCTTAAAAGTTGTGTAGAAGAGGTTATTTCAGCAGGTGTCGGTTGTCACATACCTAAGTAACAAGCAATACCTGTGGAAATTCCTCTTTTCCATCTTCCCAAGTGGAAATGCAAACTTGCACCAGAGACAGTTACTGTCATTGCAGCTCTTGTTGAGACACGTGGAAATACCACCAGTACTGGAAGACACTAAATAACTTGTCCACACATTCTTGATTAGACAGGATCTAGTCAGCTGCATTGGCCAAGAAACTCACCCACAATTTAAAGCAAGCCAAAGGACTGGTGCTGAAATTTTGAACAAACATGGTTTAATTTTATTGCATATGTCCGCATGAAGCCTCTCCGTGGGGTCCTCTGCCCTCTCTTGTATCACAAACGCACACACGTTTAAAAAAAAAGGAAGCAGATGCCCCTACAATGAAAACAACAGAGTAAATTATGCTTATTTGAATAAATGTATTTGAACAGGATTGCTTGGTATGCCCTGGTGCTGTCGTGAGAAATTGTTCTGCTTTCTTTTTTGAAGGCCATTTCCGCACTGGACTGTTATAGCGCTATTATTCCACTTGCAACATCCTATGGAATCCTGGGCTTTGCAGTTTCGGGAGGGGCCGGCTGGATTCCATAGGATGTTGCAAGTGGAATAGCGCTATAACAGTCCAGTGCGGAATGGGTCTAAGTTGTGATTTGCAGTAAGAAGTCTACGGTAAAATATAAAGTGTGGTGGTAGTAGCTAGAAGGTTGACGTGAGAGAATCAGGTTCTGATACTCATTGGGTGATCTTAGGCAAGTCATTCTTTCTACACCCTACCTTATATTGTTGTCCTCCAATGGCGATCCCGGCAGCGGCACTACCGGGAAGGGAATGCGATGGGATAACTCTCCTCCACATCAGACCAGCTTCCTGCAGAAGGGAGCATGATGGACACATGCTCCCTTTCACAGGCACACTTTCCCATGCTGTGTTTGGGCAGAAAGCGCTGCCATCACGGTTCCAAGCCTTCTGCAGGGCATATAAGTGCAGGAGTGTAGCATGATTGAGCATCATTGATACAGAAAACTTGTCAATGATTTAATCCGCAATCATGCCAGCTAATAAAGGAAGGAGGACAGGACCACGATGACATCATGCAGGAGCGACGTCACAGTCCAGCATCTCTTGCATTGCCATCACGGGATGCCTGTCTGCAGAAAAGGCCTCAGTCTCAATCTATCCTACTTCATAAGGTTATTGGTGTTGCGAAGATAAAGGAGGGAAGAGGTGAACCATGTACTCCACCTCAATCTCACAAGAGGAATAGTGAGATGTGAATGGACCTAATGCATAAATTAATAAATATTAAAGTGTTGCCCAAGTCATAAAATCATAGGATCACAGAATCATAGAGTTGGAAGAGACCCCAGGGGCCATCGAGTCCAACCCCCTGCTATGCAGGAACTCCCATCAAAGCATTCCCAACAGATGGCCATCCAGCCTCTGCTTAAAAACCTCCAAAGAAGGAGGAGACTCCACCACCCTCCATTGAGGCAGCACATTCCACTGCCGGACAGTTCTGACCGTCAGGAGGTTTTTCCTGAGGTTCAGGTGGAATCTCCTTTCCTGAAGCTTGAATCCATTGCTCCTTGTCCTAGCCTCTGGAGCAGTAAAGAACAAGCCTGCTCCCTCCTCAACATGACATCCCTTGAAATATTTAAACATGGCTCTCATGTCCCCTCTTAACCTTCTCTTCCACAGACTAAACATACCCAGCTCCCTAAGGCGTTCTTCATAGGGCTTCATGGCTTCCAGACCCTTCACTATTTTGGTCGCCCTCCTCTGCACACGTTCCAGCTTGTCGCAAGTCTGCAATCCTGTTCAAATATACATGGGGCTGAACTCCATGGATCTTAATTTGATGTATTTTTGAGTGGCCGCCCCCATGATTGTGGTGTTCATTATCTATTCCCTCCCCCCAAAGCCAAATATTATTATAAGGAATGGTCTTGACTGTCAATTTGGCTCTTCCTTGGGTATACTCTACACCTACATATTCATGAAATACACAGGAGTAGTTCAGGATGCCACATGCTCAATTATTTAAAATTCTGTTGCTATGGCTCCAGAGCCCAGTGATCACTTGAAAGCAGATGCAGATGGCCTTTGGTTTTGGGTTCCCTTTTGCGTTTTGGTTAACTTGGTGCTTGAAGGTATTAGGTTAATTAAAAGCCATGTGTTCCACGAGGGACCTGGCTGCATTTGCGGATTAATAAGTACCCAAGAGAGCTCAGAGTGACTTGTGATCGAAAAATGTAAAGCTCAGTGGAGTCCTTCCTTGAACAAAGGGGAAAAAAGAACGAAGGAGTGGAAAGGAAAGGAGCAAGGAAGGACGGACGGACGGATGGAAAACCACAGGAAGAAAGAAGACAAAGAAAACATATACTTTCTTTTCCAGTAAGTTTAATGTCTTCTAGACCTGGCAACTGAAATTCTGTCTGAAGCTTTCCTCAAAGTGATCACGGCATTGCCAATTTATTCAGGTAGCCGTGGACCAAAGGAAATACCTTTTTTCTACAAACACAAATATAAGCAACTCCTTCCCTGAAGGAAAGATCTTGGCAAAGAGTCATCTTGTGATCAGTGAAGAAATCAGCAACTTGGAGAAGGAACAAAAGGTACTCTTGCTATCCTATAACAGAGGAGCTAAGAAACTTTCCTGCTGCTGCTTTCTCAGTAGTGGAATATCTCAAAAGGAAGAGGAATCTCTGTGGAATCTAGAAATCCTTTGTGGCATGTTAATAAAGCTGAAACCACCACCATGTTCCAATACCACAGTGAGATGGCTGTCCGTGAGAGAGACCAGAAAAAGTGGGCCTTGATCCGGAATGTCAATCAAGTCCTGAAACCTCCGACACTCTTACCGGTAAGAGAGAGATGTGTTGGCTCTTGGTTCCACGTTCAAACATGTGCTGATTCAATGCACATTTTGTATCTGTAAGTAAGCGCAATGGAGCTAAGTGGGACTTTCTTTTGAATAAGCATACACAAGATTTCTCTGGCCTGAAATCTAACCTCTTGGGAGTTATTTTATTTTATCCAGCTGCCCTTCAAGACAGTGGTCTTACCAAGTAAGCACTGGAGGCTCCTGAAATCTCAACACAGTGAAATCTGCTCAGATAGCATAGCCCCAACTGTCCCAATTTGGTAAGGACAGTCCTAATTAATCCTCTGTCATCCCACTTTCCCAGCTGCTTTTAAAATATCCTGGTTTCTGTCTCCTTTTCCCCCCTTCATCCTCAGCTTACTTCAATTGCTGAAAAAGTAGTTTGTTAACTCTGCAGGGAACAGGAGAGGAAGAGGCAGAATTTTGGTCTTCCCAGTTTGCTCCTGCAAAAGCAAACTTCTGCAAGCTGTCCCAGTTTAACTGTTTCTCCTCATTAATAACTTTTGCCATCTTGACCCACTCCGATGTTGCTTGGCCACATGTGTTCCAGGTTTCATCTGTGAAATATGGGAAGGTATGAGGTACTGCTCAGGAACCTTCCCGTGGTATCCAGCACATTCAGGCGATTGCTGTGTTCTGATGCTCTGTCAGCCTTAGAAATGGGGTAGCCCTTGCACCTTGCACCAAGGGGCTACAGATTTGCAGAAAAAATTGCACGCACTAATTTACATACATAGAATAAACCTGTTCAGAAGGAATGCCATATGCACTCATAACAAACCTCCAAAATGTCAACAAGTATCAATCAAAGAAGGTTAAGAGGTGACATGATAATTATGTTTAAACATTTGAAGGGATGTCATATAGAAGATGGAACAAACCTGTTATCTGCTGCTCCATATACTAGGACATGGAGCAATGGCTTCAAACTTCAGGGAAAGAGATCCCATCTAAACATTAGAAAGAATTTTCTTACAGTAACAGAAATTTGACAGTGGAATACACTGCCTCGGAGTATGGTGGAGTCTCCTTCTTTTGGAGATTTTTAATCTGAGGTTGGATGACCACCTGTCATAAATGTTTTGATTGTATATTCCTGCACGGCAGCAGGTTAGACTTGATGGCCCTTGTGGTCTCCTCCAGCTCTATGACTCTATGCGTCGAGGTTCCTGTTCTCCGATCGGAGACTGCTGAGATCCTGATATTTCAGGAGACACCTTTGCCTCCGTTCCACAACCTTCACAAACATGTGAGGTAAGAATGTTGAAGAGGGCCTTCTTGGTGGCTGCTCCTAAACTCTGGGATTCTCTTCCAGGCCTTCTCCTTACTATATGTGATTTAGCAAGCAAATACTGTTTTTATTTACAAACTAGCTATTTTTAAAAAAAAAAAAAAGGCTTTAGTAAAGTGTTATAGGGCCTTTCTGCACTACCCTGTTATAGTGCTATTATTCCACTTTCAACATCCTTTGGAATTCTGGGATTTGTAGTTTACTGAAGCCAAAGAGCTCTTTGGCTGAGATTTCTAAAAGACCCCTCCCCCAAACTGCAAACCCCAGGATTCCAGAGGATGTTGAAAGGGGAATAATAGCACTATAACAGTGTAGTGCAGAAAGGCCCATAGGGTTTTCTAAAAACAGCATTTACCCTTAAATGTTGTTTCTAATGGCTGTTAATAATATTGATAGTTTAATTAGATTGGAGTGTATGTTTTTATCTATGTGGAATCTGGTTTTATTTGTAAGCTGCATTCTTGTTCAGATTTGGCTCCACTGCAGAGGAACTGAACTTTAGAAAATTCACTGAATAAGAATCTTGTGTTGCATTGCAATATTTTCTTTAGCTAAAGAGACCAAGGCCATTTCTGCACTACACTGTGGAATAATAGCACTATAATAGTGTAGTGCAGAAATGGCCCAAGATTGATCAGCAGATAGATAAGGCTCCTCTTGTAGACAATCTAAGAACAATTTTTACAGTTAGAGGAGAAAGTGTTTCTTTTCATTTTCAATCAAAAACAATTTATTTTTTGTTCAAAATCAGGTTGCTAGAATCCCTGGTTATAGTAAGCCAGAAGCAGAGTTGCACTTATGTTTGTAGGTCATCCCAGTGTGTGGGCCCTTCCGCTCTAGGCTGTTATAGTGCTATTATTCCACTTTCAACCTCCTGTGGAATTCTGGGGTTCGTAGTTCACTGAGGCCAAAGAGTTCTCTGGCTGAGAATGCTAAAGGACCCTCCTTAAACTGCAAATCCCAGGATTCCATAGGAGGTTGAAAGTGAAATAACAGCACTATAGTATGGAAATGGCCTTAATTTGGACCTGTTATTATTATGGGTCACCAAATTAGTTTCAATTTAAGAGGAACTCTATGAATAAAATACTTTCCAAAGATCCTGTTCTTAACAACCCTGCTCAGGTTTTCCAAACTCAGGGCTGTGGCTTCCTTCATTGAGTCAATCCACCTATAATGCAGTCTCCCTTATTTTCACACTGTCTTCAACTTTTCCCAGGTTATGGCCATTTCCACATGACATCTTACACGCGATGATTCCACTTTCAACCTCCTATGAAATCCTGGGGTTTGCAGTTTCGGGAGGGGCCGGCCGGCCCCTCCTGGAACTGCAAACCCCACGATTCCACAGGAGGTTGAAAGTGGAATCATCGCACTATAAGAATGTCATGCAGAAATATTCAATGTCTTTTTGCAGTGAGTCACATTTTCTCCAAACTTTGGAGTATTCTAATAAAAACGTAGTGTTTCTAAGTTCTTATTTCACCAACCCCCTCCTCTAAATACCCAAGACTGTTTTGCTTTTCAAGTTAGAAGAGAACTGACTGTTGCAGCATAATGAAATCAGAGCTTGGGGGGAAATACTAGAAGCAATTCATTGCAGTTCTAGCTCCAATCCCAGTAGCCAGTTTTTATTTTTATATGTATATATATATGTGTGTGTGTAAAAATAAGTAATATATATATATATATATTTAAAAAGCTAACTACTTTGTTGATTCTGAAAAATCACTAAAATAATGAGCTCCTGTTCACACACATCCGAACGGACAAACCTGTGATATAAAACACATTCCTCTACCATTCATCTCCTTGCCTCCTCTGCAGCTACAATGTAATAGTAACTAAAAAGTAACTAAAGTTACACTGAATTGATCCCTTAAATGACAACCATAATGTCAGTTATGTCTTCCAAAGGCATTAAATGCACACAACTAGTTATTTTAACTAGTTAGTTGCACACTTTAAAGCAAACACAGTAGCTGCATAAGTTCCTTTACACAAGTGGTTGTACCTTTCTGGTCATTGTGCCATGGATGTAGTCAGTTGCTTAGAGCTGACAAATAAGAGTCATTGAACATTTCTGTATGACACCTTATAGCGCGATATATTCCACTTTCAACCTCCTATGGAATCCTGGGGTTTGCAGTTCCTTGCAAACCCCAGGATTCCATAGGAGGTTGAAAGTGAGATTATCGCACTATAAGAGTGTTGTGCAGAAATGTTCTTAGCATTTAGCAGAAGGGTGGCGTTAGGGCAACCACCATGTAATTATATGATTTGTTCCAGTCTATAACAGACAGCAAACATCTGACAAGTAACAAGAGAAGGAAGGGCTCAGGCTGTGATCTTTTCTATGACAATAATGAGTGTGTTCCTAACCTGTCCCTGTTCCATTTGCAAAATATTGACTGCTTAGCAACTTGGCTTTGTTTGTTCATCGGTGCATGGCTAGATCTTGGAATAGACTCCCTCACCACCAAGAGCTGGCTTTCTCTTTTTAAATAAATCTTTGGAAATAGCCACCCAGTACTAACAAACAACTGGTCATGTTCCCTTCCTGGTCTCTTTGCAAATGTTGTACTGAAAAGACAGTACAGTAGACTATGGTGAAATTTGTCTCAGGATTCAGCCAAGCATACAGTCCAAAGAGGCAAGCTCTTCTTTTTCTGAGCACTCTCTGTCCTCTTGGCAGTCTAGTGGAAAGTTTCAGGTGGATTAGCTTCAAATGGTTCAAGATGTTCTGGACTTCTGCTTAGAACTGGAGTTACCTCAAATACAGCTGACATTTCAGTTTGTTGTGGGGCAATGCTCGGTGCAGAATCATGTCCCTCCAGTAGATGTTCCCATATGGTTTATGGAACCTTGGACAGATGTGATGTTGAAGATGCTGCCACCTTCTATACATGTGCGTGTAGTGGCTTTTTAAGGAACAATGTGGTAAGAAAGGGCCACAACATGTTACCCTGTTCTCTGGGGGTCCCGGGAGGGGTGCCCAAAGAACCAAAACACCAACCAAAGAACCAAAGAACCAAAACCAAAGCACAAAGTTGGGGAAATTAGCTGGAGCACTCACTAAAGCTAGCGAGAGGCAGGGTAACTTAGCAGGGATCTTGCAACCCAGCGTCTACGGGGTCAGGTCAGTCAAGCAGTCAGACAGTTTTAAAATAGCAAAACGAGGTTTCATTGAAAGACAAACAAACAGTAAAGACACCACAATCACGCCATTAACTAGAGAGTTGGAAATAGGGATTTTCGGGGGGAATGGGTGATACGACACCTTTCTCTTAGTCCTGAAGAAGTTGAAGATTGAGTTCGTTGGGATGCAGGGAAGAAAGCTCAGCATGGTTCACTGAGGGGAACTCGCCGAATAAAATGGCAGCAAGGCGGTCTGGAACTCGGGAGCGATCTGAGGTGGTCTCAGAATCGGAGGGGTTTATATAGGATGAGTTGTAACTGCAGGTCATGCCATACTCGGTGAGAACAATGCGAGTTTGGAGCGGGACAAAGCTTTGGAAATGGTCAAGTTTAACATGATCGGCTTAGTGCTGAATCAACAATAGTGTAGCCAGAATGCAAATGCAAGGTGCTTAGCTTGGCTTTGTAAGACTGTCGGCTCAGAGCCGGCCGCCTTTGTTAGTGTCGTGCTTAAGCAAAGAGGTGTTTGCAGGAGAGGTCCCTGAAACAACGGAGTGGCTTTGTTTTGCCTGCCTAGGTGGAGAATGGAATGTCCAAAAATTACCGGCCGCGCCTGTTTACGTGCTTGTCCGGAGGCCTCGCAAACACGTGGAGTGGGGTGGCAGAGGAAGGCCGAATGGTTTTGATATCAAAAACGATATCGAGTGCTATCACCGGGTAGGCCTGGGCCAAAGTAACAATTATCTGTAGGAGCTGAAGAGGTGGAGGAAGGGGAATTTCAGAGGCTGAGAGTGAATGTCCCTGAGTCTCTGCCACACTGTCCAGCTCAGTCTTGCCTTTCAACAGAGCACCTTTGTTTCTTCTTCCTCAAGATTTGTCACCTTTTAAAAACTTTTTCTAACTGTTAATAATTTGAACTATAAATGTTTTTTTTTTTAAGGCAAAACAAAATATCCACTTTTCATTTTCCTTTCCATATTCCTTCCTCCTTCCTTAGATTTGTACACCACTTTTCTCTCAAATAATGGCAGTCAAAGTGAGTTATAAGTCCCTGCACAGGCACTTTTGCAATAATGCCGACACCACCATTGGGGAAATGATAGTGCCAGGTGAGGTGGAAGGCAATTGGAAAAGAGAAGAACTGCTTTACAGGGGGAAATACCCAAAGAAGCCACAGCAAGACCTGAACAGGGAAGTTGATGACTGCACCTCCTGGAGGTTTCTCACTTATAGGGTTGTCAAAAGTCATAGTCAACTTGATGGCAAATAACAACAATACATTAGGACCAGGAGCCATTCAGACTAGTCAAATGTGTAGGGAGATTCTGGTTCTTACTGCTGTTCTTTCAGCTTCTTTTCTGAGATGCTATTTTGTTAATTGCAGGATTTTGGGGGATTCCTTCCCTTCCTCAACCTTTTCTTTTATTATTCCTTTCCGAAGAGTGGCTTAAACAAGAGCAACACTTTCCTCTGTATTTGTGGCCAACTTACTTGTAAAATGGGTTGTGACTTTTGATGTGGATGTGTCCAGTCTCCTTACTCCCTCCATTTTCCAGATGTTCTCTGCTATGCACAGTCTCTTTCAGTTCTTTCCCCCACCATGCCTCCTTCCAGTTTTTACTTTTATATATATCTGTACAAAATTATGGTTATGTCTCTAACATCCCATGATACCATAGTTGTGCTGGGATGAGGTCAATCACTGGCCTTCCTCCAGCGGCATACCAAGGGTCAACAGCATCCATAGCAAGGGAGTGGGGCTAGTGGCATCCAGCAGCATAGGGAGCCCTGGTGGTGCAATGGTTAAATGTCAGTACTGCAGCCACAACATTGTGAGTTCAATCCTGCAGGGCTCCAGGTTGACTCAGCCTTCCATCCTTTTGTAGGTCGGTAAAATGAGTACCCAGCTCATTGGGAGCAATTAGCTAAACACATTGTAAACTGCTTAGGGAGTGCTTTGCATTGATAAGTGGTATAGAAATGTAACTGCTATTGCTATAACGGCAGGCTGGTGGGGGAGGAGAAAGTGGTGGACAGACAGTGGAGGAGGGGCAAGTGGCAGTGGGTAGGTGGGGGAGGAGTGAGCTATGGTGGACGGGGAGGGAGGGGCAAGTGGTGAGCGGGTGGAGAGGGGCAAGTGGTGGCAGGGGGCCAGGTGGGGGGTCTCTTTTTGCACCCCCTCTGACATTGGCACCTGGGGCACAAGTCCCAGTTGCCCCACCCTTGATCCGCCTCTGCCTTCCACACTGCAGTCTTGCAGGAATCCACTCAATACAAGTCAAGCACTGTGATCCAGACATGTAAACCCAGCCCTGGGACACCACAAACAATAGATAGCTCTACCTTTGCTGCCTTCTGCCAGGTTTCTTTTTCCCTTCCATTCCCTTCACCTTTCTCTCACATACCTTTCAAGAAAAATCTGTTTTAAGTACTATATATTGTCACGTATCCTGCTTAAGCCTGATTGTTAATGTGGTGTTTCTTCTTGTGGGAGAGAAAATGAGGTCAGTATGCCTTGGCAGTACCAGGTGCAATGATGTTATGGCTGTCTCTCTGCATGTGTATTCCTAGCATGTGAGAAAGTTCTATAACATGGGAAAGCAAGTCACATGGTGAGGTCTGGGTGTGGTTAATACAGAGGACATACATACACAAAGGACGTACATTATGTGAAATCACTCTCTTTATGCTTTCTGTTTTTTGCTTTGCTGTTTTGGTGCTCAGGGTACTGGCTCCATGGCAAATGCTGTCTGGAGCACTATGTATACTACATTGCTTCAGTAAACTTTATACTAGCCTAGATGTACTTTGTGCAGCTGTGTTTTCAGTTTGGGGCAACTGGTAATGATTCAGCATGGGTGTTTTGCTTTTGCACTCTGCACATGCTCTAGGACCAGAACTCAGGTGCCTTGACATATATGTCAAGGCGCCTGACATTTCTCTGGAATGCTTATCAAATCAATAGGTCTCTCCCATCCTGGGAGAATTGTACTCCAACCCATGGAGGAAAGAGGAAGAAAGAGTCAGGACAAGCAAACTTACAGGGAATCCCATATTCTCAGTGAGCTGCCTTCTTCCCCAAAGCTCTTGAGGTCTTTTTGCAGGCCCAGGAAGAAGGAATCGTCAGTGGCAAAAAGATGTTTTGAAAAACATTAGCAAAAAATTGTTTTGACCCCTGGGAGACACAGATGACTCCAAGCTTAATGAAAATCCCCCCCCCCAGACACCCTACAGATCATCTTGGGGCATTCTGGAACAAAACAATTTTTTGAAAGAAAAAGGAAAAAGGAAAAAAAAAAGGAAAATAAAGACAGACAGACAGACCTGGGAATGTTGGAGGTCACAAAATGGCCCTGGGGAGGTCACATGTGGCCCAGGGGCCATGCTTTTCCAATCTGTGCTGTAGAGAGATTATAAAAAAATATATTAAAAATCCGAAGGTGTCATTTGGGGGCAGAAACAGATTATGAAGTTTCTTTGTTAAAAAGAATGTTTGGGCAAGGGAACACCAGAGGTGTCAAAATACTTCAGTTTTCAATAAAGATTGACTGGGGTTGCTAAAAATAAAAATGATACTCTTCAACACTAAACAGTGCAGTACAAATCAGCACAAACTGCCAGTCTGGGTGAATCCCAGGGTGCCTCATTGAAAGGATATTATTAGGGATGCTGAATGAGCCATGATTGTTCAAGTGATCATGTTTTCATGGTCAGAAATTACTGATTGATTTTCAGCAGTGGGAGGCAATAGCAAGGATATTATGATAGCTGAGAATCGATCTCGATCTCTCTCTTTCTCTCAACCTCTCTCAATCAATATCTTCCTCATTTAAGAAAGTGGAACCTAGTAGCACTAGGAAAGGTTTTGTTCTCCATGTTAAGAAATGAGGGAAAGGAATGATTTGGCACCAATCTGGAGTGTGAACTTGGAATCAAATTGAAAGATACTCAAAGAAATCCTTTGAGTTGGCTGAAGCATCCTTTGGAGTAGACAGAGGTTTCTACGTGACAATGATATGCAGTTGTACTTTTCTAAAAAATGGCTGTGTGCTTATATGTGCACACACAATTTCTGTAATTAGTTCTGGACTATGTTTTCTTTTTATTTTCAAAGGGAATTTTATTGTTTCAGTTTTGTTTGTTGATATGTACTATAAGAGACCCATTGTGAGGTCTGAGCATTGGGCTATAATCCTAGAGGCACACTCTCAGCCCAGAAAACCCCACTTACAACTTGAAGGCACACACCACCGACAACAAAATCTTTAAAAATGATATATTTTAAAAGTGGAATGGTTGGCACAGATGCGAAATCAGGAGCTGATTGAGTTCGGTATTGTCTACTTTGAGTAGAAAGGAAGGTTTCTTTCTATTCATGTTCTTTCCATCCTGAATATAAAGGACTTCTCACATTTTGGTAAATTCTTCTCAAAAGAAAATAGAACTGAAATTCTCATCCCATTTCTGTTCTTACCTGGATCAGATCAGCTTCACTATCAGAAAATGTATTCATGCTTCACAGTTCAATATCCCTTTAACACTTATGGCTCCATCCTACAGAATCCTGGGATTTGTTATTTGGTGAGTAACTTGGAATTCTCTGCTAGGGAGAGAATTACTGTACTACTACATCCCTCAGGATTGCCCATTCAGGATTATCCCAGGACCTGAGGTTTCCGGGCCGATACCTGAGACCTACTTTATTTTCGCACTAGACTGTTATAGCGCTATGATTCCACTTGCAACATCCTATGGAATCCTGGGGTTTGCAGTTTAGGGAGGGGCTTTTGAGACCCAGGATGCCATAGGATGTTGAAAGTGGAATCATAGCACTATAACAGTCTAATGCGGAAATGGCCTAAGTAAGTACATAGATTCCCTGGAGGATGTTGGAAGTTCCAACAGCAACTCAATTAAACCTTGAAAACTGTAGCAAGCCAGCACTGTACTAAACAATCTGGTGATTTGCTCCCAGCCTTTTTCTCTTGCCTGGAGCCTCTCCCAAAACTGGAGAATTGGCACCCTTGTCTCCTGCATGCCAGCATGGGGTGGTGCCTTGAACATTGGACTATGATTCTGGAGACCTGGTTCAAATTTCCCCTCAGCCATTGAAACCCACTAGGTGACTTTGAGCAAGTTCAACTTTCTCAGCCACAGAGGAAAGCAAAGGCAACCCCCCTCTGCACCCATCTTGCCAAGAAAACCCAGTGATGGGGTCACTTTTAGGGTCTCCATAAGTCAGAAATGATGTAGAGGCACAGAACAACTCCTGCCTGCCCCAAAGCTGGAGACTCAGACCTGTTCCACACTGGACTGCTATAGCACTATTATTCCACTTGCAACATTCTATGGAATCCTAGAGTTTGCAATTTCAGGAGGGGTTAGGCAGCCCCTCCCCAAACTGCAAATCCCAGGATTCCATAGGATGTTGCAAATGGAATAATAGTGCTATAGCAGTCTAGTGCAGAGATGACCACAGAGACAGGTCCTGGGATCAAGCAACCCTAACATCACTAGATCTCTCCAGAAAAGAATTCTAAGTCCTCACCTACAACACAGTAGATGAGATATGCCTTCTGTCCATCAAGCTTACACCTCTTTTTAAATCCTCTCTCTAACCTATGACCACAAAGGATATGAGGCCTGTCCTAAGAACAGGGGGAAAAAATAAAGCCAGCCAAGAAAAACTCTATATAGATAAGCAGAGATAGCTCCACACAGCTGTCAAAGCATGCCCAGCTGCAGAGAACACCTTTAGCAGCAAATGCACTAAGCCAGTAACACTCACCCACTCAGCTTGTAATCTTCCAATGTGGAGGCTCTTTATTCTTTGTTACAAAATATATACAATATTTACAAAGTCCAGGTGGCAATCCAGCATATCTAGCTTGCTCCTTCCAGAAACATACACCACCTAACATATGCACTTGTTGGCTGGGATTGTGATACCTTTATACAGACACCCAGCCAATCCTGGCCAACCCTTGCATTGTCTGCACCTGGTGCTCATCAGCATGACTCACATTCCTTTCCACAGGTGCACTTAACAATTAAAGCAATTAAAGCAACATGACATTTACACTTACATCACAAAGTATTTTTTCTTGAGGTTTAGTCCAACCTTTTCTGACAAGGCCATGGTTGGCAGTGACTCTGGTTCTCCACCCTCACGACAACAGAGTGATTCACACATGAAGAAGGGACAGGACAGCTGTTTTGACCTTCGCTGAGAGATAAGGGCGGGGATGAGAAGCGATTGGTTAAGAAGACTGCAAAGAGCAAGGAAGAAACCAATTTAGTACTGATAAGACTTATAGCTTCTAAGAATGACCTCTGACATTATACAGAAGCAAGAAGGCAAGATTCTTGAATAGTTTGCACACCCTGTGCTTGAGAGTCATTTTTCAGTTGATGCATGTGTATATATACAATGCATTCATTTACAAGATACAGGGGACCCTCAGCATCCATCAGGGTTTGGTTCCAGAATCCCTCCATGAGTACCAAAATTCATGGATGCTTAAGTCCCATTATATACAGTTGTGCAGTAAAATGGCATCCCTTACATAAAATGGCAAAATCAAAGTTTGCTTCTTGGACAGAGATATATATTCTGGGCTTCATCAATAGGAGTATAGTGTCTAGGTCAAGGGAAGTAATGGTACCACTCTGTTCTGCGTTGGTCAGACCCTACCAGCAATCTTGTGTCCAGTTCTGGGCACCACAATTCAGGAAGGATATTGGCAAGCTGGAAAGTATCCAAAGGAGGGCAACCAAAATGGTAGAAGGTCTGGAAGTTGTGAAGCCCTATGAGGAGTGGCTTAGGGAGCTGGAGAAGAGAAGGTTAAAAGTTGACATAATAGCTCCGTTTAAATATTTGAAGGGATGTCCTGTGGAGGATGGAGCAAGCCTGTTTTCTGCTAGGAGACTAGGACACAGAGCAATAGATTCAAACTTCAAGAAAAGAGATTCTATCTAAACCTCAGGAAGGCCTTCCTGATGATAAGAGCATTTAAACAGTGAAAGGCACTACCAAGGAGTGTGGTGGAGTCTCTTTCTTTGGAGGTGTTCAAACAGATATATCTGTATTAGAATATTTTCAAGCCATGGTTGGTTGACTCTATGAATAACAGAATCCATGGATATGGAGGGATGCTGCTGTGTGTGTGTGCGCGCGCGCGAGTGTATGCCTGCCTGCATTTACAACCTATAATAAAATAATATTGTCTAGCATTGCCAAATCTCAGGATCTCTTCCTTAGTCTCCAGTTTTTGTGGGTTATTTTCAAGCAGGAGACAAGAGTGCTGATTTTCCAGCTCTGGGCAAGAGGACAGGGCTGGGTACAAATCTCTATGTCAATTAGTAGACCAGCAGCTTGCCACGGTTTGCAAGGCTTCATTGATATGTTTCTGTAATCTGCAAAGATATTCCAGAGGGTCTATATTTTTACTTAGCTAGCTTCCTCCCAGTTTTTGTGGTGCGTGGGCTCACCCTCCACTCTGCTCTGCATCCACCATCTGGCTAGAAACAAGTAAGCTAAATTAAATGTTCCTTTTCCTCCTTCCCAAGCAGGTGAACATTGCAGTTGCCCCTTAATGCATAACATTTAATAACATCACTGGGGCCATCTCTAGGCCTTGGAATTTGGCCCTGAAAACCCAGTCCTGAACTGGCAACCCTATTCATTATACAGTAATCTTATGTATTTATTTGTTAAAATATTTATGTCCTGTACACTTGGAGAAGTGTCCAAAGAAACCTACCATTTTAAAATATTTTTTTTAAAAAAATCAAAAGAGAAAGGAATCATTTCAACAGCCAAAAAGATATTATAGATTTTAACAATTTAAAGCAAATTTAAAAGGTTTCAATTCGTGCACCTATACAGATGGGGCAGGGAGCATTGTTAAAACTCAAAGGCATTTTAACTAGACACTGGAATGAAGCGATGATTGGTTGCAAGCACAACTTTAAGGGGAGGACAACCAGAGTGCCACAAAGAAAGTAATGCAATGATGCAATAAATAGTACAGTAGGTAATTTGTTGTTAAAATCATAGAGTTGGAAGAGACCACAGGGGCCATTCAGTCCAATCCCCTGCCATGCAGGAACCCACATCAAAGCTCTCCCGACAGATGGCCATCCACCTTCTGCTTAAAAACCTCCAAAGAAGGAGACTCCACCACACTCTGAGGCAGCAGATTCCACTACTGGACAGCTCTGACCATCAGGAAGTTCTTCCTGAGGTTCAAGTGGAATCTCCTTTCCTGCAGCTTGAATCCATTGCTCCTTGTCCTAGTCTCCAAAGCGGCAGAAAACAAGCCCACTCCCTCCTCTACATGGCATCCCTTCAAATATTTAAACATGGCTATCATGTCCCCTCTTAACCTTCTCTTCTGCAGACTAAACATACTCAGCTCCCTAAGGCGTTCTCCATAGGGCATGGCTTCCAGAGTCTTCACCATTTTGGTCACCCTCCTCTAGACATACTCTAGCTTATCCATATCCTTCTTTGAAATGAGGTGCCCAGAACTGGATACAGGATTCCAGATGAGGTCTAACCCAAGCAGAGTAGAGTGGTACCATTACCTCCCTTGATCTAGACATCATACTCCTATTGATGCAACCAAGAATTGCTTGTGCTCCTTCAAGTCATTTCCACTGGGCTTTCTTGGCAAGATTTGTTCAGAGGGTGGTTGCCTTTGCCTTCCTCTGAGACTGAGAGAGTGTGAGTTGCCCAAGGTCATGCAGTGGGTTTCCATAGTTGAGTGAGGATTAGAACTCTGGTCTCCAGAGTTCAAACCCCATTGCATCATGCTGGATCTCCCAATATAGCAAAACACTGACGACAACAACTATAATAAAACACAACAAAGTAATAGCATAGATTAAAGTGTTAAAAAGGCTACAGTAACCCACTGCAATATTTTAAATCAATGTTAACTGTATTAAAAAAAATGCCAGAACTGAGCCTCTCTGTTAAACAGTGCCTTATCTAGATCAGAAAGGTATTTTGAATTTAGAGAAAAAAATTAAAGATGCAATAAGTAATTAAAGAGAATAAGATGTAAAGACCATGAAGGCATGTAAAAGAGAAACTGGTGGTGATAAACACATTGTAAAAGAGAATTTAAAATAAGGCAAAAATGTATGAGTCCTCTGAACATCAGGAAGTCAGGCAAGTTGGGAGTTGTGGTTTGGTTGGGCAGGCAACTGATTGCCCATTTTAGACGAATTCACAGAAATAGCAGGAGAGCAATTTTTTTAGTATGGAAATGTATCTTGATGGTCACTGGAAGAAAAGAATCGCAGGAGTGGACAAATATGATTATCTGAGGCACCCAATGACCACCAATATGGGGAATTAACAGGTATGGTGACATTAAATACCAAAGTCATCAAATTAGAAGTTTGGGAGAAAGTACAGAAAACTGATATAAAATTTACCCCAAACTTAAATTTAAGAGAAAACTTTTACAAAATGTTACATAGATGGTATATGACCCCAGAAAGACTGCATAAAATAACTAAAAATGGGAATCTGAAATGTTGGAAGTGTGATGAAAAGATTGGGTCCTTTTTTCATATGTGGTGGACTTGTGGAAGGGTAAGAAAGTTCTGGAAGGGGATACATGATGAAATCCAAAGAATCTGTAAAATGAACTTTGAAATGATACCAGAATTTTATTTTTTAAATATGTTAGGACACAAAGGAAGATTAGAAGTCATCAGAAGATATTGTTATCTTTGATAACAGCTGCAAGCTTGACATATGTGCAACACTGGAAGAAAAGAAAGATATTGATTTATGAGAGTGGAAATTAAAAGTTCTGGATATGGTAGAGACAGAGAAGTTAGCACTTTCATTGAAAAATAAACCTATCCAGAACTTTGAAAGGGAATGGAAAGGAGTTTTGGAATGGATAAAAATTTAAAAGCATATGAAAGCAAAGAGATAATGTAATTGTTTTCTCTTCTGTAAAATGTAACTGTTATTCCTTCTTTTTCTTTTGGTACATGGAAAGAAAGAAGACTCAACTGGAGTAAAATAATATGGAAGCAGGGGGTGTGAGGGTGTGATATATCCGATAATGGGGTATATCCACTCTGTTTTTTATGCAACGAAACTTTTAATAAAAAAAATTTTTTTAAAAAAATACCAAAGTCAGAACCATCCATACAATACTATTTTTGATTTCTAAGTAAGGATGTGAAAATTGGACAATGAAGAACGCTGACAGGAAGAAAATCCACTCATTAGAAACATGGCCCTGGAGGAAACTTCTACTGATACGTTGGCCATCAAAAAGACAAATAACTTGGTGTGAGAGCAAACAGAGCCTGAATTATTTTTGGTGTTGTAAAATCAGAGTTGTTTTCTGAATTGTGAAACTATTTGAATTGATTTTAATTGCTGTGGCTCTCTGCCACAAAGCAGGGTATTGAGGCCAACCCTGGCTTCGGAAACCATTTCTCCAGACACACTCTTGAGTCATTCCAAGAGAGTCGGTTACCAGTCTTAATTTCTAAACGCTTCATTTGTTTAATACAAAACAGAACGAAGGGACATATTCCACCAACAAATCATTATGCGAAAGGGAAAACAAACAAAATCCAATAGTAAATGAAACAAAGTGGGAGGCAATGCCCTTTCTTTGAACTGACTTGGGGCTGCAAACCACTCATATAACTCCTCTAGCCTCAGAGTCTCGTGGCTTCTTTCAGCAACTCTCATTCCTAGCTTCTAGCTCACCTGCCGAGACTATACTCCTTCTCTGTTTTTCCCCACTTATTTCTATCTTCTCCCACATGTCCACCTAGATATTTCTACAGTTCCCCCTTCTCTTAGCCTCACCCCCTGTGGACCCTCAAAGTTTCCCTCCTGACTCTCCCCCAGGTGGACTTCCTTCTGTCCAACGTCTTCCACCTCTCCTGGCTTGACTTCCACACCTTCATCGCCCAGTTATTGCTGGCTCTCTTTTGGCCCCCCTTCCTTTCCTCTTAGTCTCCATCAGTGCTTTCTCTGTTATATTCCACCCTCCAAGTTCCCAGCCAACCCAGTTTGTGGAGTATGGTCTGTTTCCAATCTGCCTCTGCCCCGGTTTCATCCACCTTGTCCATTCAACCTCCGATCTCCCAGTTTCCTCTCACCACATCCACCTTTCCATGGTCATTCCAGACCCATCTCCAGTCCTCTCTGTTTCCCTTGCCTTCCTCCATCTTTTTTTCTCTTCCAACTCTCTCCTCACCTTCCTCATCCTCTCCCCTGCTTCTCAACCCTGTCTTCCAGTCCCGTCCATTGTCCCCTCTGCTTTCTGTCTTCCTTAACTCCACCCCACCTCCATTTCCACCACAGCATTGTTTTGCAGCATGGCCACCTAGGCTGCCACCAAGCCTGTGGCCTCCACACCACCAGCCAATGGTACATCCCCATCCCCTTGCAGATCTCTTCATTAGTCCACGTAAGTTTGGGTAAATGTAGACAAGGGCAAGGAAGACCTCAGGACCTCCTTGATTCTCCACAGTCACAGATCCCATGATATTAGGGCAGAAGACACTGCAAAGGGATCCCTAATATTCAGGAGTACATTGTTAGCACTTCACTGCCAACTATGTTCTGCTTTGCCTTGCCTTTGTTCAAAACTGAAACATTTCCAATTTTGTGTTTCCTTTCAGGGGGATTATGTATGGATGGACCTCAAGACCGGGCGGGAATTTGATGTTCCCATTGGAGCAGTGGTCAAGCTATGTGATTCCGGGCAGATCCAAGTGGTAGACGATGAAGGAAATGTATGTAAGAGGGAAATGGAAATGTATAGTTTGGGTGTTTTATTACCTATTCCCCTTCCTGATTTTACTGTGAGAGCTTCCAGCCTACACAGTTATAGCAGTTTGTTCCCATTTTGACTGCCATGACTCCCTCCTGTGGAATTCTGGGATCTTTAGTCTGGAGAGATGCTTAGAATTCTCTACTAGAAAGCTCTACGGCACTTTCAGTCCCCAAGTCAACCTAAAAAGAGGGATTAACATAGGGGAAGCTTGGATACTGTATTTAGGAGAGTGCATGGAGCTCTCTGGCAGAGAATTCTAAATACCTCAAAAAACTACAAATCCCAGGATTCCATAGGATGGTCATTGAAGTGGGATCAAAGTGCTATTATTGTAGAGGTGCGAAAAACAGCTCTTAGTCTAGTGAAGGCTCCATTTAGTACTAAAGAAGTGTAAACACTGAAGGATATTAGAGAATCCTTAAAGGAAGAGATGGGATCATCTGTTAGCTAGTCTGGTCTAAAGTTTCAGAGTTCTCCCTTCTTGAGGCATCCCAGCTCTAAACAAACTCCCCCACCTGAGGAGGTAAACTAGATACCTCCAGCAGGTTTGAAGGTCAGCAGGTCTCAACTATCCCTTGAAAGCTCCCTCTTCTCAGGCCATTTCCACACGAGCCTGTTACAGCGCGATGATTCCACTTTCAACCTCCTATGGAATCCTGGGGTTTGCAGTTTCGGGAGGGGCCAACCGGCCCCTCCCGGAACTGCAAACCCCAGGATTCCATAGGAGGTTGAAAGTGGAATCATCACGCTATAACAGTCTCATGTGGAAATGGCCACAGACATAAATAGGGTTGGCTTTTGAGTGGCCTGAGCTAAACCTTCAAAAGTCTCCCTTCTTACCTGGAAGTGTAGCCTTCCTGCCTGAAATGAGAGAAGTCTGGAAAGCATGACAGAGCTCAACAAAGTCCAGCAATCTCCCAGCCACTATGGCCAAGAGAGAGGAACTTCTCAGTGGCTGCTCCCAGATTTTGGAACTCCCTCGCTAGAGAGGCCTGGCCCCCATCTTTGCTCTCCTTCTGTCAGCAGTCAAAATATTTTTGTACTGTTGAGCTTTTACGAACTGACTAGGTTTGGAATTTTTATGCTGTGCGATTCTGTTTGTAAAGTCTTTTCATCCTTTAATGCATTTTAATATTTGCATTGTTTAATATTTTAACTTCATTAATTGTTTTGAAATCTTATATTTCTACTTTTATTAATCTTTTTGTATTGTTTTTAATTTATATTTCATTGCAATAACTTAAAACTTCACCTCAGCCTTTAGAAATACAGTTTAGACTTCAAAAGAAAAGGGGCAGGGAAAGTGACCAGGGGGAATGAGAACTTGGCAAATGGAAGAATTCTAGGTGTGAACGATTTTCAGTGTCCGGGCCATTTCTGCACAAGACTGTTATAGTGCGATGATTCCACTTTCAACCTCCTATGGAATCCTGGGGTTTGCAGTTTCAGGAGGAGCCATCTGGCCCCTCCCAAAACTGCAAACCCCAGGATTCCATAGGAGGTTGAAAGTGGAATCATCATGCTATAACAGACTCATGCGGAAATGGCCTCACTCTCTGCGATGGAAGAAATTTAGAACTGAAAGGAAAATTGACTGGAGGAGCCAGAATACTTATTTGGAGGGGCACTGCCATCATTTTGCTTCCCCCATTAGCTACACCGCTGAGACTACTAATAGAAAAAACCTTTTCCAAGATGTAGACTGGGCTGAGAGCTGACCCATTCTATACCTATAATGGCACATGGGCACAGCCCAGTCAACCATATCCATCACCTTCACACATGATTTTTTGGCATGATTTTGGAGACAAAGATCAGGCCCAAACAGGCGCAAAATGCCCTCCTAGAACAGGATCTTCAGCCCCTCCAAATGTATCAATGAAAATGGTGACTGGAAATGTTGTGACATCACTTCAAGTTGCCATTTTTGGCTGATATATGGCCAAATACAGAGATACTTGGGGCAGGGAATGGTCTTGTGCATCCAAGTGGAAGATTGAGAGGGGTGAAAATGGTCCCCCTTCTGCCTGTGCATTTGCCCAGATTAGGTGTAGGCCAACCTACTCACCTACCACCATGCACTTTCAGATTTTGCTCCAGACTTTTCAGATCGGGGCAGCAGAAATGCTATTATATCTTCCTATAGGGCTGCTCGTCAAGTAACGCTCACTCTGTTCTTACTCCTCCTCCTCCTCTTCTGATTCTCCTTAAATTCTGACCCCTGTGCCTTTCACATTCTGCTTTCCCAGGAACATTGGATTTCCCCTCAGAATGCCAGTCACATCAAACCAATGCACCCAACCTCTATCCATGGAGTGGAGGATATGATCCGCCTGGGAGACCTGAACGAGGCCGGCATCCTACGCAACTTGCTCATTCGCTACCGAGAGCACCTGATCTATGTGAGTGTCAATGCTGTGGCACAGAAAGCCACAGATGTCTCGTAGCCCTTTGTTCCTGGCTCATTACCTCTTGATTAGCCCTTCCCTCTCCCTTCAGAATTGTGTGTATCCCTCATGCCAGAGGTTGGGAATAAAAAGGATATTTACTGCATAGTCTTATATGGGTCTACCTGAGTTGAGTAGATCCCATTTTTTTTGGTGAGCAGGTAAAGGATTACACCCTTAATGCTTCATATGTTCATAGGTAATCCTCAAAAATAGTCCTGTAAGCCCTGATCAAAGATGCTCTTCCTGTTTTGTTGGTTTCTGAAAAACAAATGTTGGAACAGGGCTGAGAGAAGAGAAGCTTTCCAAAGGGTGCTCAAGGAGTTTGCACCTCTGTAGAGATCTGAACCAAGGCCTTCCTAACTTATAGCCTGAGCCCTGGACTAGAGTTGGGGAATCTTTTCAGCTTAAGGGATCACTTGAAACTATCCAAGGTGCTGGATCTGTTTGGAGGCTAAAGATCTGCACTTTGGATAGTTCCTTTAATGTTCAGACTAAAATCCAGAACAGATTTAATCAATGACATGGAAGACACCTTGCTCCACTGTGCATTTGTAGGCAACTTTTGAGAGTTTGCTTTTCCATGGTAGGAGAGGCCAAAGCTCAAAGTGTGTGCTACTAAAGATGAATACCGTCTGTCCTCTCCCTCTCTCTCTCTTTAAATCTCTCTCTCCCTCTGTCTTCTTTCCCCACTTTTCCCTGTCCCCCAGCTCCTCTTTCTCAGTGTCCAAAGAGGAGTCCAAGCAAGCTGGTGATGTAGGAAGAGTAGTCGCTTCAGAGTTTGGGAAAGTTACTTTTTGGGGATCATGCCTCCTAGGATTTCAAAGCTAACATGGTCACAACCATTGGTTACATAAAAATTAGTAACACATCGTAGTATGATTGAGATAGTCTTCCTCTGATTTCTTGACTACAGTCTCTATTTGATTTATGATGGAGCCAACGTTCAATAAGACTAGAAAATAACACAGCAGCAATTAAATGAAATAGAAGCACATCTGGAGATAAAATTGGATGCCAAAGAAAGAAAGAGAGAGAGATAACCTGGCATTAAGAAACTACGAGATTTAGCATAAAGTAGAGCTTGGAAAAAATACTTTTTTGGACTCTAACTCCCATAATCCCCCTAGCCAGCATATCCAGCAGTTGTGGTACCTGGAGATCTATAGTGATTGTAGTCCAACAGTAAAATTTTCCAGGCTCTGGCATCACGGACTGCAGACCTGTGAACCGTGTTCCACAACTAGGTTGTCACCACAGAGAAGGCCCTAGTGGGCAGGCAGCAGGATCATGCCTGGGCCCAGTGCTATTCAACATCTTCCTCAATGACTTGGATGAAGGAGAGGAGGGCATGCTGATCAAATTTGCAGATGATACCAAACTGGGAGGAGTTGCTAACACACTAGAGGATAAGATCAAATTACACAACAACCTTGACAGATTGGAGAGCTGGGCCAAAGCTAACAAAATGAATTTCAACAAAGAGAAACATAGGGTCCTGCACTTGGGCAGAAAAAATGAAAGTCACAAGTATAGGATGGGGGACGTGTGGCTGGATAGCAGTACGTGTGAAAAGGATCTAGGAGTCTTGGTAGATCACAAGCTGAACATGAGTCAGCAGTGTGACACAGCAGCCAAGAAAGCCAATGTGATTCTTGGTTGCATCAATAGGAGTCTGGTGTCTAGATCAAGGGTGGTACACTCTATTCTGCATTGGTTAGGCCTCATTTGGAATCCTGTGTCCAGTTCTGGGTACCTCAGTTCAAGAAGGATATCGACAAGCTGGAATGTGTCCAGAGGAGGGTGACCAAAATGGCGAAGGGTCTAGAAGCCATACCCTATGAGGAACAGCTTAGGGAGCTGGGTATGTTTAGTCTGCAGAAGAGAAGGTTAAGAGGGGACATGATAACCATGTTTAAATATTTGAAGGAATGTCACATAGAGGAGGGAGCAGGCTTGTTCTCTGCCGCTCCAGATACTAGGACAAGGAGCAATGGATTCAAGCTGCAGGAAAGGAGATTCCACCTGAACCTCAGGAAGAACTTCCTGACGGTCAGAGCTGTCCGGTGGTGGAATATGCTGCCTCAATGGAGTGTGGTGGAGTCTCTTTCTTTGGAGGCTTCTAAGCAGAGGCTGGACGGCCATCTGTTGGGAATGCTTTGATGGGTGTTCCTGCATAGCAGGGGGTTGGACTGGATGGCCCCTGGGTTCTCTTCCAACTCTTATGATTCTATGAAATATGTCAACAAATAATCTTGATGGGTTAAAAAACAGGTTCGTACATGAGGAGACTGGCCTGCCCTGTGACAGTTGTCCAATGTTTTGGATATTGTTGTTGTGTTGTGGTTGTGTGCTTTCAAGTTGTTTTCAACTTATGGTGACCTTAAAGTGAACCTTTCATGAGGATTTCTAGGGCTAAGTATCACAGGGCTTTCTGGGGATGAGAGTGTATTGTGTTCCCAAAGTCACCAGTGGGTTTCCAGGGTCATAACAGAATACTCAAACCACTTTACCATCATGGCTTTTGTTTTGGATATAGCAGATATTCAGCTGGTGAACCCTTTCCATCACCACATTTCATTTCTATGCTGGGGAAAGAAAGCTACATATTTTAAAACTAGAGATGCACCATGTTATTGTTAGCTGCTGTTGAGTCGGCTTTGACTTATGGCAGCCCTATGATTTAGAGATCTGCATGACTTCCTGGTGTCAACATCCCTCCTCAGGTCCTGCACACTCAAGGCTGCAGCTCCCTTGCTTGAGTCAATCCACCTGTCTTCCTCTTTTCCTACTGCATCCCCCTTTACCAAGCATTTTAGTGTTTTCCAGTGTTGTCTCATGATATGGCTAAAGCACAATAGTCTCAGCTTAGTTATTTATTGATCATAGCATTTGCGGAGCTCTTCTCCAGCACCACATTTCAAATGAGTTCTTTTCCTGTGAGCTTTCCTCACTGTCCAGCTTTCACATCCATACACAGATGTTACCCTGTTCTCTGGGGGTCCTAGGAGGGGCACCCAAATAACCACAACACAATAACACACTTTTGGGGAAAATTAGCTGGAGCACTCACTCAAACTAGTGAGAGGCAGGGTAACTTAGCAGGATCTTGCAACCCAGCATCTATGGGGTCAGGTCAGTCAAGCAGTCAGACAGTTTAAAGTAATAAAAATGATGTTTTATTAAGTACAGACAAATACTGAAGACACCACAGTCACACAGATAGCTAAGGGAATCGGAGATTGAATAGGGATTTTCAAAGGGAAATGGGTGATATGGCACCTGTCTCGTAGTCCTGGAGAGGTCGGAAGATTGAGTTTGTTGGTATGGAGTCTCAGTACGTGGGACTCAGGGAACGGCTTGCCAGACACAGTGGCAGCAAGGCTGGATGGAACTCGGGAGCAATCCAAGCAGTCCGAGGGGTTCAAGCGGTCCGAGGTGGTCTCGGAATCGGGGGCTTATATAGGGTGAATTGTGACTGCAGGCCATTCCTTACTTGGTGAGAACAATGCGAGTTTGGAGTGGGACAAAGCTTTGGAAAGGTCAGAATTTAGCATGATTGGCTTAGCGCCGAATCAACAATAGTGTAGCCTGGATGCAGATGCGGAGTGCTTAGTACAGCTTTGTGCAGCTATCTGCTCGGGGCAGGGGAGCCTTTGTTAGTATCGCGCATAAGCAAAAGGGTGTTTGCTGGAGAGGTCCCTGAAGTGATGAACCGGCTCTATCTGGCCTGCTTGGGTGGAGAATGGAATGTCCAGCAATTATCGGCCGCGCCTGTTTACGCGCTTGTCCAGAGGCCTCGCAAAGATGTGGAGCGGGGTGGCAGAGGAAGCCCGAATGGGTTGATATCAAAACAATATCAAGTGCTATCTCCGGGTAGGCCTGGATTGCAGTAACACAGACATTGGAAATAATATAGTGTGGATAACCCCGACGTTGGTATTCAGTTATGTATCTTTGCAGTTGAGGACCTTACTTAGTTCCTTCATTGCTGTCCTTCCAAGTCATCGTCTTCTTCTGAGTTCTTGACTAGAGTCCCTATTTTGATTTATGACAGAGCCAAGGTATCGAAAGTCTTTAAAAATTTTGACATCTTCATCATCTGCTTTAAAGTTACATAAATTATCTGTGGCTATTATTAACACATTCCATTGGGAAAAATTAGCTGCCCCATCATCATATGCATTTATTAAGCCCTTCCTGATGTTTAGTCTTCTGATTCCTGGGCATTTAAACTTCAGTTACTTCTCTTGTCTTGTGATGTCTCTTTTCCCCCCGAGATCCCTTTCAGTGCCTGAGAGCCGTCAACCACTTCAGTCCCCTCCACCGCTTCAATCTTCTTTTCTCTAAGATAAGCCTAAAGCCTTTTCTGAAAGGATTTCACCCCTTGGCTACAGGCAATCTTATTTAACCCCCATCCTTCTTGAGCTTTTATCTGACACAGCCATGTGTTAATTAAAAGCCTGCTTTTTCAGCCTTGAGGGCTAGAAGCTTGCTTTTAATTTTTAAAAGCAAATCTGGAGATTCTGGAGATCTTGAGTCTGGTGTCAAGACCAGTTATCATCGGTGCCAAAACCAATTTACAATGTGTGCCTTCTTAGTGGCATGAACTCATGGTCTGAACTTTTGACATCGTAGGCCATTTCCACCCTACACTGTTATATAGTGCTATTATTCCACTTTCAACATCCGGTGGAAGCAGGGGTTTGTCGTTTACTGAGGCCAAAGAGCTCTGGCTGGGAATTCTAATGGCTCCTCCCTAAACTGCAAACCCCAGGATTCCATAGGACATTGAAAGTGGAATAATAGCACTATAACAGTGTAGGGCGGAAAATGAGAAGCCTTCCAAAGATCCTGTTCTTAACACCTTGCTCTGGTCTTCCAAACTCAGGGCAGAGGCTTCCTTCATTGAGTCAATTCACCTATAATGCAGTCTCTCTTATTTTCCTGCTCTCTTCAACTTTTCCCAGGTTATCTTGTTTCCCAATGAGTCACATTTTCTCCTAAATTGGGAGTAGTCTTATAAAAAAGTAAGACTGTCTAGCTTGTCAACTTAGAAGAGAACTGACTGTTGCAGAATAATGAAATCAGAGGGTTTTTTTGGGGGAGGGGGGCTTTTAGAAGCAATTCATCCGCAGGTCGGTAAAATGAGTACCCAGCCTGTTGGGGGCAATTAGCTAAAAACACATTGTAATACATGCTATTTTTTAATGTATAATGTATTTCATGTTGTTTGCCGCCTCGATCCATGTGGAGAGGCGGGATACAAATAAATAAATATCATCATCATCATCATCATCATCATCATCATCATCATTATAGCTCCAATCCCAGTAGGTAGTTCTATTTTTATTTTATACTTTGATGACTCTGAAAAGTAACTAAAGTAAATAAAATAATGAGTTCCTGTTCATATACCTCTGAATGGACAAGCCCACTATAACAGTATAGTGCGGAAATGGCCTTAGAAAGAGACTTTTTTTGTTAACAAAGCAACAAAAGCTCTCTTTCCAAGATGTGGAAAGAGAGGTGTTGCCCTGTCTTGTCATTTCTCCCAGGCAAATGTTCTCAGCTATTCCCACAAGAGCCCGTTCCCCCATTCAAAACTCCATATTCTTCCCATGTGTTGTTGTTTTAATTCCTTTATTTGTATCTTGCCTTTTTCCTAGAAGTGGGAAATCAGATACAGATTAAAAACACAGATATGTTCAAACATAAACAAATGTTGTTGCTAAACAGTAATTGCAGTGCCTATAGAATGAAAAGCATTTAAAAGATAGGCATTACATAGTGGGAAATAAAAGTAGTTCAACCCACTGTCAAAAGCCCTTTCTTTGCCAAGCAGTAAGTTCCCAAAAACTGATTGGAATAAAAAAAAAAGAAGTTTTCACCAGGATGACTGAAAGACAGCAAAGACCAGTCTAGCCAAGGAAGGCAGTTCCAGAGCCTGCGAGCAGTGCCCTGTCCTTGCAAAAAACAGCAGCAACATCTCTTGCCATTAATCTGCAATTGGTGCAGCAGACTGAGGGTCTATTGCAAAAAAGGGAAATCTCTTGCAACAGGAAACCCCATTTATTACTGTTTGGAACTTCATTGAAAATCCTCTTCAATCCACATGGCCCTCTCCAGCCAGCAGACAGAAGAGGGAGAGTGAAGGAATCTGCATAGGCAATTTGGTGAATAAACCTTCAGATAATGACAATTGGCCAGTCATAGATCTCTTCTGTGTCTTTGTTTACTATTGGTTTTGAAGACCTGGCTGGGCATGCCTTCTTTTTTAAAGGTACATTGTTCCCAAAATCTTACCCTTCTAGCACAAAGGCCCAGTGCTCCCTGTCCTCTCCAATGGAATGCCCTTTAATCAAACTTATACAACCACACACCCTGCTCAAAATGATTTTATTTCTACAATATATCCTGGCATGAAAAAGAACCCACCCTCTATGTAGAAATAAAATATTTCTGTTTGCCCTGGGAATTGCCTTTGTATGTTCCACAAACCGGCCATGCCATCTGATTGTTTTAATTGCCCCCACCCCGATTTAGCAAAAGATAGAGCAACCAGCAGTAATATTTCTTCCATCTGTTTTCCTCCTGAGTCTATGAAAGCATATGTTAAAAAACCTCTTTCTTTTAGTTGGTTTCAAAGGTGCTACATGATCCCTTTTTATACCTCCTCATCCCAACGTCATATTTCAAATGTTGTATTTTGACATGGGTTTTGGGGAACATCCTGTCTTTTTTTCTTTAGTTGCTGCTTGCAAACTGGAGCCTGTCTTTTGTCAACATGGAGAGATGCTGAGCGTCTCCGGCTTCCACAACATGCATTAACTTTTAATTAAGTATGTGCAACACTGCCCTGGATATCCTTCTCTTAGCAGGAGTTTAACCCTGAAGCACCAATGAATTTTTAATCAGATTAGCAACTCTAGGCTCTCCGATGGCACTGACTGGTTTGTCTCCCTGCCTGGACCCCTCCTATGTCTTTTGGCAGAGTCCCAAATTACGTTTTACCATCAGTGTATTCTATACAGTGTAGCCTGCCTAAATCTTAAGATCTTTGGGGAAAGACTTTCTCTCCATCACTCCACCACTGTGGATGCAGTTGGTGAGGACACAAGAGAACATTCTTGCTCCCACGCTGTGCAACTCCTTCCCATAAAAGGCTAGGGTGGCCACCTCTGTGATCTCTTTTCACTGGCAAGAAAAGGCTTTTTATTTACGTGGACATTCAGTCTTTAACTAGGTGTGGCAGAAAATCATCTCCTATTTAATAGTTTTAAACTTTTGTACCATGTATAGTCTTAACTGTACCTTGTTTTAATCTTTTATTGTAAGCTTCCCTTGGTCCCATACTAGGAGACAGGCAGGATTTTTTTCCCTACATGTGGGGGGGCGGGGCAGGGTGAGATTTAAAAGCAAACAAACAGAATTTCTCACAAGTTTGTTCTGGATCCCAAAAGGACTAATACATACAGATGTTGTTGTTCTTATTGTCATTGTGTGCCTTCAAGTCATTTCTGACTTATGGTGAACCTAAAGCAAACCTATCATGGGGTTTTCTGGGGCTGAGAGTGTGTGATGTGCCCAAGGTCACTCCATGGGCTTCCATGGCTGAGCAGGGAATCAAACTCTGGTCTCCAGGGCCATAGTCCAATGCTCAGACCACTATACCATGCTACTAGCAAGTTCTGCCTGTACATACATGCATACATATTAACAGACAGAACTCACTATTTCAGTTTATAAGGAAATTTTTCAGCTTCTGCAAGGGGGCATTTAGAACATCCCAGTGTTAACAGTTTTAAGTGAATGATGTATTTCCCCTTTATGTCTAAGATACTTGAATGCTGGTACCCAAAAATTGCTTCTAAGGGTGGGAGGTGGGGTCAAAACTACTAGACCCTTCATTATGAATTTTGCGTACATCCATATATGCTTTTACAAAATGGTAAAAACACAGATTGAAGTAAATAATAATGTTCCATTTTAGAGCCCCTAATGTGACTACTATGAAATAATAAATGGATATTTAAAATTCTTTAAGGCACAAAATGAATATATCAGTTCTTTAAGGCACAAAGGCACAATTCTTTAAGGCACAAAATGAATATATCAATATATCAAGGGGACCCTCTTAAGCAAATGCAAAGATGACTATAAACTTGGACATTTCTAAAGGATAGTTCTTCAGAGGGCGCAGCTGCCCAAGAGGCTCAGTGGTTCTGATACTTGATGCCTGATCATTTCAAGAAGCTAACCTTAGGGGGCTCAAGCTCCTCTGCTTCCCTGTTCTGGGGTCCAGACTTGAATGAGACGCCATCTCATTTTGAAACAGGAACAAATCAGAGAATCTGTAATGTTCTGAGTTAAGATGATTGTCCACTGGTTGCTCTAGCTTCCTGATCAGGTTTGCAGACTTGTGGTTCCTGGAACAGGTACACAGGTCTGTGGTTCTTTATATACTGCAGGTGGCTTCCTGTACATCTACATTCAATCACATAAATAAGATTGCGGCACCTGTTAGCCATTTTTTGTTTAATTTAGTAGCTCCTGACAGTCACTGTGCTCCCAAAAGTGACCATCCTCTGAAGGTACATGCAGGTAATGCAGTGCTCAGCATCACAAGGATGCAATCCAGGATTGCTGACTGGTGTTTTCAAGACAGCTTTTGCCAGCAGTCTCTGTAGTTTTGGCAGCTGGCAGAAAGTTATAATTGGAGGCTTGCTGATGGCTCTAGCATGATGTTCAGGATTAACTAACAATGGATAGCTTCCCCTAATTGTCATGTGGCAATTAGACAATGCAGAATATATATCCTGACCTCAGCAGGTTGGGAGGAGCTGTCCAGCTGGGGCAGCCATTTAATGGGCCTTCTGCTACTTAAGAGAAGAGGAGATGCCCAGGGAGCCAGACTGAGAGTTGGTCCGGTGTTGTTTCCACTGCTTCCAGGAATGGTATTCCACAAGCAAGGGCAGCCTGGAAAGTACAGCAGTTGGCCTGCTAACCCAACCTTTCTGATGAGGCCCTCATTCCACCTGTAGAGGTGGTGATGTTTCCTCCTTGATGTAGGATGCCTTCAGAGCTTGGAAACTATTATGTCTTTGGGGACTACAACTCCAAGAATTCCCTAGCAAACATAGCCATGCTGTCTGAGGAGATCTGGGAGCTGTGATCCAAAAAGTAACATTTCCAAGCTCTGGAAAGCCTCATGCTGCTAAGTGACCACTCTGTCACTGGATTGAGACTCAGGCCATTTCCACACTACACTGTAATAGTACTATTAATTCAATTTTCAACATTCTATGGAATCCTGGGATTTGCAATTTAGGGAAGGGCATTTAGAATTCTCAGCCAGACAACTGTTTGGCCTCAGGAAACTAAAAACCTCAGCATTCCACAGGATGTTGAAAGCACTATAACAGTGGAGTGCAGAAATGGTCTTAGTTTGAGATCATTGCTGGATTTCTCCTTGAAGACACAGTGGTAATTGTAGGGGTTGGAAGGTAAAGAATAAATAATCTGCATAAACTTGGACTACTTTTGCCAGTTCCCTGATGTCAAAAGATTCAGCCTCAGTTACCCCCTCCACTGTGCCCTGTCATCCCCCGGTCCTGATCCAAGTTGGATTTTCCCTCTGACAAGGTGTGGTGAACCTCTAGTTATTGTTGTCATTGTTTAAGGCTTTTATTGTTTTTTTCACATGGCAGAAACATGTTTTCAGGCAAAGCTTTTTTCTTTTTATTTCAATAGATTTTTGGAAACTGTCTAGGCTTGGGGAAAGTGTTTTTACAACATGCAGTAATTTTGTAGTTTATTTTTAAAACTATTCTTTTCAATTGCTCCTCATGCTCTTAGTAGTTTAATTTTATTTAACTTTTGTAAGTTTTTAGCAATGTGAACCTTAACTAGTGCAAGCTGCTTGGAGTCCCAGGGCTTGGAGAAAGGCAAGATTAGGATAAGGACAATAACAGCAGTAAAAACAATATGAAAATAGAATTAAAGGGTTTATATTTGTGGTTTGTGAACAGATGCTGCAGACAAATAGCATCAAGGCAAATATTGAGAAAAAAAAATAAATGTACTAAATCTTATCCTTGTAAAGAGACGAAACTGTTGACCACATTATTAGTGCATGAAGAAAGACTGCACAGACTGAATATAAGAAATGCCAAGATAAAGTGTTTGCAATGATACACTGGCATTTTTAGATTTGTCATCTGCAAATCATGTATCGTTTCAAAACTATGACTTGTCATCTTCAAAGTACTGTTAGGAACATAACCTTGGAAAAGTTGTCAAAATAGATGACTAAATGGGATTTTAAGAGTGGGCTATTCTGGAAGTGATAGTCTGAAAAGTAACTTTTCCAAACTTTTGGTAGATTATAAGTCTATCCCCTGGTTGCTCCTTGTAAGTATCCTTTTACTGTCTTCCATGGAATTATCTGTTCTGGATTTACTTGGGAAAGCAAAATGAAGGGCTCATCTTGAGAGTGAGAACTATGGTGTGTGGGCATTTTCCTCCTCAGAAACTTGCATGTCCCTTTTTCTTGGAGAAAAAGTTTGAGATCTGTTAATAACAGAAATTTTCCCCCTTCTTCTGCCTCTTGTTCAAAATTTTAGACTAACTGTGGTGGGAGGGTAAGTATTTCTTGCTAAGTCATCCCATCTTCACAAAAAATGCATTGTCATTCACATCATCACTTGCTTGGTCATTGATGGATGCTGGACATTTGGCTACCTTGGCTTCATGTACTCATTTGCTTGAACTTCATCTTCCATTTCTTGCCGCATAGCTTTGCTGAAAACACAGGCCTGAGAGAGCAAATAGTGGCTGCACTCAGCCTAAAGTACAATATGAAGACGCCACTAAGGATCTGAAATGCTCACATTTCAGTGCTCATCATAGGGCTCACTAGATGTGCACGGTTCAATGCTGCATGCATAAAAATACAGGACATCGAATACAGATCATGTTTTGTGGCTTGCTTGTTCCCCAAACTATAGGAGCTTCAGAGAGTCTTCAACTTGTGGGGGAGTTACCAGTTCCCACTTTGTGGGTGCAGTGACTATCTGGTTGGAATGAAAGCTTACTTGGAAAGTTACTTGTTTGAATATAATTTCCAGATATACTCAGCCAAGCTGACAGAGGATTATGAGAACAATAGTTGAAAAAGTAACATTTCCATACTCTGGAAATTTTTAATGAAACCCTGGCTTCTTAGTCTTGGGAAGTGATTACCATGATATACTAACTGGCATTTAAGGATGGAAAGAATCTTTAAAAATCTCCCCCCCACAAAAAAAAAAATTGTTAGAAAATACTGTCAAGGAAAATCTGGGACGGACAAGAATCTTCATCCTTTTGGACTTACCCTATGCAAAATTCATGATTTTTTTTAAGTAGGAAACCAGCATTTTCAATGGAAAAATATTTTCTCCCCAGCAAACACTGTTTTCTGTGCAGAACACTCATGTGTACAGTTTTGTATAGTTTAAGTCCCACACTGTGAATAATCTGAAAACTGCAGTTTTCAAAGAAGGAAGCAGGAAGAAAATTGTTAAAATTACTCATTGCTTCCTTCAAGAACAAAATTAATGAAGAATTATATCCCTGCTGGCATTATTTGAAAGGCAAATGGCTTTTGTTTCTTAATTGTGTGTTGAAAAGGAGACTTTGCCCATTTCCGTACTATACTGTTATGGTGCTATTACTCCACTTTCAACCTCCTGTGGAATTCTGAGGTTTGTAGTTTCCTGAGGCCAAAGAGCTCTCTGGCTGAGAAGTCTAAAGGCTCCTCCATAAACTGCAAACCCAAGGATTCCGCAGCATGTTGAAAGTGGAATAATAGCACTATATCAGTATAGTGCAGAATGGCCTTTGCTTAAAATTTATCAGAATATTCATAATCTCAGACTGTTAGGTAGCAATATCTTTTTGAATCTATATTTTAAAACAGTTGGCCTAAATCCAGTTACTAGTCCCAATTAGAGTAGACCCACTGAATTGACTGCTGAAGCGTAAGCCTGGTGGAGTCTGTTTCTTTGGAGGTTTTTAAGGAGAGGCTGGATGGCCATCTGTCTGGAGTGCTTTGAGGGTGTTCCTGCATGGCAGGGGGTTGGGCTGGATGGCCCCTGGGGTCTCTTCCAACTCTACATTTCTATGATTCTATGAATTCAGTGATCAGCTGCAGTTTTTGTAGGACTTTGTCAAACACACATTGCAGAATAGTCAGAGCCTCAGATACAAGTGGTTACCCTTCATTTAATGCAGGAGCATCACAGGAATCATGAAAACACGTTCAAGGACAGTTGTATTGGCCATGCATCAAAGTACAACAAAATCCAAAATAATGATACCTTTCTGAGCCAACTAAAAAGCACAAAATACATCATACAAGCTTTTGTCGCTTCGCTAGCTTCTCCACTAGGCAAAGATGTTAAAAACTATACAGGAGAAGAAAAAGGTTGATATTAGAATCACAGGCCTACATTTTGTCTCCGATGTCACTCCTGTTATCCGTTAAGATAGTCTATAGGGGGATATCCATGCAGGCAGAGGCCTCTCCCCTTCTTGACCATATGGGGACTGGAGACAAGGGGTAGTTGGCCTCACACATGACAGAGATAGTCTGCATCTTAATGGAAGTTATTTTGCTCCTGCTGCTGATGGATTTTAAATTTTACTGTTCTTTTTTAACTGCCCTTTGACAGAAGTGACATCTTAGACAAATGTAGGTCTATAGCTCTACCTTCATCACCTTTCTTCTCCTGCATGATTTTCACCATCTATGGCCATTTCTGCACAAGGGAATTAAAACGGCCCAGTGTGTCCTCTCATGGAGGTCGTCTGCACCTTGGAGCAGACTAGGTCCAGACTACTTACCTGAGATCCACACCTCAGTCCACTCCGAAGCGGCCCCAACTGGTCCTCCAGTACAGTTTTTAAAGAACGGTAGAAAACCAGTCTTTAATTTTTCAGAGCGCGCCATTGCGTTCCTGCTCACATGTGCAGATTTGCAGGTTTGCACCAATGCAAGCCTGCAATCTGCAGAGGGTGGGCTTTAGGCGTGGCGAGCTTCAGCAGTTGGTCGGGACCCACAAACAACCGGAAACCACCATTTTGGAAGCCGGAGCAGTGCGGATCTAAGACCTCGCACTGCTCCGATTCACCCTGACTGAGATAGAGGAGCCCTGTGGAAGCGCTTAAGGGACCGTCCGTGTTGGTCCATGCCTAGAAGATCCGGTGAGTAATGGCACGGAGCGATTCCCTCGCCTCGTGCGGAAATGGCCTTTGCCTGATGAAGAAACCAGTGAAGCTTCGAAAGCTTGCATGATTTTGTGCTTTTTTAGTAGGCCCTGTGAAGGTATCACTGTTTTTGAGGAATCATGAAGCTCATGTGGCCCTTGTGTAAATTCTGATTCCTGAAATATTACTTCCAGGACAGTGAAAATGGCATTGGTTCAGCCTGCTGAGGATCAGGAACACCCAAAAAATGGTCCTCTGACCCCCGAGCATGGCTGCCACTGATGTAATGTAACCTATAGTAGGGCTCTTGTTCTTATTTATCACAACTGTTCTACTGTTCTTGTGTGTGTATATTAGTGCTTGCTTTCTCTCTCTTTCTCCAGACATACACAGGCTCGATACTGGTGGCTGTGAACCCTTATCAGCTACTCCCAATCTACTCACCAGAACAGATACGCCTCTACACCAACAAAAAGATCGGGGAGATGCCACCCCACATCTTCGCCATTGCAGACAACTGCTACTTTAACATGCAGAGAAACAACAGAGATCAATGCTGCATTATAAGGTGAGCTGATGAATTTCACTGCTGTTTTGTGACCACTGGGTAGGGTTGCTGGATTGGATCTGGGATGGGACTCAGATAACTTTGATCTTTAAAAGATTTGGGTGCAGGATGAGAAACTATAAAGTGCAATGAAGATATCTGTCCTTCCTCATTTTCTAGACCTCATCTTTCAGCCTCAGCCATTCCTTCCAAACAGGGATATGATCCCTCTGGTGGAGGCAGGAGGAGGGGATGCAGAGAAGAATCAGCGATAACAATTCAGTCCAGCAACAAAAACAAGAGCTTCATGTATCACATAGTGGTTTGAGTGCTAGGACCCTGGAGATCAGGATTTGATTCCCCACTTGGTCATGAAATCTCACTGGATGACCTTGGGCAGTCACACATTCTCAGCCCCAGAAGACCCCATGATAGTTTCATCTTAGGTCACCATAAGTCGGAAACAACTTGAAGGAACACAACAACAAAAATGTTCCTTTATGCCCCTTCTACCTCCACCAGCAAATCCATAGCCATATTGGGAGGGGACAACTGCAGCTGAAATTTAGAGTTTGGAAGGTGGGGAGGACCTCCATCCCACGTGTTGGAGTTCTGTAGTAATTCATTGTGCTCCAGGATCTCTTAAAGATTAAATTTACAGAAGCTCTGTTCTGTTGGCAACCCTACCAGTGAGCTCTCCATCTCATTGCTTGAAGGGGTAGAATGCTTTTGTGTTTTTTGTGGCGTATCAAAACACAGGAAACAGACCACTTCTTGGCACATTTTAACCAGTACTATGTACTCTGATTGGAAATTGGAGATGAGAAAATACAGAACTTAGAAACAATACACCAAAATCTTCTTATTAGTCCCAACTAATGTAGATGCATGAAGTGAACTTAGATTCTTACCCATCCTGACTTGTACGTATGATTGTAGAGAAATGTTGGCTTGTGGAAACAGCCAGGCTGAAGCTTTGTTGTCCTCCTTCTTGATGATACCAGAGAATTTGCTCACCTTCATTTCTTTTGGTCATGGCAGTGGTGAGTCAGGTGCAGGGAAGACAGAAAGCACCAAGCTGATTCTACAGTTTCTGGCCGCAATCAGTGGACAACACTCTTGGATTGAGCAGCAAGTATTGGAAGCCAATCCTATTCTAGAGGGTGAGTAGAGAGTTGGAAGGGATCCCAAGGTCCATATAGTCCAACTCCGGTCAATGCAGGAATCCACTTCTGAAGCATCCCTGACAGATACAATCTCTGTTTGAATCAGGACAGGGCAAAATGCAGCCCATGGACTACACTTTTGTGGCCATGGAAGCCCCCCCTCCAGCCCGTCCCCAAAGCTGCCAAACATTTTTATAGTAGTATTTGGTATCTATGTCAAGCAGAGTGCAGCGTAGTTAGTATAATAGAAACTTTAGTACAAACAGGAATAAAATACTCAGGATGCCCTTGTAAGGTAAAAATAAGGGGAGGATCTTACATTTATTGCTTCTGGAATTCCCTCTTGGATAGGAAAAGAGATAGACAAAAGATTACCTAAAATTTCAGTAGAAGGCGCCCCTAAAAGTTGGCTTCCATGACTGAGTGTTAAGGCACTGTGAGAAAGAAGCCGAAAGCATGTCCCCAGACAAAAGGAGAGAAAGGACTAACTAACTAAGGCCATTTCCGCACTAGACTATTATAGCGCTATGATTCCACTATCAACATGCTATGGAATCCTGGGGTTTGCAGTTTCGGGACGGCTGCCGGCCCTCCTAAACTGCAAACCCCAGGATTCCATAGGACGTTGAAAGTGGAATCATAGCACTATAACAGCCTAATGCTGAAACAGCCTAAGTTTTGGGAGAAGGGAGAAGCGAACTCTTCAGGCAGGTAAGAAACAAAAAGTCTTGACTACCTCAAAGAAAGAAACAGAGAGGTGAAACAAAAGGGCTGGCTGGCATGCTCTGGAGAGTTCTCTTTCATTAGCCATGCTATATAAGCATTGATGCCTCTTTGCGTCGAACAATTTTTGCCCCCAAACAATGCAGACGGTACCCCAAACGTGAATACATGCAAAAACACCCCCACAAGTGCCTTAGAATGCTCTATTGCCCCCTCATACCTTTTTTTTCCTCTGCATTCCCTCCCAAAATGTTAACAGGAAGTAAAATAAAATGTTTGGGACTGCTGGGGGAGGAGAGGAGCCTGAAAGGAATGGTCAGGAAAAATGGCCTCTGGCTACTATGTGGCTACCAACCTGTAGTTTAAACCACCTTCCAACTAATCTATCCCACTACCATTGGTAAAAGCAATTAAGTTTTCTTTGCTTGGGAGATAATTCTATATGAAAACTGTTTCTGAAAAGCTTGGAGAGAAGGTTTGGTTAACACTGTGTTCTTTTGTGGGCTGGCAGCATTTGGGAATGCAAAAACCATTCGCAACGACAACTCCAGCCGTTTTGGTAAATACATTGACATCCATTTCAACAAACGAGGTGCAATTGAGGGTGCCAAGATTGAACAGTACCTTCTGGAGAAATCTCGTGTTTGCCGACAGGTGAGGATGTTCGGGTGGCACAGACCTGGGTGCTTATTCCTCATATGTGGAGTGGAAGTTGTTCATTTTCCTAAACTCTGGGCTGCTACCCACTGCATAGTAAAGCCCAGGTGGTTAGCTGCATAATGCTGGGCAATGCAAGCTGATTTCTGATCACAGTGCACACAGGATCAGTTTCATTTGCCCCGGATCTGCTCAGTATGTTCTGCACTCAGAACCAAAGTGGAAAGAGAGCTGGGACATATCCATACTGCATAGTTATAGCACTTTTATATCACTTTAATTAATAGTTTGGGGAGTGGATGAGAGTTCTCTAGCAGAGATTTCTGAGTCTCTCACCAAACCAAAAATCCTAGGAGTCTGTAGGGTAGGGCCATGGCAGTTAAAGTTCGTTCACACTCCTGTAACAGTGCAGTATGGATGCACCTGTAGAGAAAAGCAGTGATCCAATCAAATATTTATGAAACTGACATAATAATTCCAGAAGAACACTTTTGTAGAATCCCCTCACATTCTTGTTAAAAGAAAAATCAGAGATGACTAACATTTTTTACTAAGATTCCCAAAATGTTTTAAAAGTGGCACATTAGTAATGGTGACACAAAAATCAGGGGGTAAGGACAGAAACAATCTAAAAGTCTTTCTGGTGGGTGTCTCTGTGGCTACTAGATGGTTACTGCAGACTCATTGAAGACTCAGACCCTTTCTGCACCTTACCTTTTTCCGGCGCCGGGGTGCAGGGATTGCACGAGCAGCCTCTGGCGAGAGACTCTCATGTCCCTGCTGCTTCAGCTCCACACGAGCTGCCTGCTCATGCAAGAGCCCCACCTCTTCCTTCCACAGCACAGCCTGGGAGTTTCCCAGGCTGTGCTGGGGCAGGAAGCACAACCGGCACGGCTCCGGAGACTCCGCGCACCAGGTAAGTGTGTACGGGGCCCGGGAGCAATGTGCATTTTCAGCTTCCAGCCAAAAATGAAAAGGTGTGCGATCGGCCCCTGGAGCATCGGCCCCTGGAGCTGCCGGCCCCTGGAGCATCATGCGATTGTGAGTGCGTCATGCAGATCGCTCCTCACACTCGCGCAACACTCCAGGCGCCCTTTCGCATGGCAAATGCTATGTGGAAAGGGCCTCAGTGTTTCTAGTTTGCAAGACACATTGGGTTTTTTTGCCCATTTGCATCAACCAGACAGCTGGCTGATACTCTAAAAAGTTCTTACTCCCTTTTCAAAGCTCACAGACTCTTCAGATCAATGTGACTATCTTTCACATTGGACATGTTTTGAACTTTTCGGTTTGCTTTCAGATAAAATATTTTTGGGTTTTGAGAGACATTCTTCTCAGTTTAGATGTGCGTTTGTGTGTGAACAAATCCATACAGTCCATTTGTTCTAAATGAAACAGCTCTAAAATGATAGCCATCACTGTGAGCCAGTTCTAGTTAGAGAATACATAAGGCCAGCATGTTCTTTCAATACAGCCCTCAACATTTCACACAGTAGAGGCTTGTGTGGCCAAGTAACGTCAGACTGTGGTCAAGATGGCAAAAGTTATTAACAAGGAAGAATGCACAAGCTAGAAGAAGCTGCAGCAGTTTGCTTTTGCTTTTGCAAGAATTTCTCCCTCCTCCTCCGAGTTGTTGTTATATTTTTATAACCTTTTTTTTTTTTGCAAAACTAGAATTCAAGGCAACTTACAATTTTAAAATGAACAATATAGCTAAAAACATAAGTAAAGTGAACATTAAAATGGAATTACTGTCAGCCCTCCACATTTGCAGTTTTGACTTTCATGGATTTGATTATTTGTGAGTTCTGAGAGAACCTTCCCTCCTGGCAGCTCTGATCAGGTTGCTTCTGGTTGTCTTCCACCTCTACCAGCCACTGCCTGGCAAGTTAAGGACAGATCACATCCCAATTTTTCCACAAACCCTCTCCCAATGCCCCCCACTCACCCAAGAAAGGAGATGGGTGAGAGGAGGAAACGTAGTACTACCATGCTGACTCATCCTCTTTTCCTCTCCCTTCTCTTCCCTGGTTTGGAGCCTCGGTGCCCACTCTTCCCCCCGTGGCTCAGCCTCCTTCCCACAGAGGCACACACACATTTTTATATTTGTAATTTTTCCACTTTTGCAAGGATCCTGCACCCCAAACCCTAGCAAATGTGGACAGCCAACTGTACACTGTTCACAACATTAACATGATTTTAGCCTACACTTAAAAAAGATAAGATGCAGTTAAAAAGATACAAAGCAATTAAAACCAATTCAATTTAAAACAGTTCATTGAATGCAAATTACTTTTGAACTTTGAACTCAGTTTGAAGCAACTGATGCAACTTGAGGACAAAGGGGGAAGTGGCAGAACAAGAGAGAAACTGGAACATTTTAAAAGCAGCTGAAAAAGTGGGAGGACAAAGGATTAATCAGTACTGTCCCCATCATATCTGGACAGTTGGAGGATATGTTTTGGGCAAACAAGAGTTAAATTATGAGCTAGATCAGTTACACCTTGCCAAACCCTGCAGGATTTTCCGTCACTCACCTTGTCTACATGCCACTTTGATGGCTGGTGGTTGCCATGTAGATTGTTCCAACCTAACCTACCTTGCAAAGTTCTTGTGTTGAAAATAAAGTGAGATCTTTCTTGTTAAATAATGCAGCTGAAGTCTACCAGAGATTAACCTGTGTCTCCTCTTCCAGGCCCAAGACGAGAGGAACTACCATGTGTTTTACTGCATGTTGAAAGGAATGAGCCCAGAGCAGAAGAAGATGTTGGGGCTTAGGAAAGCAGCCGACTATAACTACCTCTCAATGGTGAGCGGAAAGCTACATATTTTTCAGGGAAGAAGGCCAGGAACCTATGTTAAAAGTATGGCTTCTTGTTGTCGTGTAGCCTTCAAGTCGTTTCCAATTCATGGCTAGCCCAAGGCAAACCTATCATGGGAATTTTCTTGTTCAGATGTATTCAAAGAAGTTTTGCTGTTTCCCTCCTTTGAGGCTGAAAGAGTATGGCCCTTTCTGCACCTTACTTTTTCGTGGAGGTGGGTGGAGGCGGTCACGCGAGCAGCCTTTTGCACGAGGTTTCTCCTTCCTTACTGCAGCTGGCTTGCCGGTCATGCGAACGCCGTGCGAACGCCCCACCCCTTCCTACCACAGCGCAACCTGGAAAGTGTAGGCTGGCGCTGAGGCAGGAAGCACAACCGAGCTGGCTCCCGAGGCTCCGCAGGGCAGGTAAGGGTGCGCGGGCCCCGGGAGCATTGCACGACCATGTAGCATTTTCGGCTTTAAGCCAAAAATAAAAAAAATGCGTGCACGGCCCGTTTTAGGCTCTTGAGCGTTGCATAAATGGGAGTGCGTCGTACGGACTGCTCCTCCCATTTATGTGACACTCAAGGGGCCCTTTCGCCTTCGAAACTGTATGCAAAAAGGTTATATGACTCGTCCAAGGTCACTTAGTAGATTTCTGTGGCTGAGTGGGGCTTTGAACCCTGGTCTCCCAGAGTCCTAGTCCAACACTCAAACCACTAAACTACACTGTCTCTTAAGATAAGGCAGATGGTATTGGACTAAAACAGTCATGTAGGGTCAGGGGCGATGGGGGTGGTTCATCCCAGGCAGCAATGTTTTTGGGGTGTCCTGGCCCATAGCCATGCCCCTGTGTGTCCTGGCCACACCCCCATGTGCCCTGGCCACGCCCCAAGCACAATGGCCATGCCCCGATGCACAGCAGCCACACACCCCACGCCATGTTCCCCCCCCTACACACTCCAAGCTCCACCACTGAACTAAAAGTTCCAATGGTGTTGGACTAAAAGTTCCACCAGCCCCAGTAAGCATAACCAATTGTGAAGAATGCTGGGATTTGCAGTCCAAGACAGTTTGCCCACCTTCTGAATTAAAAGGTTCAGGATTTTTTTTTCTCATTTATTTATTTTATTAATTAAAATTGTTAGTCTTTTTCATTAAACCTACAGGCCTAATTCCAGTAGTTAGTCCCAACTAAAGTAGACCTGATGAATGAATGGAATGTACGTAAGCATGGATTTCACCAATGATTCAGCTAGCCTTACTCCTTATATTAATATAAAGAATATAATCTCTGTTATTCCGTATATTACTATAAACAATGTGGATCCACTCATTTTAGGTAATGTCTAGTCATAATTCTAGAGTGGTTACCAAAAAAGATTAAAATAATGGAAATGTGAAGGTTATAAATTATAGCCTAAATCTTGTTGCTACTCCCAAGTGGAGTAGATCCCTTGAATCCATTGGGTTTACCAATGTGTTGACTCACTATTTAATAACTGATTCAAGAGGTCTAACCAAGTTCAGAGCAACCAACAGGATGCCTATGTAAAATAAGCAAGCAAAGATAATCTCAACAAAATGACAGAGGCCTCAGTCCAATGGACGACATCCGCTGACCAAAATACTTCTATCATTAGAAGCAGGGAGGAGAAGGTCCTCTCTTCTCCTGGCACTTTAGCCCTAAAACTTGCTCCAAAGCACTGCAAAAATCCTGAGGAAATAAAAGACTAACAAGTTTATTCGGCACATGCTTTTGTGGATTCCAGCCCACTTCATGGGATGCACAGAGAGATGCCTCATTTGGTAGATAATTATACACATGCTGAGCTAAATTTATGAGGGAATGGGAATGTTAAAAAGGAACACCTAGGTGAGAAGGAGCTCAGTTGCTAATACCATCCCTTCATGTCTACATTCCCTCAGTATATATGTATATATATCTACCAACTGAGGCTCTCTTCTACATACCAAATGGAGTGCCCTCTATGAACACTTATGCCAAATAAACTTGTTAGCCTTTAAGATACTTCTAACTCTTGGGGCCCTTTCACAATACATAATTATAGCACTATGGGCCTTTCTGCACTACACTGTTATAGTGCTATTATTCCACTTTGAACATCCTGTAGAATTCTTTGGTTTGTAGTTTATTGAGGCCAAAGAACTCTCTGGCTGAGAATGCTAAATGCCTCTCTCTAAACTGCAAATCCCAGGATTCCATAGGAGGTTGAAAGTGGAATAATAGTACTATAGCAGTATAGTGCGGAAAGGCCCTATGATTCCACTTTAATTGCCATGGTGGCATTCTGTGGAATCCTGGTGTTTGTTGCTTGGTGAGGCATTACAGCAATCTGGCTGAAAATTCTGAATTGTTGTTGTGAGCCTTTAAATTGTTTCTGACTCATGCCAACTCTAAGGCAAACCTATCACGGGGTTATCTGGGGCTGAGAGTCTGTGATGTGCCCAAGGTCACCCCGTAGATTTCCATGGCTCAGCAGGGAATCAAATCTTGGTATCCAGGGTCATAGTCCAACAGTTTAAATCACTACAGCATACTGGCTTTCTGAGAATTCTGAATACTCCTCCTTAAACTACAAGTCCCAAGATTCTGAAGGATGGAACCATGGCAGTTAAAGCGGAATCATAGCACTATATAGTGTTATGAAAGGGCCCTTTGTTGTTTTGGCTGCACAAAGGGCTGCTCTCCACCCTTCAAATTTCTTCCAAAGCTAGTTTTGGGGCGGACTGAGGGCTATGGTGGGTGGGGAGTGGAGATTTTGGTGTGGTAGAACCAGCAGAACATTAGATTTAGGCTGCATAGACTAATCAGTACAATTTCAGTTCTGTAAGGGCCTGGACACAAATGATGCCAAGTGAACTGGAAGTACTCCAGTTCATGGAAGCAAAGTTTTTCTCTGCTAGCTTGCCCTTGCTCTGTTGCTTTTGGTAGAGCTTTCTGTCCCAATTGCTGTGGCAGTTCCCATCTCACTGGGGCAGTGAATCCATTCTGGGTTCAGGTCAGAATTTAATCAGAATTCTCACCCAGTTACACAGATTGGAAAAATTACTTTTTTGGACCTGTTGTTGCTTTTATGGGCTATCAAGTGAGCTTTCATTTATGCCAAGCTTATGAATGAGAGATGTCCAAGAGGCCTGCTCAGAACTTGCAAACTCGGAGCTTCCTTGATTGAGTCAGTCCATCTGTAATGTAGTCTTTCTTTTTTGTTAAAGACTTCAGCTTGATTGAGCATTATTTTCATTCCCAGGTTCATATCCCCGAAGTACAATCGCCTGTTTGGTTGTTTCTGTTTCTAGGGAGAGTTCAGTTTAATTTGCTCAAAAACCATTTATCTTTTCAGCAGTATGTGATATCCACAGAACTCTCCTCCATCATCACATGAGTTAAAAATGTGTTGCTTCTTTTCCTGACAGTTTAGGCAGTGATGTAGACTCGAGTCGACTGACTTGGGCCCTTTTCACATGCCATTTCTAAAGCGAAAGGGCCCCTTAAGTGTCACATAAATGGGAGGAGCAGTCCATACGACGCACTCCCATTTATGCGAAGCTCAAGAGCCTAAAGCAGACCGTGCACGCATTTTTTCATTTTCAGCTTAAAGCCGAAAATGGTGCATGGTCACGCAATGTTCCCGGGGCCTGCGCGCACTTACCTGCCCTGCGGTGCATCGGGACCCGGGCCGGTCGCACTTCCTGCCTCAGCACTAGCCTGCAATTCCCAGGTTGCGCTGTGGTAGGAAGGGGCGGGGCATTAGCACAGTGCTCATGTGACCGGCAAGCCAGCTGCGATAAGGAAGGAGAAACAAAGTGAGTGCCTCGCGCAAGAGGCTGCTTGCGCGACCGCCGCTCCCCACCTCTGCGAAAAGGTAAGGTGCGGAAAGGGCCTCGGACTCAGGTCAGACTTAAGTCATTTCAGTGACTCGACTCGGACTCGACTTGGCCATAAATGATGCACTGGCTCGACTCGAGACTTGTATATTTTTAGTGACTGACTTGCTGCCCTTGATTCAGTAACATGACATATTCATCCATAACATAACACTTCCATTTCTTTTTGCTTACCGATCACATGATTATCTGTCTCAAGCCCAAAGTCTGGGTGCATTTCTTAGAGGGGAACAGCAAACAGGTTAGGCAATCAGCCTGAGGCGGGGTTGAGGTCTGCTCAGCAGCTGTTTGCGCTGCGTATCGGAGGAGCCTTCTAAAAGCCTAAGAGCAGAAGGCAAGATTCACCCCCAAAGTGGAGGGTGCATTTCTCAGAAAGGAAACAGCAAATGTGTTAGGTCACAGAGTTGAGGAGAGAGGATCTTTCCTCCTAAAGCTTTTGAAGCTTCAGTAATGAGGAGTAAGAAGGATCCTATTCCCCACGCCTGAAAAACCTTCCAGCTTCAGAAATGGGAAGTAAGAAGGATCCTATTCCCCACTTCTGAAGCTGTAGATGACAAAATTGTGTTAAAACTGACTTTATTTGACTCTGTCCAGAGATTCTGGAATGTAGGTTGGAGAATAAAGTTGGCTCCCAGACTTGAGACTTGACTTGAAAGTACAGTCAGCCCTCCACATTTCCGGGTTTGACATTCACGGATTTGATTATTTGCGAGTTTCTCCCACTCCTGCCCTCCTACCTCAAGTGCTTCTTTTTGGAAGGAACCTTTCCTCTTGATGGCGCCAATCAGGCTGCATAGCCCTTTAAAAACCCATTTCTGATTCTCTTCTTCCTCTACCAGTCTCTGCCTGGCCAGCTAAGGATGGCTCTCTCCCAAATTCTCAGCACCACAAACCCTGTACCCTTGCCCCACACACACACAAGGAAGGAGACGGGCACGAGAGAGGAAGTCCAGGACCACCAAGCTAACCATCACCTTTCCCTGACCTGGTTTAGACCCTGGATGCTCGTGCCTCAGCCCCTTCCCACAGACACACAATTTTTGTTATTTGCGAATTTTTCACTTTTGTGAAGGTCCTGTGTCCCTAACCCTGGTGAATGTGGAGGGCCAAGTGTATCTTCAAGGACTTGAGACTTCAAAGTAGAGACTTGCAACTTGGAGTAAAAGACTTAAAGACATCACTGGTGTTAAGGTTACCTCTGAACCCCCCAAAAATACACGGAGCCAGACCTATGGACCTGAGTAGTCTATGCAATTGCAGATGAGCTCTGAATCAGCCTGGAAGGATTCCCTACTTTGGCCAAAAGGACTTCCCTCTCTCACGAAGAATGCAGTCGAAAGCACTTCTTACATGAGCAAGGAGAAAGACCGTTTATTTTTAAAAGGAGGGTGGTTTTTTTTTATAGATTTGGGATGACAATGATCTCATAAAGTATACAGCACATGTGTAAGAATATTTGCTTTCCCAGGACTAAAATTCTGGGACATGGTTGCTAATAAAGTAATTTCTGGTTAAGAATCAATAGTGAACTCTAAATCGCACATATATTTGCTCAGTAGTGAAGAATAAGAAATATTGTTACGGAGAGTGCTGGTAACCCGTACATTGACTTTGCCAATTAATGTCAGCATAATTTTAAGTAGGATAAGGGGTTGACAACAGGAACAACCTTTAAAGTTGACTAGAATTCAAAATAGAGGAGCTTTAGTTAAGAAATGAAGAGAGAGAGAGTACTTTTAGCTTGGACATCTAGGCAGGCAATACCTTCAGTGAATTGAACCGTTCAAGGCAATGAACTTCTAGCAGCCCTGCGGAGTAGACCAGGGGAAGGCTGGGAAGCCCTATCTATTTTGTCTCTACTCTATTATATTTATTTATTTATTTATTTATTTATTTATTTATTTATTTATTTATTTGTATCTCGCCTCTCCATATGGATCAAGGCGGCGAACAACTTACAAATAGCATGTATTTCTATACATGCCCCCAACAAGCTGGGTACTCATTTTACCGACCTGCGGAAGGATGGAAGGCTGAGTTAACCTTGGAGCCTGGCAGGATCGAACTCACAACCTTGTGGCTTGCAGTACTGGCATTTAACCACTGCGCCACCAGGGCTCCTTCTTACTGCTTACAACAACTGTCTTCATTCTCTAGCTTTCACACCCATACATAGAAATTGGAAATACTATGGCATGGATGATCCAAATGTTTGTATTCAGTGATAGATCTTTGTTACCCTGTTCTCTGGGGGTCCTGGGAGGGGCATCCAAATAACCAAAACACAATAACGCAAAGGTGGGGAAATTAGCTGGAGCACTCACTAAAGCTAGCGAGAGGCAGGGTAACTTAGCAGGGATCTTGCAACCCCGTGTCTACGGGGCCAGGTCAGTCAAGCAGTCAGACCGTTTTAAAATAGCAAAGGTGATGTTTTTATTAAAATACAAACAAACAGTAAAGACACCACCATCACACAGCTAATGGAAGGATTGGAAATAGGGATGTTCGGGGGAAATGGGTGATACGACACCTTTCTCGTAGTCCTGAAGAAGCTGAAGATGGCAGAGGAGAAACTCAACATGGTTCGCCGAGGGGACGGCTCGCCAGACACAGCGGCAGCAAGGCGAGATGGAAGTCCGGAGCGATTCAGGCGGTCCTCTCGGAATCGGGGGCTTTATATAGGGTGAATTGTGACTGCAGGCCATGCCTTACTTGGTGAGAACAATGCGAGTTTGGAGCAGGACAAAGCTTTGGAAAAGGTCAAATTTAACATGATCGGCTTAGCGCTGAATCAACAATAGTGTAGCCAGTATGCAAATGCAAGGTGCTTAGCTTGGCTTTGTAAGACTATCGGCTCAGAGCCGGGCGCCTTTTTTAGTGTCGTGCTTAAGCAAAAGGGTGTTTGCGGGAGAGGTCCCTGAAGCAACGGAGTGGCTCTGTTCTGCCTGCCTAGGTGGAGAATGGAATATCCAACACTTACCAGCCGTGCCTGTGTACGTGCTTGTCCGGAGGCCTCGCAAACACATGGAGCGGGATGACAGAGGAAGGCCAAATGGTTTTGATATCAAAAAAGATATCTAGTGCTATCACTGGGTAGGCCTGGGCCGAAGTAACATCTTCACACTATACTTCATACACTTTACTTTTTGGACTACAGCTCCCAGAATCCCCCAGCCACTAGTCATGTTTGCTGAGGATTCTGGGAGTAGTGCCCTTAACAATAAATGTTCCAAGTTCTGCTTGTCGCTAAGCATTTGTATGCTTTGTGTTCTCACTAGGGTAACTGTATTACCTGCGACGGCAGAGATGACAGCAAAGAGTACTCAAACATCCGAGCTGCGATGAAGGTCCTCATGTTCACCGACACTGAGAACTGGGAGATCTCCAAGCTCCTGGCAGCCATTTTGCATATGGGGAACTTGCGGTATGAAGGTAGTATACAACAAACAGAGGCCTGCTTCTCTGTTGGGTGGTGGTGGGGAATCACTTCTCATGGGAGAAACAAGGAATACCACAAACATTACAATCTACTATATAAAAGTCAAAGTTTGGCTTTTTGTCTGTGTCTGGCAAAGACCTCATATGATTGGCTGTGTCAGGTGAAGAGCTCACATGATTGACTGTCTATGAAGATTCTATGGAATCCTGGGAATTGCAGTTTAGGGAGGGGCCTTTAGAATTCTCAGCCAGAGAGCTCTTGGGCCTCAGTCAACTGTGGTTGTCTTGAATAGACTGGTTGCTATGGAGATGAGGCCTAGCAGCATGGAGGGTATTCCCTCAAGAACCCAACCTTTGTATGTTAATAACTCTGAATACATATTGGATTGGGTAATGTGGGGGAAAGTTACAGGTACTGGACAAGACAGTTTGGGGAATTAGAGACACAGGATCTCAAATCTTTCTAACACAGTGGTTCTCAACCTGTGGGTCGGACCCCTTTGGGGGTCGAATGACCCTTTCACAGGGGTCACCTAAGACCATCGGAAAATACGTATTTCCGATGGTCTTAGGCTCCATTCCCTCCTCGGTGGTGGTGCACAAGCGTGAGCCATGCGCTCACGTTTTCCTACCCCCTTTGGCGGGAGCGCGTGCGGCCACAGCGTCGCCACAGCAGGAGTGGTGGTGCGCAACTGTGAGCCACACGCTCGCATCCTCCTGCTTTTCCCACACTGCCCCCCCCAGCGGAAACGAGAGCGAAGCAGAAGCAGAGCCCGCGGGGGGGTGTTCTCGGAGTTTTTTCCCCGGGGGAGACGTGCGGCTCCTCTTTCCCTCCCTGCCCGCCCCCTGCGTTCCTGGCTGGCGAGGCAGCCTTTGCCGGGGGGGGGAGGCATTGTAAATAATAAATAAATAATTTTATGGTTGGGGGTCACCACAACATGAGGAACTGTATTAAAGTGTCGCGGCATTAGGAAGGTTGAGAACCACTGTTCTAACAAGTATTACCTATGAGAAAATAAAATCCTGGGCAACACTAGGTATATATGTTGGTATGGTATAAAACTCCATGTAGGTCTCCTTTATGTTAACCCTATAGCACTGCTCCTGAAAAATTTCCCCTGAACTTGGAAAAGTTTCTTTTTAGGAGTCCCACAGTTCCAGATTCTGAAAGCTGTCATTCAAAAAAGAACTTTTCCACACTGTGTTAGTCACTACATGGACAAGTAAAGAACACTTAATATATTTGTGATTTGTATTCTTAAAGTTGGCTAAATTCTAGAAGAAAATGTGAAAGGATTATCACCAGAAAAGTATTTGCAGTTCTCTCTGTTTATAAAAGAGGAGTAAGGGCTGCTTATGCAGCAAAATGAGCCTTCAAGGATGGTATAATTTAAGGAATCTAATGAGATGTTTTTGATCATTCTTTAACCAAGGCCATTTCCACACTATACTGTTATAGTACTATTATTCTACCTTCAACATCCTGTGGAATTCTGGGGTTTGTGGTTTCCTGAGGCCCAAGAGCTTTCTGGCTGAGAATTCTAAAGGCCCCTCCCTACACTGCAATTCCCAGGATTCCATAGGATGTTGAAAAGTGGAATAATAGCGCTATAACAGTGTAGTGCAGAAATGGTCCAAGTCTCTAACTCCTGCTGAGATAGTGAATACATAGTAGAGGAATCTCATGATGGAATGCTCTTCTACAATATATTGTTGCCTTAATGTGGGTCAGTCTAGATGACCTTAGGGTGTGTGGGAAAATCAGTTAATTTCCTCTGCAATTGAAGTCTCTCTGTGTTTGAAAGGAATACAATGGTACTCTGTGAGACAGAATGTTAGGGAGGATGGAATGTGCCTCGCTATGCTTCCCTCACTTTGCAACATGAGTAAGATTACGCTGGAGAATGGTGGGAACCACTTGTACGTGTCAGTTTCCTTTCTTGACCATGTGATGTATTTGCACTGGAGATGTATAAATTACTTTGAATGCAAGGAGGCAGGGCCCAGACTTTTGAGAAAGGATCTCACTGAGACATTGTGCACAATAAACATTTTACTTTTTTCCTAACGGAAAAGGTCTGATCTTTGACTACCCACTTTAGCCTGAAGTGGAGATCTGTTCCTGTACCCACAACTTCTGCAACTGCCTTGTTTCTGTTCTCCTCTACAGCTCGATCCTATGATAACTTGGATGCCTGTGAAGTTGTTCACTCTGCATCGCTGGTTACGGCTGCGTCATTGCTAGAGGTTAGGCAGATTTCTCCATTCCTTGTCTTCTTAGGTGACTGTTGCATGGCCTAATTGTGCAGAAGTGAGAACCGCAACAAAATATTGCAGTAGGAACAACACCAGTTCCTGGCTGGCTGGCTGGCTGGCTGGAATCCAGAATCCTCCATTCCATCCCCAGTCCTTCCTATAGATAAGTGAGACTTGCAACAAAATGTTGCAGAACATCATCATTTCTGTTAGGAATGCTGTAAATATAAAGAGACAGAGCAGGGGGAAACCTCCTTCCTCTGTGTTTTCCATATATTTTTCATGCAACACTGCCTGACTTGTAAGCATGCTTGAGTCCTTACTTGGTTTGTGGTATACATGTCCCGTGTGTACATTTTGAAAGAAATATTTATTTAATTCATATTCTACTAAATAATAAATTCAATTAAACAATATTCATATTATTGAATTCATATTCACTAATTTAAAACAGTATAATATTCTTTTATAACAATAAGCACACAACCACCCCCTTACAAAGCTTTTTTGTACAACTGGTTGATCACAAAATGCTCGTTTAAATAATAAGATATTTAGCTGCTGGCAGAAGGAGGGCAACAAGAGTAAGTACCAGCCTAGTCTTCTGAAGATTCAGCAATCAGCCACCAAGAGGGCCTTTTCAGGCATCCCCCCCAGATGGGCCTTTGCCAATGGTGGGACTCAGAGAAAACCTTTTGCTGAGGATCTTAAGACTCATGTATAAAGTTATGTACAAATCTTTATACAGTTGGCCCTCCACATTTGCGGGTTTGACTTTCACGGATTTGATTATTTGTGCGTTGCTTCAACCCCTGCCCCCTCCCACCTTGAGCACTTCTTTTCCAGGGGACCTTTCCCTCTCAACAGCTCTGATCAGCCACGCAGCCCTTTAAAACCCACCTATCGACCTCTTTCTTCCTCCCCAGCTGCTGCCTAGTCAGCTATGGATGGCTCACAGCCTGATTTCTCAGCACCACAAATCCTCTCCTGAGGTCTCATACACACCTAAGGAAGGAGATGGGCAAGAGAAAGGAGGTATAGAACCACCATATTGCCCCCATTCTCTCTCCTTTCCCTCACCTGGTTTGCACCCTGGGTGCCTGCTTTCCCCACCATACGTCAGCCCCCTTCCCACAGATACACACATTTTGATATTTGCAATTTTTCCACTTTTGAAAGGGTCCTGTGCCCTTAACCCTAGCAAATGTGGAGGGTCAACTGTATTTCTTTAAGCTGGCTGATATCTCTCTTTTTCCTTCTTCTTGATCTCATTTTAGTGCATTGACCACCCAAGTTCTTTATTAGAAGGAGCAACAGCTGCTCGGGCCCTTTTCGCACCTTACCTTTTCGCAGCGCTGGGATGCGGGGACCGCGTGAGCAGCCTCTTGCATCCCTGCTGCTTCAGCAATGCAGCTGCTGCCTGCTAGCAAGCAGGCAACATGAGGTTTCCTCCTCTTCCTTCTGCAGCACAGCGCAGCCTGGGAAATCCCAGGCTGCACTGGGGCAGGAAGCGCAAATGTTGCCATTCCAGAGGCTCCGCATGCACGGTAAGTGCGCGCGGGGCCCTGGAGCACTAGAAGCCGAAAATTAAATAGTGCGCGATCAGTGCCTGCCAGCCTTGGCAGTGTCGCGGAATTGCGAGGATGTCATGGGGACAGCTCCTCCCAATTGCGTGACGCTCCAGAGGCCCTTTCACATGGCAAATGCTGTGCGTAAAGGGCCTCAGAGTTACACAGTGCACTCATTTGCTTATATGTATTTATTTTTATTTTCCACATTTATATGCTGTTTTTCATTGTACCTTCTCTTCACGCATTCAGGTTGACCCTCAGGATTTGATGAATTGTCTCACCAGCCGGACTATTATCACAAGAGGGGAGACTGTGTCCACTCCCCTCAGCATGGAGCAGGCACTGGATGTGAGGGATGCTTTTGTCAAGGTAAAGTTGTTGTGTTCCTCTGAAGAAAACGCACAAGTTTTTCTCATGGTATTTAATGAGGTACAAAATGCTTAACTTACAACAGTTGCTGGAGTGAATGATTTACAACACAAACTGAGTTATATAGTGGGCCACACTTTTACATACACACTATGCCCTTTGGTGGATTCTCTGGATTTACGCATCTCAAACTCCTAGCTTTTCCCAAGGAACTAACTTTCCATACTTTGATCTAAAGCATTTCTGCATCTCCTGTGTTATCTTTATTTTAGTTCTCTGGGTATCTCACGTAATACTGTCCAGGTGCCTTGAGGCCATCTTTTCCCAATCTATTCATTTTGATCCGTTTTCACTAGGCTGAGATTTCCAGACCCTTTTCTTTGATATGTGACCCATTGTTAACCGCAGTTCTAACCTACGTATTCTAAAGCTCATACATAGTACAGTTGGCCCTCCACAGTTGCTAGGGCTAGGAGCGCAGGACCTTTGCAAAAGTGAAAAAATTGCAAATACCAAAATGTGTGTGTGTCTGTGAGAAGGGGACCAAGACATGGTGGGGAGAACAGGCACCCAGTGTCCAAACCAGGGCACAGAAAGGAGAGGGAAGGGGGTTGCTGGCACGGTTTCCCTACACTTCCTCTCTCTTGCCCATCTCCTTCCTTGGAGAGAGATTGTGGTGCTGAGAAATCTGGCTGCAAGCCGTCCTTAACTAATTAGGTAAAGGCTGGTGGAAAAAGAGGAACACCAGGGCTAGGTTTTTAAGGGCTGTGCAGCCTGATTGGAGCTGCTGAGAGGGAAGATTCCCTTGGAAAAGAAGCATCTGAGGTGGAGGGGAAGGCAGGAGTTGGAGTAATTAGCAAATAATCAAATCCGTGAAAGTCAAATCTGCAAATGTGGAGGACCAACTGTAAATCACTTGTTGATTGCTATTACTTGTACTAAACAGAGCCATGCCTTGCCAGCCTGGCTAAATAGCCCTTTACAACCAACGTTCAGATAGTAACCAATGTTCAACGTCGACCATATGGTTGCTTGTAACACATACAAACCTTGTGTTACATTAATAGCATAATCTACAGTCATGCACAATTGTGGATGAGCTGTACGATGCATATGGCACAGAGCACAGCCAACATGAATCACTTTCATGTCTTCTCCTCTGTCTTTCCCTTTTCTTTTTCTTCTTTAACACTTCACATATAAGGTTCTAGTGGACAAATTTGGTGGCTCCAGGGCCGAATGTTCTAGTTCTGGAACCCTCTGTTGACTGCATGTACTGTCAGTGTCGAGATCAAGAGCAGTCATAATACCACTCTATTCTGCTTTGGTTAGACCTCACCTGGAATACTGTGTCCAGTTCTAGGCACCACCATTCAATTGGCACTAGTTGGCAGTTTGGACAAGCCAACAGAAATGCTGAATGGTTTTATACATTTGTGTGTTTGCATGTATGCATATATATGTATACCTGTCGTGTGTAATTTTGCAAGGCTACCGCATAAGTGACATGGTGTGTGGATCGGTCACAAAGGTTTGCTGATCATAATATAATTTTATCAGGCAAATTCAGTGCATGGATTTCCCTGGGATTGTCTGGTGTATTATTGAGAGCCGCACTGGAGGGCTGGGGCATCTGGAACAAGCTAAAGAAAATTGCTTTTTTGGTTGATTCATATCTCTGAAATGTCTTCCCCTCTACTTAAATGTTTTCAGGGAATATACGGAAGGCTTTTTGTGTGGATTGTGGAGAAGATCAATGCTGCCATTTACAGACCTCCTTCCCAGGAACACAAAAGTGTTAGGAGATCCATTGGACTCCTTGACATCTTTGGGTTTGAAAACTTCACTGTAAACAGGTACAAGACTTACTGCAGCTCATGCCATGGTTGTTGCAAATCTGCTCTGAGGTTTAGTCCAAATTTTAAATTTGCTATCCAAGATGCTGAACCTTCTCCATAAAATCCATTCAACCTCTAGCAAAGCTAGAGCAACCACTAGACTCTTGTGTGATACAGTTTCAGGGAGCTGGGAATTAATCCACAAATGCTCCATACATGCATGGCAGGGAGTAAGAGAGATTACTAGAAATGTTGCCACATTACACCACATTACGCCTGAGGTGGATGACTGTGTCAGTTTTATATTCTCCCACACTCCAATTTTTAAAATTTCAGTTCTTTTCACTGAAGATCCAGCCCAGAATTGCATTGGCTTTTTTTAGCTGCCGCATCACACTGTTGACTTATGTTCAGCTTGTGTTCCGCTAAGACTCCTGGACCCCTTTCACATGTACTGTTTTCAAGTCAGGTGTCACCCATTCTATATCTGTGCATTTCATTCTTTCTTCTTAAGTGTAGTACCCTACATTTCTCCTTGACAAAATTCATTTTTTTGGCTTTGACCAAGCTCTCTAATCTGTCAAAGTCATTTTGATCATGTCCTCTGGGGTATTAGCTATCCCTCCTAGTTTTGTGTCATCTGCAAATTTGATGAGTATGCCCTCTATTCCATTATCCAAGTCATTGATAAAGATACTGAATAGCACTGGGCCTAGGACAGAACCTTGTGGCACCCCACCAATCACTTCTCCCCAGGATGAAGAGGAGCCATTGGTGAGCACCCTTTGTGTTTGGCCAATCAGCCAATTACAAATCCACCTAAGAGTAGCTTTGTCTAACCCCCATTTTACTACTTTGTTTCCAAGAATATCATGGGGAACCTTTTCAAAGGCCTTACTGAAATTAAGGTACACTGGATCCACAACACTCTCTTCATCCACCAAGCTTGTAACTCTATCAAAAAAAAGAGATCAGTTTAGTCTGGCGTGACTTATTTTTGAGAAACCCATGTTGACTTTTATGTTGATCATGACATTGCTTTCTAAGTGCTTACACTATTTAATGATCTGCTCTAGGATCTTTCCTGGTATTTGATGCCAGGCTGCCTGGGTGGTAATTGTTTGGGTCCTCTTTCTTCTCCTTTTTGAAGATGGCGACAACATTTGCCCTCCTCCAGCCTGCTGGCACTTCTCTTGATCTCCAGGAACTCTCCACGATTATTGCTATCACAATCACTACCACTGCTCATTATTTAACAATAGCAACAACCGTCACCACCATTATCACCTGTTATTATGTTTGTTTATATCCCGCCTTTCTCCTGAAATTGGAACTCAAGGTGGGTTATAATTTAAAAAAAAGATACAGCTCAAAACATACAAAAAGTGAATGTTAAAAAGGAATTAAACTATTCACATGGAATTCTATAGAATTAAACTGTTCATTATTAAACCCTTTCAGGCCACCCCAATTAAGATATTAATATTTGAAACCATTTTTGTTGCCATTGTCAAATTATTCCAGGTCTGCATTCTTTCTTATTTATTATTATTGGTACATGTTCTCATTGGTGTGAATGCATTTTCTTGTTATAAAATTTAAAAAAAAAGAAGAACTGGGGGCAGAAAAAACACAGTCTCTTTTTTTCCTCCTCTAGTTTTGAACAGCTCTGCATTAACTTTGCAAACGAGAACCTCCAGCAGTTCTTTGTCCGCCACGTCTTCAAGCTGGAACAAGAGGAATACAATCTGGAGAACATCAACTGGCAGCATATCGAGTTCACAGATAATCAAGATGCTCTTGACATGATCGCCATTAAGCCCATGAACATCATCTCTCTCATTGATGAGGAGAGCAAGTTTCCCAAGGTGGATGTTTTGCCAAACAGGAATGGTGTTTCCGGCTGTGTGTTCCAAAGGGTTGCCAGAATAGTCTGTTATACTTAAACAACAACAGTCACAAAGACTTTTGTTGCAATTTATAACACCTTCAAATTATAAAACATTACAAGAAGAGAAATTATGTTAGAGCAGTGGTTCTCAACCTTCCTAATGCTGCGACCCTTTAATACAGTTCCTCATGTTGTGGTGACCCCCAACCATAAAATTATTTATTTATTATTTACAATGCCTCCCCCCCGGCAAAGGCTGCCTTGCTGGCCAAGAACGGGGGAGGGGGCAGGCAGGGAGGGAAAGAGGAGCCATGCATCTCCCCCGGGAAAAACTCCAAGAACCCCCCCAGGCTCTGCTTCTGCTTCGCTCTCATTTCCACTGGGGGGACAGTGTGGGAAAAGTTTCCAGAGTGTCAACCCTGGCCGGTGAGGGGAGGAATCCCAGCACCTTTGTCTTTTGTGCCGGGTGCAGCTCGCCCCCCGAAAAGCGCCCCCCTGCGCCCCCCGGCCCTTCCACAGCACCCCCCTCCATGGCGAGTGGGGCAGGGGCCATGGTGAGGCGGGGGCCTGCCCCCCCGTGCTGCCACCCCCCCCAAGGTGGCCCGTCAGACTGGAGGTTCTCCCCGTAGTGGAGAAGGGGAACGATTTCAGTCCCTTCTGAACAGGGGGCAGGAGGACGCAAGCACGTGGCTCGCACTTGCGCACCACCACTGAGGAGGGAATGGAGCCTAAGACCATTGGAAATACGTATTTTCCGATGGTCTTAGGCGACCCCTGTGAAAGGGTCATTCGACCCCCAAAGGGGTTGCGACCCACAGGTTGAGAACTGCTGTGTTAGAGCTTTATCACACCAGGTTCTTCTCCTTCTAAAATAGTGTCGTCATTAAAACACTATAGAATTGGGATTGGTCTGTTTGGTGTCACACCTTTGAAAGCATTTTGGGATTACAGTGTTTGTTTGTGCTAAAAGCTTATCACACACATTTGGGACTGCTCACTCAGTACCTCAACTAAGACAGTATCACTACCCCTTTTCCAAGTTTATTACAAATGCATGCACAGAGAGAGAGAAAGAGAGAGAGAGGGCCTTTCTGCACTACACTGTTAGACTGCTATTATTCCATAACATCTTGTGGAATTCTGGGGTTTGTAGTTTACTGAGGCCCAAGAGCTCTCTGGCTGGGACTTCTAAGTGCCTATCTCTAAAGTGCAAACTCCAGGATTCCATAGGTTGAAAGTGAAATAGTAGCACTGCAACAGTGTAGTGCAGAAAGGCCCAGAGAGAGAGAGAGAGAGAGAGAGAGAGAGAGAGAGAGAGAGAGAGAGAGAGAGAGAGAGAGAGAGAGATTCGCCCTTCCCCCTCCCAAAATATCAATGAAAACAGTCTTACCTTTAAAAAGTCTTTTATTCTGACAGGGAGAGGGGGGTTTCCTGTTTGGGAGACCCGATTTCTAGCTTCAGACTTAACTAATCACTGGTATACGAAAGGCAGCAGCTACTGATCTATCTGTCTCATCAATGCTGGCTTTCATTTTCTAGCGATTAGTTAAGTCTGAAACTAGAAGAAAGCACAAATGAATGGGTTAATGAAATAAATGCTTTTTTTTAAACTGGGTGGAGTAGGGGCAGTGAGAGCAATGTTTTCGCCTTTCTGACAAGCCTGAGTTGTGGAGGGGAGCAGTCATTTGGCAATCAGCAAAATTTTTAATATTTGGCCACTTCTAGTCATGTAGTGGAATTACATTATCTGGATATAAGAAACTGTTTCTTTAGTATTCTGCAGCATGTCTGATTGTGTTCCTTTTTGTTTCCATTCCTGCAGGGAACAGACACCACAATGCTGAACAAACTAAATTCACAACACAAGCTTAACACCAACTATATCCCACCCAGGAACAACTATGAGACCCAATTTGGCATCAACCACTTCGCAGGAGTTGTATACTATGAAACAAAAGGTAACTGAATGTCTTTTGCAGCTGGAGAGGCAATGCGGAAGTCAGGATCAGATCTTAGGAGATGGACCATAGCTCAGGGGATGGACAGAAGCTTTGCATGAGGAAAGACAAAACAGTGGGTCTTCATTTTTGGAAATACAAGGCTAGTAACAGCTCGGTCATACACCTTGTCTCTGTTGAGATGGGCAAGTTTTTGCCTGCATCTCTGCAGGCATTGCTAAGTGTCACAGCTACTGACCAGTGATTCATCAAACCTGAGTTCTCCATCTGGTACTGAATTTAACTCAAAATTTTATAGGCATAAAAATTTAGCCAAAATTTTGAATTTCCATTCTTTTCACCCATGCATGCACATATGCGCTTTTCCCCTCAAAGCCTAGTACCGAGGAGTTATGGGGAACTCCAAAACTTGTATGTGATTGTGGAACTGTAGCTGTTCTTTATAAAAATGATCACTGGCCAGTGGATTTTATGTTTTGCATTGTTCCCATGGATCAAAAAGGAGATCACCATTTTTTTGTAAATACAGTATGTAACCATGTGCAGCTGATGCTATTCTCATTTCCCTTGGAGGGTTTCTGGAGAAAAACAGGGACACACTCCATGGAGACATCATCCAGTTGGTCCATTCCTCAAGAAACAAATTCATCAAGCAGATCTTCCAGGCTGATGTAGCCATGGTAAGTCACTTCCAGGATTAGGAGGTCAGGGGAAGTTATCAGGTGTGGCATAAACAGGCTCTCTAGGTCTAGATTTGCCTTCCCCAACTTGACACCCTCTGGATGTGTTGGAATACAACTCCCATAATCTTCACCATGGGTGGGTGTGGATTTGAGGAAATGTAGTTCAACATCCCTGGAAGGTACCATGTGGTGCTGAGAGGTTGAGGTTTTGCTCCTGTGTAGAAAAGAGGCTCCTCACTTTCTAAGAACTCTACAGTAGCTGCCACCACTGGCCTTTCAGGGAAACCCTAAAAAGTAGGGATGGGCCAACTGAATCCTCGAATCCTGGGCAAGGATTCGAGATTCATGAATCCGAATTCCTGTGCCAAAATAGGCAAACTGAATTTTTCGAATCTGCCAACCAAATAGATTGTTGGAGACTGGGATGCCTGAAAACCAGGGAGACTGGGCGACCTGGAAACCTGGGAGAACTTCTGATTCAAGAAGAAAATCCAGTTTTGACCTTGATTATCTCTGTACTGTAGTGGTCCTGTTTACACAAGCAGGGAAATGTGGCATTAATCCACATTTTCCTGCCGGTGTACAAAGTACCTTCTTATCATTTTCAATCTGGGGAGATTGTGAGGCAAAACTATGACAATTGTGCTGGCCAGATTTCTTCAGAGGGAGCTTTGCCTTTCTCTAGGCTTTTGCTAAGACTGAGAGAGTGTGTCTTGCCCACGATTATCCTTCTTTCCGTTGCTTTTTAAATCCTTTTTTAAAAAATGATTTGAAAGATTCAAGATTCGTGAGATTCGTAGAATCCCAGAACCTTCCAGGGATTTGGATACAAATTTGGATTTGGAAAATTCTGGATTCATCCCATCCCTACTAAAAAGTCAGTGACAGGGCCAGATGTTATTGAAGGATATGTTGATCAACCTTTTAAGGAAGCCCTGAAAAGTTGATGAGAGGCCCAGATGTCACTGAGGAGTTTGTTGAACAGTCTCTGGCTTCCCAGAGACTATCCCTTCCTCTTCCATGAGGGGTGGAAACTTCACAGGCACACACTGAGTGAACAGGCATGTGAGAGAATGCAAACAAAGGAATTCTTATAGAAAAAGCTTTATTCTAAGCAGATAATGATCACATTAGAAAGGCATCATTTTCTTGAAGGGCACCTCCCCTTTCCAGGCTCAGTATAGTTTTCCAGAGTTATAGAACAGTCTTAAATAGCACTTAGCCAAAAAGGAAATAAACCAATTTGCCCAGACATGACTGAAGTACAACAGGTGACAATCTCGTCCTTGCAGCCTGGAAGGGAGGATCAAGGAATCTGAACTTTTGTCCTGCCTTGGCCACACAAGACCCAAGAGAAATCTTTTTTCCAACAGCAAGTGATTCTGATGTCAACTTCTAGGTCACTTCCTGTTGGGCTCTCCTGGGCCTAAAATGGCTCAGAGTTGGTTTAAAAAAATGAAGAAATTGCCCTGGTGGCGCAGTGGTTAAATGGCAGTACTGCAAGCCACAAGGTTGTGAGTTTGATCCTGCCGGGCACCAGGTTGACTCAGCCTTCCATCCTTCTGCAGGTCGGTAAAATGAGTACCCAGCTTGTTGGGGGCATGTATAAAAATGTTTCGAAATACATACCATTTGTAAGTTGTTCGCCGCCTCGATCCATATGGAGAGGCAGGATACAAATAAATAAATAAATAAATAATTTAAAAAATAAAAATAAAACCATCATGCCCCCAAGGGATATTTGTTTTTCAAAAATAATTGAGGGATGTGGTAGGTGGTACAGCCCTCCAAGATCCACTGGAGGCCATGCAGCCTCCTAACCCCAACAGTTGCCAGCCCTGGATGATATGGACCTTGGGATTTCTTCCAAATTTATGGTTCTGTGGAAAAGCTACCCCTGGGGCTTCAGCCAAGTGCTGGATGATTTGCAGGGATCAGGTTCTTGAAACATCAGGTTGCCATAGTCAGAAGATTCCAGACTGAAGACCAGATTAGTGAACTGAGACTTGCAGAACCTACCCTTCAGTTCAGTTGTTGCCATGTGCTCTCTCCTTTGTCTTCTGTAGGAATGGTCTCCCCAAAATATTGGGGAAGAGATATACTCCAGTTAGGCAGAGATGTAATCATAGCACCTGGGTGCTGTTTTCATTGCCGTTATTCGTCTCTTGAGCAGAGAGCTGAAAGTCATCTTAGCCACCTTGGCTCACTTGGAAGGGTAGAAATTGTCTAAATAGATAAATAAATATTCTACACTAATGTGACGAGCAACAGAGGATTTCAGAGAGTCTCTCCACCTCTGTTTTGTACCTCTGCAGCTCACTCCTCTCTGCTGTTGACTTTGCTAATAAATGTAAAGTCAAAGGGTAGTCCTTACCAAAACCTCTGTTGCTATTGATGTCAGAGATAAAGAGATTACAGAGATCTTTGCCTAGTCTCTAGACTCAAATGGAAATCACTGCATGTCAGTGGGGCTTGCCCATTTGACTATGGCCATTTCCACACAGGGTATGTAAAACGGTGCAGTGTGTCCTCCACGGAGGACGTGTGCAGCTTGGAACGGACTGGGTTCAGACTACTTACCATAGATCCACACCTCAGTCTGCCCCGGAACGATCCCAAGTGGTCCTCCAGCGTGCTTTTGAAAGACTTGATTTTTCCAGTCTTTCAAAAGCACGGAGCGTGCCACTGCAAGCCTGCTCCCTTGTGCAGATTCACAGGCTCGCACCAATGCGAGCCTGCAATCTTCCAAGGGTGGGCTTTAGGCTGGTGAGCTTCACCGGTTGGTCAAGACCCATGACCAACTGGAAGCCTCCATTTTGGATGCCGCAGCAGTGTGGATCGATGACTACACACTGCTTCTCCTCACCCCGGACCGGACCGCCAGAAGATCTGATAAGTAGCAGCACGGGGTGATTCCCTCGCCCCATGCTGAAATGGCCTATGTCTCAGCTGCAATTACTGTCCTTTTGGAGTGATTGTACTTGATTATTCAGTGGAAGGTTTTAAAGATTTTTAGAATTTTTTTTAAAAAACACCCTCTGATCTTTCTTTCGTTTTTTTTTTTGTTTTTTTCAATTATGCAACTGGTTGTAGAGCTCAGGGAAATGACTTTTTTAGATTATAGCTCCCAGAATCCCCCAGCCATGACCACCCATGCTAGGCTTCTAGGAAGTTTTGCTCCGAAAAGTAACTTTTCTGTGCTTTGAACAGTGAACATATAAACCTCAAATTTGCACAATGCCTTACTCCCTTCCTTACTCACATGCATTTGATTCTGTTTCTTAGAATCTGTTTCTTAGATCCTTTGGACTCCTAGGATTTGTAGTTTTTAAAAAAAAACATTAAGAACACTCTGCCAGAGAATTCTACAGACTTTCCAAACTAGAAATCCCAGGATTCCAAGGCAGTTAAAGTGATATCAAACTGCTATAATAGGGCAATGTAAAAGGGCTCATAATAATGCATTTTTAAAAAAAAGGAGTGAAAAGTTTTTTTCTTTTTCAAAAGAAAGAATGGAAGAAAGAAAGAGGTAAATAAATCAAGAGAGAAGAGAGAAACAAGGGAGATTAGTCCTGTTGCGGAAGAGTATTGGCATAATCTGAGATATGCCTCTTTTAAATACTGCCAAGCGCAGTAAGGCCAGAAAAAGAACATCTTAAAGCTGCCTGCTGGCCAGGGCCCAGGGGAAGATATTCACAAAAGCAGGCCTGTGTCTGAAAGGTAAGGGTCATGGGCCAGCTTCCTTACGTGGTGGTGATGATGAACAGTAATGCAAATAAAGGAATAGAGTACACAGCTGGCCCTGTGGAAGAGGTCTGCTATTTATTGGCACATCATTTCCCTTCTCTGAATAGCTTTAAAGACAGAGGTCACAAAGAGCACCATGCAGATAACAACTGCAGCAAGATTTAAAGAAGAAGAAAAACTTACCTGGAGTTTGTGCCAACAGAGTATTAAAACATCAAATTGAAAGCAATAGTTAGTGAAGGATGAAAAATACATCTGTTTTTTTGTTTCTCAAACTGAAAAAACATGCATTTATTGAAACAGCAGCAATACTTGGCACTTACTTTGAATGTGTTGTAAGAAGACATGCTTGCTAGAAAAGGTAATAATGCTTGGAGAGGTGGAAGGCAGTATGAAAAGAGGAAGAACGCATTATGGATGGACAGTCCCGGTCAGGAGGTTATCTAAATGATCGTGGGGATTTCTGCACTAGACTGTGGGCATTTCCACACTAGATTCTGGGCATTTCCACACTAGTGGGCATTTCCGCAGTCAACTGTGCAGTTTAGGGAGGATTCCCCTTCCTAAACTACAAACCCCAGGATTCCAGAGGAGGTTGAAAGTGGAATAATAACGCTATAATGGTCTAGTGCAGAAATGCCCCGTGTTCTCTCATATGAGGCTGCCTGAGCTTGGAAAAGTTACTTTTTGGACTGCAGCTACCACAGGGCTAGGGAGTTCTGAGAGTTATAGTTTTAAAAAAGCTCCCTCCCTCACCAGCTCTGGCTTTGGAGGCTGTCCTGAGTAGCGTTTGAAGGGAGGCAGGAACAAAAAAAGAAGAGAAAACCTGCTTGGTGGTGGCACCACACCTGTTGATTGACTTCCCCAATGAGGTTCACTTGTAATGTATTTTAAAGCAAGTGGTCTTTACTTTCAGTTTTACTTGTTTTTGTTCAGTCTTTCTCATATCTGCCTGTCTTATTTTATTGTTGTTCCTTTGGCATGTTGTTGCTGCATTGGTGATTTGTTCTGAACTTACTTTCATCAAAGCCTAGTCTACTATTATTCATAATAGTATTAATAATGTGTCCCATATATAGTGATAGGTTGCAAAATGTTTTGCTCAAAAGAAAAGTGTAGCCTCTCTCCATCTTTTTACCCTGGAGAAACCCTTGAAATAATTTTCAGGCTTTACGGCACCCTTGCATAAATATTATTATGTGTACAGCTAAAAAAAAAAGCTTTTTTCCCAAAAATAATTTCTTGCAGAACTTCTAGTGACCTGTCATGGAACACTAGGGTTCCAGAGAACGCTGGTTGAGAAACCCTGGATTAGTGATTACTATGAAGACCCAAAGTGGTACAAACAGGCTGTGTGAACTATCAAAGGAATGCTCAACCTGGGATAAGTAACAATGTCATGGAGCTGGGACTCACAGGGTCATAACAACAGGACACATTGATTAGCAGGGATAATGGCATCATCTGCCACTTCTTTCAGATTTCTCTGCTGCTTCTGAACTTACTCACAATCCTCAGAGTAGCTGTACAGAAATGGATTTTCCCAGCAATTATACATTGTTGTTGCTCATTATCCCTTGTTGTCATGCAGGGTTATTTATGTGGCTTGAGTGGATAATGAGGACTCATTAGCTTTCCAAAAGACCTGCACCTGGTGGAGATGAAAATGAATTTGTTGACTTTGAGATAAATGTGTTTCTTTCCAGTGCTGGGAAAATGAAATTCCTGGAAAATCTCACGTTATCAGTCGTATGTGTTTGGGGACAAGTTGTGTCCCTCTTTTCCTTTCCTTCTGCAATCTGAGTTATCTTCAGCCAAAGTCGAACATGCTAACTGTTATGTTGCCCTTTGCCAAGCCATTGTTCTGTGTCTGTCTGTTGAGCCTCAAAAACCTGAGTGTTGCCTTATGTACTGCCACTCAGTGCATGTATTTGTATACTGATAGAGAGGGATGGAGCACACTTCAGCCTTCGAAACTGTTATCCTGAGTATGTGAAATGCATAAACGTATGGATTTATTAACTATATTACTGATAGAATTCTTAGATTAGGACTATCCCAGGCCCTAAGTTTCCAGAACCAAAACCTGAGATGTAGTGACAACCCCTAGTAATATCACAGGGCGCAGGCCTGGTGATATCCCAAGGATGCTCTTACAAGTGGTTAGTCCCTGGTGAGATCGTTAGGCATGATACAACAGTGTCAATCACAGTTGCACAGGCTAGCCATTCAGATAATAAATGCAAATGAGTCAAACAAGTGAGGAAAATATATACACAAGCATTTCAAGACAGTGCTCTTGCCCTGAGATTCTTCCCCCTCACCCTCAGAACTGGAGGAGATCTGGAAACAGCAATGACTAGGTATAAAGTTGCTCCCTTTCTTTCTGTAAACATGCCAAAACCAAGATCATTATTCCCTTTACCAGTTGATGAATTTGGAATGCAATGTACACACCGACTCACCTGATCTCATAATGCAGTGATTCCCAACCTTCTTTTTCACTTGCATACCCCTTTCCACAAACTGTAACCTTCCTATTAGCAAAATGTTTTGTCATTAATGTAGTTGCTGTTATTCCAAATGTATATGTTTTAACTATAAATAAATAGCCCAATAATAATAATAATAAAAGCAATGGAATAATAAGGGGAATAGTCAGTGCATATATATGTACTGACTGGCTGATGTGCCCGCATATAAATACACCTGTATCAGTGCAACAGCACTTGAATGTTTGTGAAGTGGAGGAGAATGAAAGCTGAACCTGTGAGGGGTGTGCTGTCAAGCATGTCCACTGTAGTGGTGTGTTCACAGCACATTGTTTAGGAAGGGACTCCCCACCATTTGCTGAAATAGCAAACTAAGGCCATTTCCGCACTAGACTGCTATAGCGCTATCATTCCACTTTCAACATCCTATGGAATCCTGGGGTTCCATAGGATGTTGAAAATGGAATGATAGCGCTATAACAGTCTAGTGCGGAAATGGCCTAAGCGAACCCCAGGTGTACAAACTGGGATGTTTAGGGGTACATGAAAAAAAAAATCCCTGAATAATGGTGGGAAAAGGCACATACATCAACAGTATAAGACAAAATACAAGCCAAAAGTTGTGGAATTAATTGAACATTATGACAAGTGGTGGAGCAGGCTTCTTTCATTATTTAACCTCAAAGAAAAGCCCTACTGTGTGTACCCCAGGTTGGGAATCATTGCCATAATATGGCATCATGCTAGAAAGAGGCAAGCAAACTGATTGTGGAGTTAGAGGACTTTTCCTGTGACAAAATGCAGAAGTTACTGAAAATTTTTAGTTTAGGGAGAAAAGAGCCCTTTAAAAGGGCAATTGTTGGAGGTATGAAGGAAGAGGACATAACTTTTCCTTGTTTTGTCACAACACTAGAAATTGGACGACATTCCTTAGCAGAAAATTCAGTACTAATAAAAGGAAGTACTTACTGCAGAACGCATAAGTTATGGAATTCATAACCATAAGATGTGATGATGGCAACTGGCTGAGATGAGACTAGGGCTTATTCAGGATCAGTGACTCACATTTAGAACTCAATCCCCTATAAGACCTGCCTGATCTTCATTCGGTCCCCACAATTTCAGTGATTGGTGAAAGACATTCTATTCCATCAGGCCTTCTTTGCTGTTTAATTGTCATTTTGCTGCTAATTTATTTTTCCTGCTTGGGTTTGCCCATTTTAATGTACAGTCGACCCTCCACATTAATGGGTTTGACTTTGACAGATTTGGTTATTCGCAAGTTTCTTCAACCCCTTCCCTCCCACCCCCCCACAACCACCTCAGGCGCTTCTTTTCCAAGGGAACCTTCTCTCTTGGCAGTTCTGACAAGGCCATGCTGTCCTTTAAAAATCTGTCTCTGGTCTCCCACCTCCTCCTCCACCAGCCACTGCCTGACCAGCTAAGGGTAGCTGACAGCCTGATTTCTCAGCACCACAAACCTTCTCCTGATGGCAGGAAGGAGATGGATGAGAGGTGAAGTACAGTGCCACCAGGCCAATCCTTTCCATCTCTTTTCCTTGACCTGGTTTGGACCCAGGGTGCCTCTGCCTCCCACCATGCCTTGGCCCCCTTCCCAAGGACACACCCAGACATTTTAATATTTGCAAGTTTTCCACTTTTGTGGGGGTCCTGTGCCTCTAACCCTAGTGAATGTAGAGGGGCAATTGTATAACAGTTTTGATTTGTTCTGAGATGTTTATCTTTTATGCCTCTTTGGCATACACCTAGGCAGAAAAAATGGAATGCACAAATATAGGGTGGGAGACACATGGCTGGATAACAGTACATGTGAAAAGGATCTAGGAGTCTTGGTGAACCATAAACTGAACACGAGTCAGCAGTGTGATGCAGTAGCCAAGAAAGCCAATGCAATTCTTGGTTGCATCAATAGGAGTATGGAGTCTAGATCAAGGGAGGTAATGGTACCACTCTATTCTGCTTTGGTTAGACCTCATCCGGAATACTGTGTCCAATTCTGGGCTTCTCATTTCAAGAAGGATATGGACAAGCTGGAGCATGTCCAGAGGAGGGGGACCAAAATGGTGAAGGGTCTGGAAGCCATGAAGCCCTCTGAGGATAGACTTAGAGAACTGGGTATGTTTAGTCTGCAGAAGAGAAGGTTGAGAGGGGGCATGATAGCCAAGTTTAAAAAACTGAAGGGATGTCATGTCAAGGAGGAAGCGGACTTGTTTTCAGCTGCTCTAGAGACTAGGACAAGGAGCAGTGGATTCAAGCTGCAGGAAAGGAGATTCCACTTGAACCTCAGGAAGAACTTCCTGACGGTCAGGGCTGTCCAGCAGTGGAATCTGCTGCCTCGGAGTGTGATGGAGTCTCCTTCTTTGGAGGTTTTTAAGCAGAGGCTGGATGGCCATCTGTTGGGAGTGCTCTGATTCGTGTTCCTGTATGGCAGGGGATTGGACTGGATGGCCCCTGGGATCTCTTCCAATTCTATTCTATGAGTGCTTTTCATTAGAAAAGCAAGCTTGTAACTGATATGGGTAGGATATGTGTGTTTGTACACACACATACACATACATATACAGAAGGTCTGTAGTTCCTTGTCATCTGCAGTTAATCAAGGATCTCCAGAAGAAATATTGGAGGGAATAAGAGATTAGAAAAGTTGTTTTTAGGGTGATAACTCTTCCAGGAATTCCCCAGTGGCCAACCAAGCTGGTTAGTGATTTCTAGGGTTGTTGTCAAAAAGAAACAAACTCACTACCTTTCCCAGAGTCCCTTGAGAGACTTCTGTTGTGACATTTTGGAGCTGATGCCTGTCATGGTGGATATAATACTGAGCAAGCTCAGGAATGGGGGCTGTTTGTCTATACAAATATTCTCAGACTGCAGTTTCTGGCATCCTGCATCAGTGGCTATGTTGGCAATGGGGTTGCTATCGATGCTTCAACAACAGAAAGATTTCAGATTTTGTTTATTTTCCTTATTTTATTTATTTTTATATTGTTTATTCTATTTTGTTTGTTTGGCAGATTATTTTGTTTTTTGTTTTTGGCAAAGAAAACGTTTTCTACACAAAGAACAATTCTTCTTTTTGCACAGAAAGGATGTTTCCTGTGCGAGAAGTATGCTTTCTTCTGTGCAAAAATGTGTTTTCTGTGCAGAAAACCCACCTATATTTCCGTCTCTTTGAAACCAATGTGCTGAAACATCCTGCCTCAAAAAGGAGTGTGAGAAATTGTGTAAATATTACTTGCATTCTTAGTCTAGAAGAAACCTCCCCAAATTCAAATCTTTGCTTTTAGGGAGGGTGCTTCCCCGTCCCAGTTCTCAGACAGGTTCTCTTGACCACAACCACTTTTTTAGGATTAAGCCTCAAATCTACTGTGATTTCTGGGCATCAGTTTGGGACCTCCCTGGAACAAGACAGAAAGGAGAGCGAGCCTTTGGCATTATGTACACATTGGTGGTACTGAATTCCCAGAGCCCAGCTGACAGCCCCGTGTTTTCATGTACATAGATACTGAATAGAATGAAAAACAAGATGGAACCCTGGCGAACATTACTGGGGATTGGCTGAGGTCTCAAACCGTAGTCACCAAGCACCATTTCTTACTGCTGTTTTAGAAAGGATTGGAGTTACGATAATTCTGCATTCCCAAGTATGCATCATTGAGTAGAACATCACAATTATTGCACCTTTTCTCAGTCTGTGCAGATCGAAACAGACTTTAGATATTTTCATTTGGAAACATTTACAGATAGTTTACCAGTAGGCATAGAGGAACCTAAAAGAAACGTAAAAGATGTTTAAGTAATGTATTGGAGACAAAGGGTGTGTGTGTGCTGATGAGATGGCCTTTGGTATGAATGTTCTTATGAAATGTTCTTATGTTCATCTGTGAATTTTTGGAAGGAGCCGTGGTGGCGCAGTGGTTAAATGCCAGTACTGCAAGCCACAAGGTTGTGAGTTCGATCCTGCCCGGCTCCAAGGTTGACTCAGCCTTCCATCCTTTCGCAGGTCGGTAAAATGAGTATCCAGCTTGTTGGGGGCATGTATAGAAATGTTTCGAAATACATGCTATTTGTAAGTTGTTCACCGCCTCGATCCATATGGAGAGGCGGGATACAAATAAAAAAAATAAAAATAAAATAAAAAATTATAGTGGAAGCTTTATCTACCTGATGGGTCACAGATGATGTGGGTGAATGTTGTAAAGGCCGTTCCCTGTTACCTAAGAATCTGTTGCGGGGGGGGGGGAAATGGATACTAACTGTCAAGGAAGTAGGCTAACTGCTAAAAAGTCACACTTTTTCCTGTCCCATTAAAACTGACTTGGCCGTGACAGTCGTGCTGGACAAGGCTACTGTATTGGCATTCATGAAGTGTTGCGGGCATGAGGATCTTTGGGAACAGTAGTTTTCCCAAGACTCCAAAGTCCCAACTAATGACCCTGGAAACCCTTGGAAATTCAAGTTCTTCAGGTTCCCAGGCTACGAGCCACTTGCTAAAGCATTCAAAAGCAACAGTTCTTGTGGAGGGTGGGAAGCCTCACATTTGGTTAATTTAGCAGGAGAGGAAGACAAGTTTAGTGGTCAGTTTGCACGCACAATATCCGGCTCTTGGATTTGCTAGAAATACAAATTCCTCAAAGCCCAAAGATTGTAACAAATAATTCTTATGCTCAGGATCACAGATTTCACCATGTTAGTAAAAATACTAGGTTGCAGTATTGTGTTAAAATCCACAATGCTATGTGGGAGGAATGACTCTTCACCCAAACCAATCATCAACACGGTCTGAGGCTATTTCTGCGCTAGACTGTTATAGCGCTATGATTCCACTTTCAACATCCTATGGAATCCTGGGCTTTGCAGTTTAGGGAGGGGCCTTTGAAGCCCCTGCCTAAACTGCAAACCCCAGGATTGCATAGGATGTTGAAAATGGAATAATAACACTAGAACAGTCTAGTGCAGAAATAGCCTGAATTGAAAATAACCACAGAGCAGCTGTTGTTTAGTGATGAGCTCAGAATTCCCGACTTGGTTGATCTTCTTTTTCACCTTTTTTTCCCTATTCTCTGTCTTTGTCTCTCTCTCTCTCTTTTGTTTTTTTGCCTTTGCTCCCCTGTAGTTTCTCTGTGGCTATGCGTCCAGTACTTTTGGCCAGTCGCCTGCACCCACTTTGAAGGTAAAATAAATAAAGCAAAGAGCTCCCTTCTGTGGTATGTTCACTTCCTACCCTCTGTCACTAGTTTACTGCTTTCCTTACGTCATTCACAACAGATCTTTACAAGAGGACAGATTCACTTACGGATACACAAAGAGCTTATCTCAGAGAAGCCAGGCTGTTTTCTGAGTTGGTTAGGGATGAGTGGAACTGCTACCATCTGCATGAAAAGGTGAAGAAAAGGGCAACCAAACAAAAAGTAGTGACATTCCAGGTGGTCAGCATATTTTCTGATTAAAGGTTGAAAGACTGGAGGCTTTTAAGTGTTAGGAACAAGATTAGCCAAGAGATTGGAAAGTTTCCTGTCCTGTGAAAACTCACCAGAAATTTGGAAAAATTATTTTGAGCAGGGTAACTTCCAGAATCCCCAGCCTGCTGGGGATTTTGTGAATTGTAGTCTCAAAAAGTACCTTTTGCAAGCTCTGGGGCCCAGCATTAATGAATAGACTCTAAGGGCCTTTCTGCCCTACACTGTTAAAGTGCTATTATTCTGTCAGGGTTAGCTGGAACTGGCTCCTCTGAGCATATGCAGAGTTCAGACAGTGAAGCAAGACTTCACCACGGCAGAGGTATTCAGTGAAGCAGGAAAAAAGTTCTGGAGTCTCAGTATGTTAAGCTTAGAGGCAGATTTTTTGCTGCACACTAAGATAAGGCTTTCAACAGGCATCCCAGAAAGCAATTAAGTAAGAAAAACATCAGGAGATAAATGGGCAGCATCTCCCCTTACAAGGCATGAATTGTCAGCAGCAAGACATGACCAACTAGGAAAACCTAACTGGCAACTTGTGAAGGCAAAAACCAGCCTTTTTAAGTCTCACTGTCACCCTGAACAAGTGGGGTGACCTAATCAGCTTTCTGGCGTGTGGCCTTCCCCAGTACACAAGTTATAGTCATAACAAACCTGATAACCTTGCACCTCCTCATCTGGCCACATCACCTATTTCTCTGCCTTCCACTTAAAGGAAACCATGCTTGACTGAGCATAAATCCTTGATATATTCGACTTTCAACATGCTATGGAATCCTGGTTTGCAGTTAAGGGACAGGCATTTAGAATTCTCAGCCAGAGAGCTCTCGGGCCTCAGTAAACTACAAACTCCAGAATTCCACAGGGTGTTGAAAGTGGAATAATAGCACTATAACAGTGTAGAGCAGAAAGGCCCTAAGATATAGGGAGATTCAGTAATAAAGAGTCAAGAGGTTTCTAGCCATACATCCACCAGCCTTCCCACCACTCTGCTCAGAGGACAGGTTCAGACTGGATCTGAGGAACATCAGACAGATTGAATCTGGCAACTTCTTCTGACAAATGGTGGAGACCACCTGAGCTCTCGTATCCAGACTAGAGAGCCCTCCTGGTGTTGGCCAACCCATCAGCCCTAAACAACCTGACCCATGGTGAGGCATGATGGAATCAGCTGTTCACCAATATCTGGAGAGCTGGAACTTTCCCACCAGTACCATAGCTCCTTCCCTCACCTGGGTCCCTCTCCCTGGCTCCACTCTTCTCAGATGAATAAAGGCTTCTAAAGGGGACAGGTCTCAAGCTTGGAGCCTCACTCTTGGTCAACGCTCATTTAAATCCACTTAGGCACACTGTCGTCTCCATTAGATGGGCGTGCATGCCCAGATCAATAGGCCCTTGGGGATGGCTTGGGTTTGCAGTTCTGTTTCACCCCTGGACCCGACTTCCCACTTGAGTATTTGGGCATCATTTCTGGCCTGCTGCGTTTTTGTTTGGCTGGTATCCTATCTGACAAGAGCAGACCAGGCCGCTGTCATACAGACCTTCACATCTGAACTGGGCTACAGGAATGTGTCCTTACATGGGTTGCCCCTGAAGACTGTTTTGAGACTTCTGCTAGCACAAAATGCCGCTTTGACTGTGGGTAAGTTCTGATGAGTGCCAGTAATAGGTAATTTGTTTACTTCCTTATTCTGTCAGCTGCTGTAGCTCTTGGTCCATTTTTATGTGCAACACAAGGTGCTGATTACTATTTTTAAAGCCCTTAAATGACTTAGAGCAGGGGTAAGCAAAGTGGTGCCACAGGTACCCCCCCAAAGCCATTCTTCAGGGTTACAGGGATCAATTTTTTTGCCCCAAAATGCCTTATGGGAGGTGTGAGGACCCTTTCCCCATATTTTTGGGTCCCCCTGGGCTATTTTAGGCCCAAGAAAGGACATTTTGAAAACAAGAGGTAAATAGGAAGATAATCTTAATTTTAATTTTTTTATATTTATTGATGGATGGGTGGGTAGGTGGATGGTTGGATGGACTGCCCTCAAAGGGTGGGGTGTACAGCCCTCAAAGGTCTCCTAGGGGGGTGCTAATGCACCCCTCTAGCCTCCCACAGTCACCTACCAGAGCTTAGAGCAATAGGAACTGCATCTTCCACATATGATTTGGTCACTCCCTGTGGTACCCTGCTAGAGTTGCCAGGCATCAGGGTGTTGGCCAGACCTTCAAATCTGATCTCCTTCTCCAGGTCTCCAGCTGGGGAGACAAATTTTAAAGAGTAGTGGAGGAGGAGATGAGTTTGGTTGTCAGGTGGCTTTGAAGCTAGGGCACCCATCTCCACCCATTCCCAGCTGGTGCCAGAGCTCTCTGGCTCAGCACAACGGTGTCTGTCTGTATACATGTTTCACTTGTGCAAGTGCAAAGCACCCAAAAACCAGGTGCAAAGTGAAGAGGCTGGGGAGACAGGGAGGCTGCATGCATGCACAGCCTTGGATGCATGATACCATTTGGAGTAAGCCAGTGGAACACCAGCATTGTGATTCAGGAACTGTCTTGATGTGCAGTTGTGTGTGGCTGCAAGGGTGGGAGGGAAATCTCCCTATGGGTTGACAGTGACCTTCCATGAGTCCCAGCAGCAGCAGCACAGGGGCAGCCAAAAGTCTCATGCAAAATACAAGCCAGAGCAAATATTGCAGCAACTGCTGCAGCTACTGGGAACATTTTGTTGCCCTTCTATCTACTAGAAAATGCATTGGTGTTCTTCCCCCAAGTTCTAGGTTGCTATATTGGCCTGTTTAGCCTCTCCCTGGATTATCCTCATTTTCATTTCTGCAGTTATCTGGCAGTTCTGGCCAGCCTGCCTACCTTTGCCAATCCACCTCTGTTATATCTCAGGGATCCATTCTATGAAATCATGAGAGCCTGCTCCATAACACACGAGTAGGTGAGACAGGAGACCCTCTCCTGGCCTGATTTTGTCCCTGAAATGTCAGGGAATGGGGTGCTGCTGACCCTAGGAAAGTTCACTCACCTTCTGAGAAAGCTCAATGATTTTCATACATGTTAACAACTGAAGGTTTGAATGCTAGGAAGCCTTTTCTTTTGGCTTTCCCATTTGGGAGATTTGGATGCCTCTCTCTATACCAATGTTTTGCCATTAACTGCCATAAACCTTAGTTATAAGGCAGATTAGCAAATGAAACAAACAAAACTGAAGCCATTTCCGCACTACATTCTTATAGCACGATTATTCCACTTTCAACGCTGGCCCCTCCCGAAACTGCAAACCCCAGGATTCCATAGGATGTTGAAAGTAGAATAATTGCGCTATAAGCGTGTAGTGCGGAAATGGCCTGAAAAGTAAATGTTGCTTTCTCTTACCATCAGAACTCTTGACTTAAAAAGTATTGCACTCATAGCTTCCAGAGCATATATTGTGAAGTGCTGGGAGTCTACTCCATAGGACTGGAAACTGTCCATAGAGTAGTTTGGAAAAAACAGAGCATATTTCTTATTAACACACAACATTATACTAAATAAAGCAACTACTCTGGGCTGTGTCTTCTCACCAAGTATCACCCAGAATGGCTTCTCCCTATACAACTACTAACTGTATAGTTTGGTTCCTTCACTATCCGAGTAAATTTTTCAAAAGTTCAGCAAAGAGTTCAATGAATTCCACTCACGTGTTCCTTTGCCACTATTTATGGCACACCTTATCTTATAAGCCTGGAGTGGATGTTATATGGCTCACGGACTTAGCCTCTGGATCACATTCATCCCACATCTTCTTCTCCCAGCCTTCCAAAAGCCATCAAATATTGATAATATCACAAGAAAGAAAAGGAAAACCTTTTTGTAGCTTTAAAGGGGAATCAAGCTCTAAGGAGCTCATGCCTCCTTATACATTGCACCCGACTCTGGTGCACCCTGTTTGGTTTTAAAAAATAGTTTTCTCATGTCAGAAAGGTTTTCCCCCCTCCATTTCTTGTTCCTGCTGTACTGCCAAATTTCAGCATTGCATTGTAGTTGTTGAGGGGGTGCAGAAGCTGCGGGAGAGAAGTAAAATTGGTCCATGGATGCACTGATGTTATCCACTCCTCCTGTAGGCTATAGACAACCACCAAATTTTCAATTCAAAGAAAAAATGAAATGTAGAATATTGGGTAGGTACTTGCAGTCAGTCCAGAAAAAAAGGATGAAAGAAGCCATTTAATTTTTTTTTCAGAAAGTATTTCCCAGAAAAGAAATCTTGTATCATCTTATGTCCAGCTTTTGCTCCTTAAACAGAGGCTGCTTGGTCCGAATACTTCCTATTCTTTATTTTACTTATACATCCATTTGGCAATGATAGGCTGTTTTGTTACGTATTGTTATGTTTCTTCCCCTGGGCATCTGGGACAGACACAGCAAGAGGCAGGATGCATAATGGGGTGTCCTAACATCCAGTAATATTTCCCTTTGAAAAGCTGATTGTATAGTCTCTCAAAGACTGAAAGGGAAATCAGATGATGAAATTCAGAAAGAATGGCAAATTGTAGGTGATTGCTGGGTGACCTTTGATAGAAGTCTATAATTCATGGTAATATGTGGAAAAATTTCATTGTGATGATTACGGCAGATATCATGAAGCAGGAATATGGTAATGGAAATGCTATGTACTAACGTGTAAAATGGCTGAAAAATGCAGTACAATGATATAACAATGTTAAGAGATTTTGGAAATGAAGTCTAGGTCAGTTTGGAAGATTCAAGAAATAATTCATGTGAAATAGCAATAATAATATTGTTGTTTTAATTGTGAAACTTTAATAAAATGATATTATAAAAAAGAAAAGAAAAGCTGATTGTATGACTTTTGCTCAGGGATTTTGGGTATTCACTTAGGAATTGAAAGGAAAATCAACTTGTTTGTCAGTTATCTTGGGCATGTTATGCCATTCCCAAAAATGTAGTTTTGCTCTCCTGCTTGAGCGATGTGGAGAACTTTGCTTTTTGGATAAGTACTTGCTCCTAGGATACCCTCCAACTGTCTCAGTTTGACAAGGATAGTCCCAAATAATCCTCTGCCATCCCACTTTTTCAGCTGCTTGGAAAATGTCCCAGTTTCTCTCTCCTCCTTCCACTTTCCCCCTTTTGTCCTCAGTCTGATGCAACTGCTACAAACTGAGTTCAGAGTTCAAAAGTTGTTTGCACTCCATTAACTCAGCAGATCAGAAAAAGGGGAGCAGGGTTTCTGGTGCTGAAAAATCAGACTGTGAGTAGTCCTTAACTGGCCAGAAAGTGACTGACGGTGGTGGTGAAGGAGGAGGATGTCTAGAGGCAAGTTTAAAGAGATTCACAGCTTGACTGGAGCTACTGAGAGGAAAGATTCCCTGAAAAAGAAGTATCAGAGGTGGGGGTGGGGGTGGCAGGAGTTGAAGAAACTTGCAAATAATCAAATCCATGAAAGTCAGACTCGCAAATGTGGAGGGCCAACTATAAATGCTTTGAATTAAGGAGTTCTCAGATTCAATGACCAGCCTTTCTGTGAAGGAAGGTCCACAGCAGTGGACAGAAAAGTCTGCTTTTCTCCCTGAAAGACTAGCTAGTTTAGATCATGCAAGAATTGACGAACAAATCCTCTGACCTCGCATAAGGCTGTTTCCTATGCAGAAAACACTCTTTACAACCTGCCTGAGAGGGGAAATAGTCTGCTGTTGTTTGTGTTATCTTTTCATTTCCTGACACAGATCCCATCCCATCATAGTGCTGATCCTTTTTTTTTTCCTTCCCCAGGGGGCAGAGACTAGGAAACGTTCTCCGACTCTTAGCAGTCAGTTCAAGCGCTCTCTGGAGCTGCTGATGAGAACCCTCAGCGTCTGCCAGCCGTTTTTCGTCCGTTGCATCAAACCCAATGAGTACAAGAAGCCCATGGTAAGCTCCACGTTGATTCCTCTTTTTCTGAGTAATGCGCTTTCATGGAAACCGACCCTAGATCTTGCAGTCTGGCCTTGGAATTCCGTGTGGTCTTTTTCCTTGCTGGTTATTCCCAACAGTAACTTTAGTTTATGAAAGCTGGCATAGTGTAGTGATTTGAGTGTTGGACTAGGGAGACCAAAGTTTGACTCCCCATTGAATATTGGAAATCCCACTTATTGACTTTGGGCAAGTCATAGGCCATTTCCGCACGAGCCTGTTAGAGCGCTATGATTCTTCTTTCAGCCTCCTATGGAATCCTGGGGTTTGCAGTTTCGGGAGGGACCGGCTGGCCCCTCCCGAAACTGCAAACCCCAGGATTCCATAGGAGGCTGAAAGTGGAATCATAGCGCTCTAACACACTCATGCGGAAATGGCCATACTCTGTCCGCCTAAGAGGAAGGTAATGCAAACCTCCTCCATACTCTCTAACTGTCATGATTTGGAAGGAATAGTTCTGATTGATCCTCTCTCCTCTCACTTTTTCACTTGCTTTTAAAATGTCCTGGTTTCCCTCACCTCCTGCCAGTTCCTCTGTTGTCCTCACCTTGCATCAATATCGGCAAACTGACTTCAAAGTGCAAAACTCAGCAAAGGGGGAAAGGAAAAGAGGAGGCAGAGGGTCTTTCTGCACTGCACCATTATAGTGCTGTTATTCCACTTTCAGCATCCTATGGAAAACTGCAGTTTGCAATTTAGGGAGGGGCCTTTAGAATTCTCAGCCAGAGAGCTCTTTGGTCTCAGGAAACTACAAACCTCAGAATTCTGCAGGAGATTGAAAGTGGAATAATAGCACTATAACAGTATAGTGTAGAAAGGTTCAGAGTCTTGCTCTTCCCAGTAGACTCAGACAAATACATACTGCTGCAGCTTCTCCTAACTTGTGTGTTCTTCATTAATAAGTTTTTCCATCTTGGCCACACTTTGAAGTTACCTGGCAACAAGGGATCTGGTTTTTCATCTGTGAAATGTTGGAGGGTGTGGATTTATATACATCCTCAAAAAGCCAAGTTGGGGAAGGTGATGTAAAGTCATGCAAGAGCACTTTTTTTTAATTACTATTTTTTATTAAAACTACAAAAAGTTTTACTGCCTCAGATTTATCATCCTTTTCTTAATATATTTACTCAGATAGTTTAGAACTGGGAATATAGATATATAGATATATTTTCAAATATGTATGATAAGTCAAAGAAAAAAGTAAACAAGAAATAATAGTTCTACTAAAAGTGTTCTAAATTCAGTTTTCAGTCAAATCCAAGTATAGCTTGACTGCCTTCAGTACATGACAAAAATAACATAGTTCTCTCCCAGTGCTTCTTAAATTCATTAATGGATTTAATGCCCCTCCCTAAACTACAAACCCCGGGATTCCATAGGATGTTGAAAGTGGAATAATCACACTATAAGCGTATAGTGTGGAAATGGCCTTCAATTGATTAATGGGTTTATCTTTTAATAGTGTTGTCAGTTTATCCAATTTATCCAAAAGTTTCAAAATCCACTCTTCTTGGGATGGCATTGTATTATTCTTCCAGTACTAAGCGTATAAGATTCTCACTGTTGCTGTCATGTATTGAGTAACTTTCATGCAGTCTTTAATGATTTTATCATCCATCATTCCAAACAAAAACAGTTCTGAGAGTCAAATGTCTTTGGATTTTTAAAATCTTTCCCATCACCTGATGTACGATCTGCCAATATTTCTTAGCTTTCTCACAACTCCACCATATAAAGATCCTATAATTTGATTACCGGTACATTTCCGACATCTATTTGAGGAACCTTACACATCAGTGAGGTTTTTTTCCGGGGATAAATAGCATCTATACATCCCTTTATAAAGCTTCTCTTTTAAATCATAACTCAAAGTACATTTCAAATCTTTCTTCCAAAGTTTCTTTCTTTGATCCATCTGTATTGTATGACCTATATATTATGCCCATTTAATCATACCGTCTTTTACTTGTTCAATGCAAGAGCACTTTTGAAGGATACAAAACAAAATCACCCCCAAGTCACTTTGTTAACCACAGTATTATATGCTATGTCCTTTGCCAGTGCTATCATTTTAAATGAAAACAGTTAACACAATGGCAATTCAGTGTGCTAACTTCCCCCCCAGATAGCATTAACAGCTTAGCTTTTTCAGCTCATTAACAGTTAACAAAAACATGCCAAACCTTCTAGACTAATGTTCTAATCTCTGACAGAATTGCAACTCACGCCATTTCCAGCCAGCATGCTGTTTGGGAATGATGGGAGCTGCAGTCTGGCACTTTGGGAGTTGGGGAAGGCAGCTATTTGAACTTGCATTGGCATTCTGTCCACTAGCAATAGTTTAGGATTTCATTCAGTCCATGGTTTGGGACAAACTGATCAGATTTTTACCTTTCCAATTAATACATACATCAGAAAAAGAGCTCTTGTTTGGTTCCTGTCTTGGTCTAGATTTTGAGAGAATATTCTCAACTCAAAAAACTATATTTGAAATATTTTATGTTAGGATAAGGTCAAATGTGTTAAAAAATGTGCATCTTGTAAAATAAGGTTGTGTTTAAACAGTCGTTCTCACAGTACCTTGTTCTTTCTTTAGAAAGGGACCATGTTCATTCTATCCAATATTTCAGGTATAACCAAAGCTCTTAAACTGGGACTGGGAAGCCCTCTGTGCGTGTATGTGTGTGCATGCATACACACACACACACAGCGGATGTCGCTGGACTTCATTTCCAATAAATCCCAGTTAGCCTAGCCAACGGCACTGAATGATGAGAAATTTAGCTCATCAGCCTCCAAAGAGCAATGTTCCCCTGCCCCATCTGAAACCTTAAAAGGACAGAGCAAATAAAGAAAGCAAACAGGTATTAAAGTAGGAAATAGGCTGTATATGTAAAGAGTAAAAGAAAAACATTTGTTCTGAGAGATGGTGTTTGTGGCTGAGGTCAGGAAGGGGCAAGAGCTGATAGGGGCAGGAAGCAGGATTTCAGGAAACCAAAGAAGAGTGGAAAGATTTTTGCCTGCTGTTATGTGACATTTACTATTCTTCTTTTCTTTTCTCTGTTTTTTAAGCATAGTACAGGACCATCATGTTTTGTAGATACAAAGGAAGCAGGGGCGGGTTTTTTTTGTCTTTATCCAGATGACAATATTTTTTATTACGGAGTGAATCTTCTTGGTACAAATTGTTTTCAGAGCAGCTATAGTGGAATGACTTCTTTAAAAGCAGCAAGTATTTTTGGAGGCATTGCAACTCACTGGTTCTAAAGCCCCCGTTAGAAGCTTTCAAATATGGAGTCCTAGAATATGTCTGCATTATACAGTTACAGTGATTTGGTACCACTGTTAACCACCCTGGCTCTATCCTACTGAAGTTTGATCAGAAACTTGTTCTAGAGAATGTTGGTACTATAGTTCAGGTGAGTGCATTACAGAAGTGCTTCTCACCTTTTGCTAGATTTAAAATACAGAATCCTTCGCCATTGGCCACACTAGCAAAATGAGAGCATTGCACCTCCAGATAAGAATTCTGCTTTCTCCACTGAAATTTTCCTTCCTTCCTTCCTTCCTTCCTTCCTTCCTTCCTTCCTTCCTTCCTTCCTTCCTTTCTTCCTTCCTTCCTTCCTTCTCTTCCTTCCTTCCTTCTTTACATTCAAGTGCAGCCACGGTTCAAATCAGGACCATCACGTGCAGAAGGAGACTCCACCACACTCCCAGGCAGCAGATTCCACTGCCGGACAGCCCTGACTGTCAGGAAGTTCTTCTTGAGGTTCAGCTGGAATCTCCTTTCTTGCAGCTTGAATCCATTGCTCCTTGTCCTGGTTTCTGTAGCAGCAGAAAACAAGCCCTCTCCTTCCTCTACATGGCATCCCTTCAAATATTTAAACATGGCTATCATGTCCCCTCTTGACCTTCTCTTCTGCAGACTAAACATACCCAGCTCTCTAAGTCTATCCTCATAGGGCATGGCTTCCAGGCCCTTCACCATTTTGGTAGCCCTCCTCTGGACTTGCTCCAGCTTGACCATGTCCTTCTTGAATTGGGGTGCCCAGAACTGGACACAGGATTCAAGATGAGGTCTAACCAAAGGAGACTAGAGTGGTACCAGTACCTCCCTCGATCTAGACACCATATTCCTATTGATGCAGCCGAGAATTGCATTGGCTTTCTTGGCTACCGCATCACGCTGCTGACTCATGTTCAGCTTGTGGTCTATGAAGACTCCTAGATCCCTTTCACACGTACTGCTACCCAGCTACGTATCCCCCATCCTATATTTCCGTATTCCATTTCTTCTACCTAAGTGTAGGACCTTACACTTCTCTCTGTTGAATTTCATTTTGTTAGCCTTGGCCCAGCTCTCCAATCTATTCAGGTCATTTTGAATTTTGATCTTGTCCTCTGGCATATTAGCAACCCCTCCCAATTTGGTGTCATCTGCAAATTTGATGAGCATGCCCTCTATTCCTTCATCCAAGTCATTGATGAAGATGTTGAACAGCACTGGGCCCAGGACAGACCCCTGTGGTACCCCGCTGGTCATTTCTCTCCAGGATGAAAAGCAGCCATACGTGATCACCCTTTGGGTTCAGTCAGTCAACCCATTACAAATCCAACTAACAGTAGCCCTGTCCAGCCCACATTTTACCAGCTTCATTGCAAGAATATCATGGGGAACTTTGTCAAAGGCCTTACTGAAATTGAGATATGCTACATCCACAGCACTTATGACTTTGAACAACACTTCCGTCTCTTTTTGCCTACTGGTCATATGACGATCCATCTCAAGCCCAAAATGTGGACACATTTCTCAGAGGGGAACAGCAAACAGGTTAGGCAACGGGCTTGAGACGAGTTTGAGGCCTGCTTAGCAGCCTGTCCCTGCTGAATATCAGAGGAGCCTTCTAAAACTTTTACTAACAGAAGACAAGACTCACCCCAGAGTCAGGGTGCATTTCTCAGAAGGGAGCAGCAAATATATTAGACAACAGGCTTGAGGAAGAAGAATCCTTCTTTCTAAAGGTTTTGATGCATCAGTAATGGAGAGCAAGAAAGATCCTATTCCCCACTTCTGAAAAATCCTCCAGCTTCAGAAATGAGACTTAGCAAGAATCCTGTTTCCTATTTCTGAAGCCGTGGATGATAAAATTGCAAATGTGGAGGGCTGACTCTGCTTAAATTATTAAAACTGACTTTATTCGACTCTGTCCAGATATTCTGACATATAGGTTGGGGTATAAAGGTGGCTCCCAGACTTGAGTCTTGGCTTGAGACTTGAAGGTAGAGACTTGAGATTTGGCTTGAGTCATAGAATAAAAGACTTAAATACATCACTGTAGCTTAGGCCTCCTAAGAAAAGGCACAGGCAAAGTTACCAAGGAGATGTGAACATCAAAGATATAAGAATTCTAGGTGTGAACAACCTCCAAGGTCTCAATATGTGCAATGCTAGAAATTTGGAGACTAGAAGAAAAGGGAGGGGCAGAATTTTTATTTGGAGGGAGGTACCATCGTTTTGCCCCTCCCATAGCTATACTCATGGCTGGGTTTTCTGGGAAACAAGGTGCAAAGCATCTGGAGAACGAAAAGCTGGGAACTGCTGTGCTGTATATTATTACATCCAGTCCTCCAGAAGAGCCTGAGAGACCTAAGTAGATTACGTTGCCATTTCAAAGCTGGCTACAGGGACATAATCAAACCTATTCTGCCCCTTCCATCACTCTCCACTAGTCACAGAACAGATATGGGAGACACTGCATCGTCGGTAGAGAGAATCTTGGGGTCAGTGAATGGCCACCCATAGCATATGGCCTTTCCACTTTACACTATTATAGTGCTATTATACCACTTTCAATCTCCTGTGGAATCCTGGGGTTTGCAGTTTAGGGAGGGACCTTTGAATTCTCAGCCAGAGAGCTCTTTGGCCTCCTCGGTAAAATACAAACCCCAGAATTCCACAGGAGGTTGAAAGTGGAATGATACCATTATAACAGTGTAGTGCAGAAAGGCCAATAGTTCCACAGGCAGAACTACTGAACTACTGTGCAATGCTGTATCATACCTGGTTCCGAGCAATGTCTTTGGGGGTAGGTAGCATTTAAGTAATATCTACATGCAGGTTGTAAAGTGTGTACAGAAGGGCATGCATTTGAAAAAGTACACCTCTGTGCTAAAGAAGATGGCTTTCATCCTGTTAAGAAAAAATGACAGAAGTGACCATAGACCTGGACATGGATGTGAGGTCTGTGGATGCAGGCTTGATAATAGTGCATATTTGAAGGGATGTCAAATGAAGGACGGAGCAAGCCTGTTTTCTGCTGCTCCAGAGACAAGGACATGGAGCAACATTCCATCTAAACATTAGGAAGAACTTCCTACCAATAAGAGCAGTTCAACAGTGGAATATGCTACCTCGAATTGTGCTGGAGTCTCCTTCGGAGATTTTTAAACAGAGTTTGGATGGCCTGTTGGGAATGCTTTGACAGTGTATTCCTGCATGGCAGAAGGGGGTTGGACTCGATGGCCCTTGTGGTCTCTTCTGATTCTGTTGATTGTCCACTAACACACATGTTCCTCACTGAAGTATTCAGAAGTGCTTCATTCAAGTATCTGTACTTTCCAAATCTTGAAGTCCATTCAGTGTCTTATAGAAGAATTGTTCAGTCTGGCATCTATCTCTAGTGACCCCTAATTCTATTTTTGTTTTCCTTTCACCTTTGTAGAAAGTACAGTTGTCTCTCCACATTCACAGGGATTGAAGTGCAGGACCCCCATGAAAGTGGAAAAATGCAAATATCTATAGCCCTCCTAACCATATTTAACACACACACACACACACACACACACACACAGTATGTTCCACAGATTCAACCCACCACAGATTCAAATGTACTATACACATGCCTGGTTCTGCCTTTGAGGTGGAAGGGATCTTACAAGCCTCATCTCATGTTTGCAGTCTCTCAGTCTTGTGAGGCTTGCAGAGTGTCTGCAAACATGAGACACAACTTATAAGTCCCTATTAAATGTGATGTAAGGCAGCAGCCAAGCCAGCTGCAAATAATTAGTGAATATTCAAATCCACAAATGTTAAACTCACAGATGTGGAGGGCCAATTGTAAAGGGAAAAGTTTGCCAGTTCGGTATTTGTGAGCTAAAGTGTTCACATCAGCCCCCCTTTTTTTCCCCCTTTTATAGTTGTTTGACCGGGAACTCTGTGTCCGCCAGCTGAGATACTCCGGGATGATGGAGACCATCCGGATCCGCAGGGCTGGCTACCCCATCCGTTACACCTTTGTAGAGTTTGTAGACAGGTACCGAGTACTCATGCCAGGGGTGAAACCAGCATACAAACAGGTATAATTATTAATTACCATTTAAAAAAAAACCACTCTTCATCTCTCCTGTACAGAATGGGCTATAGCCAGGGGTGTGGCTACAGGGGAGGAGTGAAAAAATGAGGACATTAGTCTTCAGTAAGAATTCTGCAAATGAAATTTTCCTCCAGCTCCCAAATTTCTAGCATTTGAGCAACTTAAAACTTCCGTTGAGCATCTAGAAATAGAGTTTAGGCATCCAAAGCAAAGCGGCAGGCAAAGTGACCCAAGCAATATGAACACAGCAAATATGAGAGTTCTAAGTATGAACAATTTACAGTATCTTGCTCTGTTACCCAGATTTCTGGGGGTCCCATGAGGGACACCTAACTGCGCTCCAAATATTACGAAGTTGGGAATTAGCAAAGAGCACAAGTTAGCACTACGAGAGGAAAGGCAACGTAGTGAGATCTTTCCCCAATGTCTACGGGGTCAGGCCGATTCAAGGAGCAAAGAGAAGTAAATAATAATAATTTTTATTGATGTACAGCACAGTCACATGTGTATGCAACACACTCACACAGAGAACTATTGAAAATAAAGGTAGAAGCTGGATACAGGGATTTTTAGAGGAGGTTTTGGTATGGGAAATACTACACCTGTCCTGAAGCCCAGGTAGTCTGAAGAAGAAGTTCGTGGAAATGGAGGTTCTCAGCACGTGGAGCTGAGGGGAAGGCTCGCCGAACAAAGCGACAGCAAGGCAGGATGGAAGCCAGGAGCGATCCGAGGAAGCACTCAAAGTCAGGGGGTCTTATAGGGGAAAATGTGCCCGTAGGCTAGTCCGTTCCCGGGGATAACAGTGGGTTTCAGGCTGGAGACAAAGCCTCCGAAAGGTCAGTATTTTACATGATTGAGTTATGACAGCGTTGTCAATAGCGCAGACCGTATGCAAACGTGGAGTGCTTGACAGTTGAGTATTCAGCTCGTCAAGCTGCCTGCTCGGGGCAGGGAGTCCTTTGTAAGTAGCGTGCATACATAATGTGATCTTAAAGAGTACATGCCTTGAGGTCTCCTAAAGCAGCAGTCTGTCTATTACTGGCCTGCCTGGATCGGTTTTGAATGGTTCAGCTATTTGCGGCCATGCCTGTGTGCGTGCTTGTCCAGGGGCCTCGCATTCACGTGGAGAGGAAGGAGAAAAGAAGGCCAAATTATTGATATCAAATGATATATAATATCCCACAAGTCCAGGCTAGAAACTACGGTAACAGCTCTCTGCCTTGCTAAAAATTTGAGGACTGAAGGAAAATTTCATTGGAAAGATAGAATTCTCATTTGGAGAGGGGAATGCCCTCCTCCCTTATCCCTGTACCTACACCTATGGCTGTACTATTTCTGTAGTACAGGATGTAGATTGTCTGTGGACCACACCAAACCTGTTTCTTCCCCTGAAATCCCACAACCTGCAACTTCCCCTTCAGAGGAAAGAAGAAGTTGCCAGAAGGCCGTTCTGGTCTCCCCAAAATGCAAACCAAGGTGCAAGGAAAACTTGTTTTTTTCAAGAAAATCACAGGCCTTAGAGGGTTCTGGGAGTGTACCTCTCCATTTGGCATCCAAACATTTCTTCACCTCTGGAGAGAGAGAGCTTTAGGACCTCTGCAAAAAGTCGTGGTTGCCTGCAGGGCATATAATGCCCACCACTCTCTAGTAGCATCATAATTATTCCTCTATTTCTAGTGTTTTGGCTGTTAGTGCTGTCGATTCTGTGGCCAAGATGGCACCAAACATCCATGCAGGTGATAGGGGAATGCTACAGTCACCTTTAGGGAACTCCATGTTTTCAACTTCATCTTTCAGGGGAAGGAAACCAACACAGCTTGGAAAAGCTCCTTTTTTGAATGAGGCCCCCAAGAATCCCACATATGCCACTGGCCAAGTCAGCTGGAGGATTCTGAGAACCATAGCGCAAAAAGTAACATTTCCAAACTCTGTGAAGAACTGAAAGAATAGTCAAGGAACCTGATCATGCTCAAAACTGCATCCCAAACCACATGTGTGATGTAGTGATGCTTGAAGAATTGAGTCGTCATGATATCTTTGCTGAACTGACTCATCCACATATTTCTGGCTGTTTAATTCACAAATTGAAACTTAGTGACTTATCACCTTTCATACTACCTGGAAATTCTAACATAGTTCTTCTCTGCTCAAAAAAGTGTAAAAATATGTCTTTTGTGAGTAAATATGTTTAATAGACAGGCACATTTATTTATATGTATTATATATTTAAATGTATTTAAGAAACAGAGATCGGTACCTATTTGGGAGTGAACTAATTGATGTGACTTACACAAGAGTATGTTTTTAATACATTTAAATAAATATATTGTAATAATTTTGTGCATTTTTTAAAATACCACAGATTAATGCTGGAAATTTACTAATTCATGAACACATACAGAAGTGATCTAGTTTGGAAAGCTGGGATACTGGAAATTTTTTGTTTGATCTACTGTACCTAATTTGTACCCCCAGCCTAATTTCCACTAGCATCTGAATCAGAACACAGTGATTTCATGGATTCTACACTTTTCTAAATCTTGCAGTGCAGTTTTTGGCTTTTAAAAATGTATACAAATTGTGTATATTAAGGGGAATTGTTATGATGAGTCACTGTAAAACCCCACCATGCCATTCCTTTTAGGAAGACCTGCGGGGAACATGTCAGCGCATTGCTGAAGCTGTGTTGGGAAAAGACGATGACTGGCAGATTGGCAAGACAAAGATATTCCTGAAGGTGAGATGGCAATTGAGTTATAGAACAGAGCAGACCTAGCCAGCCAGTCTGCCTCTTTTTGCCTTGGTTCCTGTCACACTGCCACTGTGTTGTGAGGGAGGAAATTGAGCAGCCTTCAAGCTTTTCATGGACCCCTTGTGAGGACATTGCGGTTCTCTGGGGATCCGCAGACCCCAGCTTAAGAAACGCTGGTGTAGATCATTTTTCTTCTGCTTTATGTACAGTTCTCTCTCCACATTTGAGGGTTTCACTTTTGCAGATTTGATTATTCGTGGTGCCTGCTTGCCTCCCCCCGGGCACAGGAAGGGGGAAGATCATCCCTTCCCTGCACTCTCTCTCCCATTGCCTGAGAGGGCACACTGACAGCACCCGGCAGGGTGGGCGCTCCAGAGGCACCCTGCAGGAACATGCAGGGTGGGCAATCACCTGTTCCCTGCACACCCTTGGCTGCCACCCGCACAGGCACATCGGCAGGAGTGCACAGGGAGAGCAACTGCCCATTCCCTGCATGCCCTTCACTGCCGCCTGTGTGGATGCTTTGGAGACGGCCTGCAGGAATATCCAGTGTGGGTGATCACTCGTTCCCTGCACTCCCTCAGCTGCCACCCCCCATGGGCATGCTGGCAGGGGTGGCAGGCAGAAGTGTGAAGGGAGGGTGCTGGCCAGGGAGTTATTTGTGGTTTTTTGACATTTACAAAGGTTCTGTGTCCCTGTTTCTCGCGAATATGAAGGTCCTACTGTACTTCTTTCTTCCCTCTTTGGCTTTTTTGTTTCTGTAAAAGCAATTAATCCAAAATTGTTACTCCGTAATCTCTTTATGCTTCTATAACAGAGGTGGGAATCATGAGGCCCTCTAAATGTTGCTGCAGTGCCATTCCGAGAAGCCCTAGTTAGCATAACCAATGGTGAGAAATACTGGGAATTGCAATCTAATAACACCCCAAAAGGCTTTCTTCTTGTCTTCCTGTTTTATAGAGACTTGCACTTCACACATGAAGGCCTCATGGATCTGAAGGCCTAATGGAGAAGCAAATCCCTTGAGTGCAACACCAGCCCTGTTGAATTTTGCACACTTATTTTTAAATATATCCTTCTTCTCCCTCTTTGATAACAGAGAGCTCTTCCATTTCAGGGAGTGTTATCAGGGCCAGGCAGATGTCTGTGCAGGAAACTGGGAAATGGGCCGGTCAAAAGGTCTGCTCGGGAGCCGGCTTGGTCTGAAAACATGTGAGACAGTATAGGAACCTTGATAACGCTGGCCCAAGAAAGAAACCAAAGATTAGAGGGCAAGGGAAGAAAATCCTTTGAACATGCTCGTTTCCCAGACGTGATAGCTAAGGCTCAATTTTGTTCACAGGCAGGATGTGTGAAATGATGCAGACTTACACACCCTTTCCCCTTTTCCCCATAGCCTTGAAAATGACTAATTGATAAAGGGTTAACTGATAAAGGATTATTCTGACATTTCCAAATGTCTCGAAATTTATTTTAAGGAACGCATGAGCATCCCTCTGTTGTGCCCTCTAAGAATACTTGGTACTTATTACAAGCAGAACATGCTGGGTTAGTATTGTGTGATTATGGTTATTAAACAGAAGTAACTACTTGGTTTCAGAATCCTTTAAGACTAGAGTATATTACTGGACATAGGATGGTTGCCATGACGGACAAAAGAACCCATATATAACTGTGCATTACACCAAAGGCTGCCTTCCAAGGAAATGGAGGAACAAGCTGAGAGTAATAAAGAACAGTATCAAACAAGATGGTTGTGTACAAGAGTCAGTAGGGGATAAGATGCCCAAGGCCACTTTGTTTATCATCCTACACCTAGAGTTGCCAGGTGAGAAACAGGACAAAGATTCCTGTATCTTTAAAGATTTTGCGGAAGAGGGAATTTCAACAGAAGGAGTTTGTGTAACAAAGAGTACCTGCTTAAATTCTCAACTATGGGCATTTCCACATTACACTGTTATAGTGCTACTAGTGTAATTACCCAGCATTGCCCAGGATTTTATTTTCCTCTTAAGAACTCACCAAACTGTCTTCTCCAGTACCTGTAACTTTTCCCCATATTTCCCAATGCAATCTATATTCACAGTTATTTACATACACAGTTTGAGTTCCTGAGGGAATATATTGTCCTCCTCCTTGCTGCTAGGCCTTGTCTCCATAGCAACCGGCCTATTCCAGCACCTGTAACTTATCTGCGTATTCCCCAATCCAATCTGAATTCAGAGTTGTTAACATACAGAGGGTTTGGTTTCAGAGGGAATACACTGCCCTTCTTCTTGCTGGTAGGCCTCGTCTTCATAGCAACCGGCCGGAGACCCAAGAGCTCTTGGCTGAGAGTTCCAAAGTCCCCTCCCTAAACTGGCAACCCCAGGATTCCATAGAATCTTCACAGCCAGCCAATCATATGAGGTCTTCTTGCCTCACACAGCCAATCGTATGAAGTCTTTGCCTGCCTGATGCAGACAAACAGACAAACTCACAAACGTACGTTGACTTTTATATAGTAGATTATTCCACTTTGAACGTCCTATGGAATCTTGTGGGGGGGTGTGGCAGTTTAGGGAGGGGCCTTTAGAATTCTCAGCCAAGAGCTCTTTGGCCTCAGGAAACTACAAACCACAGAATTCCACAGGATGTTGAAGGTGGAATAGAAGCATAGAATCATAGAAATGTAGAGTTGGAAGAGACCTCAGGGGCCATCCAGTCCAACCCCCTTCTGCCATACAGGAACACCCTCAAAGCACTCCTGACAGATGGCCATCCAGCCTCTGCATAAAAACCTCCAAAGAAGGAGACTCCACCACACTCTGGGGCAGCATATTCCACTGCCAGACAGCCCTGACCGTCAGGAAGTTCTTCCTGAGGTTCAGGTGGAATCTCCTTTCCTGCAGCTTGAATCCATTGCTCCTTGCCCTAGTCTCTGGAGCAGCAGAAAACAAGCCTGCTCCCTCCTCAAAATGACACTCCTTCAAATATTTCGACATGCCTATCATGTCCCCTCTTAAACTCCTCTTCTGCAGACTCAACATACCCAGCTCCCTAAGCCATTCTTCATAGGGCTTCATGGCTTCCAGACCCTTCACCATTTTGGTCGTCCTCCTCTGGACACATCCCAGCTTGTTAATATCCTTCTTGAATTGGGGTGCCCAGAACTTGACACAGTATTCCAAATGAGGCCTAACCAATGCAGAGTAGAGTGGTACCATTACCTCCCTCGATCCAGACACCATACTCCTATTGATGCAGCCGAGAATTGCATTGGCTTTCTTGGCTGCCGCATCACACTGTTGACTCATGTTCAGCTTGTGGTCTATGAAGACTCCTAAATCCCTTTCACACGTACTGCTATCCAGCCACGTGTCCCCCATCTTATATTTCTGTATTCTGTATTCCATTTTTTCTACCTAAGTGTAGGACCGTACGTAGAAAGAATACAGTGGAATATTAATGCAGTGTAGTGCAGAAATGTCCTATGAAAGAGAATAAGCATTTAGTAGCTGCCTGCTTTTTCCACAGGGTTCCCAGACCTGTCAGAAACGAGTGAAACTATAAATATTCTTTATGTCACTTAGTGGCAATAGGACAGTGGGCACTGAGGCTGTAGGTCAAGAAAGGCATGGTTTACATTACCAGAGTGAAATCTGGAGACAAAATCTGCAAGATGGACACTTTCCATGGTGTACCCATGGTTGGCTGCACTGCTCTCTTTCGGTTCCATTCATTTGGCATCTAAAAATGACCATCCTGTTTCTTCTCTTCCCCCGACAACAGGATCACCACGATATGCTCCTGGAGATAGAGAGGGACAAGGCTATCACAGACAAAGTTATCCTCATTCAAAAAGTGGTCCGTGGATTTAAAGACAGGTACGGAATGTGAAACTCTGAAAACCAATTCATGCTCATACTTCCTATTTTGCATGGTTGTTTCCTGAAATGCCACTTGTGAACTATAGTGTGGGGTGAAAGCCTGGGGGTAGGAAACCATTCACTGCTTCCTATTCCATCAGCCATGTGGACATCACAGCTTGACCCTTGACAAGTTTGAAATCTGAGTTCTACATTTTCAAGCTGGGATGTTTTCACTCAAAACTGGAAAAGGGTTACTTTTCTCAAGTTTTGGGTTCAGTGTCAGAAGCAACAGGCCAGCTTCTTTGCTATCTTGGACCCTATCGTGCTATACTGTTAAAAAAAGCTATGGCCATTTCCGCACTGGACTGTTATAGCGCTATTATTCCACTTGCAACATCCTATGGAATCCTGGGGTTTGCAGTTTCGGGAGGGGCCAGCCGGCCCCTCCTGAAACTGCAAACCCCAGGATTCCATAGGATGTTGCAAGTGGAATAATAGCACTATAACAGTCCAGTGCAGAATGGCCTATGATTCCACTTTGACTGCCATTGCAGCATAATGTGGAATCCTGAGACTTGTAGTTTAGTAAGGTAGTACAGCTCCCTGGCTGAGAATTCTAAATACCCCTCCTTAACCACAAATCCCAGTAAACAGCAGGATGGAACCACATCAGTGAAAGTGGAAACACAGTGCTGATGGCAATAAAACAGAGGTGGGCACAGTGTGGACCTCCAGGTGTTTCAGCAATTCTGAACATCCTTAACCAGTGGTGAGGGATGATGGGAGTTGCAGTCCAAAGAGAAGATTAAGAGGTGATATGAAAGCCATATTTAAATAACCTGAAAGGGTGCTGTGCGGAGCGAGCTTGTTTTCTGCTGCTCCAGAGGCTGGGACATGAACTAGCGGATTCAAATAACAAAGAGTTGCCAGAGAATACTGTAAGAATTCCACTGTTTGACCATGGAACAGACTGCCTCATACTGTGGTAGACTTGGCATCTTTGAAGGTCTTTAAACAGAGGCCGGGTGGGCATCTTTCAGGAGTGAGTTAGTTGTGTAATCCTGCATGGCTGGGGGTTGGCCCTTGCAGTTCTGAGGGCCATGCCTTGCTCACTCCTGGAATAAACCTTGGGCCCTTTCCGCACGTTACTGGATCGTGGTAGCATCCCTCAGGGATCCCAGTAGAGCCACTCTCCGGAGAGAAGGGTGATAGGAGCGCTGCCCTTCACATTGGCTGCCTGCGGGAATGGAAGAGGTGCGATGGCTGCACCCCTTCCTTTTGCAATGCAGCCGGACACTGCCCCAGGCTGCTCTGAGGTAGGAAGCATGTCCATTTTGCTTCCTGGCCCTCTGCAGCTCAGGTAATTATGGGAGGGCTACACGGTTGCCAGTCATTGACGGGTAAAACTTGTCAATGATTTGTAGCACAGTCGCGCCGCCTGGGGACAGGAGAACGATGGGACACAGACAACATTGTGCATAAGTGTCATCTGAGTCCTGTCCTTCTCCCATCCCCAATGTGGGATGACAACGTCCTGCGGAAAAGGCCTTGGTTAGTTTTATTCAAAGATCTTCCCTCTGGAGAAGAGGAAAAGTCTGCAAACAATTAGGCATTGCTTACTGACAGACACATCCTCCAGTGTCTCACCATTAAGGAAAAGAGTTTTCCTATTAAAATTACATATACAAGCCCACAGGAAACAAATTATTAACTCATGTACAGAGCAGAGAAAGCATGATGTAAAGGTTTCAACAGAGTACTACAACTCTGGAAACTAGAGTTCAAATTCCTGCTTGGCCATGGAAACCCGCTGGGTGACCTTGGGCAACTTATACTGTCTCAGCCTCAGAGGAGGCAAGCCCACTCCCAAACAAATCTTGCCAAGAAATCCCTGGTCTAGACTTGCCTTAAGTAGTTGGAAATGCCTCGAAGACACACAACAGCAACAGAGAGTTTACTCTGTCTGCGACTGTTTGGAATCCCAGAGGGAAGGCAACTTTAACCTAATTCAAACAGAGACCTTGTCTTGCTGACTTCAGGAAAAGAACAGTCAAATAAAAATAAGAACTATATCCTTGAGTGAAAAGTCCAAACAATGCTTTTTGCTGACCAATTACCTATTAATTGAAGGATGCAGTGAAAGTCCTTGACTTGTTTAGGACAGTTTTAGGGCAACAGATTTTTCCTCAAACATACTTCTCTGTTCAACACGTAGCCAGAGTTTATTTTCCTGTATAATAACTGCAGAAACACCCTATTATTTTCTCTGCTTGGCAAACTGTATCCTCAGCTAATGTAAACTCTGCTTACACAGACAATAGGGCCTTGTGTGCTTCTCCGAAATTCTACTTTTAGCCTCTTATAAGCCTTTCTTTGGCAGATAAATTATAAACTTCGGGCTCTAAGTCAGAGTCAAGTCAGGAGGTCATAGATCTTTCATATCAAATATGATGGGATAAATCCAATTTTAGTCCTGACCAGAATTGACCCAATAGAATAGATATCATGGGCTTCTAAAAAGACAAATGAGAGGGGTCTTAGAGCAAATCAAGCCTGAATTCTCATTAGAAGTGAAGATGACTAAATTGTGGCTATCATAGTTCAGAGTTAAACGGTGATCGTCTGACACATGTTATTACACCACTTACCAGTTACACTGGTTGCCTGGGTGTTCCAAGCACAATTTAAAGTACTGGCTTTAATTGTTATAACCTTAAATGAGGGGTGGTGAACCTGTTTTTGTCTTGGGGCCAAATTCCAGGTTGGGAAGGGTCTCAGGGAGCATTTTCTAGCAGTGGGCATGGCTGGGGTGTGATCATATACAGTCAAAAGCAGCTGTTGGCTTCCATATTAATGGAGCAGTAATTCCGCTTCTAGGCCTTTTCCGCACCGGGCTATTAAAATGGTGCAGAGCAACCTCCAATGGAGGTCTTCTGCGCCATAGAATGGACTGGGGCGGACTAATTTTTGTAATTCCATACCTCAATCCACTCCGGAGCGACCAGAACTGGTTGCGCAGCGTGTTTTTTAAAAACCTCTTTAGAGGTTTTTAAAAAGCACGGAGTGCACGACTCCATGTCGCTCCGTTGCCGCACTCCGGTGCAGATTTGTAGGCACTTGCAAGTGCATGCCTGCAGATCTGCCAGGAGCGGGGTTTAGGCTGGCGAGCTTCTCCAGTTGGTGGAGAGCCTCCCCCAACTGGAAGCCACCATTTTGGACGCCGGAGCAATGCGGAGCGACGAGCTTGCACTGCTCGTCGTCTCGATGGACTTGCCCGGACTCACCAAAAAGCCGGTGAGTAGTGGCAGGGAGTGTTTCCCTCGCCGCATGCGGAAAGGGCCCTAGTTTTAATTCAGGCTTCAAAAGAGCTGTCTAGGATGCTGACACCATCTCCAACATATGTTCAGCATCTTGGATAGCACTTTTTAAGGTCTACACTAAGGCCATTTCCACACTACACTATTACAGTGTTATTATTGCACTTTCAACATCCCGTGGAATTCTGGGGTTTGCCAAAAAAAAACACCTCATGATCGGTTTGCCAGGAAAACTCCATGATTGCTGTGAATTGGTAACAACTTGAAGGCAAACAACAAGCAACAGCAAGGCCACTCACAGGCCATTTCTGCACCACCCTGTTATAGTGCTATTATTCCACTTTTAACATCCTGTGGAATTCTGGGGTTTGTAGTTTACTGAGGCCAAAGAGCCCTCTGGCTGAGAATTCCTCCCTAAACTGCAAACCTCCCTAAACTGCAAACCCCAGGATTCCATAGGGTGTTGAAAGGGGAATAATAGTCCTACAATAGTGTAGTGCAGAAACGGCCCCAGTTTGAACACTGAAAACAGAGGGAAAGCTCAATAAAAAGTTAAGCTTCTTTCAAGGAAAGGGACTTTGACATAAATAACAAACGGAGACACCGACACAGAACTGAACAATGATAATCTCTTTTTCCAGGTCCAATTTCCTGAAAGTGAGGAACGCAGCACTGATGATTCAGCGGAACTGGAGGGGCCATAATTGCCGGAGAAACTATGGTGCTGTAAGTGTTCCAGGACCACACATGGAGTCTGACTGTTTGTCTGCCTAGCCCAGAATTTTCTCTGTCTGGGTTGCAGGCCATTTCCGCACTAGCCTGTTATAGTGACAATGACTAATTGATAAAGGCCAGCCCCTCCCGAAACTGCAAATCCCAGGATTCCAGAGGATGTTGCAAGTGGAATCATCGCACTATAACAGGCTAGTGCGGAAATGGCCGCAGTCTCAGGGTGGGCAACTTTGATGCATCTAGGGCCATTTTCACCACTACTGCCCCTGACCTCCATGGGCTCCATCCTTTTATCACAACTTTTGTGCAACAGGACTAGAGTTGTAATTGTCAAAACAAAACTGGTTCTTTTTAAGGTAGCGTGTTCTCTTTATTATAGTGACGTGCGATGATTCAGACTGACTCTGCAGTTATAAAACAAGCCATAACATTTATTATAGCAATGTGGAAATAAAATTATCCTTTTGGAGTTTAGTTGTATGACAGTATTGATGCATTAACAGTTTAAACCTCTGGCAGACTTTGGTCCTTTAATTCCTGCTTCAGGCACCTCCCCCTGTGTCTTTTCTTCAGCTGATCATCATGAGCCAAAACCACCCTTTCTCTGGCTAGTTCTCACTGAAGGCTCAAAACACACACAGAAACTTTGGCCGTTTCTGCACTACACTGTTGTAGTGCTATTATTCCACTTTCAACATCCTATGGAATCCTGGGGTTTGCAGTTTAGGGAGGGGCCTTTAGAATTCTCAGCCAGAGAGCTCTTTGGCCTCTGTAAACTACAAACCCCAGAATTCCACAGGATATTCGAAGTGGAATAATAGCACTATAACAATATAGTGCAGAAACGGCCTTTGCCTCTTATAGAATCCCTTTCATCCTTAAGCCCCTCCCACTCATGCCACTGTGGTGGGTTTCATCCTTGAGAAGTTATTCCTGTTGCCTAGCATCACAAATAGCTAACCCCCAAAATGACTTCGTCACACACACACCCATCACACTAAAAACAGAAAATCAATGCTGAAATGGCCATTCACACTTCTGCAGATGCATTTGGCCATTTAAAAGCTGGCCATATCTCTTTTTTTAAAAAAAGAAAGTCTATTTGGGGCCTAGAACAGACTTATGGTTGCTTGAAACAGCCTTTAATGAACCAATTGTGCCCCCAAAGTCTTCAGATGGGCATGACTGGCCATTTTAATGCCATTTTTTGCCTAGCTGGGGTAGGGGTTCTGTACAGGTTAACTATGCCAAGAACATGACAGCTACCAAACACCACTGCATTCAAGCAGATGCTATTTCCACTGTTGTTGCATTAAAGAAATCAGCATAATAAATGCAAGAATACATTTAACACAAAGCTTGGAAACATATTTTGGCACTACAACTCCCAGACTCTGGGAGCTGTAGTGCAAAGCGATACCCTTTAGCAAGCTCTGATTAGATGCTACTTCTGGTGTGGCTCTTATATTTCACTCTGGGAAAGAGACACCTTGCATTCATAATCCCATTCTCTTTTCAAGATGCGAGTTGGCTTTCTGAGGCTGCAGGCCCTCTACCGTTCCCGCAAACTCCACAAGCAGTACCACATGGCTCGCAGGCGCATCATTGAGTTCCAAGCCAGGTGCCGGGGTTTCTTGGTACGCCGGGCCTTCCGCCATCGCCTCTGGGCAGTCTTCACCATCCAGGCCTACGCTCGGGGCATGATTGCTCGCCGCCTATATAAGCGCTTGAAGGGAGAGGTGAGTGCTGTGGTCAGAATCCGCTTCCTGTGTGTAGTAACAAATCAAACAAGAGACTTATCGTTTTCCATCATCATCCCATCGCGATCCAGGCAGCGCCAAGGCTGGGATGAGAGTGTGACCTGAACGCTCTCTTCTGCACTCAGCCAGCTGCCTGCAGACGAGTAGCATGAGTGACACATTCCTTCCTTCTGCAGTGCAGCCAGATACTTCTTGTGCTGCCCTGGGTAAGGAAGCACCTAGATTGCGCTTCCTCCCTTTCCACACAGCTGCCGGCAATGGGAGCATCATGTGACCAGGGGCCATTACTGGATTTTTTCCTGTAATGGAATATCCCACGATTGTGATGGCTGGGGATGCATAGGCAAACAGGACTGCAACAACATCGTAGAAAAGCATGACTTGTGGACTGGTAGCAATGCATCCCCATCCCAGGACAGTGACATCATGCGGAAATGGTCTCAGTCCATAGGATGCAAGGAAACATTTGCACATATGTGCCTTCAAGTCTTCTGTTGACTTATGGCAACCCCATGAATTTCATAGGATTTTCTTAGGCAAGGAATACACAGAGGTGGTTTTGCCAATTCTTTCATCTGAAATGTAGCCTACAGTAATTCATATTCTTTGGTGTCTCCTATCCCAGTACTAACCAGGACTGATCCTGCTCAGCTTCCATGATCAGACAGGATCTGGTGCCTTAGGCCATTTCAGCACTACACCGTTATAGTGCTATTATTCCACTTTCAATTCCTATGGAATCCTGGGGTTTGCAGTTTAGGGAGGGGCATTTGGAATTCTCAGCCAGAGAGCTCTTTGGCCTCAGGAAACTACAAAGAATTCCACAGGATGTTGAAAGTGGAATAATAACACTATAACAGTGTAGTGCAAAAATGGCCTTAGTGGAACTGAAACCTATTTACATTGTAGAGCAAATAACTCTGTGCATCAAGCACAGCCACTTTCATTATGAGGAAGAAAAAAGCAGCAGAGCCAAGGGATGTGGCTAGAGAGACAGAAAGTGGCAATAGCAGTTTCTTAATGTCCCCTCACATCTCAATAAGGTACAGATTAATTGTTTGAGTTCAGGTTTTCAGTGGCTCGCAGCCTGAGTTCTCCTCCAAATATCGCTTGCTTTGTCCCCAACACCCCAAAAGGCAAAGGAAATAGACAAACCAACAAACAAAAAGCCAAAAAAAAAAAAAATCAAGAACCCAGTAAAAACTATTCATGCTGAACTCAGGTTGAATATTACATTTCAGATTGTTATTGTCATAAGGAGAAGATGCAGTTTAGTCAGGGTCAGAATGTTCTGGAAGCACTTAATTGCCTTTTCATTGAGATTAAGAGCTTAATAACTTTTCAGCTCTTCCTTGGTTGAAGATACTTTTCCTTCTGCATGGCTCTACCCTACTATGGCCCTTTTTCTCTGATCTCTCCTTATCAGTGGAAAGGGTTAAGATCCCAACCACCCCACCACAGCTGTGATCAAATGCTGAGCTCGCACGCTCACTTCCCACCAAACAGATCTGATGACTTTTCCTGCCACTGTCCTCTCTCTTCCTTGGCTTCCTCCTCCACTCTCTTCTACCATTTTCTGAGATCACCTGGAACGGCTACGCAGGGACCCTGACCACATGATGCCTCTTTCTTTCTTGTTTTTAATTAATTTTTATTAACATTTCTCGAAAAGGTATAAAATGGGAACATTTCTTCTAAATGTTCCCCTCCACCCAAATCCCATAACAAGTTTTCTTCTCCAGTTTTGCCCAGCTGAATCAAACATAAGGTACAATATAATACAATACAATACAAGCAGTCCAATCCACTATACATATAATCTTTGGCATACCAATCGACATGATATCTCTTTCTAAGGGTTCAGCTGAGAGACACATTTGGGAACCAGCTGTTTTCTGGACAATCTCACCAGCATACTCTTCAATTGTCCCAGTTTGCCAGGGACCATCCAAATTAATTCTCCGTCATTCCCCCCTTTTCAGCTGCTTTCAAAATGTCCCAGTTTCTTTTTCCTCTTCCCACTCTTTAGCTTTGTTCTCAGCTTACTTCAGTTGCTGCAAATTGAGTTCCAAGTGCAAAGGTAGTTTGCACTCCATTAACTCCACAATAGGAGAAAGAGAGGAGGAACTGGAGCCTTGTACTTCCCAGTCAGCTCAGGCAAAGGCAAACTGCTGCACCTCTCTTACCTTGTGTAATTTTCTCATTAGTGATGTTTGCTGTCTTGACCACACTGTGATGTTGCTTGGCCACACGTATCCTGTTTTTCATCTGTTCAGTTTTGGAGGGTGATCCCCACCCCGCTACCACAGCTGTGATCAAATACAGAGACCACACCCTCAGCTCCCACCAAGCAGAGCTGATGCACCTTCCTGAGGCAGGAAGACAGCCACTTGCCTCTCTCTCCCTTGGTTTCCTCCTCTGCTCCCTTCTGCCATTTTCTTAAATACCTCTTAATGAGTGAGCAGGGGAGCTTTTACTTATTTATTAAGTTCTTTTTTTAAAAAAAAATAGGCCATTTCAGCATGATGTCATCCCGTGATGGGGATGCAATGGCAGAGGTCCGCAGGTCGTGCTTCGCATGATGTTATTGTGGTCCCACAGCCAGCATGTCCCCATGTGTTACAATTGTAGGATATTCACTTCACAGAAAAAAAAATCTGTTAAGCCCTGTGGTTGCGCAACACTCTGGTGGCCCTGGTGGTGCAGTGGTTAAATGCCAGTACTGCAAGCCACAAGGTTGTGAATTCGATCCTGCCCGGCTCCAAGGTTAACTCAGGCTTCCATCCTTTTGCAGGTCGGTAAAATGAGTACCCAGCTTGTTGGGGGCATGTATAGAAATGTTTTGAAATACATGCTATTTGTAAGTTGTTCGCCACCTCGATCCATATGGAGAGGCGGGATACAAATAAATAAATAAATAAATAACAACAACAACAACAACTCCCATCACTCCCAGCCATAGGGAAGAGGTAGAAGTGCAATCATGTGCTTCCTTCCTCAGCAAAGCATGGGAAAGAGGCTAGCTGTGCTGCAGAAGGCAGGCGCATGTCGCTTGCGCTCCAGGGAACCGGGAGTCAGGGAACCGGGAGTTCTCCAGGGAACCGGGGAGTCTGCTGAGAAGAGTGGCCCATCATGCTCCCATCCCAGCAAATGTGCTGCCAAGATTACAACGGGATGTCAGCAGGAACCAGTCAGGGGCAGAAATGCCCGAATTTTTACAATTTTATGTTTTTAATTTTTTTTAATGTTTTAAATGTTTGTAATGTTTTTTAACTTTTTGGAAGCCCATTTTGGGAGAAAAATGTGGCATATAAATACAATCAATGAATAAGAAAAAGAAAGAAAGAAAGAAAGAAAGAAAGAAAGAAAGAAAGAAAGAAAGAAAGAAAGAAAGAATCACGCTTTTCTTGACCACCAGTCATCTGGGTTGATGCCTTTCTCTGAGAAGTCCTTAGAACAAAGCATGAGCTAGCTATTCCAGAGAGCCATGTTGCAACAGAAGAGTGGCCAGTGAAGCTCTCTAGAGTTGCCACTCTTCCCACAAAGACTCAGAAGGGTCTTCAAAGAAAAGCCTATGGTTGCTAGCAGCTGTCTCTTAAGAGCTGTACTTTCTGGTCTCCTGCTGCCAGAAATGGAACAGCAGCCCGTGGGGATTTCTAGAATCTCCGATGCTTCTCTCTAAGGAATCTTCAGAGTGGAACAGAAACATGGACATAGTAAGGCATGGTTCTTCTTCGTGGTCTCTGTGCCTCTGTGCCCAAGTTCCAGAGCTGAGCAGCTTGGGGGAAACCCCTCTCCCATCCAGTACTGAGCATGCTCAGTCCCGCCAAGCTAACGGTCTCTCTTCAGTTTCTTTCTGTCCGCTGACCTGTTAGCAACTCGAAATTCCCATTGTGCGAGGGCACAGATGACCATGAAGAAGAACCACAGTTGCAGGTAAGCAATCTGTTCTTCTCCCCAATACATCTCTAGGAAAACCTCCTTCTTTAGCCATCCAAGGTGGGGGATTCACTCTGCCTAGTGAGAGGCCAGCCCTGCCCACATTATACTAAACGTTACTGTTTTAAAAAGGGAGGGGGTGGTACTTCATTTCACATCTAGTTCAACTCTGTGTTTCCTGAATTCTATTCACCTTCCTCCATCAGAGTCTGGTTCATGAGTTCAATGAGCTATCCAGGTGGTCCATTTAATCAAGGCTCTTAAAAATGTCTTTTCCTCAGTACCACCGCCGCTTAGAAGCAGAAAAGCTACGTCTGCTGGAGGAGGAGCGGCTGCGGAAGGAGATGAGTGCAAAGAAAGCCAAAGAAGAAGCTGAAAAGAAACACCAAGTGGGTTCTTAAATTTTCTTTCCATTTCTGTGATGCTGCCAGGCTTTTTGTGCAGACTCCATCCTTTCATCATATGTTATTGAATGGGCCCACACTAAGGAGTCTATGCAAGATTAGAGCCCTGGTGGTGCAGTGGTTAAATGCTGGTACTGCAGCCATAAGGTTGTGAGTTCAATCTTGCCGGGCTCCAGGTTGGCTCAGCCTTCCATCCTTCTGTAGGTCGGTAAAATAAGTACCCAGCTTATTGGGGACAATTAGCTAAACACATTGTAAACTGCTTAGGGAGTACTTTGCATTGACAATCAGTATAGAAACATAACTGCTAAGATTAGGTCTTATGGAGTCAGTACCCTAGTTTACAAAGCCTATAGTTGTCTTGGGTTTGTGGTTTTATTGAATGCTGCTAGATGTCTGAAGGGGGTGCTAGACACAGCCAAAGGTTGGAAACGTGCCTTTTCAGAATACAATTCCCAGAATTCTCCAGCCACGCTGGAGTACTTATATTCTGAAAAGGGAACTTTTTTCTAAATTCAGCCTGGGTGCATGGTTGCGCTGATATGGAGCTGGAAACGCCATCCCAATTCTGCATGAAATTGAATTAAACAAGACATACACATTTTGTGGCTGGTTTTTGGTGTACTTGTACAACTTGCCCAAAATAACACAACTCAACAGTGGAGCAAATTCCCTAGAGACAATGTGGAATCAAAAAGGGTCTGCTAGAGATGTTTTAGGTCTGGGATATCCAGGGATGTGAGCAAAAGTCACTGGGATCACTTCAGTTTTCTGAAGGCCTTTCTACACTGTTTATTATTCCACTTTCAACATCCCATGGAATCCTGGAGTTTGCAGTTTAGAGAGGGATATTTAGAATTTTCAGGCAGAGAGCTCTTTGGCCTCAGTAAATTACAATCCCTAGAATTCCACAGGATGTTGAAAGTGGAATAATAGCACTATAATAGTGCGGAAAGGACCCGAGTTTCTACAAGTTTGCTAGCTGTAGTGTTGAGTCAGCTTTGTTCTACTTTCTTGCATTTTATCAACAGGTGTGTGTTCTCACTTAGTCCAGATTATTTTGGATTGGAAGATGTTGATCTCATTTTGTGAGGACTATCATAACTTGGCAAGGAAAGGGTGGCCTGGGGATTTTGTGTTGCAAAAAGAGATGTAAAATTCCTGTTTATCGCATTCTTATGAGGTAGAATGAAAAAACACATTTTTTTTCTCTCTTTGCAAGGTAAGGTGGCAAGAGGCATTTGAGAATTTTTAGACAGCATTCACATCTGCAAAGTGAATTTTTGCACAAATTGTGGAAAAGTGGCTTTGGGGCGAATTACAGTTATTGCTGCCTTCTTGCATGGACTTTTCAAAATGATAAGTACTGGATGGGTTGTTTTTGCCAGATGGCCTACACTTCTGTGCTTTCCGTATGGATATATTTTGCTCAATAGAGAGGAAAGAGACTAGTTTTATGCAGAGGCTTCTGGTGCAAAATACAAGGAAACTGATTGGTGGGAAAATATTAATCTTTTTCACAAAAGGTGAAAAACTGTGCGGGGTTGGTAATTTTCTCTTGGGATGTTCTGACATGCCAAAAGCTCTTCTATTGAAAGGTGGAAAATGTAGTACATATGCTTGATATTTTTAATTTCAAGGACTCAGTGGGGTGCTTACAGACACTCAGGGTCATTTTACATAGTGCTTGTATTCATCTTGAATTCTTCTTACTGATTTTCATAGTTTTCTCTTAGTTGCGCCTAGCCCAGCTGGCCCGGGAAGATGCCGAAAGGGAAATAAAGGAGAAGGAGGAGGCTCGACGGAAGAAGGAACTCTTGCAGAAAATGGAGAAGGCCCGGAATGAACCTGTGAATGACTCTGACATGGTGGATAAAATGTTTGGATTCTTGGGAACAACATCTTCTTTGCCTGGGCAAGAAGGACAAGCACCTAATGGCTTTGAGGTAACTGAAAGAAAAGTAGGTTTCTGGGTGGATTCACAGTGTATTCTTGTCGCTTCAGCCCAAAGTTTTCTGCCCATGCTAAGTTTGAATATCCTGATATGCTAATCTGCTTCATGAAAAAAAAAGTAGAGGTTCCTTTAAGCATATTTTAATTTCACTTTTATTGATAATAGAGCTTTACAATGGAAGGGCAGACCAGTATCTCCTGTATGCAGTTAATTGACTGTCATGTCCTAGTGTTTATTTGTAATGTTTATTTATAGCAAAGCAAGCAACTTAGCACACTTCATTCAACAAATAAGGAATTTAACTTCTGGAGATGGTTTGTCACGCTGCCATCTTAGCTGAGATGTGCACAGTACAGCCTCCAGGGCAAGAACATCTTGCTCCCAGCTGTAACTTTCACATAGATAGCTCTGAGGATGTCCCAACAGGCCTTGGCAGATCTGAGATGTTTTATATAATTAAACTGGCTGTCTTCTACTGCCAGGACAATGTTGATGTGGGCTTTCTCCTCAATCACAGCATCCCCATCACCGAGGGGAGGTGCAAGAGGATTGGAAATTGCCTTCCACAAGCCCTCTCTCCAGAGATACATCTCCATCTTTACAGACCAGGATAAATAGTTTTTGTCATTCAACCGCTCTAGCGGGGTGCCTCTGGCAACTATGAGTGCCATCTCTGCAGCCTTCTAAGCCCCTCCTATACAAGGACTCTCACTGAGACCATCTCCCGAGGTAGGCTTCACCAGCCAGCAGCAGACAGGAACTGGAACTTCACTGGAGCAAACTGGCACAAACTGGCATAGGTAGGATGCAAGCCAGGGCATAAGGCTGGGCCCATAACCTGTCAGGGTGCCTAAGTACTGGCACAAGAGCATATGCAGAGTGCAAAAGCAAGAAACTGTGCTGGGTCAATGCCAGTTGCCCCAGACTGAAACACAGTCACGCAAAGTGCATCTAGGCTAAACTAAAGTTTATTGTAGCATTGCACAATACATGTTGCCTCAAAGAGCTTTTGCCGTGAAGCATAAAAAAGTCCATAAGCAAAAAAACACAAAGCAAAGAGAACAAAGAGAAGAAGTTTTCAGTACATGAAGTCTTTTAACCAGAATTAGCCACGCTTAAATTTACACCACATACCCGATTCCCATGTTCAGAGCTTTCCCATGAGACCAAAAAAAATACAGTAGATAGATAGGCATAACAATCTTGCAACTGTTGCTTGCAAATGGCAAAGTGACCTCTTTTCCCATCCACAAGAAAAACACCTCTAGACACCACACTAACACTCAGTATACCTGACAGCTGAGACTAAAGCATACATGACAGTTACAGGTGTTATACCTTCTCATACAAATTTAGGCATGCAAAGCAATGAGTCAGAGACAATCATAAATCTCACACCTGCCAATCATGACATTTTCCCAGACCCTTAGTTGTTTAAACATCTTTCATCTTTGAGGCTGGAGCAAGTTCCTGCCTTCTTATCTTGAGCATTTCCAGTCCCCATAACACCTTTAGATACTTTCATTTTCCTCCCTCTGATCTTCTCCCCCTTGACTGGATACATTGCAGCAACAAGGAATAAAGCAATTAACTGGATCAAATGACATCTCTAATGGTTCCTCTCCAGGATCTTGAGAGGGTTTCAAAAGAGCTGGAGGAAGATGATCTGGATACAGCTTTGCCTTTGCCTGAAGAAGAGGAAGAAGACCTCTCAGAGTACAAATTTGCAAAGTTTGCTGCCACATATTTCCAAGGCACAACCACACACACCTATATTCGCCGGCCTCTCAAGCAGCCACTCCTGTATCATGAGGATGAAGGAGACCAGCTGGTGAGTCTACATGAACCACTTGGTAGAAGAGAGACACATACCCTCCAGCTATCCCATTCTGGCAGGGACAGTGCCAATTAATCCCTTGTTGTCCCACTTTTTCCATTGATTTTAAAATGTCCCAGCTTCTCTCACCTCCTCTTCCTTTCCCCTTTGTCCTCAGTCTACTGCAATTGCTACAAACTGAGTCCAAAGTTCAAAAGTTGTATGCGCTCAATTAATAAACTGAAAAGGGGAAAGGAGAAGAGGGTGCCCATCAGACTCAGTCAAAAGCAAACTACTGCAGCCTTGCTCAGCTTGTGTGTTCTCTCCCACTAATAACTTTTGCCATCTCCAGCACACTGATGTTGCTTGGCACATGTGTCCTGATTTTCACTTCTGATATATCAGAGGATATGCTTTTAGCTGTGCATTTGTATCTGATTCTGAGGAACTCCCAATTGTATTCATCTTGAATTTTCAATTGACCATGAAAACACAGACTCTTTACTACTTTCTGTCATTATTCAATTATACCAAGAACTGGACAACATTTGCTGGCCCAGTGGCCAATTTCACCTTCCCTCAGATCCTAATGTAGGATGTACTCCCTTCACTGCTAACATTTGACAGTGCAGGGGCAAAATAAATAACACACATTTCCTGTTTCTGGGAGACTGCTTTTTTTCCCAACAAAACAGAATGCAGGTAGGCTGCATGCCTTATTTTAGAGGTAGAGCTGTGCTCCCGGGGAGTGCAGTTCACCTCTAAAACAGCTAAAAGGGAAGTGTTTCATTGCTGCACAATGAAAATGGAGCAGCATGAGGAGACATAGGGCCTATGAAACCACAGGGCGGGGCATGTTGCTCACCCAGGATTCCCATCTGAGGAGTTCATGGTGAGGTACGTGATGTCCCTTCTCATCACTACACATTTTATTTCATGGCAATTTGATAAAGAAGATTGGTTGAAAGATAATGGTGGAGCCAAGATCATTGTATGATTCTGTGATTCTGTCCACATGGCTAAATAGTGCTTTCAGTCTTCTTGCTCTTAACCCAATATGCTGAGTGTTGTACCTTCCCATAAATAGTGCTTTCAGTCTTCTTGCTCTTAACCCAATATGCTGAGTGTTGTACCTTCCCATGTACTTCAATGGCCTTTTTGCATAACAGTCAAAAGGACTTGCCATTTGAACAATCAACCTGCAAAGTAAGTGGGAGGGGCAAGGCTTGTGGTGAAATGTATTTTGGATTTACTGCTATGCCATAGTGGCATTTTAGTTGCAAAGCATAAAAGATGCTTGAACAGGAGCAATATTTTCAAACAATGTCTCTCTTTTCATGTTTTTGTTAACGTGATAGCAAGTATATGGAAAAGAATGGGTGAAATTTAAACAGGGAATTATTCAGTACTAGAATGAACAGCTATTTAGTTTATTCCCACTTCAGCTCTTTGTCATAATACACTGCGGCTACTTGGGTTATATCCACATACACTTTTTCTACAATCATCAGCTGTCTATTGATGCTTGGTGGATAATATCATTTGATGCTTTAGGCACCAGTTGGCACTGGATTTCGTTGCATCTGGGTAAAGTCAGAAGTTTTCTGTGGCTGTTTTGTTCTTACTGGAGAGAGAAAATGAAACTCTTGTTTAGCTTTCTGACTTGTGTGTCCTCTCAATAATCTATGAAAATTACTAATAAACATTTTCTTTTGTTTCAACACAAACCAAAGGCAGCCCTTGCAGTGTGGATTACAATCCTTCGCTTCATGGGGGACCTTCCTGAACCAAAATACCACACAGCAATGAGTGATGGCAGTGAGAAGATTCCAGTGATGACAAAAATATATGAGACGCTGGGGAAAAAGACTTATAAAAAAGAACTCCAAGCCCTTCAAGGTGAAGGAGAGGTATGTGAAATTGTGCTTTTCCTCATCTAATGACTGAAGTCATTGGAGGAGTACACCTGCTCTTTCTAATTCTTCTGTGTATAGGAGAGGAATGAATTAAGGGGAAAAGTGGCTCAGGGGAGGGTGTTCAATCTCCCTTGCCTATGGGTGATAGTCCAGAACAAATCCCTGCACATTAAAAAATTAAATGCTACAGACTGTTGACATATGGGAAAGAGCATGGTCTCTGCCATGTGGTTGCCTCAATGACTGCAACAGAACAAGAGAAACAACACAATCCAGCACTTGAACCGCACAGAATTCCTCCTCCGTGATTTAGGGAGGCACACCACACTAGAGATGTAAAGAGTATTTGTTTTTTAAAAATTCTCCTGAGTGGAAAGAAGAATTTTTAAAGTTGTCAGTCTCTATGAGATATTTCAACACCTGTGAGAGAACAAAAAAGAAACCTCACAATGTTTTCCCCTTCCCCTGGTTTCAGTGAGATTTGAACAATTCATTTTTGTGCAAAATCTCAAAGTTTTTTCAAAACAAAAAATACACGAAACATCTTTCAGTCTTGCAAAATGAGGAGAAAACTTTGAATTTTTTTTCATTGTGCTCTGCAATAATGAAATAAGTGAAGATTTGCATTTCCATATAGGCCTTAGTCCCTTTGCTATAATTAGGTGGAAAGAGATTCCATCTAAACCTCAGGAAGAACTCCCTGATGGTCAGAGCTGTCCAGCAGTGGAATATGCTGCCTTAAAGTGTGGTGGAGTCTCCTTTGGAGGTTTTTAATCGGAGGCTAGATGGCCATCTGTTGGAAGTACTTTGATGTGGGTTTCTGGATGGCCTCTTCCAATTCTGTGATTCTATGAGTCTTAATGTTTAAAATGTACAGTTGCACTGAAAAAGAAGTGAACTTTTTTCTTATTAATTTACAGCCAGAATGTACTTTAGTTACACCTTTGTTATATGATGACAAGAATGCTTACAAGCAATGAGTTCTTTAATATTTGTAACTAAGTCTTCAACCTCTCTTGAAATTTCTCTTAAAATAACACAATTTCTTTTATCTTTGCAGAGTGCTCACATCGATGTCCACAAGAAGAATAGTGTACGCCACAAACTGGTCTCCTTGACACTCAAAAAGAAATCCAAGTTAACTGAAGAGGTCACTAATACTTCTCTCCAGCTTTACCAGTATACATTCAATGCACCCTTGACCCATTAATAACACCCTTGTGCATCTTGCTACCCAGTATGGTTCCAAATACATTGGGAAAAACACATGGGGAACAAAATATTCCTACTGTCCAACTGTTCCTATTTGGTAGGGCCAGCCCCAGTTAATCTCCTGTCATCCCACTTTTTCAGCTGCTTTTAAAATGTCCAAGTTTCTCTCTCCTCCCACTTTCCCCCTTTACTTCCATTGGTGCAAACTGAGTGGATGGCTGAAGTGTTATGTGGGTGCAGAACAATGCCACATTTTGTACAGTTCACCAGCTGAAAGCCTCTTCCCTCTGCTTTGCCAGGTGACCAAGCGCCTTCATGATGGCGAGTCCACCGTCCAAGGCAACAGCATGCTCGAGGACCGGCCCACCTCAAATTTGGAAAAGCTCCATTTCATTATTGGTAATGGCATCCTCAGGCCAGGATTAAGGTTAGATATTAGTATGAAAAGAAGAAATACTTTCTATGGACATTTTTTTCAGTATATACTTGTACATGTACTTATATGTATGAGCAATGACACCATTCCCTTTTGGGAGCTTCATTTTGATAGGCTGTGCACTAGAATAGATTTTCTTCTCTGTTGTGGACAGTAGTTTTATACAGCACTTTATATATGGGGGCAAGCCATATCCATAGACCTAGGGACCAATTTTCTACCTCTTGAACCCTTATGGATACTGCACAAACTGCCAAAAATGTACAAAGGGGAAAGCAGAAAGAACAAAAGTCCAATTCTAATTTTGAAAAATGAGTATTTATAAATGCTAAATTAGGGGTAGACAAGTGGACCATCAGACCACACAGGGTATTGTGTGTGCGTGCGTGTGCGCGTGCACGTGTGTGTTTGTATACATAGGCCATTTCCGCACTGGACTGTTATAGCGCCGTTATTCCACTTGCAACATCCTATGGAATCCTGGGGTTTGCAGTTTCGGGAAGGGCCAGCCGGCCCCTCCCGAAACTGCAAACCCAGGATTCCATAGGATGTTGCAAGTGGAATAATGGCCCTATAACAGTCTAGTGCGGAAATGGCCATACATAGACAGAAAAAAAGACATTGTTTTCACTCAAAAATGTTCCAAGTTGACCTCTAGAAGTAAGGAGGACATTTTCATCAAATTTGGAGACCTCCTTTGGCCCCCTAGAGGTCAAAAAACTGCAAAAAAAATTATTTCTTGACCAAAATGTCCTCTACAATCCCAGGAAGGTCCAGAAACATGGTAAGAATACCCACACATCCCCTAGAGGGTCTTGGGGGGAGCAAAAAAATTGATGTTTCTTTGTGGGAGCTATTGTGCTTATCCTTAGGCAAGGAATACTCAGACATGTTTTGGCAATTCCTTCTTCTGAAATACAGCCTACAGCAAGATATCCTAGGTGCTAAAGTGACCCGTAGCCTTCCATAGTTGCCTGTTTCTGTACTAAATGGTACAATACAGCAAGGTTCCAATTGATTTAAAAGGTGAATCACCATTCGTGGAAGTTTTCAGGACAGACAATTCATCCTCTTTCTCTCTTGGTAGAAAAATGAGGGTGATAAAAGCTTGAGGACCAAGACTGCATTTTGTCCATCCCATTCCACTTCTTGCAGTGGCTGACATCCTGTTAGAGCTTTAAAGCTCTCAAGAAAAAGACGTTGTATAAATAAATAAAGATATAAATAAAATTGATGCTAATGTTGATGCAACATTTTTCTGTCCAAACAGGCTTTTTTCCCAGCATGGTTCTACATTATTAAGCCCTTATAGTCACCTTCCTTTCACTGACCTTCATTTATTTCTTTATTCCACTTATACCTTGCCTTTCTCCTGCCAAGGAACCCAAGAGGGCTTACAAAATTTAAAATAAACATTTAGCTAAAATGTACTATTGCAAAAGTTAAAAACACAATTAAACACAAGCTCCATTAAAACACATGGTCAAAATACAGTTCAAAATATGTTTTAAAACTTAGTTAAAAACACATAAAATGAAAACAGAGGATACCACTTTGAATGCTATTCTGCCATTTGATTAAAATCAGTCAAAGTCTTGCAAAAATAAAAAGGTCTTAACCCAGTGGTGGAAAGAGAGCAGAGAGGGGACTAACTGGACCTCCTGGGGAAGTGAATTCCATAATCTGAGAGCAGCCACTGAGAAGGCCTTCTCTCATGTCCTCACCAACTGCGTTTGTGGTGGGACTGAGACAAAGCCCTCCAAAAATTTTAGAACTCTGACTGGCTCGTATGGGGAGATGCAGTCTTTTAGATAGACCTCCTCAAGAAATACTCTTCCCAATGCGCCATCCCATCTCCACCTATCATTCGGCGTGTCTACACAGGTGTTTCTTTATGGATCTAGCAAATGAATGCAGTTAGTCAGTGAAAGTGGGAGTGCAAATCCTAATGGATCATTCTTTTCCACCAGGGATGAAATTTATTGCCAGATCTGCAAACAGCTGACTCAAAACCCTTCAAAAAGCAGCCATGCCAGAGGGTGGATCCTTGTGTCTTTATGTGTCGGATGCTTCGCCCCTTCAGAAAAGTTTGTCAAGGTAGAGGTGGGCAACTGTGGAGAGGGGTGGAGGGCCTCTTTCAAGCTTCACTTCCTGCAGAGACATCAACAAATGTCTTGATGCAACCAAAAGTGACATCTCATCATGCTTCAGTTTTGGCCATTTTTTAGCCAATTGGTGCAAAGGTTGGGGAGGCTGAGCATTAGGAGTCTGTGATGGTTAGACTACTGTGTTTGGTGTCTGTTTCAAGCCAGTTTTGACCAAAAGAAACTCCATCATTTTTTCATTTTGGAGAACTGGGAATTTGTGGGGCTTCATGGGACAAAATGGAGCCCCACAAGCTGCACCCCTGAATTAAAGAAGCAGCTAAGAAGTAGCTGATTACTCAGCAGTGGCTGGTGGCTTCTCTGGAAGTGGGTTGGTGAATCAGCTCTGCATTTTAGTCCGGACTTTAAATCTCCAAAAATAGGTTCAGCACCTTGAAGAGCAAGTTTGAAGTCCAGACTAAAACCTGGCCTGGATCTACTGTCCTACTGACATGGGAGGCCACCAACTGTCACTGTGGTTCCCTGTTCCTTTGGAGTCTGTACCTGAAATGGTGCATTTTCAAATACAATGCATTCAAAAATGGGAAGTTCTCATTGCAGCATTTTCTCTTGACATCAGTATTTAAGGAACTTCATCAATGGAGGTCCTCCAGGTTATGCTCCATATTGCGAAGAGAGGCTGAGGAGGACTTTCGCCAATGGGACCAGGACTCAGCCACCAAGTTGGTTGGAACTCCAGGTAAGAAAAGCAAGCGTGAACATCAATAGTGATGCCATTCTTCAGGCACATAATTTGGAGGCTGAATGCTCCTATGATAAGTTGCTCTTATAAGGAGTAGCCATAGTTCCTCAGTAGAGCACACTGTTTGTATGAGGGAAGTGTGGAGTCCAATCCATTTATTAATTGCCTGAAAGAAATGAGTCAGGTTGCTAGTGATACAGTGACATCTGGTAGCTTTTGTGTCATTGGGCAGTGAAACTGCTCTGGGTTTTAGCCCAAACTTCAGAGGAACTATTCACAATGTAGAACCCTGTCCCTGAAATAGATTCAACACTGTGGACATATCACTTATCAGGGTAAACAACTGCTCATTTTTGTAGGGAGGGGAGACGTGATGCCAACAAAAGGAGGGGTAATGATGCCATTCAGGGGTAGAGGGAGATTTGGAAATGAGAGACAGTTGCACTGTCCTGGGGGTAGAATTTACAGTAGGGCTCTTATGTTAGGCTAGTGTGAAAAACAGAGCAGTGTTGTAGTAGACTGGCAAGTGGAGGAAAAGATTTGAATGTAGTCCTTAAATCAGGCTTTGTTGTTCTTGTGTGCCTTGGAGTAATTGCAAACTTATGACAGCCCTAAGACAAACCTATCATGGGTCTTTCTTGGCAAGATTTGTTCAAAGGGGATTTGCATTTACCTTCCTCTGAGGCTGAGAGAGTGTGACTTGCCTGAGGTCATCAAGTGGGTTTCCATGGCTGAGCAGAGACTCAAACCTGGGTCTCCAGAGTTGTAGTCCAGTGCTCAAATCGCTGCACTGCACTGGCTCTCACTGAATCAGGCTAAGATCACAAATTCAAATCCATAGCCTTTTTCCTTTTCATTTCCTTTACTTTTTTTAATCTAATGGGCTTGTTTTTCTCTCCTAGGCCACCAAATCAAAGAAGCCAATCATGCTGCCTGTTACGTTTATGGATGGGACAACAAAGACTCTGTTGACAGATTCAGCAACCACAGCCAAAGAACTCTGTAACTCTTTGGCTGACAAGATCAGCTTGAAGGACCACTTTGGATTCTCACTATATATTGCTCTGTTTGACAAGGTAGGCCACGAAAGAATATATGGGAGAAACCAGATCTCTTTCAAAGTGCCACTTATACACCTTAGCTTGGGAGGCACAACTTGACAATACTTTTGGACTACAGAAATGTTAAACTGGCTGTGCGAAACTCAAGGAACATAAGTGGGCTCCAAAAGTTTCTGTTGTTTTCCTCCAGAATGAGCCACATCTCCATGGCTGAAATAGCTCAGTGCTCACAAGACGTGGTATCTCTTTGCTGGCTTCTCATCTGCTTCATGATCCAAATTCCTCCTTTCTTCTCTTCATCAGCTGAAACTCTCTCTTCCAGCCTGTTAAGTGTGCTCACCCCTGGCTTAGCATGGTTGGTATTTTACTTGGGGAGAAGATCCAATGATACAGGTTCCCATCACTGAAAAATCCCTGTTTTCCATCCTAAGCTGCCCAATTTCTTGTGGGCCATGAGTTGTGGTCATCTGGAAAGCTTTTAGCTTTTAGCAAAAGGGATGAGTTGGTCCTTTAGATACTAAGGATCAAACCATAAAGATCATTTAAACTGTATAATATGTATTACATCTGAGCTGAAGGATTTAAGCTGACCTCCAGTCTCCTGCTGAGCTAGTTTCAAGATGCTGATATTAATCATAGCTAGGAAGTAACATGTTACAAATAACATAGTTACATGTAACTGGGTTTGAGGGAAGCAAATAAAGTGTGAGTAATGTGTGATGAGGGTATGGCGAAGTTACATTTCATAAGTAATATGAAAAGTTTGAATGCTGTTATTGATGTGTGCTGGTTGTGTTAAGTAACATTTCCTTGTCACTTAGAAATAATTCTACTTACTTTCAAAAAATTAAAAGCCATTTCAAAGTATTTTTTAGGCATGTTTAGAAACATTTGGAATAGAATTTCCAAGTTTTATGACATCTGTCTTATCAGTCCTAAGTGTTTTTTTAATGTAATATGTGACAGAAAAAGCAATGTAATAAGGTGATAAACACCACTTGCAACCTATATGGTAATGAATGAATTTGTTTAGGCTTTGTAATGAGTTACATCATGAAGTCTCTTTTTTAAAATAACTTTAGAAACTCTGCTGTTACTATAGAAAGTCCTGCCAACTGAGGACCAGGAATACTTTAGGTATATATTAAAATATATCTTCTTGAAGATGAAAAGGTTCTGTGTGACCTGGAAGTTTCTACCGGGTCTCAGTTTACAAGTTTCCTCCTGCCAGCCTTCTCTGGGTGCCTGCTGATGAAAATCTTTGGGTAAAAGGCAAACAGTGTGGCAATTCATCCATCCTGCATTCGGTGTTGACTCCATCATATCCATTCTCCATTTTAATTGAATGCAGTTTCTGGATTGTCTTTGCTTCCTTCAGCCAAAATAAACATCTGGCTTAAAACGACAACAACAACAAAAAGTGTCTTCTCATCTGTGCTTTCCTCCAGTTGTCGTCATATGATGTTATAAAGCATTTCCTGATTTTTTTAAAATAAGGAGGACGAAATAGTAATGGTAGTACAGTGGGCCCTTGATATCTGCTAGGATTTAGTTTCAGGACCCTCCCCACAAAAACCAAAATTCATGGATGCTCAAGTCCCATCATGAACAAAGGTGTAGTAAAGTAGCATCGCTTATATAAAATGGCAACATTAAAATTTGTTTTTTGGATTCTTTTTTTTAAATTTGGAATATTTTTTTTAAATTTGGAATATTTTCAAGCCATGGTTGGTTGAATACATGCATGTGGAATCAGCAGATATGAATGGCTGACTGTAATAGTGGTAGCTGTGGTGGTGGTGATGATAATGATGGTAATAGTGGTGGTGGCAGCACTGATGATGGCCTGCTTCCTTCCTATACAACAGTAAAGATGTTCTGAGCTCCAAGACTGTTCTCTAACAGGAAGCTGCCTCTTCATAACAGAGCCTCTTAAATACCAGCTGTAAGAAGCTAAAAGTCGACCTATTTCTTCTCCCCTTGCCAGGTCTCTTCCCTTGGAAGTGGCAGCGACCACGTGATGGATGCTGTATCTCAGTGTGAACAATATGCCAAAGAGCAAGGAGCCCAGGAACGGAATGCTCCCTGGAGGCTTTTCTTCAGGAAGGAGATCTTCACGCCCTGGCACAACCCAAATGAAGACAACGTTGCAACAAACCTCATTTATCAGCAAATAGTGAGAGGGGTGAAGTTTGGGGAATACCGGTGTGATAAGGTAAGTTGTAGACACAAGATTAGCCTATAAAAATTGGAGAGATACTGATATATTGCAGGCATTTATAAGTGTTCCTGTGGGTGATTTTTGATTGGATTATGAATAAATAGGAGTGAAAACATTTGCTCGTTCAGAGTAAGGACAGGAAAAATTACCCTAACTCCAAACTGGCTTTACTGTTGCATCACAGAGTCAAATCTGACTAGCCAGTATAATTGTCCGTTTAGATTATATTTGCAGCATGACTGAACTGTCCATATTTTTTAATACTTCACTATACATTTATTTTATCTCACTTTACTGAGTATATGAAGCAGCTGACAAAAATTAAAAACAACAGGAAGAAGTGATATTTTTTTAAAAAAAACTCCCAATAAATACATGGCACTATGAGATCATCACTTTGCCTTTATTGGTTGAGATCACCATTGTCTCCTGAAAGAAAACACTGTGTTAAATTTTGTTTTAAAATGTTGCTGAAATATTTACAAAGTGCAGTAATGAACAGGAGGGGAAAAGTAGGCATTTGCAATTTTTTTCTAGAAGACGGGTGTTCAGAAGGCTTCCCTTTCAGAGTAAAAATATTTACATGTGAATAAGGGTAGTTGTCATAAAAATATGCAATCATAATAAAAATGTGCAGTCCAGTGGAAAACACCATGTGATCCTTCTCTTCTTCTTCGTGGTCTCTGTGCCTTCATACACTAGGAGCTTTAGCGCCTGCGCGGTAGCGTTCGGAAACTTCTAGAGCTTGTTCGCTTGACGGGAACCCCTCCCCCACGCCGGTACTGCGCATGCTCCTCCCGCCGAGCAACGGTCTCTCCTCAGTTCTTTCTCGTCCACCGTCGCGTACGGAAGGTTCTTCGGTTTGTTCCTCGACTTCGTGCTTGGCTTGCAGTTTTCACGGTTTTTTCGGACTTTTGGACTGTTTCTGACCTCTCCCTCGGACTTCCCCTTGGTTTTGGTGATTTTTTGGACTTTCCTGTTTGGCATTTCGTCTTATGTCCGCGCTCTTCAAAAAGTGTGTGTCCTGCGGGCGCAAAGTTGCCCTCAACGACGGCCATAAGGAGTGTCTCTTCTGCTTGGGTGAGTCCCACAACACTCGGACTTGCCCAATTTGCCGGGATTTTACTTCCCAGACTCTCCGCAACAGGTCCGCGAGACTTAAATCCTACTGTTGGGAGCAGTCTTTGAGAGCAAACGAAGAGACCTCCGTTTCCAAGATGGCTGAAAAGAAGACGACTACGCCATCAACGGTATCGGCGGCTGCCGTCCGTCCACCTCGTCGGTATCGGGCTCGGTACCGGCGCGAACGCCGATATCGGCGTTACCGAGGATCCCGAAGCTGTCGGCGGCTGCCAAGTCAGCGAAAGGATCCTCGACGGCGAGGAAGGCTGAGGCTCCCGTTAAGGAGACACCTACTAAAAAGCACCCTGCTCCGGACGGAGACAAGGGCAAGGAGAAGGAGAAGAAGAAGAAGAAGAAGAAGGAGAAGCGCTCCCCGGCTGGGGACGTTCAACCTCCCACTCCTCCTCCGATTCTTCAGCCTTCCAAAGGGTGAGGCGAGTCCGTCGATCTCTCGGACGATGAGATCGAGGACGTTGCCAACAACGCCCGGACTCGCCTGTGGTAGACCCTCCAACCCTGGTGGAGGAGCACCACCGCCTTTCCAGCCGTCGCAGGTCGGCCGACCTGCAGCAGAAAGAGCCCTCTGCTTCTCCGGAGCGGCGTTCTACTTCGTTCAGGTCCCAGTCCCGCTCTTCAGAGTGTCCGGTGGCCTAGCCGCCTCCTAGGGAGACAAGAGAGGAACAACCTCGCTCGTCTGGTACGCGAGGGAATCTGAGTGGAGAGAGCGCCCGGCTTCTTACCGGTCACATTCTCCATCGTACCGGGATCGGTACCACCGTGACCCGAGACGCTGGGAGACCTTCCGGAGGTCCCGGTCACCTCGGAGACAGGCGCCTCACGCTCGCCTCGAGGAGAAGACTCTCGGTACCGTCGGCACTGAAGCCGTTCGCCATCGGACCGCCGCTCCTTCAGCCGCTTTCCCTCACCTCGATACCATAGGGCGAGAGAGCCTTCGCCTCGATACCAAGCGGTATCGCCACCTCCCAGGGTTACAGCTACGGCGACGCGCCCTGCGGAGTCGGTGGTGACTGGACAGGCTACGACCACCGCGGCCTGTCAGACTACGCCGGTCACCACCAGAAAGGTGAAGTCTGTGGTGAGCCAGCCGAAGCGTGACGCTGCCACTACCACCGTCCCGGCTGCGGAGAAGCCCAAGAAGGCCGCACCCGCAACGGCAGTGAAGGAGCCGGACAGTGAGTGGCGAGAGGACTCACCAAACTCGGAGTCCTACGACTCGAGCGCCGAGTCGGAGGCCTCGGACGTGGCCTCCCAGGAGTCTCCTCCGCTGGGATTTGGGGAGCCGATCCCAGATTCAGCACCAGAGGACGTCCACCAGTTTTCTGCGATGCTGCTTCGCATGGCCTCTACCTTTGGCCTTAAGATAGCGGTTGCGGAGCCGGAGGATGACGATCCCGTCTTCTCCATCTTCGAGGGAAAGCAACCTGCCGCGGCCCTGCTGCCTCTTCTGCCCCGGATTGCAAAAGTTGTTAAGTCCGCATGGGACAGACTGGCCTCGGCACAGCCGATACCGCAGCGTTTGGAGCACCTGTACAGGGTGCAGAAGGATAACGCAAGTTATCTCTTCAACCACCCTGCACCGAACTCTGTGGTGGTCGAGTCGGCACAAACAAAAGGCACCAGCAGACAACACACCACCCCGCCGGATAAAGAGGGCGGGAAGTTGGACGCCTACGCAAGAAGGTTTTATTCCACCGCCTCCTTGCATATTAGGCTGTCCAACACCCAGGCTTGCCTCACGGCATACCTGAAGAAGGTACTCGGCCGCCTTCAACTGGCGATGGAGACGGTACCGGAGGACATCCGTCAGGCCGCCTCCGTCATCTTCAATGAGGCCATATCCATCGCCCGGCAGCAGATGGCCTCCTCTCGGCACGCCGTGGAGATCACCTCCCGGGTCATAGCGGGATCCATCGGCTTGCGCCGCCATGCCTGGCTCAGACCGGCTGACATCCAAGAGGACACCCGAAGGCGGATCGAAGATCTCCCCTTCGATGGCGAGGGCCTCTTTAACTCTACCACTGACCAGGCGCTGGACTATTTGGTTAAGGCAAGGTTGACTACCAAAAAGATCGGGCTCCAGCCGGCCACGCAAGCCCGCAGGACCTCCGCCTTCCGCCCATCCTGGCGACGATCCTCTACTTCGTCGTTCCAGCGCTCGGCCCAGTCCGGCCAGTCGAGACCGTCCTCTGGTTCGTCCGCCAGACGTACTTTTAGACGCCGTCCGGCTTCCTCTAAGAAGTCCTCCTCGGACGCGAAGTCTCGGTTTTGACCTGTCTGGCAGGACTTCCCAACACCCATTCTTCAGCCTACCACCAGCCCTCGGAGACTGACCGACTCTAGCTCAACACCTTTTGAAGTGGCAACATGTCACTACGGACTCTTGGGTGCTTTCCATCGTCCGTCTTGGCTACGCCATCGAGTTTCACGATATTCCACCTCGAGGCGTTTACTACTCCACCCCGTCGAGCCCGGTCCTCCTGGAAGAGATCCAGTCCCTCCTTCGAAAAGGAGCGATCGAGCGGCTCCCACCAGAAACCAAGACCACCGGCTTCTTCTCCCGGTACTTCACGGTACCGAAAGCCGACGGTACCCTCCGGCCGATCCTCGACCTCAGAGGGGTGAACTACTACATCCGCCCCAAGAGATTCAAGATGGTCACGATACCGTCGATCCTGCCCTTCCTCCATCGAGGGGATTGGTTCGCCTCTATCGCTCTCCGAGACGCCTACTTCCACATTGCCATTCGCCCGCAGCACAGACGGTACCTCCGCTTCGCAGTCGATGACACCTGCTACCAGTACAAGGTGCTGCCGTTCGGACTCTCGACTGCCCCAAGGGTCTTCACCAAATGCATGGCCCCGGTGGTATCCTTCCTGCGGACGAAGGGCGCTTCCGTCTACCCTTACCTCGATGATTGGCTATTGGTGGCGTCCTGCAAACAGAGACTTTACCACGACGTCCACATGACGTTGTCCCTCCTGACTCGCCTTGGCCTACAAGTCAATCCGAAGAAGTCCCACCTCGAGCTGGCGAGGACCTTGGACTTCATCGGTGCCACTCTCGATTCCACCTCCGCCAGGGCGTACCTACCAGAGACTTGGGCTCAAACCCTGATCCGGGCCGCCGCTCACGCCTACACGGCCCCGACGATGTCTGCAAGAAGCGTCCAGCAGCTCCTGGGCTACATGGCCGCCACTACTGCGGTGACCTATCTCGCCAGACTGAGGGCAAGGCCTCTTCAACACTGGTTCGTCCGCATATTCAATCCCCTGCGAGACGAACAAACCATCCGACTGCAACTGCCGGAGGACGTGCGCTCATCCCTCCATTGGTGGCAGTCGCGAAACAATCTGATGTCCGGGATGCCCTTCCAACAGCCGACACCGAAGGTGACGGTAACGACCGACGCCTCACTGTACGGATGGGGTGCCCACTGCGGCGATCTCAAAGTCCGCGACAGATGGACCGACGACGAGACCGCTCTCCATATCAACGCGCTAGAGCTACTCGCCGTCTCGAAGGCACTACGGGCGTTCCGCCACGTCGTAGCGGGGCGCACAGTCCTGGTCCTGACAGACAACACCACCGCCGTCTGTTACATCAACAGACAAGGAGGGACTCATTCCACGACCCTGCTAAACATCGCTCTCGACCTGTGGGAATGGTGCATTCGCCTGCACACGCACCCCGTGGCGGTTCACCTGGCCGGGCAGGAGAACACCACGGCAGATGCCCTCAGCAGGGACACCTCATCCTATCACGAATGGTCTCTCTCCGGAGAGGCGTTCAGACTGATACCGTCGATCGACCTCTTCGCGACCAGGGAAAACGCGAAGTGTCGCCGGTTCTGTTCGAGAGCGGGCCACGATCGCGCTTCCATCAGAGACGCCTTCCAGTTTCCGTGGACCGGGGAACTCCTCTACGCGTTCCCGCCGTTCCCGCTGCTTGGCCGGACGATATCGAAGATCCTCGCCGACCGAGCCGACGCGATCCTGGTAGCCCCGTACTGGCTGAGGCAGCACTGGTTCACACCCCTGCTACGAGCTGCACGAGGCGACCTCCTCCGGCTACCATCGACGCCAGGCTTGCTCTCCCACTCCAGCGGCCGAGTCCTCCATCCGGACCTGCCACGCCTGGCCCTCCATGCCTGGAGGATATCGCACTAGACGATCCCGTGCTCGGTACCGTCCTCGTCGCGGCCAAGAAGGAATCCACCCGTCGCAACTACCAATACAAGTGGCGACGCTTCCTGACCTTCGCTAATGAGAGGAGTGAGCCGGTATCGCCCGCTGGACTCTCTACCGTCCTGCACTTCCTTCTTCATCTCCGGCAACAGGGCCTGGCGTTTCCATCCCTGAAAGTTTACCTCTCCCTGATCGTGGCATACCAGCTGCCACGATCCGCGGCATCGGCTTTCTTCAGGAATGATACCGTTAAGCGGTTCCTGAAAGGACTTCAACATCTCTACCCGCCGGTATTGCCGCCGCTACCGCCGTGGTCCCTCTCGTTGGTGCTGTCGCAGCTGACGAAACCGCCCTTCGAGCAGATGGCGACCTCGGATGACAGGCTTCTCACCTTGAAAACTGCCTTCCTGGTGGCGGTGACCTCAGCGAGGCGAGCGGGTGAGATCACAGCTCTTCGATCCGATGAGCCCTTCACGGTCTTCCACAGAGACAAGGTGGTCCTGAGACCGGACATCTCGTTCCTGCCTAAAGTGGTGTCCAGTTTCCATCTCAACCAGGACATCATCCTGCCTGCCTTCTTCCCGAACCCGACAACACCATTGGAGCGGTTCCTTCACTCCCTGGACGTGCGTCGGGCCTTGGCCTTCTACAAGGACAGGACTGCTTCCTTCCGACAGACGCCGCATCTCTTCGTTTGTTATGGGCGACGTCGGAAGGGCCACAAGGTGTCCACCCAGTGCTTCTCCAAGTGGGTGGTACAGAATATACAGCTGGCGTACAAGCTCGCGAGGAAGCCTCCGCCAGCCCTGCTTCGAGCCCACTCCACCAGAGCTGTGGCTACTTCTGCGGCCCTCCTGCGAGAAGTTGACCTGCACGAACTCTGCCGTGTGGCGACCTGGTCCCAACCATCGACCTTCGTTCACCACTACAGGCTCGACTGCCGGTCGCGCAGAGATGCTCAGTTCGGACGTGAGGTGCTGGCTTCCGTGCTGTAGGACCTGACCCGCCATCCGACCGGTAAGCTACACAGTCTCCTAGTGTATGAAGGCACAGAGACCACGAAGAAGAAGAACAGGTTGCTTACCTGTAACTGTGGTTCTTCGAGTGGTCATCTGTGCCATCATACACACCCGCCCTTCCTCCCCTCTTTCTCAGGTCCCTGTAGGTTCTACGGCGGACGACAGAACTGAGGAGAGACCGTTGCTCGGTGGGAGGAGCATGCGCAGTACCGGCGTGGGGGAGGGGTTCCCGCCAAGCGAACAAGCTCTAGAAGTTTCCGAACGCTACCGCGCAGGCGCTAAAGCTCCTAGTGTATGATGGCACAGATGACCACTCAAAGAACCACAGTTACAGGTAAGCAACCTGTTCATATAAATCTTTCCCCATTTTTCAATAAAAAGCATGGGTTTTGTGCAGAAAATCCATTTGGACTTCTGTGCAGAATAATATCCTATTTTTCCTTTCAGCTTTTCCATTGTGTCCAAGTGTTATGTAAAACACCTCTGAAATCCAGATGAACAAAAACACCAGAAATTAAACTAAGCCTCCAAATAAATTTTTAAAAAGGGGAGATAACACAATTAGGGTGACAATCTCTGTCTCAGTCGAGACGGTAAATGTCTAGTTAAAGTCTAAGTGATAATCTCTGAGGAGTTTGTTATTTAAAAGTTTCTCTAGTTATGTTCAAAGTTTAAACAAAATACCTCCTGAGACTGAACTCCAATTGAGTGAGAACTGAAACTAGTCTCTTGGATGAAGAAGGAAGAATTTTTTTAAAAAATGAAGTAGAGAGAAAACACTAAAGGAGACACAAGACACAACACAACAAAAGACAATAATACCTATTTGTTGTTGTTGTTGTGTGCTTTCAAGTTCTTTCTGACTTATAGTGACCCAAAGGCAAATCTATCACAGGATTTTCTGGGGCTGAAAGTATGTGACATGACCAAGGTTGCCCAGTAGGTTTCCGCAGCCAAGCGAGGGATATTAACCCAGATCTCCAGGGTCATAGTCTAATGCTCAAACCACTACACCACGCTGGCTCTAACTAGAATGGTAATTTCTGGGAAGATTGTCGTTTAAAAGCTGAAAAAAGGGGAGAAATGAAACAGCGCAACTAATCATGCCTCCATCCCAACTGGAAAGAATGGTAGCATATCACCTCTGTTGTTGCCGGCAGTATACCTCTCAATACCACTTTCTAGGAAATACCAGCAAAAATATAATATTCTGTTGTCCTGTTTATGGGCTTTCTAGGGCATCTGGTTGGCTACTGTGTCAATAGCATAGAATGATGGATTAGATAGGACATTGGTCTGATTTAGCATGGCTTGTCATCTGATCTTACATTCTTTTATCTTACTCAAGCCCACGGCTGGGTAAAAAGTGGCCTGCAGGCTGCATGAAGATTCCAAGGCTATTTCTTGTGGCCTCCAGGCACATCTAAGGTAAAAAAAATCTCCCCAAATGTCCTCTAGGGAGCATGGGAGAATTTTTGCCATGTTTCTGTGGCCTCCCCAGGTTGTTTTATACCCAAGAGAAGCCCTTAAAGAAAATCTGAAAGTGAAGAGGAGTGACTTCTGATCACTTCCTTTTTTTTTTTTTAAACTGTGCTACATCTAAAATGGTCTCTCCCCCAACCCTGGCCAAAAAAATAATAATAATAGCAAAATGGCCTTGATTCCCTAGAGAGCATTTGCAGCAAAAAAAAAAAATTGCTTGTTTGTTTAGGGAGTAGGAGGAATAGCCCATGGAGGTCTCAGGGCTGGCTAATGCATTCTCCTAGGTTGGCACAGTTGGCCACCCCTCTAGTAAAAGGTTAATCTCATGATGGTTAGATTACTGTCGTATATCATGAATGTTGCCTCAGGCCTGACCTGTTTTAGTCAGGCAGTGCGGGTGGGTAACAAGTATTTCTTCATTCATTTTTTGTTCCAACTCTCCTCTGCATAGGAAGAAGACTTGGCAGAACTGGCTTCCCAGCAATATTATGTAGATTATGGGTCTGAGATGGTCTTGGAGCGGCTCCTGAACTTGATCCCCTCCTACATCCCAGACAGGGAGATCACACCATCCAAAACTATTGAAAAGTGGGCTCAATTCATCATTGCAGCCCATAAAAAGGTAAGGAGACTGGGTTTTTCTCACGAAATGGCTAGCAGAGCTTGGGAAAGAGCCAGGGCCCATTCACACTGCACAATTGTGGTGCTACTTTCCACTTTTAACTACCATGGCAATATCTAATGGAATTTTGAGATAGGCAGTTTAGGTAGGATTCTCAGCCAGAGCGCTCCAGTGCCTCCCTAGACTACGATGGAACCATGGCAGTTGAAGTGAAATCATAGCACTATAACTGTGTAGTGTGAAAGGCCCCCAGGCCAAGCAATTCCTCATTATATGCAGAGGCATAATATACTAAGAATTCTGGTCTGCTCTGTTCTGATCTCCTAACTGTGAAGTTTGATTTCATCCTATATGGCAAGGGAGTTGTATGGTTCCAAAGTTAGTGGGACAATGAATCCGTACCACGTTTCGACCTGAACTTTCAAGGAGCTACTCAGGGTGCTGATACCAGTTCCTGAAATCATTTCAGTACCTTGGATATCTCTTTGAAAGTTCAAAAGTAAACCTGGAAGTGGATTCACCACTCCACTGGCAATGGAATTAGCCACCTCCTTTGTGTATACTGTTTTGCCAAAGCAGAAGTAGACTTCTGGCCTTTTCATGTTGTGGAAGGATTTTTGCAACCCCCAGAGGATCTCCAGGGGTAGAAAATTGGCCCTCAGATTTGTGGCATTTGTTCATCCCTGTCTTAAAAGTTGGGACTTACCTAAACTAGACTGATGGATAGGGTAGCCCAGATGTCATGGCTGAGTCATAACTTAAGCTTCCTCTTTATGTAGGAATCTTCTCTAGAAAGATTCTCTGTAAAAATTTCTATATAAGTTGAGCCTCCCTTATCTAAAATGCTTGGGACCAGAAGTGTTTTGGATTTTGGATTTTTGCAGATATGAGAATACAGTGTTGTTGCTGTGTGCCTTCAAGCTGTTTCCAATTTATGGTGACCCTAAGGAAAACCCATCATGGGATTTTCTGGGGGTGAGAGTATGGCCTTTTCCGCACTGGGTTTTTAAAATGGTGCAGAGCATCCTCCAGAGAGGATATCTACACCTGGGAGCGGACTGGGTCCGGACTACATTGTGTAGTTCTGGACCTTAGCCCGCTCCGGAACGATCCAAAGTGGTCGTTCAGCGTGCTTTTGAAAGACCACTTAAAACAGGTCTTTCAAAAGCATGGAGCGCGCCACTCCATGGCCGCGCTCCGGTACAGATTTTCAGGCTCACACCAATGCAGATCTGCCAGGGGCGGGCTTTAGGCTGGCAAGCTTCACTGGTTGGTGGAGAGCCTCGAACAATTGGAAGCCACCATTTTTGTCCCCGGAGCAGTGCAGAGCGGCGGCCACGGACTGCTCCGGACCACCCTGGACCCTCGCATGGAGCACACAGGTCCGGTGAGTACTGGCACGGGGCTATTCCCTCACCCAGTACAGAGAAGGCCTATGTTACATACCCAAGGTCACTCAATAGGTTTCCATGGCTGAGTGGGGAATCAAACCCTGGTCTCACAGCACTTTTTTGGAATAACCTCACATCTCGTTCATTTGCTACAGGTGTTGTGAGTGAGACATGAGGTTGGAGAGAGACTGAGGATCTATGAAATGGCAAGCATCCAGGCATAGTGCTTAGCACAAATTGAGGCCCACCACCATTTCAAGATCCTCAATCCCTCTTTCTCCACCAGCTGCCCGCTTCCACCTTAGAGGCGAAAGCTTTGATGCTCCTCAGATCTGAGAAACAAATGAGGAGGATTGCTGCAGCAGCCATCTTGCAAGCAGAAGCCGGTGGCTAATGGCAAAGAGAAAGAGAGACTGAGGATCTGAGAGAGAAATGAGCAAAGGTGTCAAAGGTGGAAGTGGGAGGCTGGTGGCAAAAAGTCTGGGTTTTGAAGGTTTTCAGATTTCCAGATAAGGGAGGTTCAACCTGTATCAGTTTTAGTAACATCTCCTAAAGGCTATGAATTTAATGTGGGATGTGGGATGAATTTTATATTGCTAAGGAATGTAAAACACCCTCCTGGGTAATCTAAAATAGACTAGAACCATTTAATTAATTAATAAATGGTGAGTCAAGAGAGAGCTAAATCCTATTGACTTAGTGGGTCTACCGTAATTGGGACCAACATTAAAATTTAGGCCACTAACTGATGCACCACAATCTCTACAACCCCTCCTCATTTAAAAAAAATAAATAAGCATGATTTTGAATGATTTTGGCCCCTAAATCATACAGAAAACACCCTGAATGCATGAACATATACAGAAATAGCCCCCCAAAATCCCAAAATCCTGTACTATCTGCATACATCTCAGTTTTCCTCTGCAGCCCCTCTCAAAATGGAAACATGAAAAGCCACTTCCTGATTGCCATTTTGAGAGGCACTGCACGGGCCTGCTATGGGGGGTGGGTGGGCAGAGCTGACTGCCATTTTGAGAAGCACTGCACAGGCCTACTATAGGAGGGGGATGCTGTCTGCAGGGGAGGGCTCAGGGGGATATTAGACCCCCCCCCCGGAGTCACCTACATCTGCTATATAATATCTTCACTTGCATTTATAAGTATGGTTTTGTTTGTTTGTTTGCAGGGAATCTATACCCAGAAAAGAACAGACCCCCAAAAAGTCAAGGAAGAAGTGGTAGATTTTGCCCGTTTCAAGTGGCCTTTGCTGTTCTCCAGGTTCTATGAAGCTTTCAAATTCTCAGGTAACCCGCTTGCAAGTGCAGTGAGTACCATACTCCTGGCCCACCCAGTGCTCCAGTGATCAAAGTCTGTTTTGTGTTGCCATCACCCCAACAAGCTTGCTATACGAAAGGATTCCTGATGGAATATATACAGTGCAAAGGGGGTGGGTTGGAAAATCGTCACTACATTCAGTCCAGACGGCCTTTTTGCTCCCAGGATGCGTTGTGCAAATCCTGTTCTTCAGTTCCATTGAAACTTAGTTTGCAAAGGAGGCGGAGGGCAAATTTTCAAAGAGATAGCTGTGTTAGTCTACTACAGCATAAAAACAGAACTTGGAGATGTGGGCAAACAAAGGAGTTTAACAGCACCTTTGAGACTAGCTGGTTTATTTCAGCATGAGCTTTTGTGAATATCAATGGACTGATAACCATGAAATCTCATGCTGAAATAAACTAGTTAGTACTCAAAGATGTTAATCTCAAAGGTATAGAAAGCATTTAGCACCTAATATCTGGACATTCTGGCCAGTATCAGGGTTCGATTCCCACTCAGCCGTGAGAACCTACTGAGTGGCTTTGGGTATGTCACACACTCTCAGCCCTAGAAAACCCCGTGATACATTTGCCTTAGGGTCACCATAAGTCACAAACAACTTGAAGGCATACAACAACAATCCTTTAGCAGACATGCTTGTGAGTAATTTGAAGTTATGTGCATGTACCCTATTTGCTGGTGTATAAGACTCACTTTTTTTCCTGAAAAATACTATTTAAAAATGGGGTGTGTCTTATATGCCAGTGTGTTTTATACACTGACAAATAGTATTTACCAATGTATAAATGGGGTGCATCCTATACAGTGGTGCATCTTATATGCCGGCAAATACAGTATGTCTTGTATGGGATGGGGCACAATGGACTATTCACTAGCGCCTTGCACTGTATCCAGATCCTCTCCCCAGGTGCAGAGAAGGAAGGCAAACACTCCTATAAAAGGCAAGGAAATGGGGAGTGAGGGCACATGCTCACCTCTCCTCTGGAGCTCGCCACTCCCATTTCCTTACCACTGGCCCTGGTGCTGAGAAGCTGTGTCAAGGCAAAAGGCAAGGGAATCAGGGGGAAGGCTTGTGTGAGCTTTCTTTCTCTCTGGAGCGCACCCTCTGGCCATGGCGTGCAAAAGACAAGGGAATGGGAGGGGGATCATGGGGGAGTTATTCTTGATTTTTCCACTTTCACAAGGGTTCTGTGCCCTGAACCCTCGTGAAAGTGGAAAGGGGCCACTGCATAACAAATCAGACAGTATTCTGTTAGTGCGCTGTTGCAGTTTTTCCAAAGTTGTACGTTAAGTAACAAAGGAGGGCAGACAAATTCTGCCTTCTGGCAGAGAAGGCAGACAAATTTTGCCTATTTCTCCAGTGCCATATTTCCTTTGCAGCTGCTGTGTCCATGACCTTTTTCATCCTACTGCCAAATGCTTCTTCTATCATTGTTACACCAACAAAGTGCGCCAACACATTTCCAACCGTACAGATCTGTCATTTCGAAAAATAAAACAGGGATTTCCTGTATGGTGCATAGAGGGGGTGGAGGCTGATGGTTGATCCAGCATTTGACTATGCTGAAATGTTTTTTGATAATGCAAGTTGAAAAGATGGATCCTTGCCCACATTCCTGCTGAAAATCTGAGAATCTGATGCCTACCTTCACTATGCAAGAGACCTGGTCACCTGGCCTTTATGGATACACCTTTAAAAGAAACATGGGCAGGAAGTGAAGCATGAGAAAACAGCTGGATCTTGATTGGTGATTTCAAGCATAAGACTTCCCACTACCAAAGAGGATGGGTGCTCTTGCATTTATCATATGGCTTGTTTCTTCAGCAGTGGTAACTTTCACCAGAAACAACAAGCAAAGCTCAAGTTGCAAACACAGTTCTCTTTCATGCTTTCTTTTTTTAACTCCAGGTCCTAGCCTTCCCAAAAATGATGTAATTGTAGCTGTGAATTGGACAGGAGTATACTTTGTAGATGAACAAGAACAGGTCCTTTTGGAACTTTCCTTTCCAGAGATCACCGCTGTCTCCAGTAGTAGGTAAGGCAGTGAAATATCAAGTAATAGGCAAATTCACTGGGTCTAAATGAAGATTGGAATTTACAATCTTTAATATAAGGAGGACTGTGAAAGATAAAAACTGAGGTAACATTTAGGACAATTGCATCAGATATACTTGTGACCAGTCTCTGAGTAACCATTGATTCTTCTTTTATCCTGATTACCTGAGTCCATGTATAAATATCCAAGGGTGTAGTCTCTTGTTACTTTTGCTCAATGGCCTTTTCTTTGGAGAGTGAATTGTACAGTTCCATAAATTTCTGTGTAAAGGTATGTGTATACACTTTGATTTGCAGAATAATGTAATTTATATGTTTTTAGAGATTCTAATTAATTTTGTGTTGCCCTTCTTCATGTATTAATGTAATAAATGGAATTATATTTGTATTTATTAGTGTAGCCCCTGAGAAAGGACAACTTTATACAGGCCAAAACATGTTGTCTATTTTTAAAAAATAAGTAAAGCAATTGACCATCAATCAGCATGTGGAGCTCTGTCTCCTGCTTACTTCCATTTCTCATATGTACTCATTACTTCTCTCCTTTGCACTGCAAATTATGTATTGTGCAATAGCACCCAGTCACTGAAATCTGTTGCACCATGTTGTTATTCTGTCTGGGAGTTGCATGTACTGGCATAGCGTATGTCCACATGTGGATATTTATACTGTACTGTGGGGAATTTGAGTTGCAACTGTTATCTTTTTTCTATCTTTCGCCTTCTAGAGGAGGGAAGCTCCAGGGACAGAGCTTCACCTTGGCCACCATAAAAGGAGATGAATACACATTCACTTCCAATAATGCAGAGGACATTCGGGACCTTGTGGTGACATTTCTGGAAGGGCTGAGGAAAAGATCGAAATATGTTGTCACACTCCAGGACAATCCAAATCCAAGTAAGGAAATTGAGCTGATTGTGATGATTCTGGTAAAGTTACAGCATTCAGTCACTGAAATGGGCACAGGATCCATTAAGACCCCTCCATTCCCTCATGCTAGGTGGCTTAGGGGAGTAAACAAATCTCAGAAAATGCCCCTTTCCTTTTCCTTTTCCTTTTCCTTTTCCTTTTCCTTCCTTCCTTCCTTCCTTCCGTGGAATTCTCAGCCACAGAATAATGCTGCAAGCCATCCTGTGTGTTTTTAGGAGAGATTTCAACAAATTAGGGAGGGTGCTGTCAGGTGCTACTGCTCTTGGTAATGCTTTGAGTAGTTTTGCAAGAGTGCAGCTGCACTCCTCTCCTGCTGGTGGGCTTTCCAAAAGCAACTTGACTGAGCACTGTGTGAATACAATGTTGTGCTAAATAGACCTTTGGTCTGGTCCAACATGGCTCTTTTTTATAGAAACATAGAATTGGAAGAGGCCCCAAGAGCCATCAAGTCTAACCCCATTCTGCCATGCAGGAATACACGATCAGAGCATTCCTGACAGTTAGGCATCCATCCAGTGCTCTGTGTCCTATCTCACAAAGGTCAGTGCATTTATTTGGAGAAATCAGGCAAACAACTGAGGGGGGCGCTGGTCAATAAATACCAGAGGCAGGGTAGAGTAAAGTCCATTGCAGACAACTGCTGTTTCCAGTGGAAGCAGTGCATTCTTCTTTTGATCCTTGGCTCATGTTCCTGAAAACCTTGATCCTTGCTTTGTGTGCTGACTACACTGATGGATATTCCCTTGAACTGACTCTCTGAATTTATTGCTGACCTGGACTGCTGAAACAGGAAAGGTGATGAAGCTTCTGCAAACCTTGACTGGGGCTGCTACTGTAGACTCTGTTTAAGGACTGTGAAGGACTGGTTTTCTAAACAGGACACCCTGCCTGAAAACTCTGGCAAGACGTAATGCTGGTCCAAATAGACCAAGGGTCTGGGTCAGTGCAAGACAATATCCATTGCTTCACGTGCCAAGCTTTTGATGGTTGAACTCAGAAACTCTTAATTTATTAATAAACTTATTGATTTATATTGACAAGGTGGAACGTGTCCAGAGGAGAGCTATCAAAATGGTGAAGGGTCTGGAAGCCATGCCCTATGAAGAACGGCTTAGGGAGTTGGATATGTTTATGTTTAGTCTGCAGAAGAGAAGGTTAAGGGGGGACATGATAGCCATGTTTAAATATTTGAAGGGATGTCACGTTGAGGAAGGAGTGGGCTTGTTCGCTGCTGCTCCAGAGACTAGGACAAGGAGCAATGGATTCAAGCTGCAGGAAAGGAGATTCCACTTGAACCTCAGGAAGAACTTCCTGATGGTCAGAGCTGTCCAGCAGTGGAATGTGCTGCCTCGAAGTGTAGTGGAGTCTCCTCCTTTGGAGGTTTTTAAGCAGAGGCTGGATGGCCATCTGTTGGGGATGCTTTGATGGATGTTCCTGCATAGCAGGAGCTAGGATTCGATGGCCCCTGGGGTCTCTTCCAACTCTATGATTCTATGATTCTATTTGTTTTTAAAGTTGTCATATTTGCTTGTTTCTCCTGCAGTGGGTGAAGAATCGGGTTTCCTCAGCTTCCTCAAAGGAGATTTGATCATCCTCGATCAGGACACAGGAGAGAATGTGATGAACTCTGGCTGGGCCAATGGGGTCAACGAGAGGACCAAGCAGAAAGGAGACTTCCCAACGGATTCAGTTTATGTCCTGCCAACAGTCACCATGCCTTCACTGGAGATTGTGGTAAGTTGCATGACGTGCGGGTATTATCAGGTGGGCAGACATCTCTTGGGGGACTTCTAGGGACTTCTAGCTCTCTTTCTCTCCAGTGCTCAATTTGTCTTTCCTGGGAGGATGCAAAAGAAATTTGCATTATCTGATTTTTTAATGATTTGATTCAATTTGTGAGTTGTGAAACTAGCAATAAAATTAAACGCATATCTTTTGGTTTCAAGTCATTGGGAAAAACTGCAAGAAACAGATTCTACTCCATCCTTTTTTTCTCTCCTTTTTTCAAAGTATACAGGTAAAGGCTCTTTACTAAATATGTGCATATTTGGAAAATTTGCCAAAGTGTAGTTTATTTACTGTAAAAATGCTCATGTTAAGAACAATTTTGAGAAGAGACATACTGCAGGAAAAGTGTATGCTACAATATACACACTTTTCTTTTTTCTTTTACTTGTGGAAGGGGGAAATATCTCATATCTGGTATTGAATAAATGGATGAAGTAAGCATGTTGTTAGAATCTCAAAAATTCAATGAAAACGAAGCTGATTGGTTCACATTCCTACTTTCCCAACATGAAATATTTATTTTTCTCTTTCTTCTCACTTGACAGCAACCTTCCTTTGTTATATTTTGGTCCTGAGGAGACCTGCCCATAGCTACCAGGTTTTTTTATTATTATTATTATTATTATTATTATTTATTTGTATTTTGCCTTTTCTCCATATGGATCGAGGCAGCGAACAACTTACAAATAGCATGTATTTCGATACATTTTTGTATACATGCCCCCAACAAACTGGGTACTCATTTTACCGACCTGCAGAAGGATGGAAGGCTGAGTCAACCTTGGAGCCTAGCAGGATCAAACTCACAACCTTGTGGCTTGCAGTACTGGCATTTAACCACTGCGCCACCAGGGCTCCCAGTTATTTATCCAGTGTTCTTTAGATGTCTTACATTTGATCTCATCAGGAGCAGATTTGGATGGGCTGTTGCAAACCATGAGAAGTGTGGCTCCTAAAGTTCCAGGCATCTTTGGGGGCCACTCATAGCAGTATCTAAGACCTCAGCCCCAACTGTAGAGGAAGTAGGGACTTCCCTCTTTCAGAATTGCCTTTGGTAATTGGGAATGTAAACAGTACTTATCTATTTTATTTATTTATTAAAGCACTTCTATCTCACCCTTTATCACAGGATCTCAGGGCACTATATAATGTAAACCACTTCAAACATTTCTAGGTTAAAAACAAAAATGATTTGAACAAGGTAAAAATATATTGTTATGGCGATGTGCCTTCAAGTTGTTTCCAACTTGGCAACCCTAAAGTGAGCCTATCATGGGGTTTTCTGGGACTGAGAGTATGTGACACACCCAAGGTCACTCAGTGGGTTTCCATGGCTGGGTAGGGAATTGAACTCCAGGGTTGTAGTCCAACTCAAAGAACTGCGCCATGCTTGCTCTAAAAATATATTAAACATAGGAAAAGTTAAAAGCACTTTAAAAGCAACAATTAAAACCAATTTGCAACAATTTAAAGCCATGTAGGTGTAGACTTGGAATACATTATTCTCAAAGGCTTTAATAAAAAAACGTGTATTAGCTCAGCCCCGGAAAGAAATCGGTGCAGGCACCAGTCAGACCTTCAAGGAGAGGGCATTCCACAATTTAAAAATGATCAACTGCTGCAAGATTTTCCATACTTTGGAATTTGTGTGTGTGTGTTTCTAACTCAACATTTCTGTCCTGAAAATAGCGCTTTTAGTAGGAGAAATACAATACTTTCTATGCACATGTTTGTTTGTGTGCAAAAAAAGCAATTGGAATGCAAAAGAAACAAAGAAACAAACCCTAAACCTTTTTTTTCAATGTGCAAAATTCTGCTAATCTGGCCCAGTAAGGAAAAAAAAATGAAAATCTGCATTTTTACATAAAAGAATTTTAAAAACCCTCAAAGATTTACATCTCTGTCACTCCACAGATTGTCACTTCTACTGTATTCACCCCCTCCCCTTGCTTTCCCAGGCATTGGTTACAATGACTCCAGACCAGAGGCAGGATGTCATCAGGACAGCTCAGCTGGTGATGTCTGACAGCGAGGAGCGGATGAAGCCGTACACCCTGGAAGAATTCTCTTATGATTATTTTAGGTAACTCTTTAAAAACTTGAAAAGGCGACAGCTCTCCTGAAAATATGCCAGGCCTTCTGTGATCCCTCTCTCCCTCTTTGTGCAGAAGCAATCATGCTTTTGCTTTGGAAGAATTACTTGTTGGATTGCATCTCCCAAAATCTCCCAATCAGCATAGAGATTGGGAGTTGTAGTAAAAAAAGGTGGGGCATATTTTCTCCAAGCTCTGCTTTTGCTGAAGCCGCATCTCCTCTTCCTTCTGGTCCAACAAGGTTTGGGGAAGACAAGAAGCTAAAGGTCACAGCCATGACAGAACTGCCATTTTCTTATCTGATGTAGTCCCTCAACACCTCTGTTTTGAATTAAGCATGAGATCATCCTGAATGTGTTTTGGAGGAAGCACAGTTGCAGGCTCTGCTTGGTTGTGAAGACAGCTTACCACTTTTTTGGCTTCTGTGGCAATACATTTTAAGTGGATATAACACACTCTTCAGGTCCTTTTCTGGTTTGGAGAAGAAGATTGAGAAGTGATGTGATAGCCATATTTAAATATCTGAAGTGATGTCATGTAGAAGGTGGAGTGGTCTTGTTTTCGCTGGGTCCTGAAAGTAGAACATAATCCAATGGATTCAGATTACAAAAAAACTTCCTAAACATTAGGAAGAACTGTTTGATTGTAAGAACCGTTCAACAGTAGAATAGATTGCCTCAGAGCAGGGTGGATCCTCCATATTTTGAGGTCTTTAAATAGAGTTTGGATGGGCCATATTTCAGGAGTGCTTTAGTTGTATGTTCCTGCATGGCAGACTTCATGCCCCTTGGAGCCACCTCCACCTCCATGGTTCTGTGATTCTACATCTTCCTTTTCAGAACAAGGCATATCACGTCTCTTTTTGTTTTCTTCTGCAGCATGTAGGCCCCAAAGAGCTTGCACTGTGAACTTCAAAGTAGTGTTGTCGTTGTGCTATGCTTCCTTGTGCGTGTTTTTTCTCTCTCATGGCCTTTATCTTTTCTTCCAGACCTCCACCCAAGCACACACTAAGCAGGGTCATGATCACCAAAAACCGAGGGAAGGACAAGATGTGGTCCTACACCCGGGAACCGATCAAGCAGCCATTGCTGAAGAAGATCCTGGGCAGTGAGGAGCTGTCACAAGAAGCCTGCATGGCATTCATTGATATCCTTCCAAGTATTCTGTCTAGAATGCAAAGACACCAAGATTTACATCTCTGTTCCTCTGCAGAGTGACACACCTACCATATTCATATCCTCCAATATCTCACAGAATGAAAGCTGGTGTGTGGGTGGCCAAGCAACATCAGAGTGTGGTCATGATGGGAAGAAATATTGATTATGAGGGACACACAAACTAGTGGAGGTTGCAATGTTTGCTTTTGCCTTAGCCTACTGGGAAGGGCAAGACTCCACCCCCTCCTCTCCTTTTCCCTGTGTTGAGTTAATTGAGTGAAAATAACTGTATTTGCCCACATGTTAGACACACCAGCATATAAGATGCACCCCATTTTTCAAGGAGTATTTTTCGGGGAAAAATTTTTTGGTACCCTGACGAGGCAAAATGCACAGGAAAGGAAGGGAAGGGAAGGAGTGCTGCACCAGGCTTCCCCCACCTCCTCTCTTCCTATTTTGCTGGCAGGGAGAAGTCCTTTCGCTCCCACTCCCTTCCCTATGAATTTAGTGTTAACCGTATTTGCCAGTGTATGACGCACCCCATTTTCAGAGGACATTTTTTAGGGGAAAAAAGTAGATCTTGTACACCAGCAAATATGGCACTTTTGCCTTTCAAACACTTTCAAACATTTCCACACTACACTGTTATAGTGCTATTATTCCACTTTCAACATCTGCGGAGTAGTCTTTCTTTGGACCTCTGACTGGAGAGAGGTCTGATCCCTTTTTGCAGAGAGTTGAAGACCTTTCTCTTCATTCACCAGATTAAGCTGCTGAGTTGTACTTGAGGTTGCTGAGGTGTGGGTAATGACTGCTGGGGTGCTGGGGATTTCATTTTATGCATATTTATAGCGTTACATTTTAGTGTCCTTGTCTTTGACTGTATATATTGATGTTCTGCCCTTTGGTGAAAAGAGCATTATAAATAATCACATAGTTATTACAGTATCATCAGCAGCATCATTGCAATGAGATCTCTGTGTTGAATAGCAACCTTGTGCACCTGAATACACAGCCAAATGCAGAACTGAAGGCACATCCGCACCCACACATGCACGTGGATTCACAGTCATCTGCATACACAATGGCAACTCATGTGCAGCTTCATTTCCCCAACATTGAACTGAATATAGACATTCCCCATTGGACAGAAATGCTCCCAAATAAACGTGAAACCCTTCCTTGCCTGTTCTAGCTATTGTGCCCTTAACTAGGTCTGTGCACCTGTCCTGAAGTATATGGGTGACTATCCTTCTAAGAGGACCCGCTCAGTCAACGAGCTCACAGACCAAATATTTGAAGGGGCCTTGAAAGCAGAACCGCTCAAAGATGAGATTTATTCTCAGATTCTGAAGCAGCTCACAGATAACCACATCAAGTAAGAAATTTTATTGCTCCCAAGTTCAGCTTTCTGGTAGGGTTGCCAGAGAGTAGTAAGGTTGCCAGAGAGAAAATTAGTGGGAAAGCTTCCACACCTTTAATGGCTGTGTAAAAGAGGAAATTTCAGCAAGTGTTGGTTGTTACCTGGTTGTATGATCAGCAACACTTGCTGAAATTCCCTGTTTGACACAGCCATTAAGGGGACAGGAGACCTCTCTGGTTTTCATTCTTGGAACTCTAATTAGTGACAAACTTTTTATGCCAGCGGTGGGAATTCCATGGACCATGGGCCATAGGCAGCCTGCCAGTTTTACCAGGGAATTCCTGGTAAACTTCTCTCCCTTGGTGTTTGGCTGCAAGCATTTTGGGAACAGATTGTTTCATATAATGGATTTTCTATTTTAAATCTATACTGTTTTTAACTTGTCTTTCTAAAATAATGTTTTATTTCCATAGACAGTTTAATATTATTTTGATCTTAACTTTTTGCATGTTTTTAGCTATGTGTGGTTTCACTTCTGTTTCTTTTTCTTTTTTCTTGATTCCTGTTCTTGGGAAGAAGGTGGGATATAAATGGGTCCAGTTTTGTGACTGATTGATTAATTGATTGAGCAAATTGACCCCAGAATGGGACTCACACACCTTCAGCGGATGTGAGTCTCCGTATTCATTCAATGGCCAAAACAGATCCCCCCCCAGTCATTTCTAATTTTTGAAGGAAGGGGTGGGTACCACCCCTGTAGGCCAGTGGTGGTGGAGGAAATGGGACCATTTTAGCCATCAAGCCTTCTGTGTTGCCCACCTTGCCTTATGGTATTATTAATAGAACTAGATTGACCCTAAAATAACTGACTATAAACACATTGACTCTAACTACTTTTCCATCATACTAGAGAAGTAAGGAAGACTCATAGTGTTGCAGGAAGATGTAATTTTTCTTCAAACTAAACAACATGGCACCCAAGGATTTGTATTTATATCTATGAGCCTCTCTCCAGAAAGAGCGGCCCCAACCACATGGGGGTGGCCCTCCATCCTTAATCCCTTACAATTGGCCATGCTGGCTGGGGGATTCTGGGAGCTGAACTCTTTAACATCTGGAAGGTCAAAGTTTTCCAAGCCCTGCCCTAGAATCTGATTCTAAACATGGTGGAGAAAAGGCATCAAGTTTTAAAAGCCCAATTGTGCTATTTTGAGTAATGACCAATGTTTCTTGCCACTTTAATTAATCACTTGATTTTTTTAAAAAAGTAATTATTTAAAAAAAATTAAATCACAGATTAAACTCACTGTGGCTTTCTAAATATTTACCAAAGCAGATTAGTTTCTTTAACAATTCAGGCTTGAAGCATTACTGGTTGCTAACACTAACATTTCCCAAGCTGTGTACATGGGGTAGAAAGTTGGAGCTATTGAAGCTCAAATTCTCTCCTCTCCTATGAAATTTTCTTTCAATTTGCAAATTTCTAGGGAGTGAGACATCGTTCACACCTGAAACTCTGCAGTGTTCATATTCCTTTGGTGCGTCCCTCTTTTCTTTGAAAGTCTAAACTGTACAGCCTTCCCTCCACATTTGTGGGCTTGATCTTTGTGAATTTGATTATTCATGAAATGCCAGCTCGCCTCCCGAACCCTCATGAAAGTTGAGGGGACACTGTATTTCTAAATTACTGTAATGTTAGAAGTTTGGGTAGTGAAGATACTAAAAATTCCATGGAAATCGGAATTTTTATTTGGGGGGCAGTGCCCTCATTTTACCCCTCGAGAGCTGCACCTCGAGGCCATTTCCGCACTAGACTGTATAGCGCAATTATTCCACTTTCAACATCCTATGGCATCCTTGGGTTTGCAGTTTAGGGAGGGGCCGGCTGGCTCCTCCCTAAACTGCAAACCCCAGGATTCCATAGGATGTTGAAAGTGGAATAATTGCGCTATAACAGTCTAGTGCGGAAATGGCCCAAGTCTAGAATCAGCTTTAGGACAATCTTCTCTAATAGTCAAGAACATGCTTGAACATGTGAGCTAAATTTAAGAAAGTGAAAGGAAATTTTTCTAATTAAGATTTTTTTTAAAAAAATGGTTCTTGTAATACAGATGCTCTACAATGACTCACTTTATTCAAAATGTACTTTTGTATTTCTAAAATATTTTGTTTTAAAGATATAGTGAAGAGAAAGGTTGGGAGCTGCTTTGGTTGTGTACAGGCCTTTTCCCCCCTAGCAACATCCTCCTGCCCCACGTCCAGCGGTTTATTCAGTCTCGGAAGCATCACCCGCTTGCCAACGACTGCATGCAGAGACTACAGAAAGCGCTGAGGTAACCGGCTCACTCCACGAGGATACTCTATAGTTAATTGGTAGAATCTGAGTTCTTCATGCAGAAGGTCCCAGATTCACCCCCTTGGTATCTTCTCTTAAAAGCAAGCAGGCAGCATTATAGAGATGATAAAACTCCATCACAGTCACCTCCATTAGTTGTAGAATCACAACTTGCATTATTGGCTATGCAGGCTAGGACTTATGGGGATGCAATCCAATATCTGACCCCTGCTGTCACCTACATCCATGTGTTAATTCCTAAATAGAGTAGGTTCATTGAAGCAATGGGATCTACTTAAATATTGACTTACCCATTTACTGTTAAATTCAGAGTGTCTACCACAGTTGAGACTATCAGTTAGATTTAGGACACTGTCAACCAGATGAATCAGTTGTTGGGATCAGTGGGACCCTACTGGGATCAGTGTCCTTGTTTAGTATATATGTTTGCCTCAGATGTAATTTTTTTAAAAATTTAATGTATACAAACAGAGTTTAATTTACTCACTAGCGTATTTACCCAGTGTTGCCCAGGATTTTATTTTCTCATTGGTAATACTTGTTAGAAATACCTTAGAGTTACCTTACCTTACCTTAGGAATTAGATGCGGTTGAAATACACAGATTTGAGATCCTGTGTCTCTAATTCCCCAAACTGCCTTGTCCAGTATCTGTAACTTTTCCCCATATTCCCCAATCCAGTCTGTATTCAGAGTTGTTAACATACAGAGGATTGGTTTCTGAGGGAACACACTGGCCTTCTCCTTGCTGCTAGGCCTTGTCTCCATAGCAACCGGTCAGACCCAAGAGCTCTCTGGCTGAGAATTGTACAGGCCCCTCCCTAAACTGGGAGAATCTTCACAGGCAGCCAGTCATATGAGGACTTCTCTCCTGACACAGCCAATCATATGAGGTCTTCGCCTGCCTGACACAGACAAATTCACAAACTCAAAAACTTTGACTTTTATATATTAGATTATATGCTTTATTTTGGGTTTTTAGCATATATTTGATTGCTTCGTTATGTAGTTGTTTAGTGAGGACCTTGAATCCCTGTGCTGCAAGTTGTTATTGATTTACAACCAAATGTTACTCTGAACTAGAAAAGACCTGTTGAATCAATGGAACTTTTGTAAGTGTTGACTAATTTTCTAGTCTGCTTGGGACTAACAATTGCAATTAGGCATTGTAAATTGAGTTGGTTCTTTATTGCTAAGCAAGAAGTCTTTACTGGGCAAATGGGTATTGTGTGGCCCTCCAGATATTATTAGACTACAATTCCCAGCATCTCTTGCCATCGGCTATTTCAGCCAATGGCATTTGGAGTTCAACAAAATCTGGAGGGCCTCATATTCCCTACTCCCATCCTACCATAATGATCTCTCTGAGAGAGCTAGAAAGTCATGGAACAGAGGAAAGTGGTGTCCACAGGCTGAGTGGGGCATAGTAATTAGAATGCTGGACTGAAACCTGGTGCTAATCGCCTACCAGCCATGAAGTCACTCAGTGACCTTGGACCAGTAACTCTTATGATAGTCTGACTTACTTCAGAAGGTTGCTATAAAGATAAATCAGGGAAGATAAGGAGAACCATGAGCTCATTTGAGAAGCCCATTAGAGGATAGATGGGATAGAAATGAAAGGCCATTTCTCCATCCCAGCAGCCACTGCCAAGGAGGGAGAAGAGAAGAGTTAGACATCATGCCTAGGCCTAGAAGTAGATGAAGGGCCTTCCCTCCATCCCAAGTGACACTGCCTTGCCCTTAAAGGAAGAGAAGAAGAGGCGATATCTGCTGAACTTAATCCCCTCCCACTCTGTCATCCCATTTTTATTGTGTATCATGTCTTATTTAGATTGTAAGCCTGAGAGCACAGAACTGTCAGATTAACAGATTAGCAGAAGAGTAGTGTATAAATGTTCTCAATAAAAATAAAAGAAATAAGTGCAAATGTAACAAATACACAAATGACAAAGAGGGAACGAGAACTACTGGGAACATACACTATCACTGAGTGATTAATCCACCAAAGCTCCAAGTGGTCTTCAGAGACCATTAATGGTCATTATTGTAAAGTCAAACACTTTCACAGCCGGAATCCACAGGTTGTTGTGGGTTTTCCAGGCTTTGAGGCCGTGTTCTATTAGTATTTGCTCCTGTTTCTTTGCAGATGGTGTAGATTCTCTCATGTAATAGTGCATGTTCCATTTGGTTATAGATGCAGTTAGCCTGTGGGTATTTTAAGGTCCTTCTTGCTATGAGAAAGGAGGAATGGTTCTTATGTCTCTGCAGTGTAGCAGAAAGGTTAAAGAACAGAGTAGGTATGCTTTCCTGATCTGAAGTTTTTCCAATCTCTGCGTGTCTTGGAACAGTTTCTCCCCATAGAGATGTTTGATGTAAAGTTGAAGGCTTTCACAGCCAAAATCTATAGTTTGTTGTGGGTTTTCTGCACTTTGAGGCTGTATTCTATTAGTATTTGCTCCTGATCCTCTGAAGATGCCAGCCACAGATGCAGGTGAAATGTCAGGAGCAAATACTAATAGAACACGGTCTCAAAGTCCGGAAAACCCACAACAACCAATGGTCATTATTATTATCAACTAGCGTATATACCCGACGTTGCCTGGGATTTTATTTTCTCATAAGTAATACTTGTTAGAAAGATTTGAGATCCTGAGTCTCTAATTCCTCAAACTGTCTTGTCCAGTACCTGTAACTTTTCCTCATATTCCCCAATTCAATCTGTATTCAGAGTTATTAACATACAGAGATTGGGTTCTTGAGGGAATACATAGCCCTCCTCTGTGCTGCTAGGCCTTGTCTCCATAGCAACTGGCCTATTTCAAGACAGACACAGTTGACTGAAGCCCAAGAGCTCTTTGGCTGAGAATTCTAAAGGGCCCTCCCTAAACTGCAAACCTCAGGATTCCATAGAGTCTTCATAGGCAGCCAATCATATGAGGCCTGATACAGCCAATCAAAAAAGGTCTTCATCTGACACAGACAAACGAACATGCAAACTTTGACTTTTATATATTAGATGAGCGTTCAGATGTTATGCCTAAAGGTAAGGTTTCTCTTTCTTTGGTAGGAATGGATCTCGGAAATATCCTCCCCATCTGGTAGAAGTTGAGGCCATTCAACACAAAACCACTCAGATTTTCCATAAAGTGTACTTCCCAGATGACACGGATGAGGTAAAAAAGCCAAACTCTTGACCAAATAGAGAGGGCGGGGACCCCACAGAGAAACTATTGCTTGGTTGGTTGAGAGAGTGGGGCCAGAGAGGACCTGTTGTTAATTTTCCTCAAGTGGACTTTGACCTACGGCAACCTGATGAACGGAAGATCTCCAAGATACCCTGCCCAAGAGCCTACATCATGGTTTGTGTTTTGTAACTGTACAGAACTTTAGTTGCATTGTGGAAATGCTTCAAAATCCTCTTCATGCATTGGGAACTTTTTGATGCATGTTGGGTACTTCTGATGTGCATCAGGCCCTTCCATTCTGCTCTAGCACCTCCTAGTCAGTGTCCTGATGTGCTCCAGGGGATGCCCCAAAGTGTCAAGGTCAGAAACCTGGGCAGCGAGCCAGCCCAGAGAAGGGAGTGTGAGAGCCAGTAAAGTCCAGCTGGGAGGAGACAAGCAAGCACTTTACACAAGGGAGTTCATTTACCAGAGTGTCAAGCAAAAGCCATAGTCAGAGTTTCAAAAGCCAAGGGTCAAGAGATCCATTCCAGGTAGCAGGAACCAGGTGCTGGGAGCAAGGAACAGGCAAGAGGAGGGCTTGAAAGAAGTTTGCCACAAGCAAAGGAAAGCTTCCAGGCAGGCAGTTATATAACCCAAGACACAGGTGTGGCTAGTCACTGCTTCCTGAACTTAATCAAGGAAGCCTCCCTTTGCTCAGCTCTCTTGAGTCTCCGCCTTGTTTGTGGGCTGACTGGCACAACCTCCAAACCATCTTCAGAATCGGATCCCTGTTGCCCTAAAGGAGCAGGCAGAGGACCGTCCAAGCCTGCTTGGTCCCTGGAAGCAGGGGGAGCTCTTGAGCTGCAGGACTCATCTCCAGCCAGAGCCACAGGGACCAACAGCTGCTGCTCATCAGCAGCAGCTCTGACAGGGGCTTCAGTTATCACACAGAGATGCAGACTTGACTGCCTTTTTGCACCTTACCTTTTCGCGGAGGTGGGAGGCAACGCTCGCACAAGAAGCCTTTGGAGGAACGCTTTCGCGTCCCTGCTGCTTGAACTTTGCAGCAGCTTCCTGATCGTGCAAGTGCCCCGCCCCTTCCTACAGCAGCGCAGCCTGGAAATTGCAGGCTAGCACTGAGGCAGGAAGCACAACTGACGTGGCTCAGGAGGCTGCGCATGGCAGATAAGTGAGCTCCATGCCCCTGAGCGTTGCGCGACCATGCAGCATTTTTGGCTTGAAGCTGAAAATTTTAAAAAAATGTGTGCGCGGTTTGCGTCTCACTCCTGAGCATCGCGTAAATGTGAGTGTGTCATGCAGATCGTTTGCAGGGGCCCTTTCGCTTAAGAAACACCGTGCGAAAGGGCCTGAGTCAATTGACTCAGACTCAAGTCAGGCCTAAGTTGCTTAAGTGACTCAAGTTGGACTTGATTTGGCAATAAATGACACAGATTCAACTTGACTCGTGACTTGTGTATTTTTAGTGGCCAACTTGCTGCTCTGGTTCAGTAACATAACATATTCATCCAGAAACCTTACGACTTTGAACAATGCTTCCATCTCTTTTTGCCTACTGGTCACATGGTGATCTGTCTCTCCTACGGCAAAGGAAGGACCCTTTGGGGAGGGGAGGGCTGCAGGTGAAAGATGGTGGTTGGAAGATGAAGGAAGATCGGTACCTTCATCTGACTCGACAGAGCTTTTCGGTATCTCATCCTGCTAGACCTGCTCAAAGGCCTATTAAGCATGAATGTTACAGGAGCCTTGTTCTTAATCCAATACTACTTGAGGAGAATTATTGATTGGAGCAGATGAACAGGTTGCTTACCTGTAACTGTGGTTCTTCGAGTGGTCATCTGTGCCATCATACACTAGGAGCTTTAGCGCCTGCGCGGTAGCGTTCGGAAACTTCTAGAGCTTGTTCGCTTGGCGGGAACCCCTCCCCCACGCCGGTACTGCGCATGCTCCTCCCGCCGAGCAACGGTCTCTCCTCAGTTCTGTCGTCCGCCGTAGAACCTACAGGGACCTGAGAAAGAGGGGAGGAAGGGCGGGTGTGTATGATGGCACAGATGACCACTCGAAGAACCACAGTTACAGGTAAGCAACCTGTTCTTCTTCTTCGTGGTCTCTGTGCCTTCATACACTAGGAGACTGTGTAGCTTACCGGTCGGACGGCGGGTCAGGTCCTACAGCACGGAAGCCAACACCTCACGTCCAAACCGGGCATCTCTGCGCGACCGGCAGTCGAGCCTGTAGTGGCGCACGAAGGTCGATGGTTGGGACCAGGTCGCCACACGGCAGAGTTCATGCAGGTCAACTCCTCGCAGGAGGGCCGCAGAAGTAGCCACAGCTCTGGTGGAGTGGGCTCGAAGCAGGACTGGCGGAGGCTTCCTCGCGAGCTCATACGCCAGTTGAATAGTCCTCACCACCCATTTGGAGAAGCGCTGGGTGGACACTTTGAGGCCCTTCCAACGTCGCCCATAGCAAACGAAGAGATGCGGCGTCTGTCGGAAGGAAGCAGTCCTGTCCATGTAGAAGGCCACGGCCCGACGCACGTCCAGGGAGTGGAGGGACCGCTCCAACGGTGTCGTCGGGTTCGGGAAGAAGGCAGGCAGGATGATGTCCTGGTTGAGATGGAAACGGGACACCACCTTAGGCAGGAACGAGATGTCAGGTCTCAGGACCACCTTGTCTCTGTGGAAGACCGTGAAGGGCTCATCGGATCGAAGAGCTGTGATCTCACCCGCTCGCCTCGCTGAGGTCACCGCTACCAAGAAGGCAGTTTTCATGGTCAGGAGCCTATCATCCGAGGTCGCCATCGGCTCGAAGGGCGGCTTTGTCAGCTGCGAGAGCACCAGCGAGAGGGACCACGGCAGTAGCGGCGGCGATACCGGCGGGTAGAGATGATGAAGTCCTTTCAGGAACCGCTTAACGGTATCGTTCCTGAAGAAGGCCGAGGCAGCCGACCGTGGCGGTTGGTATGCCACGATCGCGGAGAGATACACCTTCAGGGATGGAAACGCCAGCCCCTGTTGCCGGAGGTGCAGGAGGAAATGCAGGACGGTAGAGAGCCCCGCGGGCGATACCGGCTCACTCCTCTCGTTAGCGAAGGTCAGGAAGCGTCGCCACTTGTATTGATAGTTGCGACGGGTGGATTCCTTCCTGGCCGCGACGAGGACGGTACCGAGCACGGGATCGTCTAGTGCGGTATCCTCCAGGCATGGAGGGCCAGGCGTGGCAGGTCCGGATGGAGGACTCGGCCGCCGGAGTGGGAGAGCGGGTCCGGTGTCGGTGGCAACCGGAGCAGGTCGTCTCGTGCGGCTTGTAGCAGGGGTGCGAACCAATGTTGCCTCGGCCAGTACGGGGCTACCAGGATCGCGTCGGCTCGGTCGGCGAGGATCTTCGATATCGTCCGGCCGAGCAGCGGGAACGGCGGGAACGCGTAGAGGAGTTCCCCGGTCCACGGAAACTGGAAAGCGTCCCCGATGGAGGCACGATCGTGGCCCGCTCTGGAACAGAATCGGCGACACTTCGCGTTTTCCCTGGTCGCGAAGAGGTCGATTGATGGTTCGCCCCAGCGGTCCCGAATCAGTCTGAACGCCTCTCCGGAGAGAGACCATTCGTGATGGGATGAGGTGTCCCTGCTGAGGGCGTCTGCCGTGGTGTTCTCCTGCCCGGCCAGGTGAACTGCCACGGGATGCGTATGCAGGCGAATGCACCATTCCCACAAGTCGAGTGCAATGTTGAGCAGGGTTGTGGAGTGAGTCCCTCCTTGTCTGTTGATGTAACAGACGGCGGTGGTATTGTCCGTCAGAACCAGGACCGTCCGCCCCGCTACGACGTGGCGGAACGCCCATAGCGCTTTCAAGACGGCGAGCAGCTCCAGCGCGTTGATATGGAGAGCGGTCTCGTCGTCGGTCCATCTGTCGCGGACTCTGAGATCGCCGCAGTGGGCACCCCATCCATACAGGGAGGCGTCGGTCGTTACCGTCACCTTCGGTGTCGGCTGTTGGAAAGGCATCCCTGACATGAGATTGCGTCGCGACTGCCACCATCGGAGGGAGGAGCGGACGTCTCCCGGCAGCTGCAGTCGGAGTGTCTGTTCGTCTCGCAGGGGGTCGAATATGCGGACGAACCAGTGTTGAAGAGGTCTCGCTCTCAGCCTGGCGAGATATGTCACAGCCGTCGTCGCAGCCATGTAGCCCAAGAGCTGCTGGACGCTTCTCGCAGATAACGTCGGGGCCGTACGAGCGTGAGCGGCGGCCCGGATCAGGGTTTGGGCTCGAGACTCTGGAGGTACGCCCTGGCGGAGGTCGAGTCGAGCGTCACCCTGATGAAGTCCAAGATCCTCGCCGGCTCGAGGTGGGACTTCTTCGGATTCACCCGTAGACCAAGGCGGGTCAGGAGTGACAACGTCATGTGGACGTCGTGGTAAAGTCTCTGTTTGCAGGACGCCACCAACAGCCAATCGTCGAGGTAAGGGAAGACAGAAGCACCCTTCGTCCGCAGGAAGGATACCACCGGGGCCATGCACTTGGTGAAGACCCTTGGGGCAGTCGAGGGTCCGAACGGCAGCACCTTATACTGGTAACAGGTGTCGTCGACTGCGAAGCGGAGGTACCGTCTGTGCTGCGGGCGAATGGCGATATGGAAGTATGCGTCTCGGAGATCGATGGAGGCGAACCAGTCCCCTCGATGTAGGAAGGGCAGGATCGACGGTATCGTGACCATCTTCAACCTTTTGGGGCGGATGTAGTAGTTCACCCCTCTGAGGTCTAGGATCGGCCGGAGGGTACCGTTGGCTTTCGGTACCGTAAAGTACCTGGAGAAGAAGCCGGTGGTCTTGGCCTCTTGCGGGAGCTGCTCGATCGCCCCTTTCTGGAGGAGGGATTGGATCTCTTCCAGGAGGGCCGGACTCGACGGCGTGGAATAGTAAACGCCTCGAGGAGGAATATCGAGAAACTCGATGGCGTAGCCAAGACGGACGATGGAAAGCACCCAAGAGTCCGTAGTGACACATTGCCACTCCGCGAGATGTCGAGCCAGAGTCGGTCGGTCTCCGAGCGCTGATGGTAGGCTGAAGAGTGGGTATTGGTAGGTCCTGCCAGGCATGTCAAAACCGAGACTTTGTCTCAGAGGAGGACTTCTTGGACGAAGCCGGGCGTCGTCTAATCGTGCGTCTGGCCGATGAGCCGGAGGACGGTCTCGACTGTCCAGACTGGACCGAACGCTGGAACGACGAGGTGGAAGATCGTCGCCAGGATGGGCGGAAGGTGGAGGCCCTGCGGGCTTGCCTGGCCGGCTGTAGCCCGATCTTCTTGGCGGTCAGCCTCGCCTTAACGAGATTGTCCAAAGCTTCGTCTGTGGACGAATTGAATAGGCCCTCACCGTCGAAGGGGAGATCTTCAATCCTCCTTCTGGTGTCCTCCTGGATGTCGGCCGGCCGCAGCCAAGTATGGCGGCGCAGGCCGATGGATCCCGCCATGACCCGGGAGGCAATCTCCACTGCGTGCCTGGAGGAGGCCATCTGCTGCCGAGCGATGGAGATGGCCTCGTTGAAGATCACGGAGGAGGCTTGGCGGATGTCCTCCGGTACCGCCTCCATCGCCGGTTGCAGGCGATCGAGCACCTTTTTCAGGTATGCCGCGAGGCAAGCCTGAGTGTTGGACAGCCTGATCTGCAAGGAGGCGGCGGAATAGAACCTTCTTGCATAGGCGTCCAACTTCCTGCCCTCTTTGTCCGGCGGGGTGGTGTGTTGCCTGCCGGAACCTTTCGTCTGTGCCGACTCGACCACCACAGAGTTCGGTGCAGGGTGATTAAAGAGATAACCGGCGTTATCCTTCTGCACCCTGTAGAGGTGTTCCAACCGCTGCGGTATCGGCTGAGCCGAGGCCGGCCTATCCCAGGCGGCCTTCACCAGTCTGGATACCCGGGGCAGGAGAGGCAGCGGGGCCGTGGCAGGTTGCTTCCCTTCAAAGACAGAGAAGACTGGATCGTCGTCCTCCGGCTCCGCATCGGCGATCTTCAGGCCGAGGGTAGTAGCCATGCGGAGCAGCATCGCAGAGAACTGGTGGACGTCCTCTGGAGCAGAATCTGGGATCGGGTCCCCGAATCCCAGCGGAGGAGACTCCTGGGAGGCCGCCTCAGACACCTCTGATTCCGCACTCGAGTCGTACGACTCTGAGGTCGGTGAGTCCTCTCGCCGCTCGCTTCCCGGCTCCTTCGCAGTCGCCACAGGTGTTGCCTTCCTAGGCTTCTCTGCAGCCGGGGCGGTGGTAGTAGCAGCGTCCCGCTTGGGCTGACTGACCACTGACTTCACCTTCTTAGTGGTGACAGGGGTAGTCTGGCAGGCTGACGTCGTCGTAGCCCGCTCAGTCACCACCGACTCCGTAGGGCGCGTCGCCGTTGCCGTGACCCTAGGAGGTGGCGATATCGCCCGATACCGAGGTGAAGGCTCCCTCGCCCTATGATATCGAGGAGAGGGAGAGCGGCTGAAGGAGCGGCGGTCCGACGGAGATCGGCTTCGGCGTCGACGGTACCGAGCCTCGTCCCCTCTAGGCGAGCGCGATTCGCGCTGTCGACGAGGTGACCGGGACCTCCGGAAGGTCTCCCAGCGTCTCGGGCCACGATGGTACCGATCCCGGTACGATGGTCGATAAGAGGCCGGGCGCTCTCTCCATTCAGATTCCCTCGCGTACCTGGCCACGTAGGACGCCGAGGTGTATCTGGAGGCAGACGAGCGAGGTTGTTCCTCTCTTGTCTCCCTAGGAGGCGGCGAGGCCACCGGACGCTTGGAAGAGCGGGACCGGGACCGGAAGGAGGTCGAACGCCGCTCCGGAGAAGCAGAGGGCTCTCTCTGCTGCAGGTCGGCCGACCTGCGACGGCTAGGAGGGCGGTGGCGCTCCTCCACCAGGGTTGGAGGGTCTGCCACAGGCGAGTCCGGGCGCTGTTGGGGAACGTCCTCGATCTCATCGTCCGAGAGATCGACGGACTCGCCTCGCCCTTTGGAAGGCTGTTGGGTAGGAGGAGGAGTAGGAGGTTGAACGTCCCCAGCCGGGGAGCGCTTCTTCTCCTTCTTCTTCTTATTCTTCTCCTTCTCCTTGCCCTTGCCTCCGTCCGGAGCAGGGCGCTTTTTAGCAGGCGTCTCCGTCAGGGGAGCCTCAGCCTTCCTCGCCGTCGAGGATCCTTTCGCTGACTTGGCAGCCGCCGACAGCTTCGGGATCCTCGGTAACGCCGAGATCGGCGTTTTCGCCGTACCGAGCCCGATACCGACGAGGTGGACAGAACGGCAGCCGCCGATACCGTCGATGGCGTGGTCGTCTTCTTGTCGGCCATCTTGGAAGTGGAGGTCTCGTCTATCGCCCGCAGAGACTGTTCCCAACAATAAGACTTAAGTCTCGCGGACCGGTTGCGGAGAGTTTGGGGAGTAAAATCCCGGCAAATTGGGCAAGTCCGAATGTTGTGGGACTCACCCAAACAGAAAAGACACTCCTTGTGGCTGTCGTTGAGGGCAACTTTGCGCCCGCAGGACACGCACTTCTTGAAGAGCGCGGACATAAGACGAAGAACGCCAAACTGCGAAAATCCGAAAGACCAAAAGCCGAAGGGGGAGTCCGAAAGAGAGGTCAGAGACAGTCCAAAAGTCCGTAAAACCGTGAAAACAGCAAGCCAAGCACAAAAGTGAGAGGAACAAACCAAAGAACCTTCCGTACGCGACGGCGGACGAGAAAGAACTGAGGAGAGACCATTGCTCGGCGGGAGGAGCATGCGCAGTACCGGCGTGGGGGAGGGGTTCCCGCCAAGCGAACAAGCTCTAGAAGTTTCCGAACGCTACCGCACAGGCGCTAAAGCTCCTAGTGTATGAAGGCACAGAGACCACGAAGAAGAATTTCCAATATAAGTAACTACAGTTAGGAAACAGGACTGAACCATGGATTCATGAGTTTGGAATTTCAAGACTCCCCTTCCTTTCTCCACTGACTGCTTCCAGGGACAGTTTATGTATGGGATCCTTTTGGATCTCAGGGGGACCCGTGACCTCCTCTAGGAGCTGCCCAGTTCTCTGTCTGGTTCCCAAGTCTTTACACGTCAGAGGTGTACAATTTCATTTTTTTCTCGGCAGGCATTTGAAGTGGAATCAAGCACAAAAGCAAAGGATTTCTGCCAGAACATCTCCAACCGGTTGCTACTGAAGTCATCGGAGGGCTTCAGCCTCTTTGTAAAAATCTCTGACAAGGTGAGTAAGAAGCCTGGACTTCATAGGTTGTTGTGGATTTTCTGGGCTTTGAGGCCATGTTCTGTTAGTATTTTCTCCTGATGTTTCACCTGCATCTGTGGCTGGCATCTTCAGAGGAACTGGTGGCATGGAAGTGAGACAGAGTATATATAGTGTAGTCCCCAGGTGGGTGGGAGCAATTTGCATTTTTGTGTATATATACTTGTGTAACCTGGGTTCAGCAGTTTTCTGGTGTGCAAAGCGCAGTTCTATGCATGCCCAGTCATGAATATACAGAAGTTTCCCAGGCTGGTAATCAGAGCTCATTTCTAGGCTAGATTTCCCTCAGCAATTAAGCAGAACTTACTTCCATACAAGTTTCCTGGTCTACAAAGCACAGTTCAGTTCCACATAATAACTTTTTGGACTGCAAAGCACAGCTCCATCCAACAGCTTTCCAGTCATAGAATCATAGAATCTTAGAGATGGAAAGGGCCACAAGGGTCATCTAGTCTAATCCCCCCCAAGGAGGATCACTCAGCTAAAGTACTCCTGAAAGATGACCCTCCAGCCTCAGATTAAAGACTTCCAAAGATGGAGAGTCCACTGACCTCTGAGACAGTGTGTTTCACTATTGAACAGCTCTTACAGAGCAAAAGTTCTTCTGAATGTTTAGGTGAAATCTCTTTTCTTGTTAATTGAATCCATTGCTTCAAGTTCTAGTCTCTGGAACAACAGAAAACAAGCTGGCTCCATCTTCTACATGCAATCTCTTCAGATATTTAAAGATAGCTATCATGTCACCTTTCAGTTTTCTCTTCTGCAAGTTACAGCTCCCTGTGTTGTTCCTCATAAACTTGGTTTCCAGACGTTTGATCACCTCAGTCATCCTTCTCTGGACATGTCCCAGCTTGTCAGTATCTTTCTTGAAATATGGTGCCCAGAACTGGACACAGTATTCCAGGTGAGGTGTTTAAGCACCCTCTTGTGTCCAGTCACCTAGCTGCCTTGTATCCCATTTCGGAGAAAGGCAGGGTATAAATTAAATAAATAAATAATGTCACTGATGTCATGCAGAGGAAGGACTTAGGCTAGATGACAACCACAGTGGGTAGGAGTTTCCACATCAGACTGGCCAAGAGTTTCCTTCAAATTTGTCATTCTCTCAGGACGCATGGCTCCTGTCATAAGTATTTGCTGCATGTGTGTTAGAATGTATATTAGAATAGATCAGTTAGCTTAGGCATTGCCAGAGTCAGCTAGAGCGCCATCAATTGCCAGCTGTTGGTTGCAATTACATGTCCATTTGAAGCTTGTTAGTGCATTCCAGGGTATCAAATGGCTAATTTCTTTATTGCTTGCTGATAGAATTCATCCAGTCAAAGGCGAGAAGATTGGGGAGCAGGAACGAAAGTGTCAAAAGATGTTTGTGAGAACCGGAAATGCTCATGCATAAGAAGGCAGGAACTTGTTCTAGCCTCAAGGATGAAAGATGTGTAAACAACTGGGGGTCTGGGAAAATGTTTGGAATGGTGGGATGATGTGAGATTTATGGGTCTCTCCAATCACAGCTTTGCACACATAAATTTGTATGGAAAGGTATAAAACCTGTATCTATTATGTACACTTTAGTCTCAGCAACTTTGAATGAAGTGTGCTGTGTCACTAGTTTTACTACAGATACACACTGCTATTTAACTCTGAGTGAAGTTTGTGGAATACAAGTTATCCAGGACAAGACAGATTCATATTCTCAGATTGGCTACCCTTCTAGTCTAGAAATAACTCTTCTGTGGAGATTTGCCAAAGCCATAGCATGAGCATTTCCCCAGAGCAGCGCGATGCAGCAACCATACAATTCATAGCACCCTGGCATTAGGACTCACAGAATTGCAGGTTCTCTTGTCATTGTATTTTACTTGTTGTTGTTACTAACACTATGCATTCTTCCAGGTCATCAGTGTACCTGAAGGGGACTTCTTCTTTGATTTTGTCAGGCATCTAACCGATTGGATCAAGAAAGCCAGACCAGCAAAAGATGGTAAATGCCATGACATTTCCCATCTTCTCAGTCTTGTTTTGATTCCATACAACTGATTTGAGTCCTGAAAGGGAAGCTGGTTTGGTCACCCCTCCATCTCTGCTCTCCTTTCACTGGCAGGCAAAGACCTTTTATTTACACAGATTTTTGCCCATGAACTGGAGGCTGCAGAAAGGTCTTTTAATGAGTGGTGGAAGATTGCTGTACTTTCATTCTCATTGCTATGTTCTGTATGTTTTCAAGGTTTTTAGTGTTAGCTTTGTTTTTACTAGGATGGTTTATTTGGTATTTTTAAACTGTTTTTGGTTTTATGATTAAGTTTTGGCTGTATTTTAGATTAATCTGTGCTGTGAATTTGGGTTCCCTATTGAAAGAAAGGCAGGATATGTACAATTAATTAATTGATTGATTAATTAATGGTAGTGTAGTGATTTGATTTGAGAGCCAGTGTGGGCTAGTGGTTTGAACATTGGACTATGATCCTGGAGATCAAGGTTTGGTTCCTCACTCAGCCATGGAAACCCACTGGGTGACCTTGGATGTGTCACATATTCTCAGCCCGAGAAAACCCTATGATCAGTTTACCTTAGGGCAGGGATGTCAAACTCAATTTCATCTTGGGTTGCATCAGCATTACGGTTGCCCTCAAAGGGCCAGCTGTATCTGTAAGACTGTATAAATGTATCTGTTCTTTTATCATATGAAATCATTGCCTCTGCATTCAATTATTACTGGTTTTTAAATTGCCTTTCCTCTGCATCAACTTTTCTTTTCTTGGAGATTTTGGAGCTATTAGATCATAGTTTATGGTCCCTATACCTCTATAAAGTGACATAGAATTGGTCAGTATATCCAAAGCGCACCTCTTTCAGCTCCCCAGCCCCTCTCTGGGCCTTTTTCTGCCCTCTTCCCCAGCCACAACTGTGGGAGAGGTGTGAGGCCCACATGAAATGGCCTGGTGGGCCGGATTTGGCCTGTGTGCCTTGTGTTTGACAAGTGTGCCTTAGGGTCACCTTAAGTCAGAAATGACTTGAAGGCACACAACAATGGCAATGAGACAGTGATTGGAAATATCTATGCGTACCTTCCTGGAAGTCCAGATTAATTCTCTGGTATCCCAGTTTCTCAGCTACTTTTAAATTGTCCCAGTTTTTCTCTCCTCCTCTTCCCTTACCCCTTTGTCTTTGGCTTACTTCCATTGCTGCCAAGTGAGCTCAAAAGTGCAAATATAGCTCTCATTCAGTTAACTCAGCAAGGGGATAAGAAGGAGGGAAATTTTGCTCTTCCCAAGAGGTAGAGGCAAAAGCAAACTGCTGCGACCTCTCCTAGTTTGTATGTTCATCATTAATCATCTTTCCTGTCCTTTGCCATCTGATGTTAGTTGGGTACATGGTGTCCTGGTTTTCATCTGAGAAATGTCGGAGGGCATGCCGGTGTATATAAAGATTGAATACTCTTGCTAGGCTTGGGCTAGAACCCTTCTCCTTGTTATGCTATCCTTCAGTATGCAGGGATTTTTGTGTTTGTTTGGAGGAACATGTCATCGTGTGAGAAAGACCCCGCTCCATCTTAATCCTGTGGTACAACTGAACCCACTTTTACTTATCTCAGGTGGTGCTAAATCATAATTCTATGCAATAAATATTCCAGCACACAATGCACAAATCATGTCTAACGTAATGTTACAATTCTTTATTGGGCAGGGATAGTGCCTTCTCTCACATACCAAGTGTTCTTCATGAAAAAGTTGTGGACAAACACTGTGCCTGGAAAGGATTCAATGGCTGACTCCATCTTCCACTACTATCAGGTACTCCCCAGATGTCCAGCATTAACGAACAGAAGAACTCTTCAAACCATGTAACATACAAAACTAGATTAAAATGCAGCCATACAAATATACCAATTCAAAATTCATAGCTTAAAATTGATTGGGTAGGCCTGTCGGAAGAGAAAGGTCTTTAATACTTTTTAAAATTCAGACAGTATGTTAAGGTGTCAAATCTCTTCCAACAGGTCATTCCACAATTTAGATGTGGCTAGTGAAAATGTTCTCTATGTGACCATTGCCAGCAGAAGCATATCTAGGATGGGGCAACTGGGGCGCATGCCCTGGGCGCCAATGCCAGGGGAGCGCAAAAATCGGAACCCCCCTCAACCCTCCTGCCTGGGCCTGGCTTGCCGCCACTCCCCCTCTACCCTTGCTGGGGTCCTTCCTGACCCAGTGGGAAGGGGGTAGGGGTGGCAGCAGCAGCAGCAGCTCTCTCACTTGCCACCAGCCCTCCGCCCACTGCCAGAGTCCTTCCTGGCCCAATGCAGGGGAGCCGTGGTGGTAGCACCTAGAGGAGCAACTTCTACACTTGCCCTAGGTGCTGGTGAGCCTAGATATGCCACTGGTTGCCAGTCTAAACCTGGTCGGTTTAAGTAAATGGTCCCCAGAGGTCCTGAGTGTATAGTACAGATTGCATAGGAGGAGGTGATCCTGCAGGTAACCTGGATCCAAACCATGTAGGACTTTAAAGGCAATAACCGAGACTTTGTACATTGCCCAGAAACTAATTGGCAGCCACTGGATGGATTCAAATGGCAAAAAAGAAATTCCAGCTAAACATTAGTAAGAACTTCTTTACTGTAAGAACTGTTTGACAGTGCCAGGATTAGGAGGTAGATTCTCCTCCTTGGAGGTTTTTAAACAGAGGTTGAATGGGTTGTAGTCCAGGAGTTTCAGGAGTGCTGTAGTTGTGTATTCTTGCTTGGCAGTGAGTTAGGCTAGATGGCCTTTGTGGTCCCTTCCAACTCTAAAGTTCTGTTAGTCTAGATCCGTTCAGTCAATTGCTGAATAATGAATCAATAGTAGGTCAATCCAATTGATTCAGTGGATCTTCTCTAGTTGGCCAAGGGTGGAGCTGTGTCCCCAGCACTGTCCAGCTGCCATTCACAGCTGGGAAAGAGCATAGCACCAGGAGGTACTGGATACCTCTTTGCACAATGCTCAGAAGAGTGCCTATGCATTTTCCGACAGGTTCCTCCAGAAGTAATGAAAGAAGACACCCTTGCCTTCCATTTCCTAAAACAAAGCAAATAAGTTATCAGGAAACACACTACAACAGAAGCATCTACTTTTTGCTCTTGTGATATTGCAGCATGCTTCCTCTCTCTCCCTCCCCCTTTATGGCACAGGAATTACCAAAGTACCTTCGTGGCTACCATAAATGCAGCCGGGAAGAAGTCCTTCAGCTGGGAGCCCTGATTTATAGGGTGAAATTTGAAGACGACAAGTCCTATTTCCCCAGCATCCCCAAACTCCTCAAGGAGCTGGTACCTGAGCCTCTCATCCGGCAGCTGTCTCCTGATGACTGGAAGAGGGTAAGTTTGCTCCATCACGATGCAGTCCTTAAGTTTGTAACAGAGATCTGTTGGTGCTCCAGCAGCCTCTAATAAACAGAGCTCAGGAAAGTTAGTCTGTTCAACTACAACTTCCAGAATTCTCCAGCAAATATGCCCGGGGGGATTCTAAAAGCTGTAATCCAAAGAAGTAGTTTTTCTGAACAGACACAACTTTTCTCAGACAGTAACTTAGCAGTTTAAATACAGAAGTCAACTGAGACTTACAACCTTTGGTCAGAATCTTGTTGGTGAATTGTATTGATTTTGCAGAGTCATTCAGTGATGGCAAGGAAAAACAGACAAAGACCTCTTCTAGATGGGGCAAATGTGTCAGTAGATTGTGATATTTCTAGCTGTAGTTCCCCAGTTCTTTAAAATATCCAAATGATAACTGGCATCCTGTCAGTTATGATGGTGTAAATCAGACTTGAAACCATGTAGCTGTTCCCCATTCACAATTACAATCACAGTACTGTTGCCTCTGAAGGAAACCCACCTTAAAACTCAGCCAGGTATCCTGAGCAACAGAGATCTGCAATGCTGATGAGTTGGGGGGGGGTTCAGGATGATGTGACCAGCCCCTCCCACCAGTGAGCAATGGTGCACAAAGTGGAAACTGGGGACTTTCACAATTCTTTGTAACACTGTTGGCTACTGGTGAGAGGGAACTGGTCACACCATCATGCAACACCTCACTCACCAGCACTGCAGATCTCTGTCACTTGGTGGGTGGCTTTTGGGGATCAGACCAGTAGATGAAGCTATGCCTCTGATGGAGGATCACAGCCAATGTTTTGATGTCCTGTGCTGTTTTCTAGCAATTCCTCCCACCAGCTGCAACATTTTATTCGAAGGAGGGGGTTTAATTTCAGGACATATTGATGGAGGAAATATAATTTGCTCGTCTCTCTCTCATCTCTCTCTCTCTCTCCTTTTTTAAAAAAATTTAGAATCGTGGTGCTATAGTTCATCAGTGAAATGATGCTTTTGCACTACAGCACTACAACTCTAAAAGAGAGAGAGAGTGAGAGAGAAGAAAGTTTGCCCTTCACAGCATAGGATCACCTCAGCAAACTATGCCTCATTTTAGAAATGCTTTTGAAGATTCTGGTGGAGACTCAAGGAATTGCTGCAAACAGGGCTCAAACAGACTGTAATAAATGGACCGAGATCAACAAAACTCGGCAAAACCCAATGAGTTTTATCTCAAGAAGTCACACTTCTTTAGACTGATTTGGAAGAATCCTTATTCCAGAAAAAATGGAGCAGCCTAGTTGTCCAGTGCCTGACTTCTTGCACACGTGCTGTTGTACCGCAGTCTTTTGCTTTCTGCCACCACTGCCACCTCTGCTGGTGTAATGGCAGAATCTGCTTGTGTAAAAAAAATAATTATTATTATAATCACTGCTTTTATTTCATGTGAGTAGAGAAATGTATGGAAGTCTCTAGGCAATAGCCCTTTCCTTGCTACACATCGTATTCACATGCACGTGCATCCAAACAAACATCGCAGACTGTTCAGCCACGTGCCACTCTCTCTTGCAGTCCATCGTGGCCTATTTCAACAAGCACGCAGGAAAAACGCGAGAAGAAGCCAAGCTTGCCTTCCTCAAGATCGTATTCAAGTGGCCTACGTTTGGATCTGCTTTCTTTGAAGTGAAGGTTGGGATACATGTTTGTTTCTTTTTCTGCTCTTATCTGGAGTTATTGGGGTGAAAGAGTTGTTGTTGTCATTGTTGCTGTTAATTGTAGTCCTTACATTCCAATAACTGGAGATGTTTGTGTGAATTTGCCTAAACAGCAAGGCCAACTCTTGCGTATCCACTAGGTTCCATGCCATTTTGCCAGCCACCCTTAACCTATCTATTGCTTTCCGCTCTGTGCAGCAAACAACTGATCCAAATTACCCAGAACTCCTCCTGATTGCCATCAACAAACATGGTGTCAGCCTCATCGATCGCAAAACCAAGGTCAGCTGGGTATCCTGTGTAGTTTCTGAAGAATGAGCGCTCTGCAGATCAGAGCAGGCTGATCAAAGAGCAAGAGGAGGGTGCGAGCTTGTTTTCTGCTGCTCCAGAGACTAGGACAAGAAGCAATGGATTCAAGCTGCAAGAAAAGAGATTTCACCTGAACTTCAGGAAGAACTTCCTGATGGTCAGAACTGTCCAACAGTGGAATGTGTGTTGCCTCAGAGGGTGGTGGAGTCTCCTTCTTTGGAGGTTTTTAAGCAGAGGCTGGATGGCCATCTGTTGGGATTGCTTTGATGTGGATTCCTGCATGGTAGGGGTTTGGACTGGATGACAACTGTGGTCTCTTCCAACACTTATGATTCTAAGAGGGGGTAGAGGGGAAGCAGAATTAAAACACCCAACCCTTCTTTTGATATCATGATGGTGTCTTATTATGTCTTAAGTGTCTTTTAACACTGTTTTTAGCTGTATAACCCTAAACTCCAGTAGATCATGGCAAACCTATTATTTTTGAGCTACAATTACCAGAATGGTGGCCAGAGGATTCTGGGAGTTGCAGCTTAGAAAAGTAACATTCCCTAGCTCTGGGCAGAATATTACACAGCACTGGAAAATGCAGCAGAAGGCATCACTCTTGAATGTCAATTTTAGGATTTTAAGTGTAAAACCTTTTAATTTAAAAATACATGTAAAAGTTTACTGTTGTTAAAATTTTACAGTTTAAGAAGAAATGGAAGAAAGAGACACTCCTGATGGCAAGGAAGGGTGTCCCAAATGTAGGTGAAGAGGCATTCTCCATTCTCTAACTGCATTCTCCATTTCCCTAGGACATTCTCATCACTCACCCCTTCACAAAGATCTCCAACTGGAGCAGTGGCAACACCTACTTCCACATTACCATTGGCAACTTGGTACGAGGAAGCAAACTGCTCTGTGAGACTTCATTGGTAAGGATTTCTCATGTGCAGCATTCATTTAAGCACACAAAAAAACACAGTTTCCAGAAAATGTATGGGGAGCTTGGGGCAGAAAATGGTCTTTTCACACAGCAACCTAATTTTGTACTAAAACCATGTATGTTTCTGGAAAGAGAGGTGTATTTTGCAAAGACATTGTGATATTTATTTGACAAAAAAACCATATCTTTGCTTTAAAAAAAAGTTTGTAGTAACACAGGTTTGGTGCAAGACCACTCACATTTTTGCACAAATCTGATTTTTGCACAAAAATACACAAGTGTTTTTGGAAACAGTAATTTTTGCAAACAAATGTGTTTTTCATGCACAATTTTTCCATTTTTATACAAGAAAATGCGTATTTCTACATAGGGTAATTCCCGCAGACACTTCAGGATCTGTATATACCAGGCAAAAAGTGCATGGAAATACTTACTTTCTTCCACGGTGGGGTGGAAAGTATAGAAATTATTTACTTTCCTATGAGAGGATGAAACAGTTAAAGATTCACATCCCTACATTCATGTCCCACCAAGGGTTCCTCCTATAAGAAAGTGATTGGCCACTGTATGAAGAAAAATGTTGGACTAGGTAGGTCTTTGGTCTGGTTCAACATGGCAGTATTCACATCTGAGCATATCACGCTGAGGTCCTTCCTTGTGTTGCTAAGTTGATACGAGGGAAGTGGCTGGTAGGCAACTGGATGTTGTGGCAGAGATGCCATGTTGTGTTGGGGAAGGAGGAGACTGTGTTACCCCAAAACATAGGTGCCACAAGGGCCACCTGCTATGCCAAATATCTCCTTGCAAAAGTAGGGAATGAATTACCTGAAAGAGGAGGCTTGCAAGAGGGGGGTAATTTAACGAGACCTTTTCTACCAATGTTTACAGGCTCACGCAGGAAAAGAACCAGCCAGAGATTCAAAAAATAGCTAAAAATGTGTTTTTATTGGGGGAATTCACTCATGTATGCACACAAAATACAAACAGTCAAACATTCACACAAGAGCTAACTGAAGGAGAAAGAGAGAGAAAAAATTATGGATACAGAGGTTGAGGGTTTTTTTGAGGGGGGTTATAATTACCAGTCCAGAAGAGTAATGAAGAGCTGAAATGTAGCTTGGCTTAGGTAGGACCTAAGGAGAATTCTTGTTCAGAAGCCAGATGGACAGGGTGATTGGTAGACCTTTGAGAGACTTAACTGGGCATCCTGAAATGAGGGGTATTTGTACCCAAAAAATAGCCCATGGCGGTGGAAGATATGTGCAGTTCCAGGTGTGGAACAATGGGAGTTGCAGCACAGACAATGGACTATTAACTTACTAGGGTTCACAGTGTTTGGATGACAAAGACATAATGTGTGTTGTAATAGCTGTCTATTGTGTGTGCCATGAGGTAAGAGGAAGGAGTCCAGGTGCTCAGGGGGTGGCTGTCGGTTAATCAGTGTCCTAATGGGCTTCTCACAATTGTGTTCCCTGGGAAAACTCCAGCTTCTGCTTAAGCCTATTATCCAGAGGAATGGCATTTATTTGCCTGACAAATGACTTAGGCCATTTCCGCACGAGACTGTTATAGCACTAGGATTCCACTTTCAACATCCTATGGAATCCTGGGGTTTCCAGCTGGCCCCTCCCGAAACTGCAAACCCCAGGATTCCATAGGATGTTGAAAGTGGAATCCTAGCGCTATAACAGTCTCGTGCGGAAATGGCCTTAGTCTTACCTGGAGGTTGTTTAGGTTGACCTGCCTCTCTTGTTTACAGTCAGTTTTCTTCCCTTGCTCAGTTTGACCTCTTGGTCACCCTCCCAGGCTTGATTTTGATATCAGAACCAATTAACACAGCTGCCGATTCAATATGGTGCCAATTAGATATGGTGCCCATCCAAACCATACTGATATCAGGGACCCCCAAAGCAGGACCTTACAACTGAGTCGATGAGTGTGCTGATCTTCTCATTGTCACCTTTTCTGCCAGGGCTACAAGATGGATGATCTCTTGACCTCCTACATCAGCCAGATGCTGACAGCGATGAGTAAACAAAGAAGCGCAAAAGGCAGCAAGTGAACTGAGAGCAACCACTGGCCGATGGCTCTGGCCCTGCTCTGCCAGCTGAGGGCTGTGGGTTACCCCTGCAGTTGGGGGAAGACCTTCTCCACCCACGTGTGGAAGATGAGCCGGACTCCTTCGGAAAGCATGTCAGACTCTGATTCTGAGGACTGCGGGCTGACATCCCCGTCAAGTGAGGATGACTATCTGTGAGAACAGCCTTTCATTTTACACGAACAAACACACACACATTTTTTTTCCTCTCTTGTTCTGGATTTAAACCTCAACGCTTCGTTCGGACCATGGTACAGCAAAACTCCAGTGTGGTTGTTTTTAATATGGAACCAAAATGGAAGGAATTGTCAAGGACTCTATGTGGAAAGGCTTCGCACTGCTTCTTTTAAGGTCTTTCAAAACAGAATTATTAACAAAGAGATTTACGAACCAAGCCACTGTGCTAGAAATGGGAGAATCTCATTAAAATCTGCTGGGTTCAGGGAACTGAGCTTTTTTTTTGAGAGAGAGAGAAGGAAACACTGTCTTTTTTCTTTTTTAATTCCTTTTTCAGATACAACATTTAAGAGGCTGAGGAAAAGATGTACATTTCATACATAAAAAGGAAAGGAAAAAGAAAAATGCTTAGTCCCGATTGATCACGAAACATGTAACATATATGGGCCACAAAGCTTAAATGTGCAATAGCTGACCTTATTTAAGGAGGTTTGGTTTTACAGTGTTTTTTAAAAAAATTCTTACTCCTTTTATTTATTTAACATAGGGTGGGGAAAATGGCTTTTCTCAACTGAGAAAAAAATTGGAGAGATCATTTCAGAGAAGGGGTGGGGTTGGTTTTGACAGATCCAGCTCCTCTTCTGAAGGAAAGATAATAAAAAGATCTGATCAGGGGATTCATTTTTGAGCAGGTAAGTTTAACATCTTGCCCAAAGTTTTCCTGTCTTGATTCTTGGGTTGCTGGGGAGAGCGAACAGTGAAAACAGGATTCTCTGGAGGTTTCTTCCAGTTAAGAGGCTGGTGGAGAACTACCCAGCCTATCATGATAGACTGAACAATAATCATAAAGAAAATTGTGTTTAATGTGTTAATTCGCTCCCTTTCCCAGAAGGCAAAAGTTGCATTCTTGGGCTGAAGCAAATTCTTGGAGAAGGGGGAATCTCTGCTACTGTTCTTTTGAAATTTAAATTGGCAAAGAGATGTAAGTAGAAGTCCTTCTGATTTGAATTTCCAGTTATGGTTTTGGTGAGTTTTAGGGGGAAGAGCAGAGAGGAATGAAAGCATTGTTAAGTTAATAAAACATTTGTATCTTCCATTTGGTCCACAAGAGAGGTAAAGACATGAGGCCTTCCTTCTAAAGCAATCTTTGCTGACCAGTTCAAAGAATAAATTTGAACAGTAAAGTGGAGTTCTAAGAGAAAAGTTTCAATGGAAAAATTTGGTCATCTTGAATTGCAAAACTAGTATTTCCATTCTGTCCTCTGCTCAAAGCAACCTTTTGTACTTCTAAAGCAGAGGTGGGAAATTCAACATGGAAGAGGTGCATTTTTTTCCCCTGTACTAGGCTACACGACTGCATTTTTGGCCAGCATCACCTGAAAATGCACCGCAGAGGTGATCAGGAATCTAGTTTTGGTCTACACTTCCCTTTTTTAAAGAACTGATTTTTGACCATTTCAGTAAGTGTGAGAAGTTGTGGGTTTTTTGTTTTTTTTTAAAGGGTACTGTCATTCCAAATGTATTAGGTGATCTTCTTTCCTGATTTTTTTAATGGTCTTGGAGGAAGAGACTTGTGGCCACAAATAAAAGGTTGGAGGCTACATGCAGATCATAGACAGCATTTTCTCCCACCCTTCCTCTAAATCAATTTGTTGCTCCCTGGAAACCACCTAAATTTGGGAATCTGGAGACTGTGGAATATATTTCCAAAGTGGGAATTTCTCATTGGCAACCCCCCACCCCACACTGAATGAAAGTACATAGGTGCACAGTTGGAAGCATACACATTCATAGACTCATGAATTTCCAAAGCCAGGGCTTTCAATTCATTATGCATCTGGGTTCATTTCCGCACTAAACTGTTATAGCGCTATCATTCCACTTTCAACATCCTATGGAATCCTGGGGTTTGCGGTTTCGGGAGGGGCTGGCTGGCCCCTCCCAGAACCGCAAACCCCAGGATTCCATAGGATGTTGAAAGTGGAATGATAGCGCTATAACAGTCTAGTGCGGAAATGGCTCGAGACACACCAAACTGCATCCAACCAAGTCAGTCTTTTTTCTGAGGTGCCTGTCCACAACTAGAATCTCTAATCACTTGCAGGATTCCTTCTTGGCGTGGTGACTGACAAGGGCAGGGGGAAGCCAATCAGGCCTGGTTGTTGACACCACATTTGTGCCACTTGTACCCTTTGGCTCATGCTGTGCAACGTCCAGTGTTGGCCTACATCCCAACTTGTCTTACTGCATAAATTCATCTTTTTTGTGTGTGCGTTGCATTGTTTTCAAAGTCATTTTTGGGAAGGATTGGGTCCAGCTAATGTGCTGCATTTTGTGTGTCTGCCTCTGTTTGTTGTGTTCATACATGAGAAGTAATGCAGAATGGTTGGTGTTGTGGAACATTCCAATTAAAGGAAAACGTTTCAACGAAGAAAAAAAACCAGAGAGAATGCTTATAACACGTGCAAGAAATCAGACATTATTTTGCAGGTATGTTTCTGCTATTTGGACTGAAATGTCAGCTTATGCATAATGAATAAGATGCAACATCAGGGTTTACGCAACTGATCTACACACACAGAGAGAGAGGTATGCACTAATTGTGCTATGCAACTTTTGTACTAGATAGTAGTGTTTCACAACTGAGTGCACAGCCAGCTGTGTAGAACCACAGCGTTAAACCGCAATGCCAGTGTTCTTTGTCGGAAAAATAGTCCAACCAGTTCTGAGGGAACTTACACATCTGTAAGAGAGCAACACAATTCTGGCCACTAAGAGTTGGACTTGGATACAAGTATGAGTTTTTTTCAGTAGTCCACATTTTCACGTTCAAAATATGAGACTGTTTTGCTGGGCTGTGCAAGAGCAGCATGAGATCAAAGGCCAATCTACTCCAAAAGACTGTTCCCACTGTGGTCAACAAGGTACCTCTGGAAAGGCTACAGAAGTGCATTAAAAGCTGATCTTGCCGTAGTATTTTCCATGTTTCATACAAGGAAGGGGCTACAGAACTTATACTGAGCCTGTGGGGCAACAAGTTGTAGATACTGGAATGAATGTTGGTCTCATACCCCACTTGTAAGCTTCCCACAGGCATTTTGTGGGCCAGTGCGGGGGAGAAGGTAAGTGGTCTAGACAGGTGTTTGATCTGACCCACTGGGGCTCTTCCTAGATCCCACAAACCCTGCCTGGCTCCTGGCTGTCCTCAAGAGGAAGGGTTTCCTTTTTACTCATGTACTTTGCCTGGGCAAGTATCAGCTGGAACTGCGTCGGTAACATACATTCATGCAACTCAAGGTTACCTATATACGTCTTTTTTTGATGTTGCATAAGGAAATAACTTGTACCTCCTTGTGCAGTATTCACATATATCCACTCCAAGGAAGTGTCCAAGCCCCGGAGGCATTGCCACAGCTGTTTAAATGGTGAGAGGCCTGGAAGCCATGCCCTGTGAGGATAGACTTAGAGAGCTGGGTATGTTTAGTCTGCAGAAGAGGAGGTTAAGAGGGGACATGATAGTCATGTTTAAATATTTGAAGGGATGCCACGTAGAGGAAGGAGGGGCCTTGTTTTCTGCTGCTCCCGAGACCAGGACAAGGAGCAATGGATTCAAGCTGCAGGAAAGGAGATTCCACCTGAACCTCAGGAAGAACTTCCTGACAGTCAGGGCTGTCCAGCAGTGGAATCTGCTGCCTCGGAGTGTAGTGGCGGCTCCTTCCTTGGAGGTTTTTAAGCAGAGGCTTGATGGCCATCTGTCGGGATTGATTTGAGAGTGTTCCTGCATGGCAGGGGGTTGGACTGGATGGCGTGTGTGGTCTCTTCCAACTCTGAATTTCTATGATTCTATGACCAGGCAGTACCCACCGTGTCTGCAGTTCTGTAGCTAAAGGAGAAAATTTGAGGCTGTTGCTCAGGATCTCAAGCAACTCCAGTGAGCTGAGGCTGCCCTCACAGATCTCCAGTGAGTCCCTGGAGATCCAGGAGAGTGACATCAGAACTGTACCTGGGAGCAGTGTTGGCTGGCCAGCCCCTTCTGGCTAGTAAATGGCTGCAGCAAATGCACACACAGAAATCTGGATACAGGCAGGAGCAGCATGCATCTGTCCTCGCAGGGTATTATGTTCTACACATCCTGATGTAGGATTGTGGCCATGGTCTTTAGTAGCTCTGACTTCTGACTCAAACTCTCAGGCCATTTCCACAGTAGACTGTTAATAGCGTATTATACCACTTTCAACCTCCTATGGAATCTGCAGTTTGCAGTTTAGGGAGCGGCCAGCTGGCCCCTCCCTAAACTGCAAACCCCAGGATTCCATAGGACGTTGAAAGTGGTATAATAGTGGTATAACAGTCTACTGTGGAAATGGTCTCAGTTTCAATGTTTGGCTCAGGTCCTGACTCCCAGATCTTACTTTGACATGATGTGGGATCATGGCCATAGTCTTTAGTAACTTTGATTTCTGGTTTGAATTCTTGGGAGTTTATCATAAAAGGCAGGTAAATAGCAATTAGAGAAGGATAATAGTGTCTTTCGCTGGGATTTAATACATTTCCTTGTTCCTCTTCTGTTGTTCTCCCAGTGGGAGGCCATTTAAAAGGTGTTTCTTTTATTAACGCACAAAAATGTGTTAATGACTTCCTTTGGACAAGAAACACTTTCCAAATGTTCTCCCGTTGGGAAGACAACCAAAGAGGAACAACTTTGTGTGGGTCCCAAACTTGGGAGAAAGGCAACTTAGAAATACAATAAATAAATAAGTCTCAGCCAAAGACACTGGCCATTTCTGCATTAGGCTGTTATAGCGCGATGACTCCACTTTCAACCTCCTATGGAATCCTGGGGTTGCAGTTTAGGGAGGGGCCAGCTGCAAACCCCAGGATTCCATAGGAGGTTGAAAGTGGAATCATCGCGCTATAACAGCCTAGTGCGGAAAGCCGGGCTATTAGCCTGCTGTAATTGCGACTTACCTGCTTCGTGTGATAAACTCCTTGGTTTCAACATTTGGCTCAAGTCTTGACTCCTGGATCCCATCTGCTAAGGTCTGACACTGGTTGTCCTCGCAACACGTGTTGCAATGGTGCCTTGGTTTTTTTTCTCTGTCACCTTACCAAAAAAAAAAAAAGATAGGGAACATTTTATTTTCCTCCGTGCATTTCTTTTTGTATATACATGTTAAGAATCAATTTCTTAAAAAATACATAGTTAAAATCCATTTTTTTAAAAAGACTTCGTATGCAGGGAATAATCCATGCGTGGAACAGGATTAGCTGCAGGGTTTTTTTCCACCAACCCACTGCACGCCTTCTCTTGAGACATCCTCCACTAGTAACTCCCACAGGTTAAGGGACCCTTCAGTTTATACGGGGCGGCTGGCACATGTAAGTATACTTTCCCAAAATCTCTTCTTGGCGAGAGTCATATGACTGGAGTCAATTTCTGAAAGGCTGGAAGATAGACTGCTTTTTTTCAAGTAGATTCCAAAGACCAGCCCAATGAGACACTAGTACACGATGATGAGAAATACCCAGATGAAATCCATCCACATTTTCCAGCTAAAAACATGGGGAAGTCTCCATGCCTCTTAATCATGAAAGACAGAGATTCTTTGATCTTCTGCTGAAAGTAGGCAGGAAAATCCAAGCCATGAAAAATCAAACAAGGTCCATGGGAATCCAAGCAGTTTCTGATCTCTCTAGACAATTAATTCCACGTATATTCTGATCTGTAGTTTTCCAGAGGGACAAGGTCATGAATGGAAAACAATCTTCTGCTTAGATGATGGAACCATCTATGCCAGTCTTCTAGGCTACTGTCGTCATTGTATCAGATTCTGAAAATATATGAGGATGAAAAGTTGACTTTTTTGACCTGGACTGAATACTGAGAACAAGCAAACCACTTCCCCAAACAGAGGCATGCAGATGTATTAGGTTCCTTTGAAAATCTTAAATTATTTATTATTATTTATTCATTTTGCAAATTTTATATAGCATTTCACAAGTGGAATTTAACTGAAATGGTGTACAAAACATTATTCACATGCATATATACAAAAGCAATATAAAAATTGCTGACAACTATCAGTTTCATTATGCTTATATCCAAAATAGTAAAACAGCAATATATTTGGTCAAGAAAAGTCTGAGTGAAGACAAGATTTTCTAATATGCATGTAAGTTGCTCAGTGCATGTTTTAATTCCAGAAGACATTCAAAAAGACAGGGGCAGCTTCACAGACTGCCTTCTTTTAAGCAGCCCCCATTTTGATCAAAAGAGTATCTGACACCAAGGAGGGTCTCCTCCTTGGTTTAGGGTCATGTATGCTAGAACTGCCATTAACCCCTTAGATCTGGCCTAGTAAAATACAAGCAGCTAGTACAAAACTTTCCATATAGGTTTTACTATTAGTAATAGGTTGGTTAATGCAGCCACTAAGCCACTTTATTTTGCAAATTTTGAATCCCACCTTGGAGTAAAGTGGATACAAACAAAGGAAAAGAGAACAGCAGCAAAATAGAATTTTGCACCAGCTGCAGCTTCTAAATTAGCCGGAACAGCAGTGCATTATAGAAGTCCAGTCTTGAATTTAATGGTACAATTACCACTGTCACAAAATTACACTATTTTAGGAACAGCCTACAGCTGGTGTAGCTAAGATTAAGAAGGCTGTATCAACTGATATCACCTCCTCTTTGAGTGATAATGTTGAACTCAGGAATACTCACTCCCAAGCTATGGACCTGTTATTAAAGGGGAATTGCAGCCCTATACAAATGGATTCTTGATCAAAGACTCAGAGCTGAGAACCCCTTGCTCCTAAGGCATCTGAATTGCTAAGACCGAGGCCATTTCCACACTACACTGTTATAGTGGTATTATTCCACTTTCAGCATCCTGTGGGATTCTGGGGTTTGTAGTTTCCTGAGGCTAAAGAACTCTCTAGCTGAGAATTCTAAATGCCCCTCCCTCAACTCCAAACCCCAGTTTACCGTAGGAGGTTGAAAGTGGAATAATAGCACTAAAACAGTGTAGTGCAGAAATGGCTTTAGCCTCAGTTTCCTGCCCATATTCAATCCCTTCCTGTGCCAGGCCCTGATTGAGGACCTGTACAGCCATACCTGATTCAGATGTTCCAAAGAAACAGACCTGGTGGACATCAACATACTGATGTTACCAGGTTTCCAATGACTACATCCAGAACCTTCATCTAGAAATATTTTAAATCTGTTATATATGCATAAAGCTATCCCCTCAGTATTCGTTAATGAACAAGCGTATTGTATCACCCAAGTCAGATGTTACAAGAAAATAGGGTTAGTTTACTGCTAATAAATGGCTCTTTGGCTTCTGTATTCTGTCTTCCCTTTCAGTCCTCTTTTGTGCCAGAAAATGACATCAGAAATTTTGTCTTTTAAAGCAAAGTTGGGCAAAGTGCAGCTTGTCTGCCTAACCCACCCCAACCTACAGCAAAAAAAAAAAAAAAAAAGGCTGATTCCAAAATATATTTGGCTTATAATATTTAGTTTGGGCTTATAGATCATACCTCCATGTCAAAAAGCTGCAACCCAAACAAAACTGGAAATGACCATCTGGGGACTTCCAGGTCAGTTTTTATCTATCTATCTATCTATCTATCTATCTATCTATCTATCTATCTATCCATCCATCAGTGCTGCTAACAACAAGTTGAGGGGCATATATTTGGAGCTGGAATAGTGTAGTCATTTGAATATTGGACTAGAACTGTGAGAAATCAGAGTGCAGATTGCTGCTCAACCATGGAAACTCACTGGATGACTTTGGGCAACTCATTATTATTATTATTATTATTATTATTATTATTATTATTATTATTATTATTATTATTATTATTTGTATCCCGCCTCTCCATATGGATTGAGGCGGCGAACAACTTACAAATAGCATGTATTTCGAAACATTTCTATACATGCCCCCAACAAGCTGGGTACTCATTTTACCGACCTGCAAAAGGATGGAAGGTTGAGTCAGCCTTGGAGCCCGGCAGGGTCGAACTCACAACCTTGTGGTTTGCAGTACTGGCATTTAACCACTGCGCCACCAGGGCTCCCTCAACCTCAGAGGAAGACAACGGCAAATGTACTCTGAACAAATCTTGCCAAGAAAAACCTATGATGGCTTTGTGTTAAAGTCGTCGTAATTCAGAAATAATGTGAAGGCACACACAAATACAACAATATTTGGCCCACAGTTCCACAAAAGGTATCCACCTCTGTTTTAAACTAACCACTGCTTCCTGTGATATCAATGGTTTGTTTAAACTATGGTTTGAGGATAAGCCAGGATTGGCAAGCACAATCTGTTTCTGAGTTGTTGTCACTATCCATAACAACTGTTCCTGAGCTGTGGCATCATGAGTAAATGGTTTGCTGAAAATCGGTAGCAAAAGCTTCTGTTCTTTCTCCTTTGTAAGAGAAGAGGGGAGTGGAAGAAAGGAGAATATTTGTATCTGACTCTCACTGGCTCATTCAAGTAGTTAGTGGGTTGTATCTTAACAGGAGTGCATTTGAAAATATTATTTTATTTTGTATATCCTGCCTTTCTCCCAGCATGGAATTCAAGATAATCAGAACATAGTACAAATACATGCATTGAAATGACATACAGTATCTAGCCTTTTTGACTTATAAATAAAGTTTGCATAGAATGCACAGTCATAATATTCAGTTCATGGACAGTTTACATGAAGTTGAATAATTCAGTAGTGCATTTTTATTTTATATTCATTGGTATTTTCTTATTCTGACAAGAAAAATCACATTCTAACTGAATTTATACATGAAGAATGTTGACCCAGGTTCATTTCATCGCCATCTAGGTCTAGCTGGCTGTCTGTCCTCAGCAGCAGCCATGGCCCTCAGACTGCATCTACAAAGTTCCCTAGTAGGGCAGGAAGGTGACAAACTGAGGACATCCACCACTGCCTCTGTGTACAGCTCTCCCATGTGGTGAACCAATAAACTACAGATGACAAATTAAGGCTGGCCCTGGACTGCCTCCATCTACCCAATCTGGCTACTGGATCCTCCTGGGCAAGAAGGACTAGAAGACGGTTTCTATTTCCTAACGTGCTTTGCTCAAGCTGGAGCAAGTCTAGGGGAGGGCAACCAAAATGATGAGAGGCCTGCAAGCCATGCCCTATGAGGATAGACTTAGAGAGCTGGGTATGTTTAGTCTGCAGAAGAGAAGGGTAAGAGGGGATATGATAGCCATGTTTAAATATTTGAAGGGATGCCATGTAGAGGAAGGAGAGGGCTTGTTTTCTGCTGCTCCAGAGACCAGGACAAGGCGCAATGGATTCAAGCTGCAGGAAAGGAGATCCCACCTGAGCCTCAGGAAGAACTTCCTGACAGCCAGGGCTGTCCGGCAGTGGAATATGCTGCCTCGGAGTGTAGTCGAGTCTCCTTCCTTGGAGGTTTTTAAGCAGAGGCTGGATGGCCATCTGTTGGGAGTGCTTTGAGGGTGTTCCTGCATGGCAGGGGGTTGGACTGGATGGCCTGTGTGGTCTCTTCCAACTCTACATTTCTATGATTCTATGATTCTGAGTTTCCTGAAACCTTGGTTATTCTTCAGTCATAATTTCTGGCTTAGCCTTTGGCTTACCTCTGACTGTTGGCCATAACCCAAGCCCTAAGAGTTTCTCCTCCTCATCCAGCAATCTCAACAGAGATAGATGTGACTGACCTGCCATCAAAAGGGCAGTCCCATGTCACACTTCCCTCTCCTTTTCTAGTAGGCATGTGCTCTCATGGCAATGGGTGGTATGAAGTCATCCTACAGTGGCATGACCCCAGGGAGAATAAGGCTCACCTCTTTTAAATGTGTTGAACGAGCCACTCTCAAGGGCCATGGTGCTCTTACCCGGACAGCTGTAGTTGCTCTGCTCTTTCCACCTGGAAGGAAGGGAAGCAGTCATTCTTCACGAATTAGTTGCACTCCAGTACCACTTGAAGTCCTCTATAAGTATTGTAACACCAGCCTACTTTGTGGAGCTGTCATAAGGATTGCTATAAAAATCCAGGAGGAGAATTAGGAACCCTTGAAATTTGCTACAGAAATGCACAGACATTTCTTATAGCTCAGGACACAGCAAACTGGGCTGGGGCCACTACGAGGACAAGAAAGCAGGAATCAATATGTTCAGATAGATGGATGGATGGATTGAGATAGATAGATAGATAGATAGATAGATAGATAGATAGATAGATAGATAGAGATACAGGCCATTTCCACACTACACTGTTATACCGCTATTGTTCCGCTTTCAACATCCTATGGAATCCTGGGGTTTGTAGTTTAGGAAGGGACATTTACAATTCTCAGCCAGAGAGCTCTTTGACCTTAGTAAACTACAAACCCCAGAATTCCACACGATGGTGAAAGTGGAATAATAGCACTATAACAGTGTACTGCAGAAATGGCCATAGATAGATATAGCTATAGATACGAATATAGATATAGATATAGATATGGGAGAGGGCTTTTAAAAACCATGACAAAAATGGGGTCCGGGATTACTCAGTGGCCTTCAGGAGCTACAGACTACTGCGTCTTGGTGAGGACATACGTGGCTAGTTGATTGCCTGCCTGGATAGCTAGTTAGACTCATTACAAGCACATTCCTGGCAGCAGAATTCAAAGGCATAGCCATGTAGATCAGTATACAAAGAGATCTTGTAGAACCTTTATTAAAACTAACTGAGAGAAAGAAGTTGGTAGCCAATGGCCATTTCCACACGAGGCGAGGGAATCGCTCCGTGCCGTTACTCACTGGATCTTCTGGCTCCTCCGTCTGGTCCAGGGTGAATCGGAGCAGTGCGAGGTCTTAGATCCGCACTGCTCCAGCTTCCAAAATGTCAGCTTCCGGTTGGTCGTGGGTCCCAACCAATCGCTGAAACTCGCCACGCCTAAAGCCCGCCCTCCTCAGATCGCAGGCTCGCATTGGTGCGAGCCTGCGAATCTGCACAAGAGAGCAGGAATGCAATAGCGTACTCCAGAAAAACGAGAAACCTCTTTTTTTCCGGTCTTTAAAAAGCACGCCGGAGGACCAGTTGGGAGCATTTCGGAGCGGACTGAGGTGTGGATCTCCAGTAAGTGGTCCAAACCTAGTCCACTCCAAGGTGCGGATGACCTCCATAGAGGATGCACTGTGCTTTTTTAATTCCCCCATGCGGAAAAGGCCTTAAGCTTTCATAAAGTTAAAGTCTACTTCATCAGATGCATGGAGTGAAGTGCCTAGGAACAAACCTTTCTTCTTCGTGGTCTCTGTGCCTTCATACACTAGGAGCTTTAGCGCCTGCGCGGTAGCGTTCGGAAACTTCTAGAGCTTGTTCGCTTGGCGGGAACCCCTCCCCCACGCCGGTACTGCGCATGCTCCTCCCGCCGAGCAACGGTCTCTCCTCAGTTCTTTCTCGTCCGCCGCCGCGTACGGAAGGTTCTTTAGTTTGTTCCTCTCACGTCGTGCTTGGCTTGCTGTTTTTTTCACGGTTTTACGGACTTTCGGACTGTCTTTGACCTCTCTTTCGGACTCCCCCTTCGGTTTTCGTCTTTTTGGATTTGGGAGTTTGGCGTTTCTTCGTCTTATGTCCGCCTTTTTAAGAAGTGCGTGTCCTGCGGCCGCAAGGTTGCCCTCAACGACGGCCATAAGGAGTGTCTCTTCTGTTTGGGCGAGTCCCAAAACACCGGACTTGCCCAATTTGCGGGGTTTTTACCCCCCAAACTCTTCGCAACCGCTCCGCGAGACTCAAATCTTATTTTGGGAACAGTCTCTGCGGGCGATGACGAGACCTCCACTTCCAAGATGGCCGACAAGAAGACGACCACGCCATCGACGGTATCGGCGGCTGCCTTTCCCCCTCTCGTCGGTATCGGGCTCGGTACCGGCAAAAACGCCGATCTCGGCGTTACCGAGGATCCCGAAGCTGTCGGCGGCTGCCAAGTCAGCGAAAGGATCCTCGAGGGCGAAGGCTGAGGCTCCCCTTACGGAGACGCCTGAAAAAAGCGCCCTGCTCCGGACGGAGGCAAGGGCAAGGAGAAGGAGAAGAAGAAGAAGAAGAAGGAAAAGAAGCGCTCCCCGGCGGGGGACGCTCAACCTCCTACTCCTCCTCCTACTCAGCCCTTAAAAAGGGCGAGGCGAGTCCGTCGACCTCTCGGAGGATGAGATCGAGGACGTTCCCCAACAGCGCCCGGACCGCCTGTGGCAGACCCTCCAACCCTGGTGGAGGAGCGCCACCGCCCTCTTAGCCGTCGCAGGTCGGCCGACCTGCAGCAGAGAGAGCCCTCTGCTTCTCCGGAGGGGCTTCGACCTCCTTCAGGTCCCGGTCCCGCTCTTCCGAGGTCCGGTGGCCTCGCCGCCTCCGAGGGAGACAAGAGAGGAACAACCTCGCTCGTCTGCCTCCAGATACACCTCGGCGTCCTACGTGGCCAGGTACGCGAGGGAATCTGAATGGAGAGAGCGCCCGGCCTCCTATCGGTCGCATTCGCCATCGTACCGGGATCGGTACCATCGTGGCCCGAGTCGCTGGGGGACCTTCCGGAGGGCCCCGGGCACCTCGTCGACAGCGCGAATCGCGCTCGCCTAAAAAGGGGACGAGGCTCGGTACCGTCGACGCCGAAGCCGATTCCGCGGAGCCCCTCCTTCAGCCGCTCTCCCTCCCCTCGATATCATAGGGCGAGGGAGCCTTCACCACGGTATCGGGCGATATCGCCACCTCCTAGGGTCACGGCAACGGCGACGCGCCCTACGGAGTCAGTGGTGACTGAGCGGGCTACGACGACGTCAGCCTGCCAGACTACCCCGGTCACCACCAAGAGGGTGAAGTCAGTGGTCAGCCATCCCAAGCGGGACGCTGCTGCTCCCACCGCCCCGGCTGGGGGAGAAGCCTAGGAAGGCAACACCTGCGGCGACTACAAAGGAGCCGGAAAGCGAGCGGCGAGAGGACTCACCGAGCTCGGAGCGTACGACTCGAGTGCGGAGTCTGAGGTGTCTGAGGCGGCCCCCCAAAGGAGTCTCCTCCGTTGGGATTCGGGGACCCGACCCCCAGATTCTGCTCCAGAGGACGCCCCACCAGTTCTCTGCGATGCTGCTCCGCATGGCCACTACCCTCGGCCTTAAGATCGCCGATGCGGAGCCGGAGGGGGCGTTTCCAGCCTTCTCCTTTTTCGGGAGAAGCGACCTTCCACGGCCCCGCTGCCTCTCCTGCCCCGGGATCCAGACTGGTGAAGGCCGCCTGGGATAGACCGGCCTCGGCTCAGCCGATACCGCAGCGGTTAGAACACCTCTACAGGGTGCAGAAGGATAACGCCGGTTATCTATTTAACACCCTGCACCGAAATTGTTGGGGTCGAGTCCCCGCAGACGAAGGGCTCCGGCAGGCCCAAAACACCACCCCGCCGGACAAAAAGGGAGGAAGTTGGACGCCTACGCAAGGAGGTTCTATTCGGCTGCCTCCTTGCAGATCAGGCTGTCCAACACTTTGGCTTGCCTCGCGGCATACCTGAAGAAAGTGCTCGATCGCCTGCAACCAGCGATGGGAAACGGTACCGGAGGACATCCGCCAAGCCTCCTCCGTGATCTTCAATGAGGCTATCTCCATCGCTCGGCACCAGATGGCCTCCTCCCGGCACGCAGTGGAAAACCCCCTCCCGGGTCATGGCGGGAACCCCCGGCCTTCGCCGCCATGCTTGGCTTCGACCGGCCGACATCCAGGAGGACACCAGAAGGAGGATTGAAGATCTCCCCTTCGACGGTGAAGGCCTATTCAATTCGTCCACAGACGAAGCTTTGGACAATCTCGTCAAGGCGGGGCTGCCGCAAAAAAGTTTGGGCTGCAGCCGGCCACGCAGACCCGCAGGGCCTCCACCCCTTTCCCACCATCCTGGCGACGATCTTTCCCCCTCGTCGTTCCAGCGTTCGGCCCAAATCTGGACAGTCGAGACCGTCCTCCGGCTCATCGGCCAGACGCACGATTAGGCGGCGCCCGCCTTCGTCGAAGAAGTCCCCCCTCCGAGACAAAGTTTGGTTTTGACGTGCCTGGCAGGACCCACCAATACCCACTCTTCAGCCTACCATCAGCGCTCGGAGACCGACCGACTCTCGCTCGACACCTAGCGGAGTGGCAGTATGTCACTACGGACTCTTGGGTGCTTTCCATCGTCCGTCTTGGCTACGCCATCGGGCTTTGAAATTTCCCCCTCGCGGCGTTTATTACTCCACGCCGTCGAGTCCGGGGCCCCCCTGGAAGAGATCCAATCCCTCCTCCAGAAAAAGGGGGGATCGAGCGGCTCCCGCAAGAGGCCAAGACCACCGGCTTCTTCTCCAGGTACTTCACGGTACCGAAAGCCGACGGTACCCTCCGGCCGATCCTAGACCTCAGAGGGGTGAACTACTACATCCGCCCCAAAAGGTTCAAGATGGTCACATACCCTCGATCCTACCCTTCCTACATCGAGGGGACTGGTTCGCCTCCATCGATCTCCGAGACGCATACTTCCATATCGCCATTCGCCCGCAGCACAGACGGTACCTCCGCTTTTGCAGTCGACGACACCTGTTACCAGTACAAGGTGCTGCCGTTCGGACTCTCGACTGCCCCAAGGGTCTTCACCAAATGCATGGCCCCGGTGGTATCCTACCTGCGGACGAAGGGCGCTTCCGTCTTCCCCTACCTCGACGAAATTTGGGTGTTGGTGGCGTCCTGCAAAAAAAAGACTTTCCACGACGTCCACATGACGTTGTCACTCCTGACCCGCCTTGGTCTACGAGTGAATCCGAAGAAGTCCCACCTCGAGCCGGCGAGGATCTTGGGCTTCATCGGGGCGACGCTGGGCTCGACCTCCGCCAGGGCGTACCTACCAGAGTCTCGAGCACAAACCTTATCCGGGCCGCCCCTACGCTCGTTGGCCCCGACGTTATCTGTGAGAAGCGTCCAGCAGCTCTTGGGCTACATGGCTGGCGACCGCTGTGACATATCTCGCCAGGCTGAGAGCAAGACCTCCAACACTGGTTCGTCCGCATATTCGACCCCCTGCGAGACGAACAGACACTCCGACTGCAGCTGCCGGGAGACGTCCGCTATCCCTCCGATGGTGGCAGTCGCCGCAATCTCATGTCGGGGATCCCTTTTCCAACAGCCGACACCGAAGGTGACGGTAACGCCGACGCCTCCCTTATGGATGGGGTGCCCACTGCGGCGACCCAGAGTCCGCGACAGATGGACCGACGACGAGACCGCTCTCCTTTCAACGCGCTGGAGCTGCTCGCCGTCTGGAAAACCCTACGGGCGTTCCGCCCTGGTGGCGGGGGGCACGGTCCTGATTCTGACGGACAACACCACCGCCGTCTGCTACATCAACAGACAAGGTGGGACTATTCCACGACCCTGCTCGACATCGCGCTCAGCCTGTGGGAATGGTGCATTCGCCTGCACACGCATCCCCGGCGGTTCACCGGCCGGGCAGGAGAACACCACGGAGACGCCCTCAGCAGGGACCCTCATCCCCTCACGAATGGTCTCTCTCCGGAGAGGCGTTCAGACTGATTCGGGGCCGTTGGGGGGAACCATCGATCGACCTCTTCGCGAAGGGAAAAAAGCGAAGTGTCGCCGATTCTGTTCCAGAGCGGGCCACGATCGTGCCTCCATCGGGGACGCTTTCCATTTTCCCTGGACCGGGGAAATCCTTACGCGTTCCCCGCCGTTTCCCGCTGCTCGGCCGGCGAATCGAAAATCCTCGCCGACCGAGCCGACGCGATCCTGGTAGCCCCGTATGGCCGAGGCAACATTGGTTCGCACCCCCTACAAGCCGCGCGAGACATGCTCCCGGGTTTCCACCGACACCGGACCTGCTCTCCCACTCCGGCGGCCGGTCCTTCCGGCCGCCACGCCTGGCCCTCCATGCCTGGAGGATATCGCACTAACATCCCCTGCTCGGTACCGTCCTCGTCGCGGCCAGGAAGGAATCCACCCGTCGCAACTATCAATACAAGTGGCGACGCTTCCTGACCTTCGCTAACGAGAGGAGTGAGCCGGTATCGCCCGCGGGGCTCTCGACCGTCCTGCACTTCCTCCTGCACCTCCGGCAACAGGGCCTGGCGTTTCCATCCCTGAAGGTGTATCTCTCCGCGATCGTGGCATACCAACCGCCACGATCTGCTGCCTCGGCCTTCTTCAGGAACGATACCGTTAAGCGGTTCCTGAAAGGACTTCATCATCTCTACCCGCCGGTATCGCCGCCGCTACCGCCGTGGTCCCTCTCGCTGGTGCTCTCGCAGCTGACGAAGCCGCCCTTCGAGCCGATGGCGACCTCGGATGACAGGCTCCTGACAATGAAAACTGCCTTCCTGGTAGCGGTGACCTCAGCGAGGCGAGCGGGTGAGATCACAGCTCTTCGTTCCGATGAGCCCTTCACGGTCTTCCACAGGGACAAGGTGGTCCTGAGACCTGACATCTCGTTCCTGCCAAAGGTGGTGTCCAGTTTCCATCTCAACCAGGACATCATCCTGCCTGCCTTCTTCCCGAACCCGACGACACCGTTGGAGCGGTCCCTCCACTCCCTGGACGTGCGTCGGGCATTGGCTTTCTACAAGGACAGGACTGCTTCCTTCCGACAGACGCCGCATCTCTTTGTTTGCTATGGGCGACGTCGGAGGGGCCTAAAAGTGTCCACCCAGCGCTTCTCCAAGTGGGTGGTGAGGACTATTGAACTGGCGTATGAGCTCGCGAGGAAGCCTCCGCCAGTCCTGCTTCGAGCCCACTCCACCAGAGCTGTGGCTACTTCTGCGGCCCTCCTGCGATGAGTTGACCTGCATGAACTCTGCCGTGTGGCGACCTGGTCCCAACCGTCGACCTTCGTGCGCCACTACAGGCTCGACTGCCGGTCGCGCAGAGATGCCCGGTTTGGACGTGAGGTGTTGGCTTCCGTGCTGTAGGACCTGACCCGCCGTCCGACCGGTAAGCTACACAGTCTCCTAGTGTATGAAGGCACAGAGACCACGAAGAAGAAGAACAGGTTGCTTACCTGTAACTGTGGTTCTTCGAGTGGTCATCTGTGCCATCATACACACCCGCCCTTCCTCCCCTCTTTCTCAGGTCCCTGTAGGTTCTACGGCGGACGACAGAACTGAGGAGAGACCGTTGCTCGGCGGGAGGAGCATGCGCAGTACCGGCGTGGGGGAGGGGTTCCCGCCAAGCGAACAAGCTCTAGAAGTTTCCGAACGCTACCGCGCAGGCGCTAAAGCTCCTAGTGTATGATGGCACAGATGACCACTCGAAGAACCACAGTTACAGGTAAGCAACCTGTTCTTATGTGTGAATACCAACAGAAATGCAAAACTTGTGGGTATTGTGATGAGGTGACAAGTTCAGTTTTAACAATGGTTGTTGGAGGACAAAGGCAGGAGGAAAGATGTTGTCTAAGGTGAAGATAACCATATAAATGGGTGGCAGTTAGGAAACATATTAAGAATGAGAACTTTATGGTCTCTCCTACTATACCCCCCTTGGCTTAGGTTTTTTATTTTACCAATAAAATGAGAACCCAAACATCTGAGGGTAATACACTAATAAAAAACCCTCCTAATTTATGGCACTCAGTTTCAGCTGATGAGGTGCATCAGTTGATCCTTAAACTAAAATTTGGTAAATCCCCAGGATATGATGGCTTCCCGGCAGAAATTCTGAAATATCGCCCTAAGCAATGGACAAAGGCATTGGCTAATTTATTTACTCATTTAAGTAACTCTGGTGAGATTCCAGCCAACTGGAAGGATTCCATCATAATTCCTATCTTTAAAAAGGGGGATAGACAGAACCCTGGTAATTATCACCCAATAAGTCTTCTTTCGGTAGTGGGCAAACTTTATGCCAGTTATTTGGATCTGAAATTATTGAGTTGGATGAATGCCCAGGCTTTGATTGGTCCGGAGCAAGCAGGATTTAGAAGACACATTCCACTGAGGATCATATAATAGTGCTCTTATTCCTTGTAAATAAATACTTGTCGTGTCCTAAAGGCATATAAATGGTGGAGGGAGTTACTGGAAAGTAGCATAATGCTGGCTGGGAACCAGAAAGGCCATGTGATAAACTGGCCAAGACAGCTCTCACGAGACTGGGCTGTTAACTAGTGTTACTATGTGTGCAGTGTGCCAGGAAACCATTGTCTCTCTTCGACCCACCATCAATGAACTGGAGGCATGCTTTTTCCATGATCTAAAAGAGCAGGAGTCTTTTGCTGGCAACAGACATCATTTGTACAAAGTTTCTTTACACTATCTCAAACCATTCAAAAGTTATGAAAACTGTTCCATAGCAAAACATGTACTCAGCCCTTGCTATTTCTGCACGTGGTGGGAACATGAAAGTCAGTGACGCTGGGTGGCTGGAAGAAAGCGTGTGACATTTCTTGCTACCACACATACAGCCAGAAGCTCCCTGAAGTCTTGGCAGTTTGTGGCAACAAAAGGTATTTAAAGGGGATCCATGGTAAAGAAAAGGTTAAGAACCGTGGCTCTATCACCTCACTTTTCAGCTGATTCTAAAATGTCCAAGTTTTTCTCTCTCCTGCTCCCAACTTCTCCCCATGTCCATGATTTACTTTAGTTGCTGCAAAGTTTAAAAATAGTTCCTAGCCCATGAACAACTTTTGCCATCTCGACCACATTCTGATGTCCCTTGGCCACCGGTGTCCCAGTTTTCACCTGTGAAATATTGGAGGGGATGCTTCTGCCATGCTGGATGAATGTTTAAAAATAAACACTATCCTGTTGTATAAATAGCCCTCAAAAGTTCTTTGCCTATTATATATCCCCACTCTGAGGACAACGAAGACAAGAAGCTGACACCACTCCACTAAAACAGAGGACTTTACCAGAAAAAAACAAAGATGAGACCGATGAAAAGAATAGCCACAGTATCTATTATGATCCACATACTCCTGTATTCCTGGGGTGTCTGAAACAGAACAGTAGATAAACCACAGTTATTGCAATTGTGTACTGGTGCACAGCAGGTGGTTGAACTAGATGGCCCTCTAGTGCAGTGGTTCTCAACCTTCCTAATGCCTCGACCCTTTAATACAGTTCCTCATGTTGTGGTGACCCCCAACCATAAAATTATTTATTTATTATTTACAATGCCTCCCCCCCAGCAAAGGCCACCTTGCCGGCCAGGAACGGGGGGGGCGGGCAGGGAGGGAAAGAGGAGCCACGCATCTCCTCTGGGGAAAAACTCCCCCCTGGGCTCTGCTTCTGCTTCGCTCTCGTTTCCGCTGGGGTGGGGCAGTGTGGGAAAAGTTTTCAGAGTGTCGAACCTGGCTGGGGGGGGGAGAAGAATCCCAGCACCTTTGTCTTTTGCGCCAGGCGCAGTTCGCCCCCCCGAAAAGCGCCACCTTGTGGCCCCCGGCTCTTCCACAGTTCCCCCCTCCATGGCGAGTGGGGCAGGGGCCATGGCAAGGAGGGGGCCTGCCCCCCATGCTGCCGCTGCCCCCCCAAGCTGTCCTGTCAGACAGGAGCGATTCCAGTGCCTTCTGAACAGGGGGCAGGAGGACGCGAGCGCGTGGCTTGCGCTTGCGCACCACCACCGAGGACAGAATGGAGCCTAAGACCATCAGAAATATGTATTTTCTCATGGTCTTAGGCGACCCCTGTGAAAGAGTCGTTCGACCCCCAAAGGGGTCGCGGCCCACAGGTTGAGAACCACTGCTCTAGTGAGAGGTAGATGAAAAATCATCCTAGGAAAGTAGATTCACAACTCTCCAGGTTTATCCCCTCGCGCCAGTTGCACAAGGCAGGAGATGAACTTTCCAAGCCATTAATATCATTGTTCCAGTCCTCTCTCTTTCAGTTTTCATTCTCCTTCTTTACCAGCTGGTCGAGATTAAGCCCTCTGTGAAGTTAACTAACTTCAAGGCCTTGTTATAAATTAGTGAAAACAGTTTGGGAAGTCAGGAGGTTAGAGTTTCATAATGTCTTCATCAGGGAACACGTTGAAAAAGAAACAGGAAAGTAAGAAAGTATGAGAAATGGAGGCAGTGAAACAATATATTGAAAGTAACTGGACTCTATGTTACCCTGTTTGCATACTCTTCATCAATCTGTTACTGCTTGCTTAGGACTCCTTTAAGAGGATTCCCAAAAGCTGTAAAGATTTGTCTCTTGTGGGGAAAAATTAGCTCTGCATGGCTTTAGCTATGCACAGAGGACAGGGTGATTAAGGATCTTTAACCCAATGTTCACCAGGTAAGGCCAGAAATCACACAAAGAATAACTTTTATTGACTAACAATAGTTTGTAATTAAGCTAATATACACCCACACTCACTCAAGAGCTAATAGATTATAGAAAGTTAAAATGCATACAATCACTCACTCATCTTCACACACACTGCAAACCTACAAGACTATATAGAAAGTTAGAAAAAGAGGAAAATTAGGAAAGAAAGAAAGGAGACATAAAAGATTTGATACCAATCCAGAAGTCTTCAGCTGGAAGAAACAAACTCAGCCACACCTTGAAGAGCTGAGGGGAGTTTACAAGCTTCATTGTTTTGCAGATTTGAAAGAGACTACCAATTCCTTCAAAAGAATCTCTCCAGCTCCAACTCCAACTCCAACAAAGAACTCCCAAAAAGAATCAGAAAATGTCTGGTTATATGTGAACAAAGTCCTGGGAAAGCCAGATGTTCCATCTTTTTATTCAGATGGAGTATTTCTTTTTAGTTCAAAGAAAATACAACCAAAACATCCTTGTTGTTTCCTGTAAGATAGTATCTCTCTCCGGAGATTCAAGCATGCCTTTAGGTGTCAGATTCCAGGCCGTTTGCATGGTTTATTGTCTTCCTGATGGCTGCTGACAATGTCCGTTGAGCCAATTTGCCAGATACTCCAGGATGTAAGACAGAAAACAGAGATTTTCCACCCACATATCCTTTCCAGTATCTCTATGACTCACTATTTTTGATATAAAATAATTATGTTCCCAGGACATGGTCTTTGGGTATAACGGGGGTGCTAGGGGTATAACATCGACTATGTCGAGGAGAAGAGGAAGAATGAAGAGAAAACAAGCAAAGACAGACAGCTAGCAAAATAGTCAAATAAATCTAAATAATATCAATATTCAGGCAAGTCAACAAAAATAAAGTTAAGGAGGAGAATGAAAATGAAACATTAAATATCCAAGCAAGAGGAAGTAGGAAGTTAACTTGATATGACAGGGGGAAAGGAATAGGATCAAATTAAGAAATTCAAAAGTAAAAAGGTCAGTATAGACATGTATGATATGATTAAGAATATGAGTATTTAAATAATAAAACAGAAGATCCTAACCTATGACAATAAGGTGACAAGAAATAAATGTAAAAAACTGAAATGTAAGTATTGAAAAATGTACAGACTTAACTGATTTATTCATTGATGTATTGATTTATCTATACAAGATAGAAGTTTATATATTGTAAATATTAATATGTCTAGAAGATAATTGACGCTTATAAAGATGAAGTTTTTATAAAAAATGATGATGATGATGATGATGATGATGATGATGATGATGATGATAATAATAATAATAATAATAATAATAATAATAATAATAATAATAATAATAATAAACAGAAAAAAAACCTGAGGAGAAAGATAGGGAAGATTTCTGTGCCTTACTAGACAGAAAGAAAAAGACATTGGATGATGGCAGTAATTTGAATTACATTCCAAAAACTGCAGATATGCTGTCTAAAAAGTGAGAAATTTTGCCTACGAAGGCAATTTCCAATCAGGTACAGATAAACCTGGAGAGCTGTGGATTGTTCCTTTAGTCTCCTGAGAATCTGTGATTCTGTGATTCTTTTTTTTTATAATAATTTTATTCACATTTCAACAGATAAAACAAACAATAATTTCTGCAGTGTTTACATGTAATGTTATTCCTTCTTCCTTTCCTTTCTGGATTACAATTATTGATATTCCCTCTATTTGTTATACCGCGTATCGCAATAAAACGTTAATAATTATGATTTGTTAGTTCCTGCTATATATCTCTACTTTACCTGTTACATGATATTTCCTTAACTGTTAACTGTATAATAATTGTTATCATGAAAAATGTATTACCCTCTGTCAACCCTCAACCCAAATCTGTAACAATCTTCCACTCTTTGTTAATATCTTCATCTGATTTCCCTTTCAATCTTTGTGAAAGTATGTCCGCATTTCTGTTTTCCATAAAAGCTGTCCACCACTGTTCCATTGTGGGTGTAGTTTCATTTTTCCAAAGTCGTGCATATTCAATACGGGCCGTTGTCACCATGTACAATATAATTCTCCAATGTCTCTTGGCTGGCGTTCCATCTAATGTATGTGTCATATTTAACAGGTAAAATTCGTGGAAGTCCCAAATTGAATCTTCAAAATTGAACTTATTTTCTTATGTATTTCTTTCCAGTATTTTTGTGCTCTAGGACATGACCACCACATATGAAATAGTGTACCGGGTGATTTTGTGATTCTGTCCTCCAAGATGAACAAGTAAGTCAATACTACAGGGGATTTGAAAACTGGAGAACCGGATCCTTTTCACAGTTCGAAGGCTGATCCATTGATCCATTGTGCCAGGTTGCTGGAGGTATCTGGACTAGGGCCATTTCCCACTAACTGTTATAGTGCTATTATTCCATTTTCAACATCCTATGTGCTGAAGCAACTGTTCCCCCCTCCCTTCCTTCCATGAAATAAACATTTTTGATGTCCACAATGCCTCTTGGGTAAACTTTATACATAACCATTCTTTTTTATTCTTTTGATCCTATTCCCAGGATTTCATAACGCGATGAACTGCATCCACAATCACGACAACAGCAAGATTTTTTTTTCACATCCCTATACCAGGTCCTAAGGAACAACTCTGACCTGATGTAAAAAAGCACACTGTGAGTGTGAATAAATAACAAATGAGTGAGGCAGCTTGACTGCTTTCCCCAACTACAAAAAATATTCCTGCCCATATACAAACGGCACATTTTCTCTACTTACCATGAGGAAATAAGGCTGATGGACGCTCCCCAGGGTGTGTATCGCATTTGTGGTTACAGAATGAACTCCATAGCACCAGACCAAGGAAAAAAGCCACGGTTCACTGACCACCCAAAGGTTAATTGTGATGTTGGCTTCTTCATATTTCCTTCAAGCAAGCACAATACGTTCTTTTTAGACTATCTAAAGCCTCCCGTGGAACTTTGCCACCAAAAATTATCCTCAAAAGTCAAAACCCAGTTTTCTGCTCGTTCACTTTTAAAAGTGATGAGATTTTTGGGAGGGCAGCTGACTTGTTACTCCAGTTATGTTATGTCTGGTGAGAACACTGGATATCAGTTTGATATCAAACAATTCGGCCTCTACTTGACCTTTCTCTGCCACCCTGCTCCACGTGTTTGCAAGGGTCCTCCGGACAGGCACGTATTTGGTGCGACCGATAATGGTTTTACGTTCAAGACTCCACTGAGGCAGGCAACTCAAGCCTCTTTGTTGCTTCAGGGAACACCTCATTGCAAACAAGCATTGCTCGGCGCAATTCTTGTACAATAGATGCACGGCTCTCAGCCGAGCAACTCCTTTCAGCTAGGCCATTTACATACTGGCCATACCATTGTCATCCAGTGTTAAGCTCATCATGCAAACTTGACCTTTTCCAACTCCTTTGTCCCGCTCCAAAATCCCTTTGTTCTCACCAAGTATGGCATGGCCTGTAGGCACGATCCACCCTATAAAAAGTCCCCACTTTTGGGACTACCTCGGACTACTTTGGACTTCCAACCCGCCTTGCTACCAGTTGTCTAAGAAAACTCCCCTCAGCAAACCACGCTGAGCTTTCTCTCCCAGAACCCCGCTTCTCTCCAGGACTACAAGACCAGGTGTTGTATCACCCACTCCCCAAATCTCTCCATTTCTATTTCCAAGTTAGCTAGTATTTGTCGTGTCTTTCGTGTCACTTGTTCTTAATAAAAATCACTATTTATTACTTTAACGCTTGTCTAACTGCTCTCTGACCCAACGCTGTATACATAGGGTAAAAGATCCTAGCTGAAGTTACCCTGCCTCTCGTTTAGCTAAGAGAGCGCTCGAGCTTAATTTCCCTCAGCATGTGTTTTATTTGGTAATTTGGGTGCCCCTCCCGGGACCCTCAATATACAGGGTAACAGACTATGCTGTTCAAACATACCGAATATCTATACTGGCCAAGGTTCTGTAATCCAGGTTGAGTTTCACAATGTCTTTCTCCTGGAGCTCCTCCATGCTCTCCTCACTACTTGAAGTCTGCTGGAATCCAGGAGCTACAGAAAGTACATAATTTCTGCTTGGACTGGGCAACCAGAGGACCTAGGATTTGCAGAAGAGAAATATACTGTTTATAATACCTTCACCCACCCTTTCAAAAAAAGAAAAAAAAAGTTTTCATCATGGCTTATGACCTAGATTTGCTGAATGATCCCTAGAAGAGAAAGAGGAGGAGGAATAAAACTGCAGACATTTTTCTATCTACTTGTAAGGCTATTCCTTAACTGCTGAACACTCAGTTGGAAAAGACTGTCCTTACGTTTTATGTAGATAATAATAATGTTTGGTGCCCTGTTAAATGATGATTGAAAAAATCCTGCCAAGTATACTTGCTGGCCATCCACATTAATTCAGAAGGAAGCATACTCAGAGTGTAGTCTTTGATAAAGGTCTCACAGAGGGTACATCCGGACTGATTATAAGATCAAAAAATCTGAGGTTTTGTTCCAGTTCTTTCTGATTTTATTTTGGAGATCCATACACATTTTGTTTCTCCCAGAATATCCCGATATGATCAAAGACTTTTTTATACCAGCTCCCTGGGTTAGTTTAAATGGCCCTTTTCACACGTAAAGAAAAAAACGTCCTGAGACGTCCTGAAATGGAGCTTACCTGAAACCGGGTAAGACCGTCACCACTGGAGCAGCTCGCTTCGCTGCTCCACACTCCTTTGCGTCCCACGGTGTCCTGCGGGGCCCAAAATGGCGGCTTACGACTGGCGGAGGCTCTCCACCAGCCGGAGAAACTCGCCAGCCAGAAAGCCCGCCCCCAGCAGATCTGCAGGCACGCCCTTGCATACGCCTGCAAATCCACACTGGACGCTGCGATGGGGCTGCACGTGGCTGCACGATCATGCTTTTTAAAGACCACATTTATTTATTTTATTTATTTATTTGTATCCCACCTCTCCATATGGATCGAGGCGGCGAACAACTTACAAATAGCATGTATTTCGAAACATTTCTATACATGCCCCCAACAAGCTGGGTACTCATTTTACCGACCTGCGAAAGGATGGAAGGCTGAGTCAACCTTGGGGCCCGGCAGGATCAAGCTCACAACCTTGTGGCTTGTGGCTTGTGGCTTGCAGTACTGGCATTTAACCACTGCACCACCAGGGCTCCATATAAAGTGGTTTTCAAAAAGCACGCAGCGCCGCCACTTCCGGGTGCCCTAGCGCAGATTGGGGTGTGGAACTACGCAAAAGTAGTCCACCCCAATCCACTTTACGGTGTAGACAACCTCCAACGGAGGTCGCGCTACAACGTTTTATTTCCCCGTGTGGAAAGGGCCATCAGTCCCTTATCACACTACACTATTAGAGTACTATATTCCACTTTAACTGCCATGACAACATCCTGTGGAATCCTGGGATTTGCAGTTTAGGGGGGCATTTAGAATTCTCAATCAGAGAGCCTTACTAAACCATAAGCCCCAGAATTCCACAGGATGTTGCCATGGTAGTTAAAGTGGAATATAGCTCTATAACAATGTGGCAGGGTGACAAGACCAGTATAAAATCAGAATGAACTGAAACAAAATCTGGCACAGCCTGGATGCGCTCTGATTAAAAACTCCCAGATATTGTTCTTTCCGAGTTTGCACTGGGTTAGAATAAACTGGCCTGGGGAGCTGATAGAAAATGTCTCTGATTGTGCCAAGAGCTGATACGAAAAAAAATCTGGGAAAAAACAAAATAAAATTGGAAGAAACAAGAACAGAATTGGAGAAGGCAGTTTCAGCAGTAACCCATGGCACTGGTCAGTCAGGGGATGTAGGCCATCTCCGCACTACACTCTTATAGCACGATGATTCCACTTTCAACCTCCTATGGAATCCTGGGGTTTGCAGTTGGAATCCTATGGAATTCTGGGGTTTGCAATTCCGGGAGGGGCCGTCCGGAACACGACACTCTTATAGCGCCGTCCAGCCCCTCCCGAAACTGCAAACCCCAGGATTCCATAGGAGGTTGAAAGAGGAATCATCGCGCTATAAGAGTGTTGTGCGGAAATGGCCATAATCTAACGTCTTTTTGTGGACACTCAGCACTGTTCAGAGTTATTTTCCTCCCTTTGTATTGCTTTGCTCTGACTATATCTCTGGGCTGCAGGAGGCTTGGAATCGGGGATAACTCTGCTCCTCCTTTATCCCAGTCCCTTCTCCTCTCTCTGTTCAGCTGTTCTATCGGCAGATCTTAGCTAGCAAAGCATTTCTTCTGGCAAATTGCTCTGACAAACCAACTGGGAGAAGAGAATTCTGCCCAAAGAAAAACACGTCCACTCGGAGAACTCTCTCTCCCCCACTTGGTACATCTTTCAGTTAGGACAGCACTGCCCATCTCTTGCATCAAAATAAGAAGAGTAGTGTGGAATCTTCGAGACTAGAAGATTTATCATGATATGTACTTTATTGAAATAAATCCACCTCTCCTCCACACAACTGAAAACTAACCCTGAGATCCAACAAAATAAAGCAACATAGCCATTATAACCAACTCTTCTTATTTCGAAACATAACATAAAAGCTCCATCTTTCTATAAACCTGTTTTGAAACATTTAAATGTTCAATTATTTCTAGATTTAGTGCAATAAGTTAGCTTCACCATTTTTGCTAAACCTTGAAGAACCAATGTGAAAGTGCAATATTTTCTTTCTTTTAATGAAAAGAAATCAAGATTTTTGCAAAGGTCAACAAATATTTGTCTTGTCTGTGTCCAGTCTTTCAGACTTAAGGAAAATATTACGGGAATCCATTTTTAAAAGTACTTTATCCAAAAAAAATGCATTTCTAAATATATTTTCTTTCAAAAAATTACATTTTTAGATGCATTTTGACAACTTTACTTCTTCTATGGAGCCATGAACTGTGTTGCAACATTTGGAAGAGTGTGAAATCCAAGCAGGCCAGTTTTTTGATCTTGCAAAAGATCAACTCAGGCTATTTCTGCACTACATTCTTATAGCGCAATTATTCCACTTTCGACATCCAATGGAATCCTGGGGTTTGCAGTTTCCTCCCGAAACTGCAAACACCAGGATTCCATAGGATGTTGAAAGTGGAATAATCGCGCTATAAGAGTGTAGTGCGGAAATGGGCTCATTCAAACATCTGAATGAGCCAATCACCACAGACAGAACATTAATGCAAGCCCAAACACAATAGGTTTTTTAAAAGGCTATCCACACGCCTGGCCAACAGTCATGAATTGCTGATTTCACACATACATGAATCCATTGATATAAACCACCTGTAATGAGATCCTCATTTAAATATGCAAAAAATATAATATGTTACACAACAGGTTAGAACTTGGTCCATACCTGCCATTCTCAAGGTAAAACCAAATTAGAAGAGTAAAAGAAATAGGAAGTTGGGGTGAAGGAATCCTTCTTACCAAATTCTGTTTAATCTTTGTTTCAGTGAGAATGACGTCTAAAATCTTCCGGATATAGGTATTTCTGTAAGGGTGATACTTTGGAGGGCGGTAAAGATCAAAGATGATGTATTTGTTGTTCTGTTCAGCAAGTTTCAAGAATTCACTGAACTTGCAAATTTTTTGCTCCTTTGCCCATTTTCGATCCTCTCGTGAAAGCGGGGGCATGCCAAAGAACGGCCTTTTCTGTATAAAAAATCACAGAGAGAAAGGAATCAGGTAGAAGTAATTTATTATGGAAACCAAAATCAGATTTGGATCATCCAGGGCGAACAAAATGAAATTCAACAGAGAGAAATGTAAGGTCCTACACTTAGGCAGAAATAATGGAATACAGAAATATAGGATGGGGGACACGTGGCTGGATAGCAGTACGTGTGAAAGGGATCTAGGAGTCTTCACAGACCACAAGCTGAACATGAGTCAGCAGTGTGATGCGGCAGCCAAGAAAGCCAATGCAATTCTCGGCTGCATCAATAGGAGTATGGTGTCTAGATCGAGGGAGGTACTGCTACCACTCTACTCTGCTTTGGTTAGACCCCATCTTGAATACTGTGTCCAGTTCTGGGCACCCCAATTCAAGAAGGATATTGACAAGCTGGAGCAAGTCCAGAGGAGGTCGACCAAAATGGTGAGGGGTCTGGAAGTCATGCCCTATGAGGATAGACTTAGAGAGCTGGGTATGTTTAGTCTGCAGAAGAGGAGGTTAAGAGGGGACATGATAGCCATGTTTAAATATTTGAAGGGATGCCACGCAGAGGAAGGAGGGGACTTGTTTTCTGCTGCTCCCGAGACCAGGACAAGGAGCAATGGATTCAAGCTGCAGGAAAGGAGATTCCACCTGAACCTCAGGAAGAACTTCCTGACAGTCAGGGCTGTCCGGCAGTGGAATCTGCTGCCTCGGAGTGTAGTGGAGTCTCCTTCCTTGGAGGTTTTTAAGCAGAGGCTTGATGGCCATCTGTCGGGATTGCTTTGAGGGTGTTCCTGCATGGCAGGGGGTTGGACTGGATGGCCTGTGTGGTCTCTTCCAACTCTGAATTTCTATGATTCTATGATCTTTTAGGGCATTTGCTTGAAAGTAGAAAATGGGTAAGTTACACTAGGTCTGTTGAAGGAGGGGCAGTTTTGCTTCTTTACCAACCTGAGAAATGTGGCAGCAACAAATCCTGATCTAAAATCATGCTGCCTTTTTCAGGCTTCCATTTCTGGTGACTCTACCCAAAGGACTGGCTTAGTCGAGGTGTTAAAGAACATATAACAATTCAATTTCTCAGCAGGGGTGGCAAAACAACAGCCCACAAACGGAAGGGACAGTGCTTCTTTTTCTTTTTCCAGAAGGATACAGGAGCTTTCCTGAGCACTATAAGTAAACACTGAGAGCCAGTGTGTTGTAGTGATCTGAGCATTGGACTACAACACCCTGGAGATCAGGATCCAATTCCCTGCTGTTACTGCAGTCCAGGCCTACCCGGAGATAGCACTTGATATCGTTTTGATATCAAACCATTTGGCTTTCCTCTGCTCCATATGTTTGCGAGGCCTCCGGACAAGCACATAAACAGGCGCGGCCAATAATTGCTGGACATTCCATTCTCCACCCAAGCAGGCCAGACAGAGCCGGTTCGTCGCTTCAGGGACCTCTCCGGGAAACACCTCTTTGCCTATGCGCGATACTAACAAAGGCTCCCGGCCCCGAGCAGGTAGCCTCACAAAGCTGTACTAAGCACTCCGCATTTGCATACTGGCTACACTATTGTTAATTCCGCTCTAAGCCAATCATGCTAAACTCTGACCTTTCCAAAGCTTTGTCCTGCTCCTAAATCGCATTGTTCTCACCGAGTAAGGTATGGCCTGCAGTCACAATTCATCCTATAAAAAACCCTGATTCCGAAACCCTCCTCGGATCGCTCTGGACTTCCATCCCGCCTTGCTGTCGCTTTGTCTGGCGAGCCATCCCCTCAGTCCCACGTACTGAGACTCCATATCAGCGAACTCAATCTTCAAACCTCTCCAGGACTACGAGACAGGTGTCATATCACCCACCCCCCTCTAAAAATCCCCATTTCCGATTCTTTAGGTAGCGGTGTGACTGTGGTGTCTTTAATGCTTGTCTATATTTAATAAAACATCATTTTATTGCTTTAAACCATCTGACTGCTTGATTGGCCTGACCCCATAGACGCTGAGTTGCAAGATGCTGCTAAGTTATCCTGCCTCTCGCTAGCTTTAGTGAATGCTCCAGCTAATTTTCCCCAAGTCATTGTTGTTGTTTAGTTATTTGGGCGTCCCTCCCAGGACCCCCAGAGATCACTGTTTGGTCATGGAAATCCACTGGGTAAACCTGGGCACATCACACATTCTCAGTCCCAGAAAACCCCTTGATAAGTTTGCCCTTAGGGTCACCATAAGTCAGAAATGACTTGAAGGCACATAACAACAAGTGAGATAGGTACATGTGGATTTGACAGGTCAATAATTTGTCTGGACTATAAGCCTTTTTTGGAGAAACTTTTGCAAGGTTACTTTAGCTGATAGGAAGAAAATCAACTCATTCGAAATGTGTTGCTGGAGAAGAGGTCTATGGATATCTTGGGCTGCTAAAAAGACAAATGAATGGGTCTTAGAGCAAATCAAGCCTGAACTCTCCCTAGGCATCAAAGCGACTATAAGACTGTCCTACTTTGGCCCTATCATGAGAAGGCCCAGCTCACTAAAAAAAGACAATAATGCTTGGTAAAGTAGAAGGCAGTAGGAGAAGAGGAAGACCACTTTACAGACTGACAGACTCAATCAAGGAAGTCATGTTCCTCAATCTGCAAGACCTGAGCAGGGCTGTTGAGGATAAGGCAACTTAGAGCTCTCATCCACAGGGCCACCATTAGTTGACTTGATGTCAGTGAACACATTCTAGGAAATCTGTTCCAGTGATTGGCTGTTCAGAAGACATGGGGGACAGGTGAACTGAGAAGAAGAGTCCAAACAGATATACCTCAAAGAACCACTTTCCAGCATTCAACTTCTCCAGATATGACCACGGGAACATGGCAGCCCCTTCGTACATAAACTCAGGAAACACAGACACAACATCGGTGGTTCTTGTTAAAGTGTAGTCGTGCATAAGGAAGGGTATGCCATCAAAGCTGTCAAGACAGAAAAAAGCACCCTCTCAGACCAGGTTCTGAATGCCATGCAGATCATTTGCAAAGTTGCTATGGTCACATGTTCTTCGGTTTCAATTTGCAGAGGGAAACTAGAAATTGTACTATTGTAAATTTTACCCTGCAAGTGTGAAAAGTGCTTAGTCTGAATCTTTAATTTTGTTCATTCTTGTTGAGTACCCTTGTTTCTCCTGACTGCTTTTGTGGTTTGAGTGGCATTTCCCTCCACTTCCCAAGAAATGGATCTTCCTCTGGTCTCAATTGGTCACAGAAACGAAGCCACACCAGGCTAATTATTTTATTCAGCATTTATTATTGGTTCATAGTTGAAAAATTCCCTTTAACAATAAGTTCCCAGGGCAGTGTACAAAAAAAACACACCATAAAATATAAAAGTCAAAAGAGTATTAAAGTAAAACCGACAACAGTAATGCTCATGATCTAAAATGCGCAAAGGCTATTTTTAAAACTGTAAAGTTTGGGGAAATGGTTAAAAGGTGGGAAGACACGGATCAACAATCCTCTTGGGGCTAGGAATTACACACTGAACTGGATCATGTCTGAAAGCTACATAACCAATCAAATTTGACTATATCGTAACCTTTGATCAAGGTCCCTTTCACAATACACAGTTATAGCACTATGATTCCACTTTAGCTGCCATGGCTGCCTCTATGGATCCCTTTGTAGTTTGTTGAATGACTAAGGGGTTCTTTGGCTGAGCATTCTAAATACCTCTCCCAAAACTGCAAATCCCAAAATTCTATAGAATGGAACCATGGTAATTAAAGTGAAATCATAGTGCTATAACTGTGGCCGTTTTCGCATGGCATTTTCCATGCGAAAGGGCCCCTGGAGCATCACACAATTGTGAGGAGCGATCTGCATGATGCAATCACAATTGTGCGATGCTCCAGGAGCCGGCAGGTGCAGATTGCGCACCTTTACATTTTGGGCTAGAAGCCGAAAATGGTGCACAATCACAGATTGCTTCCGGGCCCCGCGCACAGTTACCTGGCGTGCGGAGCCTCCAGAGCCACGCCGGTCACGCTTCCTGCCCCAGCACAGCCTGGGAAGGTCCCAGGCTGCACTGCGGAAGGAAGAGGCAGGGCTCTCGTGTGAGCAGGCAGCTCGTGCGGAGCTGAAGGACCCCGGACGCAAGACCCTCTCGTTAGAGGCTGCTTGCATGATCCCCGCACCCCAGCGCCAGAAGAAGGTAAGGTGAGGAAAGGGCCTGTGTTGTGTTAAAGGACCCTACTTCTATATATAGATGTGAGTACTTGCAGTACTCTACCTGCAGTACTCCAAGCAATATCACGACTTCATTGGGAGCAACTGATCGGTCATATGGCTGACAGGTAAAACCTCCCTACCATTTCGCCATCCCATTCACAGGCACTAAAACTGGCATAAGACGACAAAATGAAAGTATCATGCTTGCTACTTCTCTCGATGGCTGGTGACCACCACAGCAAACCCTGCCCCCTCTGGGGAAAACTTCTTCTCAGAATCTACATTTGGGGAAAGACCATGGCCCTTTTTGCACGGCATTTCCAATTCAAAAGGGCCCCTTGAGCATCTTGCACATGTGAGTAGCGGTCCACATGACGCATTCACATTTGCTCAAGGGCCTGACGCGGACCGCGCACGCATTTTTCATTTTCGGCTCAGAATGGCCATGAAGGGAAAGGCTGCAGGGCAGCAGAATCTATCAAAAGACAGAGGCTTGCCTCGGAAAGATTCAGGGCCTTATTTCACCATACCTTAATCCCACTATAGCCATTCCCGTGATGCTATCAGGTTATTAATGCTCGTTATCATACTCTGTAGGCATCAGCAGATTAGTAGCAACATTCGCACTGTTCTTCCCTCCACAATACTATGCCATCGCCGAGTCCTTTTCCCCAACACCATGCCTCATGATTGGTCCTTTTTTTTTTATTGCACTGTACTTGCACAGTAATGTTCTAATATCATGACACAAGGACATGCAAATCCACGATGTTGAGATACCCACACCACACCCTGACACCAAAGCCTAAAAAGGTTTCAGTGTCTTCCTGACAACATCCAATTAGAAAAGGTCTCAGATGAGCTGAAAAAAGGGACGAATTTGTTAAATTGTTCATTATAATTAAAGTATACCTTGCGCTTGCAGAAAATATTCAGGGTTTAGTCCATAACAGATGAATATTATGCCCTGGCCTCAGACAGAGAGAAGAGGCAGGCACAACTCCATCATGCCTAGGCCCAGAAGCGGATGAAAGGCCCTCCGTCCATCCCATCTGCCACTGCTCTGGCCTGGGAGGGAGAGGAGAAGAGGCAGGCACAACACCATCATGCCTAGGCCCAGAAGCAGAGGAAAGGGCTTTCCTCCATCCCAATTGCCACTGCCCTGGTGGCAGAGAGAGAAAGAGGTAGTTTCTGCCAGGCTTAATACCCTCTCATGCTGCCATTTCTCTTTTCCTGTTGTGTCATGTCTTAGATGGTAAGCCTGAGGGCAGGGAACTGTTCTGTTGTTAAAAGAACTGCTTGTTCTTTTACTTGTAACGTGCCATGTACAGATGCACTACACAAATAAATTAGAAGAAGAAGAATGATAATGAGATGCATTTGTACATTTTTTCCAAGCTACCCAAGATCACCAGTGTGATCATCAGTTGAGAATGCATTGCCCTCCACTCTAAATCAGCTTCTTGCCTCGGGGGGCATTTCCGCACTAGCCGGTTATAGCGCGATGATTCCACTTTCAACATCCTCTGGAATCCTGGGGTTTGCAGTTTCGGGAGGGGCCGGCTGGCCCCTCCCAAAACTGCAAACCCCAGGATTCCAGAGGATGTTGAAAGTGGAATCATTGCACTATAATGGGCTAGTGTAGAAGGGTCACCAGGACATACCCACCACATGATTTCTGATTTGCCAGGATCAATCTGTGAAGAAAAATAAAATCTTCCCTGGGGAGGCATGTGTGGAAAATTGTGGCAAAGCAGTAGTAGCAGATCAGGGAAAGAAGGTCACTGTATATGTTAGTGGGGGGAAGGGGGGATGAACATCCTCTAAATCCTTTGCAAGAGGAGAATAATATCAAATATTTAAAATTGAAAATCAATAAAAAAGAATAAAATTGCAATAGTAAGAAACCAACAAAAGCAACAGGTTAAGGTGATAGTATAAATGCCACAAACTATAACAATTCTTTAAAAGCATATATTAAAAACTAACAAAAGAGGAAGTTCGACCAATGTTTATCTTTTCCACCTGAAAACTGTATAATGGACAATGAAAGGTTCTTACCTAATTGCGACATCAGCTTCCATACCATGAGCACCATATTCAATGCTTTTAAGAAATGACATCTTTGTATTTTCAGGAGCCACCTATTATGAAACAAGAATGAGACCATATATACTGGCAAAAATCCTGACTTCTGGGCCAAAGTAGGATACAGTTAATCTGTGACTGCATCTGTTTCTTTTTAAAAGTTTAAGTAGAAGCTGTTGTGGGAGTTGATCGAGATTGGGCCCACAATGGGGCAGGAATTATAATCCTTCCTCATCTTCCCATAATGCAGATTAGAACATCACAACAGCAGCCAGCAGAGCATTCAAAGAGTAAGGATGGGGGTAGTTGGGATCACAATGATTTTGTTGCGTGTTCCAAGGTTCTGATGCTGACTCAGATACACTTATAGTTGACACATATGGACTGCAATCCAATACCTCCTAAGGTAGTGTAACTATCCACATGGAGCGATATGCTGCATTAGCACAACACAACCCCCATACAGAATAGCTACCCTGTCCAACACAAGCCAATGACTGGCTGCCATTGTGCTATGTGCAATGCACAAATACAGTGCACAACTTCAATGCGTAACTGCAATATGAAACTACAATATGCAATGCACAGTGCATAAACAGGATGGGCAACATTGCTGTATACGCAACTCTGCTTCCTCTGCTGTCAACAGAATACTTCTATTTCACTACAGTGACTAATTTATCCCGTATGTGTAGTATGACTAATGCCCTTTCCGCATGGCATTTTCCATGTGAAAGAGGGCCTGGAGCGTCGTGTAATTGTGAGGAGCGATCTGCACGATGCACTCACAATCGTGCGACGCTCCAGAGGCCGGCAGGCACCGATCACGCACCTTTTCATTTTTGGCTACAAGCTGAAAATGGTGCACGATTGAGCATTGTTCCCGGGCCCCACGCGCACTTACCTGGCATGTGGAGCCTCCAGAGCTGTGCCAGTCGTGCTTCCTGCCCAGCACAGCCTGGGAAACTCCCAGGCTGCATTGCAGAAGGAAGAGGAGGGGCTCTCACGCAAGCAGGCAGCTCATGTGGAGCCGAAGGACCCCGGACATGAGACTCTCTCGCCGGAGGCTGCTCGTGCGATCCCTGCATCCCAGCGCTGGAAGAAGGTAAGGTGCGGAAAGGGCCTTACGCTTGCATACGTCACAATGCCAGTCAACATGAAGTTTGTCCTCTGTTTTAGAAACACCAATCATAACTCCCAAGATTTGAGTACATTTTAGCAAAGCTATAGCCTTGTTGCAACAGACTAACACAATTACCCCTCTGAAAGAAGAAGACGGGGGAAAAAAAAGGAGGAAGAAGCCTCATAGCATAAAACCACCTACCATTGGTGCTCCTCTGTGGCCAATCAGGTTTGGCTTGGGACCCAAGGTCCCATTCTCCCGGATGCAGGGTGAATACATCCCCAAGGGTATGAAGAGAAGAAAGAGGAGGACAGCCATGTACGGGCCAAGGATCAACACCCGCAACACTGGACGAGATAAGAATAGTCAACAGCTTGCATTCATATTAAACTCAGTCCCATGCAAAGATGGAAAATTAGTTGTTTCTAGTCTAGAACATGTTTCATCATCACCATCATCAATCATCAATCATCAATCATCAATCATCAATCATCAATCATCATCATCATCATCAAATTTATTTGTATCCCGCCTCTCCACATGGATCGAGGCGGCAAACAACATGAAATACATTATACATTAAAATACATTAAAAGACATTAAAAACATACCCAATCCTCCCCACTCACCAACCCACCTAAACCAACCCCTTAAAATACACAGCAATTAACAATCCATCAATTACTATTAGCAAAAGTGCTGACCTGGAAGGCCACTCTAAGGCCCTTTCTGCAACTCACCTAATTCTCAGCGCTGGGGTACAGTGCTCGCGCGAGCAGCCTCCGGAGAGAGGGTCTCACATCCGGGGTCCTTCAGCTCAGCACAAGCTGCCTGCTCATGCAAGAGCCTTGCCTCTTCCTTCCACAGTGCAACCTGAGACCTTCCCAGGCTGCACTGGGGCAGCAAGCGCAACCAGCGCTGCTCTGGAGGCTCCGCACACAAGGTAAGTGCGTGCAGAGCCCCGGAGCGATGCGCGACTGCACATCATTTTCAGCTTCAAGCTGAAAATGAAAAATGCATGAGCAGTCCCTGCTGGGCCCCGAAGTGTCACGCAAATGTGAGTGCATTGCATGGACCACTCCTCACATGTGCACATGTGCTCAAGGGACCCTTTTGCATCGAAAATGCCATGCGAAAAGTTGCCAAAGTTTCCCAGTAAAAGCACTACAAAATGAACTAAAACTGAAGCCAGCCAAGCCATTCTTATGAATGATTTTCAAGACTGGCAATTGAGGTGCCATATTCTCATACAGGTGGAGTTTTCAAAAGAAAGCCATTTATGAAGTGCATCATAGTACTCATCACATATATCAAAAAGGGACTGAAGTCTATAGCCAAGTTGCCATTGCAACAGGGCAACTGTCAAACCAAGTGGAGGTGGGAAGAGATATGCTTGGTTCCCAGCACCACCTCATCATCCAACAGAATTGGGTCCAGGATGGTTCCCAGGCTCTGCATCTAATTAATCCTGATGGTAACCCCCAAGAAACACATGTTAATATTATTATTTACTATATAGTAAATTATTTATAATAACACTTACCTGTAAATTATAAAATGTATCATTTATAATTATTATTTATCATCTACAAATGTCATTTACTAATTTACATTAATTTACATTTATTGATGTCAATTTAAAAAAAAAAGAAACTATGGCCAAGATTCTATATCACAGTCTATATTTAGTAACTTTTCAAATCCATAGGTATGTTGCAGAAATACAACAAAGTCCTGTTAGTGAAGGGCTAGTGCACATCCCAAAGATGTGCATTGGGAACTTTTAGTGTGCACTAGGCTCTTCTGATGTGTGTTAGGCACTTATGATGCACTTCTGGAACATCTGGTGCTCTTTAGGAACTTCTGATGTGCGTCTGGCACTCCCATTAAGCACCAGCACTTCCTAGCTTGTGTTCTGATGTGCATCAGGGTGCACCCCAATGGTCACTACACTGGCCACCACTGCACAACAGACACCCATGCGCTGTAATATCACGGCAGCCCTTAGGTGAATAAGGACATTGTGAAGCTACTCGGTGTAATTTTGCACACATGTAAGACCATTTACAAAGATTTAAGCCTCAAGCAGAATGTCAGCCTATAAAATTAGTTACATCAACTGTTAAAACATTAGTTAACATGTTACTCTTAAATATTAAAAACTAATTAAAATGACTGAAGGAGGCAAAAAATGGCTAGCAGCCCCTGAAAATATTCCCTAAAAAGTAATGATTTAAATATAATATGAAAACGTTGTTACTCAACATGTTAATTACTAAAATAATGACCTTTAAAATCGTTGGCTGAGATTGCAGATCAGCTACTAGTTAACTAAACTAAGGCCCTTTCTGCATCCTACCTTTTCTCGGCGCTGGGGTGCGGTGATCGCGCGAACAGCCTCTTGTGAGAGGCTCTCGCTTCCCGGCTTCTTCAGCTCCACACGAGCTTCCTGCTCGCGCAAGAGACCTACCTCTTCCTTTTGCAATGCAGCCTGGTACCTTCCCAGGCTGCACTGAGACAGGAAGCGCGACCAACCCGGCTCCCCAGGCTCCGCACACCAGGTAAGTGCGTGTGGAGCCCTTGGGGAAATGTGCGATCACGTAGCATTTTCAGCTGAAAGCTGAAAATGCAAAGGTGCGCAATCGTTGCCTGCTGGCCCCTAGAGCCTTGTGTGATTGCAAGGGCGTCATGCAGATCGCTCCTCGCAATTGCGTGAGGCTCCAGGCCCTCTTTCGCATGGCAGATGCTGTGTGAAAAGGACCTAAGTAGCGCCACCTGGCCTGATCCCATCCCCAATCCTGCCTTATTAGGTTTAAACTGCTACAAGTGATGGAGGTTCTCTTATTGATCAGGACACAGCAGACTGATGTTTCCACCTACTCTTGTGTGACACGAGATGGCTGGAAGCAGGATCACTGTTACAATTCCTCTGTGCACCAGAGATCAATCACAGGAGTAGGGTAGAAACATCAATTACTGTGTCCCAATCAACATCAGGCTTCCTATTGCTTCCAGTGGCTGATGCCCACTAAGGCAGCATTGGTGGACTTTTATAATCCCTTTGTATCCCCTACACTATTCCCACAATTGTGAATATGAATCAGTTACAGACATATAACTCTAGGTTACACATTCATATCTGTGATTATGAATTCCAGCCATTGTTTTAAAAATTAATAATTATGGAACACTAATATATAAAAATCAAAGTTTGTCTATGGCAGGTGAAGACCTCCTATGATTGGCTGTGTCAGGCAAAGGCCTCATATGATTGACTGCCTAAGAAGATTCTATGGAATCCTGAGGTTTGCAGTTTAGGTAGAAGCCTTTAGAATTCTCAGCTGTTTGCTATGGAGATAAGGCCTAGCAGCAAGGAGGAGGGCAATATATTCCCTCAAGAACCCAACCTCTGCATGTTAATAACTCCGAATACAGATTAGATTGGGGAATATAGGGAAAAGTTACAGGTACCGGACAAGACAGTTTGGAGAATTAGAGACACGGGATCTCGAATCTTTTGATATATATGCTCGTTAATTTTAATTCTCACAAATTGTCCCCATGTTCTGGATAGCTCCACCTTTATCTTATTTTATTTTATACGTTACATAGATATTCCATCTTTCTTCTATGCACATGCTTTCTATCCTGCTATTCCTTCAAATAAGGAGCTCAAGACAGCATACAAGCTTCTTCTCCTTCTTCTAACCTTTATAACAACACTGTGAAGTGTATTAAGCTGCAATACAGTAACTTGCCCAGTGAAGAGAACCAGAGTGGTGGAGTAGTTTGAGTCCTAGACTAGGAGGAAACCAATTGGGGGACACTATTTCAACCTCAGAAGAAAGCAATGGCAAACCCCCTCTTTACAAATCGTCCCAAGAAAAAACCCACGACAGATTCACCTTAGGGCTGCCATCATTCGGAAATGACTTGAAGGCAAACAACAACCAATAAACTTGATGTCAGAGTGGGAATAGCCCTAGTCCAGTGCATGAACCAATATATCTTACTTGTTCTCATTTCTTTCAGAGGAGGTGAACCTAATCTTAGGTCTAGCTTTTTAAATTTTACTGCAAACTTCCAACTAAGAGGCAGCCAGGGGCCAAATACTATGTGAGTAACAGTCTGGCTGACAAGCTGGTATTACCATACCTTTATTTTTCATCCGGTAAAAATGCAATGATACTGGCCAAGCTAGGATGATCATGGCAAGTATGGCACCCATGTGAAGAAATGGAGCAGTGATCTGTTGGGAAAGACAGAATAATCACATTAAAAAGTTGGAGGGGCCACACTTAAGATGCTTTAGGATCCACTTGAAAAATGTGATCAACAAATAATGATAAAGTTGTGCTTGGAAGTGTGTGTATATTATAACCACCGATGCAAGAGGAAGCTATGGATCCTTACACATAGTATTTGCTCCTGCTACCGGTAAAGCTGTAATATGCTATGCATATTTGTTCAGAAGCCCCATAAAGTCTCACTGAATCTATCCCCATGTAAGCGTGCAAAGTGTGGAAGCCTAGTTTGAATTATGTTATTTTATTCCTCCACCCCCACCCCCCACCCCAGATGAACATGACACCTTTCAGAGCAATATTCTACTCCTAACATGGCTGACATACATAATTATAAACAGATAATGACATCTGTTCCAATTACAAAACTAAAAGAAACCACAGGTTAAAAACATTTTATATTCCAGAACATGAAACCAAAAAAAAAAAAAAACTGCTGAATCGGCTACTTAATTATGTCTGTGTAATTAAGTAGTGTTTCCTGCCCTTACCACCACCTGCAGTCTCCCTTAAGAGGCAACCATTAGATTGGATGAAGAAGGTCCATTCATTTTCAGAGTGTGGGCAGGGCAAGGAAGGACATTTCCACTCCTCTCCCACTAGTGAATCAGCCTGGGACAAGAACATGTGAGCAGAGTTCCACTTCTGATTGTCACAGATTCACTCGCTGTTGGGAGAGGGATGGAAACATTGTCCTCTTTGGACCTCCTATTCAGGAGGATGGACCTCCAATTCAGCTGGAGCTGGGTATGTTTAGTCTGCAGAAGAGAAGGTTGAGAGGGTATTTGATAGCCATGTTTAAATATTTGAAGGGATGTCATGCAGAGGAGGGAGCAGGCTTGTTCTCTACCGCTCCAGAGACTAGGACAAGGAGCAATGGATTCAAGCTGCAGGAAAGGAGATTCCACTTGAACCTCAGGAAGAACTTCCTGACGGTCAGAGCTGTCCGACAGTGGAATCTGCTGCATCAGAATGTGGTGGAGTCTCCTTCTTTGGAGGTTTTTAAGCAGAGGCTGGATGGCCATCTGTTGGGTGTCCTGCATAGCAGGGGATTGGACTGGATGGCCCCTGGAATCTCTTCCAACTCTATGATATGCCCAATCCAGTGGCTGTCTCTTCAGGTAGACACGAGTGGCATTTACCTAGATTTCCAGTAAAACTATGTAGTCTTACTGAATATAATAGACCAGTTGTTCTGTTACAGCCCCATGAAGCCCGCCTCCCAAGACTGATATGGTTTAATCAGCAAAATATTATTTAATTGGCACATATATTAATTGGCATTGATATAAAATGGAACCCAAGGTGACTGGAAGATCAAGCTGGGCAGAGGGAAATCACTGACTGAAAACATGTGATTGCAAGACAGGTCAACCAACATCCTCTCTAGCTGTAACCAAAGTCACTGTCAGGCAGATTACCAAGCAACTCTGGAGATAATAGGCTTAAGATGAAGCTGGAAGATATCTGAGTATACAATGGGCAAAGGGAACTTCCCACCAAAACAGTGATTGTTTCAACCCTGCTCCCTCACACCTAGATGTTTCCCTGCATTGTCCCCCAAACCCCTCCACAATATAGAGCTATTATGACAGCCATTACCTCTTTGTCACCTAAACACGCAAGACCATTAACTTTGTCTGGACCCCCTTGTCTGTGTTGCAACTCCCATTGTCCACTTGGGCCCTCCATTTTGAGCAGTCAGATGCAGTACTTCTCTTGCTGGTTGCCACGCTGTCACTCTGATTCTTGAACAAACACTGTCCTTAGGCATCCACCTAAGCCAGATCGCTGCTTTCTCTGCTGCTCTCCAGAGTGGTAATTATCACCTAAACCAGTGGTTCTCAACCTGGGGGTCAGGACCCCTTTGGGGGTAGAACGACCATTTCACAGGGGTCGCCGCTCCTCAATCCTTCCCCCCTTTTAAAAGAAGGTGGCCTCACAGTCAATGGGAGCAGTGCTTCTGAGACCCCTGCACTGGGAGGAGGGGAGAGGAGGCATGCTGGGCATTTCCCCGTCTTTCCCTGGCTGGTGGGAAAGCACTGGAGGAGCCAAAAAGCATCTGCTTACGCCGCTGCCATCTTTCCTCTCTCCCTGTCCTTTCCTCCCTGAGCCTCGTGTAAAATGTGGGCTGTTTGGCCTTGCCTTTGGGAGTGACTGGTTTTTTGAACTGTGGAAACCCAACATTCAGAACTAGAACTACTGCCTTAATTCTGGCATTGATGGACGCTTTCTGTGCTTAAAAAAGGGGGGAGGGATACCAGTTTTTAGGCATTTGAAGTCTATCCAGAGCAGTGATTTAGGGTAGTGTTTCCAATCTATTTGGAATAATAAATAAATAAATAAATAATAACAAAAATGATTTTATGGTTGGGGGTCACCACAACATGAGGAACTGTATTAAGGGGTCGTGGCATTAGGAAGGTTGAGAACCACTGACCTAAACCCTAAGATCCATCTATTCACAACTTTCCTCTCTTTATCCTTCAGTTAGCTCTTGGGTGAGAATGTGAGTATTTGGATCTTTGCATGTGTGTGTTAATCTTTCAATAAAACACATTTTAGCTTATTTTGGAATCTCTGGCTGGTTCTTTCCTGCAAGACCCCCTAAACATTGGTGGAAAGATCTTGTTAAATTATCTCCCTCTTTCAGGCTACCTAATTTTGAGCTAATTAATTCCCCATAGTCACATGGAGGTACTAACATCGCAGATGGACCCCTGAGTCACCCGCATTTTGGGGTAATAGTTCTTCTTGTTCTTATGAGCTTTCAAGGTGTTTCTGACTTGTGACAACCTTAAGGAAAACCTTTCACAGAGTTTTCTAAGGCTGAGAGTGTGTGATGTGCCCAAGGTCACCCAGTGGGTTATGAATCCATAATTCTACGTTATAAATCTGTAAATGCAATAGTGAAAGCTGCTGCAGCTGCATCCTGCACTGAGCAAACATTAAATGTTAAACCAGATGATTCCCCAAGATTTCTCCAAACTTTGTAATTTGATAATTTAAGCAACAGCTTAAATAAACTGATAATCAAACCAGTAGCTTGAGCAAAAGCATTTGAAATCAAAGCAGGGAATATTAGGGACAGCAGACAGAGACTAGGTGGAATTCACAAATAACTCTGAGGAACACAGGCAGCCTATGGATAAATGATGTGGAATGTAAACAAATCAAATTCTAAATTGTGTTTCAAGGCTCAGCAATTGTTAAAATGGCTGCTAGTCATGAAGGATATATGAGTATCAGACACTGGATGGCAAAGAGGCTATTGCATATTCAACTCACTGGGAGAGAGGGAAGTAGCAACAGGCAAGTTTTTGCATACCCGCACCATCTCACTCTTCCATTATTGCAACCAAGAATATATGGGTGATGACATCTCCCAAGTACTTGTGGCTTCTGCTGGAGAAACATTTATTTATTTATTTATTATATTTAATTTATATCCTGCCATTTTCCCAAAGAAAATAAATATAATCTAGTAGATTTCAAGTATCCAGTAATTTTATATTCTCTGTCATTGTAGCCTCACCCATTGAGCAGTCAAATGTGCACTCGGACTTGGTGCATGCTCTTCCCCAGTTGATACAATTCTGCCAGGTATGAGAGCCATACAGAGATGTTCAGGATGCTCAATTCTGTGGGGCTCAGCTCTCCCCCTGAGAAGGAACCATACTTGCACATCCACTCCTTCCCAAACAGAGTGAGATACCAGAGCTAAGTTCTCCCTTTGTCACACACAGCAGCTAGTGGCATAAGCAATTATGAACATTGTCCCAGCCCTACAAGAGTCTCCCTCTGGAAGTCTGTCTGTCTTGAATTAGCTGGAGAAAGGAAGGCAGAGGAAAGTCAACAAGCCTCACTCCATCTGAACTAGCCAAATTAACTTTCTGCCAGGTATCATACACCAGAATCTCCTTACCTGAAATGAGAGGTAAAATGTGTTCCACTGTCGTCTCCACAGAAGTGTTATCAAAGATAAGGCAAGAATAGACAGGATCAGGAAAAAGAACATCACTGTCTAGAAGATCAGATGTTACAAATTATTAATGAACTCTGCTTTTGTGGTCTCCATGAAAAGGTAAGCTCGCTACAGAACTTATGACACAGCAACCGTTATAGACAGCTAATTCCATCTACCTTAGCCTTCCCAACAACGTGGTATGTCAGCAGAGGAAGAGTGAGCTGCCTAAGTATCTTCACTCAGTTCCAGCATAGGACAGACCTGTACACAAGACATTTGAAATACCCACCCCATAAAGTATCTAGTAGGTCTCCCCTATTTTTTATTTTTTTTATATTATTTATTTGTATCCCGCCACTCCATATGGATGGAGATGGTGAACAACTTACAAATAGCATGTATTTCGATATATTTCTTGCATCTATTTCTCTATCAGCGTGGGCCACCAAACCGAAGGGGAAAGAAATCAAATGATTCACCCCACTAGCAACATCATTTGGGATTACATCACAATAAGGGAATCCAGGTACATCCTACTGCTTCATATCTAGATGGTTCAAGATAGTTTGCATGTGTTAAAAGTCTGGGGAACCCAAAGTTGCTGGACTGGAAAGTGTTGTGGGTGGAGGGGCTGCCCCTTTAGTAGTGTCAGGTTAGATATGCCATATCTGACAAGCTAAGCAGGGAAGAATTATTAGACAACTTAATGCCCACAGGGCTGGTCCAAGAGACGTTGCTTCCAGATGGACTTGCTGTTGGCTCTTCCTTCAGCACTGGTGATTGGACAGCATCAACCACCATACCTGAAGACAGCAAGCTATCTTAGGAGGTGGCACACAGCCATCCCCTCCATCTCCTTGCATCTGCTTCTGATCTTGGGTGGCAGCCTCATTTTGCCTAATGGTAGAGCAAGCCTATTTCCTACCCATTTCTTAAAAGCACAAGGAAGGGCTCCCTGCTTTGGTCCCTGTTTCTTTTCCGTTCTTCTTGCTTTTTATCTCATTCTTTGATGGTTTTCCCAACCTTCCTGTCCTTTTCCCCTTCTTTCTCTGTTATTTCCCCCTCACTCTTTTCTTGCCTCTTTCTCCAAGAATTCTCCTCCACTGTTCCCTTCTTACTCTTCATTTCCACTCAACTGCAAAATGTTGCAGGTGGTATATGTGCCTGCCACTTATGCTTTGGAGAAAATGAAAACTTAACTGAATTTTCTTTTAAGGAAGGAGTAGGTTAAATGATCTTACCTTGTGGCTCCAGTGCAGATACAGCTTTTGATTCTCCAACAGGAGACACACTGCTATGATCTATGAAAACATTAACAGATTTAGTTATGACTCAAGTTAAGGACCTGAAACCAAAGATTTGCCTGTCTAGTAAATAAACCCAGTCTTTTTCTTCCAGTATCTTTTCATTATAACTCTCCAGCAGTTACTGTTATTGAACATGAGTTCAACCAATAGAGTAAGGGAGGTTACTTCTATAATACATGTTTATTCCTTGGTTATGAGCTTGGATGCAGTAGAATGTGGATCCTAGACTGTTGTATCAATGGCTTCCCAAAGAAGGAAGGTTTGGGAGAAACAATAAACACCCTTGATCCTAATAGCTTGCTTTAACTAACTTTAAATTGTAAGACTTAGCAACCTTTGGATACCAACATTTGCTTGCTTGAAAGCTTGCTGGCTTCCTGTTGCTTTTTCATAACCACTTTCTTCCTGCATCACTCGAACTGACAGCCATTTTATTCTCTCTTCTCCATTAGACCAAGTAATTGGCTCTGCACAAGTATGGTAAGTAAAGCTACTTTTATATGCTTCTACAAAGATGACTGGCTTATTTCTTTCTCTGTTAGGCCCTTGAGCTGGGGTTGGGGTGGGACTGAGGCAGTTTCTGCCTTGCCAATTTGATTACTCTGCTAGGGAGGTGTGCTACTATCTCTCAGGTTTGCCAACATAAATGGGCAGAATCCTGTTGGTGCACTACACTGGCATAACTATGCTGGTGCAGGTAGTAGCAGCAGGACAAAAAAGGCTGCAGGTGCCATGGCTACTGTTACCCTATGGACAGACCTCCATCCCGGGAAGTATAATTTTGATATTAAAATACATCTGAGCCAGAGGCGGCTGGGTTGGTATGTAGACAGTCAGGCTAGAGATCGGACAAAAGATCAAAGACTCGTAACTTCCCCCTGTCACGTCTCCATAGGAAACCTCGGAAAGGCATGTAGGCACAGGTAATGGGCCATCTGCACAACACTACTTTGGGGGAGATTGCCTGATTCCCCCACCCCTGGAATTCTTGGCACAAACCAAGGCATATCAAAGCAAGGTCCAGTTACCTGGTGCAGCCATCAGGCAGATATCATGCAGCCATCAGGCAGCTATCACACTTCCATCATTCTTATGTTTCAGCCATTACTCTTTCCAGGAAGAGGGTCTGCGCCCAAGGCATGTTTGGCCCTATAACTAGACCCCCTTTTCAACTCCATTTTGGAGTTCTCCCAGACTTGACTGGCAAGCTGTCACTCTGTCAATTGAGGCTCCCCTCAGCCCCTCCTTTATGCTGAGTTTTGTTCGCCGCTTGTCTTTTTCCCAACCTAAAGACATCAGGACTGGTACAGTATTACCCTCTTCTCTCATTTCCTCCACCTTTCCCTTATCAATCTTCACCTCTTTGCGTTTCAAAAGTCCTTTTATGCTTGTGTGAATGAATGCAACAGTGTGCTGCTGTGGATCTTGACTTCTTTTCCAATAAAATACTGAAAGTTAAACAGTTAGCCGAATTCTCTGTGATCTGACTCTGTAAAGCTGGACTCAAGATCCCTTGAATTACCCTGCCCTCTTTGCATGGCTACCGCAGTGCTTAGCTAATTTTCCCCACACGTGATAATTTTGAAAAGTGTCGGGAATCCCCTTAAGGGACCCCCAGTAAGCAGGGTAACACTATGAAGGAAGTGAGGCCATAAAGAAATAGGCTGCTCAGAGCCAGGAGATTTTGGTCCCTTTCACATTACACAGTTATAGTATTATGACTCTACTTTGCCAGCCATGGCTGCATCCTATGCAATCCTGACTGAGTATTCTCAGTAACTCTCCCTAAACTGCAAATCACAATTCATTAGGATACTGCTATGGCAATTAAAGTGGAATGATAGTGCCACAGCTGCACACTGTGAAAGGGCCCATTGTCTACCTTCTGTCACTACCAAAGTGAAGTGCAATAGGATTCTGAGCAATATACATAAGTAAAAGAAATAAACAGACATATATTCTTCCCCACCACATCCTTTTATCAAATTTTATGTTGTAACCTGCCAAGAATAGGGATGTCTCACTTAATACTTTATACATTGTGGCAATAGCGGGTTATCAGAACCAAAACAGCGATACAGCATCATTGTCTGGCTAATGGGGCAAACTACATGGCTTTAATTCTAGGTCCTAGGAATAGGCACCTTGCTATTATGAAAATTTCATTAAAAAAGATTAATTATAGGGTAGCCACATGTCCCACTATTCAGAGGAGAGAACCGTCTTTGTATGGCAGTGAGAAGTCCATGTAAAGGCATACCCTGCTTGAAGAGTGATCTCTTTTAAAGTTAAATGTCCTCAGAAGGGACATAGTGGCCTTGAAGTCGCTAATCCACATTAGCACCCGGACAGCAGTCAGAGAAGGCGGTCCCAGCCACACAGGTTACTTTGGTCACAGTCTCCTCCTCTCTGCTGAGTTAAATTGAATTTCTTTTCAAATTGCAGCAAGTATTTTTAAATTATTTATAAATATGTGTGTGTGGTGTGTGTGTGTGTGTGTGTGTGTGTGTGTGTGTGCAGTGTAGCGTAAGTGGTCTGAGTGAAAAACTAGGACTCTAAGAGACCTGGTTTCAAATTCGCACTCAGCCACAGAAATTGAGGAAGTCACACACTCTCAGCCTCAAAGTAAGGCAATGGCAAGCTTCCTCTGAACAAATTTTGCTAAGAAAACTCCATGACAGGTTTTGCCTTAGGGTTGCCTTAAGTCAGGAAGGACCTGAAGGGATGCAATAATCACAATATATACATCTACACATATAAATGGTTATGTTGATATTATGCTCACATGCACACCAATTTATCCCTTTTGCAAGGGAGGGGAGTTTTCTCTCTTTTTAAATTGTTGCATAAATGATCACCTTAAATTGACTATCAGTGAATTAGCACTATTGAGAACCTCTACTTCGGACACTGCTGTTAATGGATCCGTTATTCAGAGAAGGAAAAGAACTTGTAGTTCTGAGAAGAGGAGGGAGAGAATCAGATTACTACAGAGAAGCTATTTTGAGCAGCTTTGGAAGCAGCTTTAGAAGATAAGTTTATTTGTTGTTTGCTGTTGTGTGCCTTCAAATCAGAAGACTTATGGCAACCCTATAGTGAACCTATTATGAACCTATCATGGAGTTTTCCTGGCAGGATTTGTTCAGAGAGGGTGTGCCATTGCCTTCCTCTAAATCTGAAACTGTGTGACTTCCCCAAGGCCACCCAGGGTTTCAGTGACTGAACTGGGATTAGAAGCCTGGTCTCCCAGAGTCCTATCCCAAGGATGAAACCATTATACCTCACTGGTTCTCAGCTAATTTTATAGGTTTATGTTAAGCCTAAGTGATTGCTGGCTTACTAGGAGAAACTCTTAGGCAAACACATTGAATTCAATTACATTCCCTTCAAAGGTAGGGAGAAGATAAGACATTTTCGTCAATCAGAACCTGGCAAAATGGACTAAAAGATGCCCATCTTTTATTGACCTCGTCTCTAGCCATCCATTTCTGCCAAATAGGACATTTCTTCTGTATTCCATTTTTATTTCCCAGCCATGTCCTCTGGAAATTAATCTCCTTTTTACCATAGTAATCACAGAGTTTTGGCTACCCATATATACTTTTGTTGAAAGAGGCTAGGTAGAAATGAAGTCTATAATATTTGGATTGATGAAATTCAGGTCCCCCCCCCAAATATGCTATTTTCTGAATGAGCAGGAGCTCCTTGCCTGCCCACTCCTCTTTATTTTGATGTGCTATTTGTAAACTGGATTTCATTTGTTTGCTTCAAAAGCATCACCTAGATGACATTATCTGACTAATTTTTTCCCAAGCTGAAAAGTCCTTTACAACTGTGGCAATTACAAAGAACCCTGGTGGTGCAGTGGTTATATGCTGGTACTGCAGCCACAAGGTTGTGAGTTCAGTCCTGCCAGGCTCCAGGTTGACTCAGCCCTCCATCCTTCTGTAGGTCAGTAAAATGAGTACCCAGCTTGTTGGGGGCAATTAGCGAACACATTGTAAACCACTTAGAGAGCACTTAGCTGGTAAGTGGTATAGAAATACAAATGCTATTGCTTTCCTGTATGCTGATACAGGAGAGATCTCAATATCTTCATATTTCTCCCAGGTCTGACTAACAGCTGATCTTGTTTGGATGCTCATGCATATTTTTAATGAATGGATTAAGAAGAGTGATTTATTTTTTAAAATATATGAGAATATATAAACATGCAAACCCCACCTTCAACTGCACTGTAAAGAGGTATTGTCCAAAGGTTATACCATGTTTGTTGTGATTGGACAACCATTAGGAGATGGGACTTATAGGATGAGGAACAGAATCAACTTGCAGAGCCTTTAATATGCTGAGCATTTTAATATACCTTATACCAAGTCAAACTGTTGATTCATCTAACCCAATACTATCTGCTCTGATCACCAGTGGTCCTTAACTTCTAAGAGATACACCTCTCAGGAGAACTTTGGTTGGAAAGATGACATATATACTCACTTAAACAAACAGAGATTGAACTTTGGACTTTCCACACACAGAGTATATATTCTGCCACTGAAATATGACCCATTCCATTAGAGGTATTGTTCACTACAAAAGTAACATGATGTCAGCTCGGCACCTTAACTGATATGTGATTGCCATCTTCATTTTCACCCTAGAAGGTTTTTCAACAAAAAGAGTCATACTTACCAGTAAGAACAAAAAGTACGAGAAGAAGAACAAAGTCAAAAATAAGAGGAAAGTGGACCACTGAAACCAGAAGCCTAAATTCCCATATGCGTACCTAAAAATACAACACAAATCAATCACATATAGCAACAGAATTAATAGGTGAGTGGGATATAACAAATGACTTATCTTGGTTTCTTCCTTCCTCGTGTAAAAGTGTATAACCATACATCACCAACTTACAGCCACCCTACAGCATACACAATGGTAAGCCACCAAAATGATAGACCAAGTTAGTTTGGGAACCTTACTGTGATAACTGAAGCCCATGCCAGAGCTGCTGATGACGAGCAGCAGCTGTTGGTCCCTGTGGTTCTGGCTGGAGATGAGTCCTGCAGCTCAAGAGCTCCCCCTGCTGCCATGGTCCAAGCAGGCTTGGACGGTCCTCTGCCTGCTCCTTTAGGGCAACAGGGATCCGATTCTGAAGATGGTTTGGAGGTTGTGCCAATCAGCCCACAAACAAGGCGGAAACTCAAGAGAGCTGAGCAAAGGGAGGCTTGCTTGATTAAGTTCAGGAAGCAGTGACTGGCCACACCTGTGTCTTGGGCTATATAACTGCCTGCCTGGAAGCTTTCCTTTGCTTGTGGAAATCTTCTTTCAAGCCCTCTTCTTGCCTGTTCCTTGCTCCCAGCACCCAGTTCCTGCTACCTTGAATGGATCTCTTGAACCTTGGCTTTTGGAACTCTGATTATGGCTTTTGCTTGACGCTCTGGTAAATGAACTCCCTTGTGTAAAGTGCTTGCTTGTCTCCTTCCGGCTGGACTTTGCTGGCTCTCACACTCCCTTCTCTGGGCTGGTTCACCACCCAGGTCTCTGGCCTTGACAGTCACCACTACACACTGAAGAAAAGCAACCTAACTTTTTGGAGGCTGCTTTCCACAGAATGTTCCCTACACTAACTGTCAGGAACTGAATCCATGCACACAAATAACACAGTGCATAAACACTATTTATTTGGAGTGAGACACATCCTACAAGACTTCAGTGAGAAGACTAAAGTTCAAAAGCAATAGCTGATGCTTTAGAAGCCCTGCTTTCCCCCTTTCTTTTCCAAGAGACCTTGAAGCTGTGAGAGCCAGGCAGAGTTTATCCCTGCGTTCTTAGCTATTGTTTATCTAACAGTTTCTGGTTCCTAGGCTTCTTGGTTTCAAGCAAGCTGCTACTTATGCTGGATTATATGTCCCATTACTATAATATGGAGAGCATCCTGACACTAACCCTCTTTATATGCTAGATTGTTACATGATGAAACAGTATTTTTGTGTGCATGAGACAGCATTCAGAAATGGTGACCTCCCTCCAACAGTCCAAAGTGATTCAGGATTTTCAAATAATACTGATATTAGTTCTTACGATGAGCTGAGATGGCAAGTGCCAATTGGAAAGCCTAAAGCAAAAACAGAGGAACAAGATGGAAGTACCTGCCAGATTAAAGATATCATCACGGTGCAGCAGTACTATTTATAGGTCTCCTTTTTTCTTTCCAAAAATTAACCTTCCTTCTACCAAACAGCCCAGTAAAGACTGTGCCTGATCAGATATACAAGACTCAAAAGTAAGAGTTGAAAAAAAAATCTGTGAGGGAATAATAGACTTTATTTAGTGAAAATGCCTGACTAGAACCTTGCATAAGAGCAGATGCTTTGTGGAAAGACAATACACTACAACATTTTGTTAACAGAATCAATTCCTATGCAAATTTCAAAAGTTTCCCTGATGACACCCCACTTTTCGCTTTGAAAGTGTCATGACCTACTATGCATACCCTCCAGATTTTCACAGATGAGAAACAGGATACATGAGGATAAGCAACATCAGAATGTGGTGCAGGTGGCAAAAATTGTTAATGAGAAAGAACACACAGAGATTGCTGCAGCAGTTTGCTTCTGCCTGAGCCTTCTGGGAAAGGCAAGGTTCCACCTTTTTTCTCCCCCTCACTGAGTCAATTGAGTGCAAACTACGTTTATACTTTGAACTCTGTTTGCAGCAATGGAGGTAAGCTGATACCAAAGAGGGAGAATGGAAGGAGGAGAGGGAAACTGGGAAATTCTAAAACCAGATAAAAAAGTGAGAGGACAGAGGGTTAATTGGGGCTGTCCCTGCCAAATCAGGACAGTTGGAGGGAATTACTTTAGGGCAAATAAATCATTAGATACAGGGAGGGCAACAGATCTTCAAATGGTGCAGATAACTTAATCCTCACAAATCAACAAGATCACTGGGTAATCTTTTGGGTATATTCTTAGGCACATATTTCATTTGTGTTCAGACTCCTTTGAAAGGCTGACTCCAAGACTGAGGGACCATAACAAAATGCTGTTCTATGAAGGAAGGAAGGATGGATGGATGGATAGATAGATAGATAGATAGATAGATAGATAGGGGACTGTTAGCTATGTAGCTATTCTAGATAGGAATTACTCTCAATGATGGTTAGTAATTCTAAAAATGTATAGGAAGAGGAAAAAAGTTATGGTACCTATGCTTATTTGTTTTATTTGTATTGTGTTTCTGTGGTGCCTACTAGCACACCCATTTGCTCTAAACTACACAGCCTGCGGGATGATATAAGCCATCCCAGGACAACAGGGACTATTCCAAAATGATGGCCAGAGACGCTTGGTGAGTTGTGTCAAAATATTTCAAAGTAAACTTTATTTTAAAGATGTTTTAAAAGGATCTCCTGACAGATCTGGAGTGGACCCATTTAGAAAATCTGGGTCCCAAAATCTATGTGTCTGCTCAAGAATGTTTTATAGCAGGACTCAAGGATATAGCAATGCAATCCCAGATGACTGAGATTAAGTCCTGCCAATCTAATACATTTTTTGTTTCTTACATTCCGCTGAACTCACCCCTTCCTCATTATCTGGTTGATCTTCCAATTTTTAAAATGAAGTTAGCCTTTCTGCATGCTAGATTGAATGTTCTCTCACTGGCAATTCGGATGGGCAGGTACAATAATGTTCCTATGAAGGACAGAGTATGTGCTTGCAACTCTGTTTCAATAGAAGATTTAATTCATGTTCTACTTGAGTGCTCTATTTATAATGATCTTAGGAGCAAGTATATTTTTCCTTTATTGACGTCTTTTAAGGGAAATTCCTCCTTTGCGAAAGTTTGTTTTCTGCTATCTGATACTGTGAAATATGTGTCTTTCAGAACATCTAAATTTCTTGTTAGGGCCTTACAATTGCGTGCCATAAAGAACAAGGAGGGGTATGGAAAGTGATTCATTTATTGTTGATTATGTATTACATGTAGATTGGCTGGATTATCCTTTTTCATTTTATCTTTTTTTTTTTTTTGTGTGCAATGGCTGACTGCTATAATGCAATAAACTTGAACTTTTATAGCAGGCCTGAGCTAAGCCATTTCTCACCCTTCACCAACAGATAAGGCACTCCGGAAGGTGCCCAATGTACTGCTGCAATTCTGGATTGCAGAGAAAGACAGGTAATGATAGCGAAGATCATCTATGGGAATTTGGTGTTAATATTAATTATATTATATTCCATGGGGAGGATTTCAGCTAGAATGTTAAAAACTGGGGGAGTTCTTTCCCCCACAATGAAATTTGGTGCAATTTAAAGACCATAAGTAGTTTTGTGCACCATTATGTGTTCCCCCCTCCCTTTACAGCCTCCTTTGCCATCCTCCTCTCTGTTGTGGACAGCAGCCATGGCAATGAATAGAAAGCAAGACAAGCAGCAAAGGAAAGGAAGGAAAGAGTGGGGAGCAGGCAGAAAACGCCCACAGGATACTGTCTTGTGGTGCAGAGGCACGTTCAGAAAAGGCCTTCCTGTGCAGGAAAATGTGAGGGTTAAGTGGACATGCAACAAACAAGACAAACATGAGATGAGAAAAAGGGGAGTGAAGGAAGAGAAATGCAGGGAGAAAAGCAGAGGGAATCACACAAGACTAGAGATGTATGAAGGAGTGGAGACAGCACATGGATCAGGGAAAAGACAAAACAGAGGAGCTGAACAGAAAGACATACAGAGAAGCAAGACTCCAGGAGGGAGAGAGGAGAGGTGGGAAGATGGGGAAATGAGACATCTGAGAAGGAGACACATGGACAGTGCAAGAATAAGTGGAGATGAAGAGGAGTGTGAAAATAATTTTTTTTAAGCCTTTATTGCAGTCAACAATCCTGAGATGGGGCTATATCTCTAGGAACTGTAGGGCTACCAAGAATTCTATACGAGGAAAAAAGGTTGTATGAGCTTCAATAGAAATTTTTACATATGATATGTTTTAAATTTTATAGTTTCCTAACTAATCTTAAACTTAACTTATTAAGCTGCTTTTAAAATGCTTTACATCTAATTAATTACATATTGTGTCTTATTTTATCATAAATATATTATATTTCTATGTTTTTATTCCCACGTAGAATGTATATAACGTATATAGAAGTTATACATTGTATGTAACAAGTGTTTTGCCTTATGGTTTGTTGACCACAATAAAGGCTTAAAAAAAAAAGTGAAAATAATTCTGTTTCTTTAAAAGGTTTCTGAGAATTGTATTTGTGGATCATTGTTGATAGGGGCAAGGAATGGAGTGGTTCTGGCTTATAGATAAAACGTTTTGTATCTTGCATGCTCCTGTATTCATTTCTAATCTCACCAATTCCTTTCACTGAGTGATTGGGTAAGAAATAGGCCTTTTCCAAAATTCACATATCTGTTTCCTCGTCTTCCAAGCTCCAAAGAGGGAGAGGGCAGGAGGGGATCATGGATGGAACTTTTTCACCCACAATTCAGCAAAGGTTTTATATGGTAATGTAATATAAAAGTAAACACCAATTTAAAATCAATGTAATTAAAATAAACATCCCAATCCCCATTTCGACATAAAGGTGATCAGTGTGTTTCTTAGGTTTTTAGTGTAGTTGTAATGTTGTGGCACTTTTGCACTAACTTTCCTGAACCTGGCAAGATGCTTTTTAGAAAGATTCATCCCCTTTTCCTGCTTCTCAGTGAAGAATCTGTGACACAGTCTAGAGTTTACCAGCAGAGAAAACAAAAATCACGGCCTTAGATCACCGAATTTCAGCCACTCCGCCCTAGTGACACGACACGGTGAGCACATAGAGAAATATTATTGCAGCTACCTCTGTTCATGGCAATGATGCTTTTCCCTACAAACACTCTTCTCACAGGCTACATAACCCGGATACTTACCCGTCAAAGTTATGATAGTCATTCTTTGCTTCCCCACATGTACAGAATGATGAACCAGAGGGTGAATGTTAGAAGCAACATTGTGAAAAATAAACACTCCTCCTATACGGAAAAAAATAAGAGGAAAAGACATTAAACTTAATCTTCTACATGGTCATCTTGTTACTGTAGTTTCTAGTCCAGACTTGTGGCGTATTAGGTATCATTTGATATCAAGAATTTAGGCTTCTTTACCCATTCCTCTCCACGTGCTTGCGAGGCCCCCGGACAAGCATGCACACAGGCACAGCCGAAAATAGCTGAACCATTTAAAACCGATCCAGGCAGGCCAGTAATAGCCAGACTGCTGCTTTAGGAAACCTCAAGGGAAGTACTCTTTAAGATCACATTATGTATGCACGCTGTTTACAAAAGATTCCCTACCCCAAGCAGGCAGCTTGACGAACCGAATACTCAACTGTCAAGCACTCTGCGTTTGCATACTGGCTACTCTATTGACAACTGGCATAACTCAATCATGCAAAATACTGACCTTTCGGAGGCTTTGTCTCCAGCCTGAAACCCATTGTTATCCCTGGGAACGGACTAGCCTACGTGCACATTTCCCCCTATAAGACCCCCTGATTTTGAGCACTTCCTCGGATCGCTCCTGGCATCCATTCTGCCTTGCTGTCACTTCATTCAATGAGCCTTCCCCTCAGCTCCACGTGCTGAGAATCTCCACTTCTACGAACTTTTCTTCAGACTACCCAGGCTTCAGGGCAGGGGTAGTATTTCCCATGCCGAAATCCCTCTCAAAAACCCTCTATCCAACTCCTACCTTTCTTTCAATAGGTCTGTGTGAGTGTGTTTGCATACATATGTTTTGACTGTGTTTATCAAAAATAAACAATTATTATTTAATTCTGTTTGCTCCTTGACTCGGCCTGACCCCGTAGACACTGGGTTCAAGATCTCGCTAGGTTGTCCCGCCTCTTGCATTGCTTAGCTTGTGCTTTACTAATTCCCATTCCTCATTGTGAGCACATTGAGGTGTCCCTCCCGGGACCCCAAAAATCAGGGTAACAATCTGCTCTCTCTTAATATGGCCTGGTTGTGGAATCAGTCTCTTTACAACCTGACACATAACAACCTAGTTTTCCCTCTGATATTTTGTCACCTGTGGTTCAGTCCAACGACATACAGTTTGGATTTTGTTCCAGATTGCTGGAGTGATTGATTGATTGTACTTATACGCCACATTTCTCCCTGAGGGGGACCCAAAGCAGCTTCCAGAAAAGTTAAACGCATATGCAATATGGTTGAAAACAATTAAAATAATCATGTAAAAAAAAATACAAAACCATTATAAAAACATACGATTTAAAAAATAATAATGAAACATCTCAATTAAATTTTAAAAAAAAGTTCACCTGCTCACTTATTAAAAGCCTGCTTGAATAGGAATATTTTTGCCTGCTGCCAAAAGGTTAAGCAAAGATAGGGCAGGCCTAGGCCATTTCCACACTACATTCTTATAGCGCAATTATTCCACTTTCAACATCCTATGGAATCCTGGGGTTTGCAGTTTCGGGAGGGGCCAGCCAGCACCTCCCAAAACTGCAAACCCCAGGATTCCATAGGATGTTGAAAGTGGAATAATCGTGCTTTAAAAATGTAGTGCGGAAATGGCCCTAGCCTCCCATGGAAGGGAGTTCCAGATGGTGGGAGCGGCCACTCAAAAGGTTCTCTCCCCTGTCCTCACCAAGTGAGCCTGGGATGATCGTGAGACTGAAAGAAAGCTTTCCTCTGAAGATCTTAAAACTCTGGCAGATTTGTATAGGGAGATATGGTCATTCAAATAATCTGGACCTAAGCTGTATAGGGCTTTTACAGGTCATGGCCAGCACTCTGAATAGCCCTTCAAAATACATTTAAAACACCCCAGATTTGGCCTACCTATGATTGTAGGGGGCGAACCACAAAACCTTCTCAGTGGTGGCACCAGTACTTTAGACTATCTTTCTGGTGGAACTTAGGCCATCCATTTCATATTTGTTGCATATAGATCCCGCCATTTATTTAATGAGCAGTTTGTCCAAGGTAATTTCAATAGTTTCACCTCCCCAAGTCTATACTGACAAAACACTGTGAAGTAAATAGGTCTGACCGTGACTCACCCAAATTCACTGAGTGAGTTTCATGACTGAGTGGGGATTTTAACCTAGTTCCTCAGCAATATATAAGTTGTATTCACTGCATTAGTAACTTAAAACTCTAGTTCTCTGGCTTTTTTAAAATATCTGATGGAGTATTGCAGTACTGTGGCTGGAGTTGCTTCCTTTGCTATTGAAGCCTTGTTTGTTCCATGTGCTTTTTTTAAAAAAAAAACTGGTTATGCGATTAACAGTTTACTGGTGGGCTTGTTACCCTGTGTGTTGGGGGGTCCCGGGAGGGGTGCCCAGATTGCCAAATAAAATACAAGATGGGGGAAATTAGCTGGAGCACTCTCTTGGCTAAATGAGAGGCAGGGTAACGTTAGCAAGGACCTTTAACCCGATGTCTACGGCTTCAGGTTAGGGAACCAGCACACAAGTTTACAGGTAACACAAATAACAGTTTTATTGAGAGAGAAACAACAAATAAAAACAACACACACTAACCAACTGGAAAGCAGAATTGGAGAGCATAGGGATGGGTAATATGACATCTGGTCTTGTTGTCCTGGAAGGGGAGATGGGGTTCCGAAGAAGAAAGCTCAGCGCGACCGGCTGAGGGGAGTTCCTTTGACAAACCAGCAGCAAGGCGGGATGGCAGTCCAAAGTAGTTCAAAGACCGTTTGGAAATGCGGGGTTTTTGTAGGGGAGTTTGTGCCTACCGGCTATGGTAAGCCAGGTGAGAACAAAAGGAGTTTTAGCGCTAGACAAAGGATTGGGCAAAGGTCAGGTTTACATGATTGGATTTGCTCTTGATGACAATAGCGTGGCCGGTACGTTGATGGCCCAACATAAAGGAGTGGCTTGGCTGAGAGCCGTGCCGCTATTGTGAGGTTTGCAGATGGAAGTTCCCTGAAGCTACGAGGGAGGCTGGGGTTGCTGGCCTCAATGGGGTCTGGAATGTAAAACCATTAGCGGCCACACTCTGTCCGTGCTTGTCCAGAGAACCTCGCAAACACGTGGAGTGGGGTGGCTGGAAAAGGTCAAGCTAAGGCCGAATTGTTTGATATCAAAATGATATCTGGGGTCCTCACCAACAGTGTCATAGCTGGAGTAACAGGCTTAATGCTTTTATCACACTTTTGTGTTCTACCTCTGGAAAAGGGACATAGAAATTGTTTAAAGGAAATATCCTGGACATAACAGGATACAGTTCATCCTCAGAACGTATTTCTAGGACCTAGCTCATCCCCCCTTTTTATATTCATCCATTCCATCCCATCCCATCCCATCCTATCCATCCATCCATCTGTCTTCTCTTTCTTTCTTCATTTTAATACCAATATCATTCTTTTCTACCCAAGGCATCTACCTCAACAGCACTTGATGGTTCTTCCCACATGCACAGAGGTGGTCAAGTCTCTGTAATTTTACTGTTCATAGTAGATTGCAACGTCCAGCAACCAGGAATACCATATTATATTCATCTAGCTATTGGTCCATTTTTCTTTCTTCCTTTTAATAAAAAAATCATAATTTCTTGAGAATACATAAGTGTGTCCTGTAGAGATGTTCTATGAATGCTGGCATTACCACTAAGAGAAATCCTGTTCCCATTTACATCTCAATGCAACAGCAGGATTGACTCTCTCATTAGAGAGAGAAGAGGGCAAACAGAGGAAGAGATACTTGCCATGGGAAAAGATTCATACACTTGTTCTTGGATTCTAAAGGTGGAATCATGCATTTGGATGGTGGCAGCTTGGAAACCCAATCCAGGGAGAATTCTGTACTTTGGGAAATGGTGACTCTAAGGCCCTTTCCACATGGGGTTAAAAAACAGTGTAGAGCGACCTCCACGGAGGTTGTCTACACCATTATGCGAATTGGGGTGGATTACTCTCGAGTAATTCCACACCCCAATCCGTGGTTGGGTGCCCGCAAGTGGCGGCGCAGCGTGCTTTTGAAAAACCACATTTTATGTGGTTTTTCAAAGGCACGGGGCATCCAGCCCCGTGCAGCCCCGTCGCAGCACCTGTATGGATTTACGGACACGTGAAAGGGCGCCCCTGCAGATCGGGCAGGGGGCGGGATTTCCAGCTGGCGAGCTTCTCCGATTGGTGGAGAGGTTCCGCCAGTCAAAATCCGCCATTTTGGGCACTGCCAGGCTCTGAGGATGCCGCGGGACACTGCTGCATGTAGAGCAGCGAAATGCTCTGCTCCACGCGGCGACAGAACGAGGTAAGCCCACGTTTTAGCATGGCTTTCCCCGTTTCCCCGCCCGCGTGTGGAAAGGGCCTAACTTAAGTCTCTGTTTTTCTGTCTAAACATCAAGCTGCTAAACACAAACCTACCCTCTCCCTTCCTCTTTTCAAAATTGGTCCCTTTTCTCTAATTTTCCCACCCCCAGCAAAGCAACTTTCTTGCCGCATCACCAAGGAGTTTGCTTGACAAGAGCCATAGCCAAGCCATTCTTAAAACCATATAAAACTTTCTTTTAAAACCTGTATCTCTCTGTGCACCCGTGTGTGGGTGTGGCGTATTATAAAGCTCCTTTTCAGAGAGTAGAAATCCTCATTTACCTTGCCACAGCAACACTGTCCTGGCTTTGCTGTTTTTTGGGCGTATCTCTGCCACCGACAGCTATAAATTCCCACCAGGCAAAAGATGAAGGGCCAGTGACTCTTCTGATAGACCGAATGCTGGGAAACTCTTTCTGCCTTCCCAAACTTGGTCTTTTTGATGGTGGTGGTGGTGCTACTGTCCATTGGCAGAGCTTATAACTTATCTTCTTCCTAAAAGGAGAACTTTACAAAGTCAAAAACGTTTGCCAAAGAATGTGCAAATTCCATTACATATGCAGTTGTACTGTTTTGCCCATTGTGCTACGAGCATGTTTAGTTCATGGTTGCATAAGTCTCACTTGTATAACCATTTCCCCATGGGCCTAAATCCTATTGTTAGCCCCAGCTATAGGAGAACCATTGAATAACTGGGATTTATCTTTTTTACTATTTTTATTTTTATTACAGATTAAATTACAAAAACAGGTTAACATTCAAATCACAGACGTTACTTTCCAAAAATACTTTCCACCCCTCCTTCCAATGGCTTAGCAGAGGTTTAATTAATTCTTCTCATATAGAAAAATCTTCATTCAGAATGTGGGATATGGATTTGATTACATTATTAATATCCTCTTTAATCTTTATAAACAATAATTCCCAACCTGATTTCCACCCCCCTTCCTTCAGTATTCCCATAAACTTTAATCTTCTTTCCCTCAAAATATCGAACAATAAATTTTCAGCCAGGTATTTATCGACTTTGTTTATATTCCAAATTGTTTTATCTTTCCATTCTAATGCTAATACAGCTTGTGCTGCTTTTAATATATTTATAACCTCTTTTTCCTCATTATTTTTCAGCCCCTTGTCCTTTAAATGTAAAGTTATACAATTCTCCCTATTCAGTTGTATATCATTACCTATTATTCTATAAATCTCAATTTTAACCTTGTCCCAAAATTTTTGAACAAAGGAACATTCCCACCACATATGTATATATATGCCAACCGTGCCAACGCTTTGAACTGGGATTTATCTATGGGTTGGCCCCGATTCAACAATCAATTCAGTGAGTCTTCTCTAGTTGAGACTGGCCCACAGGATTCCAGCCATGTAATTTTGCATTCCTGAGTAATGCATAACTATTCACCAGTGCTTTCAATGTACTACTTGGTCCACTGGGATTGCAGAACCAGCCACTGTGCATTCTCTACTGGTCAACTAGAGTATGCCCAGGAACACTGGCAGTTACACAACTGATTGGACAATGTTAGTATTCAGTAGAAGGATGATGTGACATGACCCAACCTATAACTACAATGCACCCACCATATATATGGGGATTCCCTATCATCATCATCATCAATTTTATTTGATCGAGGCAGGGTACAGAACAGATACAGCTAAAAGTCACAGTTAAAATAAACATAGAACAATTAATTACAAATGTACTATAATTAAAGCATATCATAATTAAAAGTCCAATTAAAAAACAATTAAAAACACATTTAAAGCTAGATTGAATAGGCCTTCCAGAAGAGATAAGTCTTTAGTACTTTTTAAAATTCAGACAGCATATTTTGCTGCCAAATCTCTTCCAGCAGATCATTCCACAGTCTGTGGGCAGCCGACGAGAAGGTCCTATGAGTGGCCATTGCCAGTCTTGTCCTGGCCAGTTTAAGTAAATGGTCCCCAGAAGATCTGAGTGTACGGAGCAAATTGTATGAGAAGAGGCGATCCTGCAGGTACATGGACCCAAACCACGTAGGGCTTTAAAGGTAATAACCAACACTTTGTACCTTGCCTGGAAACTAATTGACAGCCGTTGGAGTGATTTTAATACGGTGTGATATGTTCACTCCTTGCTCTTCCTGTAATCAATCTGGCTGCCATATTTTGGACCAGTTGGAGTTTCCAAACTTGGTATAAATGTAGCCCAATGCAGAGTGCATTGCAAAAGTCCAACCTTGAGGTTACCAGCACGCACACTACCATCTTTAGGTTGTCCACTTCTAGAAAGGGGCCCACAAATGATGCAATTTATGAATGCTCTTATCCATTTTACTCAATGGTGGCAATATGTGCATGGACACTTCAGCAAATGTGAACACACTTTGCCATCCTTTTAGGTAGAGGATGTTAGATAATCACAGACACTCAGATTCGCACATCCAGGGACCGTGGTAAGGATGTGCACCGCCCATAAGTCTAGATTTGCACCTTACAAGCACTGAATGTTTTATTTGATTCTGTGTCCATTTCCATAGGCCCTTTCCGCACCTTAACTTCTTCCGACGCTGGGGTGCAGGGGTCACACAAGCAGCCTCTGCTGAAAGGCTCTCCCTTTCCTGCTGCTTCAGCTCTGCACAAGCTTCCTGCTCATGCAAGAGCCCTGCCTCTTCCTTCCGCAGTGTAGCCTGAGACTTTCCCAGGCTGCACTGGGGCAGGAAGCATGACCGGCCCAGCTTCAGGGGTTCTACATGCCAGGTAAGTGTGCACGGGGTACGGGAGCAATGTGCAATCGTGCACCATTTTCAGCTGCTAGCCGAAAATGAAAAGGTGTGCAATCGGCCCCTGCCAGCTGCTGGAGCATTGCACGATCGTGAGTGCATCATGCAGATCACTCCTCGCAATCACGCGACACTCCAGGCCCTCTTTCGCATGGCAAATGTCGTACGAAAAAGGTCTTATATTGGGCAACTATGGTAGACTAGGAGACCACATTAGCCCCTAGGAGACCTTGGAGGGCTGCACTTGCTCCCAGAAAAATAAAATAAAATAATAATAATAAAAAAAAAATGTCCACCCCCCAAATGCAATATGGATACATTTTACCAAACTTTGGGTTTCAAAAAAGGACCCTACTGGTTTTAAATTGGCCCAGGGGGCTGCAAAACATGCACCGTTTCCGCACTACAGTGTTAAAATGCTGCTATTCCACTATCAACCTCCTGTGGAATTCTGGGGTTTGTAGTTTAGAGAAGGGCACTTTGAATTCTCAACCAAAGAGCTCTTTAGTCTCAATAAACTACAAACCCCAGAATTCCAGAGGAGGTTGAAAGTGGAATAGCAGCACTTTAACACTGTAGTGCAGAAATGGCCATGGTGTAAAATGTTCCTCATGCTTCCTATTGGACATTTTAGAACATTTTGGAGAAAAAGTGTTTTTGAAAAATTTCAAAGTATTTTCCCCCACATAGCTTCCACTACCAATGTCCCCTTGCTCCCTAAGTTTCTTCATTTTCATTGAAATGTGATTCATTAAACGGAAACATGTTATCACACAGGCATCCCACTGAGGAAGTGGGTGTAATTGTCAAGAGGCCATTTGATCAAGAAATAAATCTTACAACATACCTCACCAAACTGCCCCGATCCAGAAAGAAAACCACAAAAAATCTGTTGGCCACACTGTAGGGTTTATCCCCTGTGAAAAATAAACACCCGGTTCCAGGTATATGTCTTTACTGTACAGAAAATGTGAAAGCACTGAAGCTGAATCGTGTGCACAACTCTTACCATGTTACTTCTGTCTGTGAGAGAAGACAACTCCATTCTGACCATGTTCAACTAAGGCAGTGGTTCTCAACCTTCCTAATGCCGCGACCCTTTAATACAGTTCTTCATGTTGTGGTGACCCCCAACCATAACATTATTTATTTATTATTTACAATGCCTCCCCCCGGCAAAGGCCGCCTCGCCAGCCAGGAACGGGGACGGGCGGGCAGGGAGGCGTCTCACCCAGGAAAAAATTCCAAGACCCCCCCGGGCTCTGCTTCTGCTTCGCTCTCGTTTCCGCTGGGGGGGGGCAGTGTGGGAAAAGTTTCCAGAGTGTAGACCCTGGCCGGGGGGGGAGGGATCCCAGCACCTTTATCTTTTGCACCAGGCGCAGCTTGCCTCCTCAGAAAAGCGCCGCCTTGCGGCCCCCCAGGCATTCCACAGTGCCCCCCTCCGTGGCAAGTGGGACAGGGGCCGTGATGAGGAGGGGGCCTGCCCCCTGTGCTGCCGCCGCCACCCCAAGCTGGCCCGTCAGATGGGAGGTTCTCCTGGTAGCGGAGAAGGGGAGCGATTTCAGTCCCTTCTGAACAGGGGGCAGGAGGACGTGAACACGTGGCTCGCGCTTGCGCACCACCACCGAGGAGGGAATGGAGCCTAAGACCATCAGAAATATGTATTTTCCGATGGTCTTAGGCGGCCCCTGTGAAAGGGTCATTCAACCACCCCAAAGAGGCCGCGACCCACAGGTTGAGAACCGCTGAACTAAGGGCTCCTCCAGCCTACTCAATAGTAAATGTCTTCTATTTCAGGATTTCACATCTTGTAACAGTTTCCACTCCCACAGTTGGCTGTGCCCTCAATATACCGGTACTGGATTTTTAGTCAGGGATTATTGCTGGTTGTAGCAGACTTTTGTGCTACCCCCAAACTACATGTTTGTTTTCAGTCACTCTTGTTTCCCACTTAAAATGTGGTAAAGTTCTTTCAAAATGTCCTTACTACCAAAACTTATGTTCCTTTTTGAGAATTTACCAATAATAGGAAGAGAGAAAATATTTAAAGAATGGGAAAAGGATCTTCAAAAGTTTATTTGGCAAGGGAAAAAGCCAAGGATAAGATTCAAAATGCTTCAGGATGCAAAAGAAAGAGAAGGATTTGATCTTCCATCACTGACAATTTATTATTCTGCATGCTTTCTAGATTGGATTAAAGACTGGATTCAATTAGAGAGAATAACCATGAAAGATTTGGAAGAAATAAATAACAGATTTGGATGGCATGGATATTTATGTTACGATAGATTAGCGGTGAGTAAAGAGTTCAATAATCATTTGTTGTGCCCGAGGCCCTCTGGGCAGGCCTTGTGTTGTACACTCACACATTTTAGTTCAGCTTGCCTTCACACTAATGAGCATATTTGCGGGGTTAGCTCATGCTATTGCGCTGCTAGGTCAGGCTGCCCTGTATACTGCAGACCGGTGACAATAGTCAAGGAATGTTAACGAGGGGTGCTTCACTCCCCATACCATCCCGTACAGGGAGGGGAGAGTAAAGCCTGATTAGGGACCATCCGCCACCATCTCGGGCAGGTAATGAGACTTGGCCATGAGCCTATCATGCACTTGGCCCATGGATGCCTCCATAATTGGCATCTGAGGTGGGATAGCCCCCCTGCTGCCCGTTTTGGCACTGTGATAACTGAAGCCCCTGCCAGAGCTGCTGATGACAAGCAGCAGCTGTTGGTCCCTGTGGCTCTGGCTGGAGATGAGTTCTGCAGCTCAGGAGTTCCCCCTGCTGCCAGAGACAAAGCAGGCTCAGATGGTCCTCTGCCTGCTCCTTTAGGGCAACAGGGATCCAATTCTGAAGATGGTTTGGAGGCTCTGCCAGTCAGCCCACAAACAAGGCGGAGACTCAAGAGAGCTGAGCAAAGGGAGGCTTCCTTGATTAAGTTCAAGAAGTGGTGACTGGCCACACCTGTGCCTGGGCTATACAACTGCCTGCCTGGAAGTGTTCCTTTGCTTGTGGCAAACTTTCTACAAGCCCTCTCCTTGCTTCCAGCACCTGGCTCCTGATACCTTGGATTGATCTCTTGGCTCTTGACCCCTGGATTTTGGACTCTGACTATGGTTTTCGCTTGTGGCTCAGGCTTAGGTAAATGGGCTGCCTATGAGTAATTGCTTGCTTTGACTCCTCCCGGCAGGACTCTGCTATCTCTCCCTCTCTCTTCTCCGGGCTGGCTTGCTGCCCGGGTCTCCAACCTTGACAGGCACGATGGATTGATGAATGGGCAGCCTGTTTTGCTACTCGCATACGAAAAGCCTATATAATCTGTTGAAACAAAGAGAATGCTGCTCCGTTGCCTGCTTTGCCTTTCCGACAGAATCAGAGTGTATGTATGCATGTGTGCCTTTCATTTTCTTTTTGCTTCTTTGCGTAATAAACGCCTCAAAGACCAGAACTGGCTTGGTTCTTGCCTCCCAGTATCTTGTACTTCAAACCTTGCACAGCCACCCAATCCAGGGAGGGTCGTGGGTGCTACATCATTGCATCCAGAAGACGCTGTTAAAGGTTTGGCTACAAATAAAGCGGAAATATTATACAAAACTTCCAGCATGGACTTCACCACAAGAAGCATATAAAATTGCTCCAGCAAAACAAGGGAATTTATTAACATATCAAGACATATTGAAATGGGAAGAGGATAAACCAAGAATGTGTACAGTAGAAGAACTAAAGGCTGACGGGTATGAGTTAAATTGGTTCCCATGGCAATAACTAAAAGAAAGGTTTAAAATGCATCAAAAACTGTATGAATTTGGGAGAAAAGGGAATGAATTGGACATACTGATGAAGGGAAATCAAAAGAAAAGAATTTCAAAATTCTATAAACTATTATTGAAAAGAGAAATGGAATCAGAAGTAGCTAAAGATACAATGGTTAGATGGGCTCAGAATGTGGGATGCCTGATCGAATTAGAAGTTTGGGAGAAAGTATGGAAAACTGATATAAAATTTACCCCAAACTTAAATTTAAAAGAAAACTTTTACAAAATGTTACATAGATGGTATATGACCCCAGAAAGATTGCAAAAAATAATTAAAAATGGGAATGTGAAATGATGGAAGTGTGGTGAAAAGATTGGGTCCTTTATTCATATGTGGTGGACTTGTGGAAGGGCAAGAAAGTTCTGGAAGGGGATACATGATGAAATCCAAAGAATCTGTAAAATGAACTTTGAAATGATACAGGAATTTTATTCATTAAATATGTTAGGACAACAAAAGGAGATTAGAAGTCATCAGAATATATTGTTATATTTGATAACAGCTGCAAGGTTGATATATGCACAACATTGAAATGGAAAGAAAGATATTGATTTAGGAGAGTGGAAATTAAAAGTTCTGGATATGGTAGAGACAGGAAAGTTAGCATTTTCATTGAAAAATAAATCTATCCAGAACTTTGAAAGGGAATGGAAAGGAGTTTTGGAATGGATAAAAATATAAAAGTATATGAAATCCAAGAAAGAGATAATGTAATTGTTTTTCTCTTCTGCAAATGGGAATGTAATCGTTATTCTTTCTTTTTCCTTTGGTAAATGGAGACAAAGAAGACTCAACTGGAGTAAAACAATATGGAAGTGGGGTAGAGGGTGTGATATATCTGATAACGGGGTATATCCACTCTGGTTTTTTTATGCAATGAAATTTTTAATAAAAATATTATTAAAATGTGGTAAAGTTGAAGCAGGGCTGCCTTAACCATCAGGCATTTTAGGCATAGTGCCTAGGACATATGACAAAAACAGGATTTTAGGGCATATGAAAACATTCCTAGTGGTACATCAGAACCAAGGGATCAGTTGAATACAGGAGTGCCTAGGAAAACATTAATGCGTCCCTGAGTTGGGGTATGGATATGGCTTCCTTCCATCCCCCTGCTATCCGATCCATGAACTCAATACCTCCCCCATGCTTTTCTCCCAAAATCTGGATTTCCTATTTTGAACAGTTAATTTAAAAAAAAAAACCCTATAAATTACAATCAGCCCATCTGGGAGTTTCACTTCTGCAGATTTGATTATTCACAGATTATTTGCTGCCACCTCTGCTGCCTCCCTATGCCATTTTTAATAAAGACTGCAAGCCCCATGAGGCTGAGAAACTGCAAACGAGGCTTGTAAGTCCCTCTTAAAAATGGTGTGGGGAAGCAGTGGGGGTGGCCATAAGCCCCACCAGCCCCCCACTTTGGCCTTGTGAAGGAACCCTGATGCCTCAAAGGAATCCAGGGTGGCTTGAATATGGTGATTATACTTTTTTATGTGTTAAATATGGTTTGGGAGGGCCTAGAGTTGTTCACAGTTTTTCCACCTTTACTGGGGTCCTGTGCCCCTAATCCTAGCGAATGTGGAAGGATTACTGTACTTCCCCCTAAATTGGGCTCATAGGATTGCCAGATTTAAAATTGGAAAAGGCTTCTGTCCTCTTAATGGGTGTGTAGAAGAGGGATTTTCAGCAGGTGTTGCTTGTCACACAACCAGGTAAGAAGTAACACTTGCTGAAATTCCCTCTTCTGTACAACCATTAAAGGCACAGGAGCTCTGGCAACCCTAATTGAAGGTGAAAACTTCACCAATTAATGTTCAATCTGTCATGCAATGAAGAACAGGCAGAATACCTGCAGGTACTGTTTGCGTCCTTGTAAAGATTCACTTATTTAAGCTCTCCTTGGCATGCACTCAATCCTGGGCCCTTTGCCCCTTGCAAGAACCTCAGCCAACCTTTTCCCCCTTTTGCGCTTCAAGTCTAGAGGGCAGTTAGCAATCGAACAGCAGCACGGAAGCTGAGCAGTTTTAAGGTAAAAAAAAAAGAAGCATTCTCATATTGAAGCAGTGAGGCTATGATTGCAAAGAGATGAGGCCTACATTTTATCCTCCTTGTTAAAAAGAGTTTCACCATTCCGGGAGAATTGGCTGCCCTGCTGCAGCCTCCCCTAACTTGTGTGCTGTCACACCCAAAATATAGCAGAGATTGCTCCCACAGCTTTGGAAGCGTGCCCAGCAGCAGAGAATACCTTAGCAGCAATGCACTGTAGCCAGGAAAAACTCACCCATGCCAATTGTTCTCTTCCATCAAGGAGGCAATTTATTCTTGTGTTACAATGTGTACATATTTACAAGAATATCCAGAAAGCATTCCAGCAATCTTGACCACACTCTGATGTTGCTTGGCCACACACATCCCAGTTTTTATGGGTGAAATGTTGAAGGGTATTTACCATACACCATTTGCAGAGCTACGTTAAGTTTTTGTAAGCCCTAGGCACTCTTATATTCAACTCCCCACCTCACCTCAGTGTACCAGTAGGGATGTTTTTGTAGACCCTAAAATTTTCATAGGCACTGTGCCTAAAGTGTGTAATGGATAAGCTGGCCCTGGCCATTTGTACCTCACAGATTTTGCAAAAACCATGTTTATTTTTGGCAATAGAATTACAGAAAATGTTGCGCTCCAAGCTCAACAACCAGGGCCACTTCCACGCTACACTATTACAGTGCGATTATTCTACTTTCAACATCCTATGGAATCCTGGGGTTTGCAATTTAGGGAGGGGCATTTAGAGGGTCTCAGTAAACTACAAACCCCAGAATTCCACAGGCTGTTGAAAGTGGAATAATAACTCTATAACAGTGTAGTGTGGCAACGAATTAAGACGCAAGATAAGACAGACACTTACGACTTTACAGCACAACCCACATAACTACTGCCCTCTTTAGGCAAGCCTGGCCTTGCTATCCGAAGTATTATATTGTCTCTTATGAGGCTGTTTTTGAGATCTTCTGGAATGGTGCTTCTTTCTGTCCACCCACTCTCACAGGTACCTTTGGTGGGAGCACAGGTACACCCTCCAACATTTCAGATAAAAATCAGGAAGTGTGGCTAAGCAATGTCAGTGTGTGGTCAAGACTGCAAAAAGTTATAAATGTGGAAGAAGATATAAGCTAGGAGAGGACGCAGCAATTTGCTTTTGCCTGAGCCTACTGGGAAGAGCAAGATTCTGCCCCTCCTATTCTGTCTTCCCTCCTAGGCTAAGTGCTAACTGCTTTTGCACATTGAATTCAGTCTGAAGTGGCTGAAGTAAGATTAAGACAATGGGGGGAAAGTGGGGAGAGAAAGAAACGGGTATATTTTAAAAGTAGCTGGAAAAGCAGGGTGACAAAGATTATCAGGATTGTCATGGCCCAATCAGGATAGTTGGAAGGTAGGCATGGGACAGGGGACCTTTCCGCATGACACTCTTATAGCGTGATTATTCCACTTTCAACCTCCTAGGGAATCCTGGGGTTTGCAGCTTCGGGAGGGGCTAGCCGGCCCCTCCCAAAGCTGCAAACCCCAGGATTCCCTAGGAGGTTGAAAGTGGAATAATCACGCTATAAGAGTGTCATGCGGAAAGGGCCAGGGTCTTCTCAGTGGCTGCTCTTAAGCTCTGGAACTCCCACCCCATAAAGTGTTGTCCTTATTGTTTTGGGTAAGCCTTTGATGATTGATGGTTCTTGGAGAAAGGGCCCTTCAGGATGTGCAGGACTTTTTTTGTTTGTTTTCTTTTTAATGATGATGCTTTTAAGTGTTGCTAATTCTATGGTTAGTTTAATTGTACTTTTAACCTTCCTACGATGTGAGTTTTTTTAGCTCTATCTGTTTTGATCTTTGTAAGCTGCCTTGAATCCTGAACTGGGGGAAAAGCAGGATATAAGCAGTAGTTGTAGCAGTACCAGTAATAATAATAGCAGTAGTAGTAAATAATAATAATAATAATAATAATAATAATAATAATAATAATAATAGCCAAAATGAAAGCATTAGTCTTGAATTCCACTGTGCATAAACATGTTTCTGCAGTAACACCAACAAAATATCAGATTAATTATAATGGTTTCTAGAGGAAAGTGAATAATTTGGGAAAAAAGAAGAACCAACATCATCGTCCCTAGTGGATGCAACAGTCCAGTTGAGGTCTGACGAGCAGAGAACAAACTAGAACTTTATTGTACCTTGGAATTTATGGTTCTGTTTATGCCACCTAAAAATGCTTAAGAGATCACTCTGGCAGATGGTGCAAGAATAGCTTCATGTTATATGAAGAAATTGAAAATATGATAGGTCAGAACCAGAGAGATCAGAAGACATCAAAAGATAATATTTTATCTGGTCATGGCAGCATGGTTGACATATGCTCTACATTGGAAAGAAAAACTAGAAATCAATTTAGAACAATGGAAATTAAAAGTGTTGGATATGGTTGAGCCTGAAAAATTAGCATATTCTTTAAAAAACGAATCTGTTCAGAAAAACTAGAAATCAATTTAGAACAATGGAAATTAAAAGTGTTGGATATGGTTGAGTCTGAAAAATTAGCATATTCTTTAAAAAAACCAATCTGTTCAGAAAAAGTAGAAATCAAATTTAGAACAATGGAAATTAAAAGTGTTGGATATGGTTGAGTCTGAAAAATTAGCGTATTCTTTAAAAAACGAATCTGTTCAGAAAAAATAGAAATCAATTTAGAACAATGGAAATTACAAGTGTTGGATATGGTTGAGTCTGAAAAATTAGTGTATTCTTTAAAAAAACGAATCCGTTCAGGACTTTGAAAGAGAGTGGAAAGGTAACGGATTAGTTAAAAATATAAATATATGTGATGAAAGGTAAAAACGTATTTGTGCAAAAATGGAGGATTTATCATGGAAAAGATAGAAATGACTTAACTGGGAAAGAACAATATAGGGCAGTGGGACGAAGGGACATACAAAACATGGTGGTGTATGTCTCTTTTTTTATGTGTTGTGGAAAACTAATTAAAAATTTTATATATAAAAAAAGAAAATATGATAGAAGGGAAACATGCATTGCTAAATTATGTACAGGCTTTCTCCACTTATCTAACATATTAGGAACCAGAGCTCTGCCAGAAAACGGAATGGGTTGAAAAGCAGAACCCCTGTACTGTACTGAAGGGAGCAGAAAGGACTTACGGAGGCTCACTTGGGACTGACTGCATGCACCCAACTTGAACAGTCTCTCAGCTGGCTTGGACACCTTTCTCCACCTCTCAAATAGATTAATTTTTTTTCCAGTGCTGCTTAATCCAGAATAAAAGCTGTTCCATGCCCAACCGAAACCCAGTTTACCTTGACTGCCTCTCTACCCAAAGTCTTTATTTATCTTCGTGCCAAGAACTCAGCATCTCTATACAAGAGGCTGCTTGGATGAGCACTCAACTGCCATAGAACTTTCTATCCTCATCCTTCTTTCCATGGAACGAGCATTGCTACTTTCAAAAATTCCAGATCCCTTTTCTCCCCCAACCCCTAGCTGTTATAGTAATCTTTAATTCAAAAGAAGCAATGCTCATTTTGGATTTGTTTGTTTTTCTTAACACATTTCTGCTTCTTTGGCTTCTTTCTCGAGGCCATCAGGTAAGTTTGGCTCTCTTTTGCCAGTGTCCACCTCCTAGTATCCCATATGTCATTTCACACACGTTCTGCTGTTGGAGTGGTTCCTTAAATACAACTTTCTACTTCACCAACATTCCAATTAAAGTGAAACATGACAAGGAGCAAAAGCAAACATTAACGCTCTCCCAAACAGACTGCATATTGGCCATGATCCTGCATTGTACTCGCATAGTGAAACTCTACAGTCACATAGGCCATTTCCACACTACACTCTTATAGCACGATTATTCCACTTTCAACATCCTATGGAATCCTGGGGTTTGCAGTTTCAGGAGGGGCCAGCTGGCCCCTCCCGAAACTGCAAACCCCAGGATTCCATAGGATGTTGAAAGTGGAATAATCGCGCTATAAGAGTGTAGTGCGAAAATGGCCATAGTTATTATGATGGTTGCACTACGGTACTGAGAGCCAGGGTGGTGTAGTGATTTGACCATTGGATTAGGGCTCTGAGAGACCAGAGTTTGAATTCCTGTTTAGCCATGGAAACTCACTGGGTGGTCATGGGCCAGTCACACTCTCTCAACCTCAGAGGAAGGCAATGGCAAAAGGAATCTTGCCAAGAAACTCCATAATAGGTTTATCTTGGGGTTTCCATAAGTCAGAAATGACTTAAAAGCACGCAACAACAAACCACTTCACCCTTCTGTCAATACTGACATTGTTCCACTGGCAATATATGCCTGTTTTTTGTCCCATCACGCAACAGGGAATGTGATAGTTGAGGCTCCTGGCGAAGCTGTTGATGACAAGTAACAGCTGTTGGTCCCTGTGGCTCTGGCTGGAGATGAGTCCTGCAGCTCAAGAGCTCCCCCTTCTGCCATGGACCAAGCAGGCTCAGACATTCCTCTGCCAGCAACTTTAGGGGAACAGGGATCTGGCAGTGATCCTGAAGATACTTATGGGCCTGCTCCAATCAGCCCACAATCAAGGTGGAGACTTAAGAGAGCTGAGCAAAGGGAAGCTTCCTTGATTAAGTTTAAGATGTGGTGACCGGCCACACTTGTGCCTTGGGCTATATAACCTTCCTGCTTGGAAGTTTTTCTTTGCTTCTGGCAAACTTTCTACAAGCCCTCTCCTTGCTTCTGATATCTTGAATTGAACTCTTGGCTCCTGACCTCTGGATTTGGACTCTGACTTTGGCTTTGCTTGTTGTTCTGGCTTTGGTAAACAGACTTTCTTTGGTTAATTCCCTGCTTTGACACGTTCTGGCTTGACTCTGTTATCTCTCGCACACCCTACTTCGGGCTGGCTCACCACCCAGGTCTCTGACCTTGACAGGGAATGCACAAGGGCTATTAGGGCGATCCTAGGGAATCAAGTGGAACACTGGAAGCACTGATAAACATCATCCAAACAGGCATCAATGTGAAGGCTAGAATCCTATTGGCTAGTTCTAACTTCAGTGGACCCATTCAATCAATTGTTGAACGAAGAATCAATACATGGGTAAATGCAATGGATTCCCTGGCTGTACTCTAACTGGGACTAACAATAGAATTTAGCCCCATGTGAAACAGTTTTATATATATGGAATTCCACTTAAGCACAGAAAAGCTAGCAAACATCTTCTTTCATGGACAAGGTTTATTTCCCCACACACATGTTAAAAATCAAATGTTCAATATACAAATTTAAATACAACATTTAAAAAATTGATGGCATGTAAAGGATATAGAAAAACGTCATCTGTAGGCCTCTTTCCAACATGTCACTGCAGGCTACCCATTGAGGCATCTGCCGTCAGGAACCACCAATGTCTTAAGGAGCATTAGATTCACATGAAACTACTGACAAAACGAAGTACACCTTCCCAAAATCTCTCACTGGCAAGAGTCAAATGAATGGAGTCTCTCTGTTGCTGAAAAACTAGAAAAGGAGATGGCTTTATTCCTAGTGGATTCCAAGACCAGATTAAATATCAGTGGTACACAGGGATGGGAAATATCCAAATAAAATCTGTCAGCATCCTCCTCTTCTAAAAATATTTAAAAGTCTCCAGGCAGAGAAAGGAAAAGACGAGTCCTTTGAGCTTCTGTTTAAAGTAGCCATGAAAATCTAAGCCATGAACATTTATTCCATGTCCATGAAAATCCAAGCAGTATCCAGACTCTTTGGACAGTTCCATCTGCTTTCTAATTTGTCATGTCCTTGAGAGCAAGCTCACAGATGGGAAAGAATCTTCTGCCTAATGAAGTAACTTTCTATACCACAGTTGGAGTGCCTGTTTCTTAGGTTACAGTAGGCATTGTGTCAAGTTCTGAAAATATATAAAAAATTGTAGTGTTGATTTTCTGGTACAGAAAACAAAGAACATCCACAAACTATTGGTGTACATCCATATTTATAATCACAGAGAAAATCTTCAGTCATAAATGCTGTCACTCACAACAGCTACCTCACAAGACGAGACTACGACCCAGTTCAAATGTAATAGAAGAACATGGTTGATGTACTGGTAGGTGGACATACCATTATCCCCTCAGCCTTGTGTCCTTTTTCTTCCCCTATCCCCCTCTTCTATATACCAGAGGAGGAGACTGGAAGTTTTAAGTTTTAAACAGTTCTGTGTCATGTCTGAACTCAGGGAAGGATTATAAAGTCCTTCATGATCTAGCTGCCCCTGGCTTGAACAACAAGGTCTTCCTGACTTCTGGTGTGTTCCTTCGGCCTTGACTCTTGACTTCTGGTTTCTCCCATGGGTACTTGTCATTGCTCCCTTCAGACTGCTCGTGACTCCAGTCCTGATGGTTTTTCTTTAGGACACAACAGAACCATATATATTTCTGATCTATCACCAAAGCAACCTATGTCAGGATTATTCTCCCTTTCCTAGTAGTAATATAGCACTAGTAGGGGTATGAGCACTGGACTACAGCTCTGAAGGGTTCAAACCCCACTCAGCCATAGAAACTCACTGGCTGACCCTTGGCCAAATTACACTCTCTCAGCCTCAGAGGAAAGCAAAGGCAAACTCTCTCTGAACAAATCTTGCCAAGGAAATCCCATGATAGGTTCACCTTAGCGTTGCCATCAGTCGGAAACTACTTAGAGGCATGCAACAACAAAGTAGTATTGTGCGTGCTCACAGAGATGGATTGTGGGAGGTAATTACAACATGCATTTCTCTGACCAACCCACCAATGTGGAGTGCCAGCAATGTGGTTCAGGAACAGAAAACTGTGTCAGAGAAGGTTGGACCAAACCTCAAGAAATGTAAGTGTACATGTCATGTTGCTTTAATTGCTTTAAATGTTAAGTGCACCTGTGGAAAGAAATGTGACTCAACCTAGTTTGTGCTGAGTCAGACTGATGAGCACCAGGTGCAGACAATGCAAGGGTTGGCCAGGATTGGCTAAGTGTCTGTATAAAGGTAGCACAATCCCAGCCAACAACTTCACATGTGGCCTGATGTGTGTTGCCGGAGGCTCTGCCGGAAAGAGCAAGCTAGAAATGCTGGATTGCCATCTGGACTTTGTAAATAGTGTATATATTTTGTAACAAAGAATAAGGAGCCTCCATATTGGAAGATTACAACTTGGAGTGGGTGAGTGTTACTGGCTTAGTGCATGTGCTGCTAAAGGTATTTTCTGCTGCTGGGCACACTTCCACAGCTGTGCGTAGCTATCTCTGCTTATCTACATAGAGTTTTCCTTGGCCTGCTCTTTATTTTTCCCTTTGTTCTTGGGACAAAATGTACATTGTTGTACCAGGGACATTTACTTCTGGATGTGTCTGTAAAGTTATAGGGTTCAAAAATGACAGACTGTTGTTGTCACATCTGTGTCCACTTTTTCTATTCTTCTGTGGACCTGTTAGCAGTGATTGTAAGAGGCAGCATGGTATAATGGTTTGACCATTGGAGATGAGGGTTTGAATCCCCGCTCAACCACAGAAACCCACTGCATGGCCTTGAGCAAGTCACAGACTCTCATCTTCAGAGGAAGGCAAAAGCAGCAAACCCCCTCTGAACAAATCTTGCCAAGAAAAGCCCATTATAGGTTTGCTTAGGGTTGCCCTAAGTCAGTAATGACTTGAAGGCACACAAAAACAATTGCAGTGATTTCTTGGATCTCTACTGGGGCTCTTCCAAAGGGGTGGGTTTGTTTGTTTGTGTGTTTGTTTTTAATGGAGGGGGCATGGTTTGCTGAAGCGAGCCTATGGTTTGAATGGCAACTTTTTTTCTTTCTCTTTCTTAGAGTTACAGTGCTAATAGTGCAAAAGTGCAAGGATTTTTCTTTTTAAAAAGTGCACTATAGGGTGAGGATTTTTTAAAAGAAAAAGGAGAAAAAGTGAAGGAGACATTTTGTTCTGATATGTCTTGGATATAAAAAGAAACCCCTTCAAGGATGCGACTAAAATTTTGCAGCTGCTGCCAGCATTTACCAAAAAAAACTGTCTAGAACAACAGAAGCATATGGTAATCAGGATAGTTAAAAAAAAAAAACTCAAGAGAAGATTTCCTTCACCCCTCACCCTTTTCCTCTTGCATGCTTTTTGTATCATCTTTGTCTAATGAAATGAGCTAGTGATCTTGAAAGCATGCACAGATTTTGAATAGATTTTTTAGTTTCCCTAGCAAAGGTATTAGCAAAATATGGATTTTGGTAAAAAAAACAAAAAAAAAACAGGTCTCTGTATACCTCTGCTGAGGGCACAAGCCCAAGAAGGGCAAGACTTACCTATTCCAAACTTGTTGTATGTGCCTGCCTCAAGGGTCTCGTTGCTCTCCGTCTCACAACAGTAGCTGCCCACCTCTTTCCACCTAGAAAGAAAGGAAAAAGCCATTTTTCCTGATCTATCAAACTTGGTTTCCTACCACCACACCCATCCCACCATTTAATGAGGGGATAACAACACTGGCCTACTTTGTAAGGTTAGTGTAAGGATTACTGAGGAACTATAGCAGATGCACTTGGTACACTTTATTTATTCTTTGCATTTATCCTGCCTTTCTCCTAAATGGAATCTGCACTTGAAATGTGCTATATAAATGTGCTGATACTTTTTCCAATAATGAATTTTGGTGTTTAAATAACAAAGATTGGAGACCTTTGAGAATCGGAAGTATCAGTAGGCTCAATGAACCCTGAGATATGCAGAAGAAAATTTAAAAAAAAAAAAAACCTCAGAGTGAGTGGAACCATCCCATTACACCAGCCTAATGAGGACAGAACATGCTAAGCTTCCTCCATGAACCAATAAAGACAATGTTGTCTTTCAGGCAGAAAAGAAAATTAGAGGAAATGGGTTCAGGGGGAGAAAAAATGCACTGGCTTGAGTTCCTTACCACTGATAATATCTTGAAGAAGTTTGTAGCTGGCTGGATGATAGTTAATTGATGTTGGCAACTCCCTTGTGCCTGTCTAGTTCCAGGCACAATCCAAAGTGCTGGTTATGACCTTTAAAGCCCTATGAAGCTTGCAGCCAGGCTATTTGAAGGACTGTATCTCCCTTTATGAGCCCATTATAACTCTTAAGACCATCTGGAGAGGCCCTTCTCTCTGCCCCACCACCTTCTCTGGCTCATTGGGGGGAACAAAGGAGAAGATCTTCTTGGTGGCTACTCCCTGACTTGGAACTCCCTCCCTAGGGAGGCCTGGATAGCTCCATCCTTGTTCTCCTTCGACTGTCAAGTTAAAACACTTTTTATGTCATCGGGCTTTTCGAAACTGACTGGGATGGGCTTTTAATGGTGTGATGAATGTTAATGCTTTTGACTTCATGAATTTTTAATTGTCTTTTAAATAGTTTTTAATCTATAATGTTTTTAAACAGGTTGTAAGCTGCCTTGAGTCCCACTATTGGGAGAAAAGAAGGATATAAATAATATCATCATTGCCATTCTATTAATATCTGGCCCTTGATCTTTATACAGATCAAGGCACAGCATGGAGGTTTCATATATAAAGCTAGGTAATAGAGAAGAAGTAAAGATACACAAGAGCCAAAGTGGTGTAATGGTCTGAGCATTGGGCTACAACTCTGGCTTCCAGAGTTCAATTCCCCACTCAGCCACAGAAATCCAGTGGCTGACCTTGAGCAAGTAACACACTCAGCCCCAGAAAACCTTGTGATAGGGTTGCCTTAGAATCACCATAAGGAGGAAACAACTTGCACACAACAACAACAAAAGTAACCCAAAAGGCAAGGGAAAAAAGATATTTCACATTCTCTTCCCCATTGCCACCTCTTCTCTTTCAATGGGCTCATTCAGGTATGTTCCTTCCTTAAGCACATCCACAGATGCACAGCCCTGATACACTAGCAAACTCTCTCAAACTCTCCTTGACTCCTGGGCCCAAGGCGGAAGAGGTGCAGAAGTGGTCTACAAGCATCCTCTTTCTTTTACTATTGAAGGGAGGATGGGCACCAAGAGACTAACAGCCTCCATAATAGTTGCTCTATGAGAAGGTTAAGAGGGGACATAATAGCCATGTTTAAATATTTGAAGGGATGCCACGTAGAGGAAGGAGAGGGCTTGTTTTCTGCTGCTCCAGAGACCAGGACAAGGGGCAATGGATTCAAGCTGCAGGAAAGGAGATTCCACCTGAACCTCAGGAAGAACTTTCTGACAGTCAGGGCTGTCCGGCAGTGGAATCTGCTGCCTCAATGGAGTGTTCTGGAGTCTCCTTCCTTGGAAGTTTCTAAGCAGAGGCTGGGTGGCCATCTGTCGGGATTGCTTTGAGGGTGTTCCTGCATGGCAGGGGGTTGGACTGGATGGCCTGTGTGGTCTCTTCCAACTCTAGATTTCTATGATTCTATGATTTAAGAGCTATCAGGAAAGGAACCAAAAGTGACACAGACAATAATACTACGAGTAAAAGGTAGCTATATTCCTCCTCCAGTAACTGCATAGTAGTGCAATAATACATTATTGTAGTTAATTTGGAATGCATTAAAGGTAGCCAATCAATCTGCTGCCAGAAGGGGTGGCAAATCCACTCCTGATTTTATCCCTGCCCCTTTGTCAGCTGCTCTGAGTTGTATGGGACCTCTATCAGTGCAGAATCTCTGAAGAGATAGCATCTAACACCAGCAAAGTTCAAATGCCAAACACCTGAGGAAGGAGCAGCTATACAAGAGAAGATTTGCTACCCCGATGACATAGTTCCACCATCCATACCTGGGAATGCTTTCATGTTCAGTGAGCATTATTATAATGCAGTGAAACTACTTTGTGAACTTACTTTGTTATCTAGCAGCAGGATTTTTTTTCTTTACCTAATCTTGTTGCATACATATTGTTGTTCTGTGCCTTCAAGTTGTTTCCAACTTATGGTGACCCTAAGGAGAACCTATCACGGGCTTTTCATGGTAAGGTTTGTTCAGAGGGAGTTTGCCTTTGCCTTCTGCTGTCTGAGGCTAAGAGAGTATGACTTACAGGTTAGCCAGTGCATTTTCATGGCCGCGTGGGGATTTGAACTCTGCTCTTCAGAGCTATAATCCAACATTCAAGCCACGACACCACAGTGGCTTGCCCTTGTTACACGTGCCACAGCATTGAAATGGTAGCAACTGTCTTTAGAGCACCTGTCAGTTCTTCAGAATACAAGCCGTATGTTACTTCAGTTATCCTTGTGACAATCTTGTAAGGCAGGAACAATCAACTTGCTGCCTTGCAGATGTGTAGGACTATAAATTCCTATCATCCCCAGATATTATGACCAATGGTTGGGAATAAAATTGTAGTCCATCTAGAAGGCATGGAAGCTGCGGTCCATCTAGATGTCACTGGGTGTCCTACCTCTGATGGAAGATATGTCAGTGTTTTTATTCCCATGTTGCAAATGAAAGGCTGAGAGGTAAAAGGCCTGGTGTTCATGGCTGAAAATATATGAACCAAGAACTTCTTCATCTACAACAAGGTCTCTTGGATCAAACAACATGTTCCATAGTAGATCCATCAGAGTTTAGCAACTGGACCTTCTGCCAAGCTAGATGAGTACATGAAGAAGGATCACAATATGGATGGATTGTTCCCAGAAAGTCTCTGCCCATTGACCTAGGATAATGAGTACAAAAAGCTGACATCAAGTATCACACCACAGCAAAACCACAAAATGTGATGGTATTTACCAGTGAATGCCAAATAAGAGACCAATGAGGACAACAGCCAACACATCTGTTACTATCCACATACTCTTGAAGTCCTGGGGTGTCTGTAACAAAACAATAGACAAACAGGAATCATAATTTCCCATGATGAACTAGTATGGCAATGCTGCAGAATTTTTAAAAACTGGAAGAGAGAATCTAATCCATTTTATACAAATCACAGGCCTGTGGTGTTGCTGTTTCACATCTGCACAAGCTGCTGGAGGCAGGCAGAGTAGTGATGCTTAAGAGATGCATTATTTGCAAACTCTGATTAAAAACTAATCTGATTCACACCTAATATCAGGATATCATTTGGATTTTGTGCTTCTAACAACTTTCTCATGAAGTTTTCATCTCAAAAGGCATTTTAAAATGCATACTTTTGGATAAAAAATGTATTTTAAATGGATATTTCTAGATAAAATATATTTGAAAGTTCATATTATGAGAGCAAATACCTTCAAAAGCCACGTATAAACGCTAATTTTTGCAGATTGTATTTTTTAAAATCACAGGTTGCTATGGAGATGGGCTACAACAGAGTTGTAGGTAAACCAGTATGAAAGGACATAGACCCATCGATCCCAATCTGGGCAGAGCTTTAATGGCCAGCTTATCCCAGCAGTCAATACCATGTGAGCATTCTAAACATCAAACAATATGTGCATGAGGCACAGCCTGGAAAATTGCTTTTTTGTACTATAGCATCCAGAATTCTGCAGTTATTATGGAGACTTTCCCCAGCTTTGCAAGGGAAACAGCCTGCCCTATGCCTTCTGCAGCCCATGGTGGCTATCTGTGTACCTGAATTCCTCAGCCGTATAATTTTGTTGAATTTAAGCATCTTCTAATTTACAAGAAGATGGCTCAGCAAAAGCATGCCTGAGGGAAAAAACAAAACATAAAAGTGGGAAAGCCTCTCGTATTGACTTCTGCATATCTAATATATGAACTTGAAGCTGCTGTTATTGGGAAGTCACTGAAGACAAACAACTTTTTTGCCAGATACTGAAGGCTCTTTAAAAGACTTAAGGAAGGGGACGAAACTCACTGGCAGAAGATGTGCAATGCAAGCAGAAGCTCCCAGGTTCAATGCATGCCCTTTTGAGTTAAAGAAACAGGTTACTGCTAAGACTCTGCCTGGACTAATAATATCTCTTGCTAAATGGATTTCAGGGATCATTATTGGAATAGATTCCTACTTAAGAACTTGCAGAGATCTGTGGTATGATGTCCCATCAAGTTGGCTTCAACATATGGTCATGTTATGAATGAGAGAACTCTAAGACTCCTGATCATCAACAGCCCTGCTCAGGTCTTGCAAACCTGGGAGACAGCTTTCCCCAATTTAAATCAATAGTACTAGGCCAGGTAGGCCAATGACCTGACACAGTATAGGACAGCTTCATATGAAAAATGTTTCCATGTTCACCTCTACTAAAATAAGTTCCTCTTCTTTTTTCACAGTGAAAACCTGCAGCATCTGTTTTTAGATGCTGACAAAAAGTGAGACAAAAAAAATCACAAAATCATGAAGCAACGACCTTGGAAGTCATTTAGTCCAACCCAACACACAATTCAGGATGACATTACTGCATCCCTGACCTAAATTTTTATTCATCACGGGAACTGAAGTCTCTTTCAAGCTGTGTTCAGGTCCAACCTCCCCCCCCAAGAAAAGGCAAAAACCAAAACATTGCTTAAACATGATTTTTTGGGGGTGGGGGGAAGACTAGTTAATTAACAGAGTATCAATGTATATATAAATGATTGTCAGGATTCAGTCTTGCCCCAAGTTGAAACCATAGCAGGACCACTAGGCAGAACCCCATGCTACCAGACATCCTGAGAAGTTAGCAGACCTGGACACCACTGTATTAGATGTGGAGATCTGCACACTGGTTAGCTTGATCATAGCTAATAAACACTCCATCATTCCTGGGACCACAAAAGCAGAAGTGATGGTGAATCAGGCAGAAGCTTTAGGACTGCTGATAAAGTTTCCAGTTAGCTTCACATGAATCTTTTCTGGGGAGGAGAAGAGCACCTGTAAGCACCTGTTTGGATCAGGGGCTTCCTGAAGCCAGGCAAAGATAGAGTGTCAAGTTCCTGTAGAACCTTCCTGTTTGAGTTGGATCACTGCTGAAATGAATGCTCTCTGGAGCTTCTTGCTCTGCTGCAAAATCCTACTAAACCAAGGACATGGATATTGGCTATTAGTAATAACAATTGTATTGTGCATAGGGAGACATTTTCTCTGCTTACCATAAGGAATAAAGGCTGATTCAGGTTCCTCAGGCTGTGAACAGCATTGGTGGTTACAGAATGTGCTCCATAGCACCAGGCCAAGGAGAATAACCACGGCTCAGTGACTACCCATAAGTTGGTTGTGATGTTGGCTTCTGCATATTTCCTTTGAAGCAAGCACAGGAGTTCCTCTTAGACCTTTGACAACATCTTGATGAAATCTGCCATCAAACATTCACCTCAGAAATCATGACCAATTTAATCTTCCATTCTCTGTTGTAGCGATGGGGGGAATCCATTTGCCATAGCAACCTACCGAATATTTAAACTGCTCATCTTTCTGTAGTCCATGTTGACCTTCACGATGTTTCTTTTCTGGAGCTCCTCAACAGAATCCAAAGTGTACGAAACCTGCCTGAAGCCAGGAGCCACAGACTGGACATAGGGTCTGTCTATATCCAGCATCCATAGAACCTATGATTCATGGAGAAGTAATATATTACTTTAAAAGAAAAAATCAGTAGTAGCTGTGTTAACCACAAAACAAAATCCAAAATACACATTGTGGTGAAACCTATATCAGGCCAAGTAAAACATGCAAAATTCATCATAATAGCTTCCGAAGACTACCAGCTTCTTCAGAAAGCAAAGACAGTAAAAACCTGGATGGAATAAACTTTATATCATCTTGCACTTGATTTTTGACCATTGTTCCATCCAACACAAGGTAAAGGAATCTTAATTTGGTTCTTACTGATATGCTTTGCCAGTTGCACTCCCTAAATTTATCTCCAGGCCTCAAAGTACAGAGGCTTCCTTGGCCTCACACAGCACAGAGACACACCGAGATCTCAAAAGGAGATACTTTATCACTTTTCTTTTACTACTTTTGTTCTCAGTGAGGATGGGAAGAATATTCAAAAATATTCAAACAATGTTTAAAAAAAATGTTTCTCAAGTATCTGAACACCATGACAAGCAGAATCATGGACTTACAAGAATCTTTGGAACTTATTCTGCACAAAATCCAGTATTTTAGGGCACAAAGCAGTATTTTCCAGGCATGAAAGAACATTTTCTGCACAGGAAATAGCATTTCTACCCAGAAGCATTTCTACTCTCTATGCAGAGAATATTATTCCCATGTGAGTGTTGTGCAATTTTAAGTCCCCAGCTGCAATTTTCTGCACTGCAAATATTTCTGTAAAAAAATATAACTTTCTGAGTAGAAAATGCTGTTTTCTGTGCAAAAATAGTGGATGAATAGATGAATTTTGCACCGTGTTATTTAACACATTTTCACCTCATCTTCCTATAAAGTTTTCAGTCTCTCTCAATAGCATACATTTGATGAACTAACATTTAAAAATTAAAGGTGAGAAACAATAATAGGTAGGAAATGATAATACAGGATAAAATTACTGGTAAAGCTGTCCTAACTATTAAGTATCTGGGATCACAGGCCTGTCTTTACATTGTGTGTTAAAAATATCAATATTGATACCCTAATAATAGATAGGCAGAGAGAATAATGATGCCATCATGGAAAAGGTCATATCCCTGGTGGCCATCAACTTTAGCTGAAAAAGTGGGCTTACTTAGCCTGCAAAGAAGGCCTCATAAACCAGAGAAGTTCTTTAAATTATTACAATGCAACAATCTGGAGCATGCATACAGGACTGCCAACCATAAAGCCCAAACAAGGCCTGTATTGTGACCTGAAATCTCCATGAGAGCCATACTTTTTATGCAGTTCTGCACAGGCACCAAATCCAGTTTTATTCAGCCCCTAAGGGAATAGGCATAATACATAGCCCATAGGTGGTATTACATAGCTTGTGGGCTGTATACTGGCAGATTCCAAATTGGGCTTTACTGTGGAACCTCCCAATCACAGGACATTCATCTGAGGTTGTCCTTTAGAATAGTAGAGTGAAGATCCTAAAGGACAGGGAGATTGTTCCTCAGTTCCAAAGTCATTAACAACTTAATGATAAGATCAAGCTGAATGCTTTCCTTATTCATGTTTCAGCTTGAGAATAATGAAGGAGGGCTATAATCCATCTCTTAAAAAGAAAATTCTTAATCCAAATTATTTCTGTGGACATTCAGCAGCATTTCTTATATTCCTTTGCTGGTACTGCACTAGGGATTTGCCCACCTCAGTTTAATTCCCCCTGAGGAAAGCCCAACCAATCAGGGATCATATCTTGGACATGATGATGTTGTATCAGCCATTAAATGAAATCAGGGATCACAAAAATTAATAAGAGAGTAATTATGCAAACACTTTCACACATGAAAGTCCCTCCCTGCATCTCAATTGCTACTTCTCTGGCCTCAGAGAGAAATTGAAGAAGAGGCAGGCACAGCTCCATTATACTTGGGCCAAGAGCAGAGGAAAGGCCCTTCCTTCATCCCAAGTGCCGCTGCCCTTGCCTTGCAAGGAGAGAAGAAGAGGCAGTATCTGCTTGACTTAATCGCATTCCACACTGCCATCCCCTTTCCTTTGGTGGCATGTCTTCATTAGATTGTAAGACTGAGGGCAGGGAACTGTTTGGTTGTTCTTTTACTTGTAAAGCACCAGTGAAAGCAATATATTAATAAATGATGGTGATGATGGTAACTTCCATAGCAATTTTCAATTATTCCTGACAACACACAAAGGAAAGGGGACTCTTGCTTCTGACAAAGATTTTCATGAACTTGAATCTTAGTAAGAACAGATACCACATGTGATGTTAAGTCATCTTTTCTGTTCTTCTGCAATTGCTCACAGGCTATTCAAGAGTCCTGAGTCTTAAATGTTCTAATTTATTTCACTGATTAACAGGCAAATTTCGGTCTGTGATTACAGCAGATTAAGGCCTTCTTGGTCATTTAGTTAATAAACAGAACAGTAAAAAGGTAAAGACAGGCAGGTTAGAATTTTTCTTTCTTGGCAGGTATGAATGGAATTGCAGTTGGCACTCAGCTATGTATTTATGTTTTTTTAAAGCAGTGATCTGCATATTCACAATGTATAACCAGGCAAAGTTAGCTGAATAACCAGACAAAGTACACCCATGTAAATCCACCAATAGATTTAAACCACCTGTGAGAAGGACCCCATTGAAATCTGACGAAATAAACTGTCATACACAGCAACCTGATGAGAGAGAGGGAGGAAAGGGATCAATCCCTCCTACCAAATCAGGTCTAATCTTTGATTCATTTAGAATCACTTCCAAGGTCCTATTGATCCATTTATCCCTGTAAGGGTGATGCACTGGAGGGCGGTAAATATCAAAGATGACAAATTTGTTCTCCTGGTCAGCAAGCTTCAAGAAATCACTGAACTTGTAAACTTTCTGCTTCCTTGCCAATTCTTCATCCTCTTTTGAAAGTGGAGGCATGCCAAAAAAGGGCCTTTTCTATAAAGAAACAGACAGAGAGGAACAGATCAGACTGGAGTAATCTGTTTCAGAACTCCCAGTTTTAGATGATCCAAACCACTTACCTGAAATAAAGAACACAGCAAGTTAAAGCACATTAATACGTAAGGCTAGGAGGAGTAATTTTGCTAATTTAGTTATCAGATAAATTTAACAACAACAAAGCCTGACATAATTTCAAATGTCCACTAGTGACCTCTGTCCAAAGGATTTACATGAAGACTGTCTGGGCATGAGTTCAGTTGAGGAGTGAGGAAAATGGACATTCACTGTATGGCCAAGCAGGGATCTGAACTCTGGTCTCCCAAGGTGCTAGTCCAACAGTCAAACCACTACACGATACTGGATCTCACAAGCAACATATACAGCCCTAAATGTTTTGGGATAGGATATTTGAAAGACTCTCTCTTCCAATATAAGACTGCCTTGAATATGAGATCTCCAACGGAGGTCCTGTCCCATGTCCGCCATCCTCAGGGGCTAGGTTAGTGAGTACATGAAGCAGTGCCTTCTCTGTAATGGCACCATGGGCTGAGGAACTGCCTTCTAAGAGAAGCCAGTCTCACTCCATCCCAACTGTGGCTGTTGGTCTTAAAACCAGGGTCAATTTGGGGAACACTCTTTAATTGGGCAATGTTATAAACTGGTTTTTAAAAACTGTTGAAGTCTGTTTTTTAAAAAACATGTATCTATCTGTTCAAGAGCCTTGGTGGGCTGGGAGTCAATAAACAAATACTTTCTATAAATGAATGTCCACTTGTGTGGACAATGAGCCCTTTTTTGGAAATATTTGCAAGGTTACAGTCAGGAAAGCTATTCCACTGGTGGGGAGTTCAAAAGTCACGTGGGAGAAATAGTGGACTAAGAATGAAAAGTTCAACATAAGAACCATACCTCAAAGAACCAGTCTCCAGAGTTCAATTTCTCCAGGTGTGGCCAAGGAAGCATGGCGGCTTCCACGTCCTCAGTCTCAGGAAACAACATATCAATATTGGTAGTCCTTTTCAAAGTTCTGTCATGCATAAGGAAGGGGACACCATCGAAGCTGTCCAAACAGAAAAGCAACTTCTAATGCTGACTATGGAATTGTATGTCCACATAACTTCATGATGACTTGGGAGCAAATAACAACCACAACAGAACAGAAATGGCATCTGGATATTTTTAAAAACCCTGAGAACTAACGCAAGAAGTGCCACAATGTTAGGACTGGGTCTTTTCAAAGTTGGGTTGCTTGGAAATGCAGCCCAAAGTGGGTGGTAAACTTCAGCTAAGGCTAAATATTGATACAAGACCAACAGTCAACAAGTATCATAGGGAACTATTACAACCCCCTGACATATTAGCCTTATCTAGAGGAGCCCTTAATTAACCATTCATCCCAAAATATTTTGCATTACAGCAAAGATATATGCCTCACAATAATACATTGTCTCTGGGAAAATTCATTTCCCCACCCCAATCCCAGTTGCTGTGAGGAAAGCACGCAAGCTCAGAATGAACAAAAACTCAATTTGGGGAATGGGGGGCAGGATGGAAGTAGGTTTTGTTGTTTTTGTTAAGTGCTATCAAGTTGACTTTGCCTTCTAGTAACCCTATGAATGAGAGAGCTCTAAATCTTCCTGATCAGCAACTCTGCTGCAATCCTGCAAAAACAAGGCTGTGGCTTCCTTCACTGAGTCTATCTACCTCTTAATGCAGCCTCCCTGTTTTCCTACTGCCTTCTACCTTACCAAGAATTATTGTCTTTAGGTTGTTGTGGGTTTTCCGGGCTTTATGGCCGTGTTCTATTAGCATTTGCTCCTGATGTTTCACCTGCATCTGTGGCTGGCATCTTCAGAGGATTGTCTTTTCTAATGTGTTAGGTCTTCTCAATATATGTCGAAAGCATAATAGTCTTAGTTTAGCCATTTTGGCTTCTAATCAGAGTTCACATTTGATTTGCTCTAGACCCATTCATTTGTCTTTTTTAGCAGTCCATAATATCTGTGGAACTCTCCTCCAGCAGCACCTTGCAAATAAGTTAATTTTTTCCTATCAGATTTCTTCATTTTCCAGCTTTCACAGCCATACATAGAGACAGAAATTAGGATGCCATGGATGAAATTGACTTTACTATTCAGTGATATATCTGTAGACTGGAGGAACTTATCTAGTTCCTTCACAGCTGTCCTTCTAAGTCCTAGTCTTTTTCTGATCTCTTGACTATTTTCTCCACTATAATTTATGCTTTAAACTTATGTAGATCATCTGTGGTCATTATTTTTGTTTTCTTAATGTTCTGTTGTAATCCTGCTTTTGCATTATCTTTCTTAACTTTCCTCAACAGCTGTTCCAAAGCTTTGCTATTTTCTGCGAGTAGTATGGCGTCATTTGTATATCTTGAATTGTTAATGTTCCTTCCAACAATTTTCATGCTTCCTTCCTCCTAGGCCATTTCCACATGGTGTCGCAGTCCCATATTGGGGACACGATGGCAGCGGTCCATGGGTCATGCTTTCACAGCCATCGCATCCCCACGCATCCCAATGACAGGATATTCACTTAACGGAAAAAATCTGTTAAGCACCCGTGATCTCATGATGCTCCCATCCTTCTCAGTCATGTGGAAGGGCAGGAAGCATGATGGCGGCACTTCCTTCCCCAGTGCAGCCCAGCTGTGCTGCTGAAGGCAGGCATGTGTCGCTCATACAGGAGAATACAGGGGGCTCTTGATAAAATATACTGCTCATCCAAAAGAAAACTATAGTTGGGCAGTCTGATGCCTCACCTGACAGACAATGAAACCATCAGTTTGAAATGCACAGCTTGGTGAAAAAATATTTCAGACACATGCATAATATGTTAGGGACTTTGCAGACTTTCTGGAAACTATTTAGAAGGTACGTGCCACTGATTCAGGGCTCTCATTCTGTACAGCAGCCCACCTGTCAAAGTGTGCGACAAAAATGCACCTACTTCAATAATGTTAGATCCTTGATTCACCAGCATGGCGTCTAATTTTTTCTGGGTTGCTGAGGAAAGAAATTCCTCTTCCTATGGGAATTTACCTTGCCTATTGTGGAAACTCCTGGACAGAACACAACCACTGCCTGCCCTGGCTTATAAAAGGTGGAGATAGTCCTAGAAATTCATGAAAAATATATTTGGACAGGATATACATCATATGGACATTTTTTTAAAAAAAAATCTTGATAAGTACTGGTGTAACCCCTGCTGGCAGACCCAGTCCCAGAAGAGTGTAGTATTTAATATCCAAAGTTATTAAGCCAGAGGTTCACCAGACGGAAATGTAGACACCCAGGTCGAAGACTGAAGCCTTACTACCATAGGTCAGACCAAGGCTCTCCCAGTTACATCTCCAAGAGGGAAACCTCAAAAGGCACACAATGGACCATCAACAACAATGGCACCTTGAGAGGGTTACGTGTCCTCCTAATGAGATTAATGCATGCAACAGCAAGAAATACAAAGATGAGGTCCATCAGCATGATTTGGCCATTGTTCTTTCCCAGGAAAGGGTCTGCCCCCGAGGCATGTTTTGCCCTACAATTGAATCCCTTTTTGGGACTCTCTTCGGAGAGCTCCCATGCTTGACTAGTGACCCGGCTTTCTGCTAGTAGAGAGTGCCGCTCAGCGTTCTTCCTCCACTGAGCCACCTTCACCTTGCTTCTTCTGGAGCCGAAGACTACAGGATCAGATGCAGTATAAACTGCTCTCTTTTCCTCCACTTTTTGCGATCTTCCCATCTTTCCTACTCATTAGTCCTTGTGTGCTTGGGTGAGTGACTGCTTCATTGTGTGTATGTGGGTGGATATTTTGCCAATTCTGCTGAATAAACTACTGGTGATTGGACATTTGGCCTGGCTCTTGTGCAGTCTGACTCCATAGACATAAGGTCTGAGATCTTGCTGTGTTGCCCTGCCCTCCGCTTTGCTAAGCAGTGCTCTGCTAATTTCCCCAATCTTTGTATTTTTGGAGCAAATCCGGGTGTCCCCCAGGGACCCCCAGAAGTCAGGGTAACACTGGTATAACTCTTGCCTGATCTTGGGGCTTTGGGGCAGTCTGGAGGGGCCATAAGAAACCAATAAATGTAACAAATTCAAGTGACAGCTTAAATACAATAGACCATAGGAACTTGGTTAAAGAGTGATATCCTAAACTAACTAAAGAAAAAGTTCATCTTCTGTTGATCTTTCCTTTCTGAAACTGTTAATTGAAAAAACTTCCCACAGTGTAGCAAATGGCTTGGTCTTACCTAATTACAACATCAGTCTCCAAACCAATAGCACCGTATTCGATGCTTTTACGAAATGACATTTCTGTATTTTCAGGTGCCACCTATAAAAATGACACAAGAAGACAGGGTTGCAAACATGTGTTTTATGGAATAACCTGAGCCTGAAGACCCACCTTTTTGTGGCTTCACCTACCATTGGTGCTCCTCTGTGGCCAATCAGGGCTGGCTTGGGACCCAATGTCCCCTCTCCCGGACGCAGGGTGAGTTCATTCCCAGGGGTATGAACAGAAGAAAGAGGAGGATACCGAGGTAAGGGCCAAGGATAAACATCTTCAAAACTGAATGAGATAACAGTAATCAAGTGTTCAAGTCAAGCAGTCAACTCAAGTGCTAGGCTGACACATTATAAAAATGGAAACTTCCTTGTACTTAATTTTGGCTTGTCTAGCCTGGTATTGTCTATATTTTCTTGCAGTGTCTCTCCAGGGATTGACTGATTGATTTATATTCTGCCTTTCTTCTTCTCCAAGACCCAAGGTGGCTTACAAACATATAAAAAACAGGATATAGTTTTAAAAATTGTCCTTACAAGAGTTTAAAAAAACAGGTAAACATCACAAGGGTAAAAAAAACAAGGTTAAAACAATACAATACACAAAACAGTAAAAAAGTTAAAACAGGTTTAAAAAGACAAAAACAAACAACAGCACAAAAACAGACAACAAAAGCTCTCTTTTCTCGCCACATAAAAAGGACTTTGCCTGTCAGTGAAAGGAAAGGAGAAAAGGAGCCAACCAAATTTCCCATAGAAGATAATTCCATAACCCAAGAGCAGCCACTGAGAAGGCTTTCTCCTCTGTCCTCATCAAATGTGCCTGTGATGGTGGTGGAACCAAAAGAAAGGCTTTCCCCAAAGATCTTAAAACTCATACAAGGAGATACAGATGGGATGGACCCAAGCTGTACAGAGCTTTACAGGTCATAAAAAGCACTTTGAATTCTCCCTGTAACTGAACTGGTAGCCAGTGAAGCTGTTTCAACAGGTGGGGCTATATGTTCCCTGTAACCAACCCCAGTCAACAAACTGGCCATAGCATTTTGGACCCAATGAAACTTCCAAACAGTTTCCAAGGACAGCCCCACATAGAGCATGTTACCATAATCCAGCTGAGATGGAATCAGCACGTGTGTTACTATGACCAAATTTGATGTCACAAGAAACAGAAGCAGCTGGTGTATTAATTTTAGCTGTGCACCTCCACTTTGTCTGGATTAAGTTTCAATTTCTTTGCCTTCATCCAGCCTACAACTTGGAAAAGACACTGGTTTACCACTGAAAGAGCTTCCTTGAAGTCAGATGGAATGGAGAAATAGAGTTGGGTGTCCTCAGGGTACTGGTGAAACTGAACTCCAGATGACTTCAATAAGGCACAATTCCTTCCAAATCTCTACTCAGAGATGTTAGGGATTGGACGTTCTACAGTTGGGGTGGGCAAACTGCAGTATGTGGGCCACAGGTGCCCCCTGGACTTCACTTCTGTAACTCCTGAATCATAGAATGACAGAATTATAGAGTTTGAAGAGACCCCAGGGGCCATCCAGTCCAACCCCCTGCAATGCAGGAAAACCCATCAAAGCATTCCCAACAGATGGCCATCCAGCCTCTGCTTAAAATCCTCCAAAGAAAAAGACTTCACCACATTCCATTGAGGCAGCAGATTCCACTGCCGGACAGCCCTGACTGTCAGGAAGTTCTTCCTGAGGCTCAGGTGGAATCTCCTTTTCTGCAGCTTGAATCCATTTCTCCTTATCCTAGTCTCTGGAACAGTGGAAAACAAGCCCGCTCTCTCCTCAATATGACATCCCTTCAAATATTTAAACATGGCTATCTTGTCCCCTCTTAATCTTCTCATCTGCAGACTAAACATACCCAGCTCCCTAAGCTTTTCCTCATAGGTTATGGCTTCCAGACCCTTCACCATTTTGGTTGCCCTCCTCTGGACACCTTCCATGCTGTTGATCTGGCTTCCTGGATTTAAGTCATGGATCTCTTCACAGGTGGAAACATCCTTGACATTATAAAGCTACTCCTCCTCCTTTCTTGTTTGGTCTATTTCTGCAAAATAGGTTATACCTCCCTAGTCCTACATTCCAATCATGAGACTCATCCTACCAGGTTTCACTGATGCCTATTAAATCATTTATTTTGTTGTATTAAGAGTTCAAGTTCATCTTGCTTATTTCCCATGCTCTCTGCATTAGTATAGAGAAACTTAAGACCATGTGCCCTTCCTAGAAGTCCTGTACTAAAGTTGCTTTTCCTCCCACTGTTAGTCTCAAGTACTACTTGGCCTGCTCTATCTATATCATTTGGGCTTTTTAGCCCAGCACTCGCTGAATCCTTGCCCTTAATGATACTCTCTCCCTCTCTGGCTGAACTCAGTTTAAAGACCTCCTGATCCACTTTGTGAGACTGTTAGCAAAAACATTTCTGCCAACAGTTGTGAGGTGCAGCCCATCCACTGCCAGAAGACCATCTTTGTAGAAATGCAGACTGTGGTCCAAAAACTCAGATCATTCCCGGCAGCAGCATCTGTCGAGCCAGTTGTTCACCTCCACTATTCTTCTCTCCCTTCATGGGCCATGTCCTTCTACAGGGAGGAGAGATGAAATGACAACTTGCACACCAAGGTCCTTCAGCTTTCTATCCATAACCTTGTAATTCTTTGTGATGCACTGAAAGCTGCGCCTCACAGTGTCATTGATTCCCATGTGAACCAAACGGAGGGGGTTACGTTCAGTGGGCTTGACCAGTGTCATTAGCCTCTCTGTGACATCGTTGATTTTGGCCCCAGGGAGACAGCACACCCCGCAATTGATCCTGTCAGGGTTGCAAATTGTTAGTTCTGTTCCTCTCAACAAGGAGTGCCCAGCCACCAGAACTCATCTCCTCTGAGGCTTGTCCTGGGTTACTCGATGAGCAGATTCTTCCAGGGTCGGCTGGACATTCTCTTCAGGCTGAGACTGTTGGTCTTGCTGCTATTGGATTTCATCTTGCTGCTGTTCGACTTCCTGATGCTGATGTTGGATTTCTTCTCGGTGATGTTCCATTACCTCCTCCTGCTGTTCTACTTCCTCATTAATAAGGTCGAGAACTTGGAAGCAATTTTGTAGCTCGAAACTCTCTGTTTAGTTCCTTCTATACTTCCGTGTCACATTCCTCCAAGCATTTATCACCTGGTTGTGTGAACTGACTTCCTCGTCTACTAGCTCCTCTGTGTATTCCGTCTTCAGAAAGGTCCTCTCTGCCCTATCCAAGAACTCCTTACCCTCCCTAATAATCCGAAGATTGGAAACACAGGCCTTCAGGTGCCAAACCTTCTCCTCCAAGAGGGCAACCAGCTTGCACTTGCTGCAGGTGTACCCAACGACATCTTGCAGCAAGAAATGAAACATGCCACAGCTGTTGCAGATGACTGCAGCAACTCCCTCACCATCCATACTTGATAATCTAGACAGTCAAATTAGAAAAAGTAAAAGTAGGCTACCCCCTCAAACTCCCTTAATAAAAACCCACATCAGCAGCCCTGCTAGCCAAGCTGTAACTGTCAAACTTTCAGGACTGAGGCTGCAATTATATAGTGGTTCTACTTTCTCCACCAAGCTGCCCTCCCTGCCTGGATGTTGTAGTCAGGCAGAGTATCTCAGGAGGGTTTCAACTGAAGAGACAATGAACTCTTGCTAAACTTGTACAGGAGACCTGCTGCTGCAAGCACTTAAAATTAGCTAATGGCTACTAGATCCTCCTGCTAGCAAGTCAGTTAGACCTTGTGCTCAGGGAGAGCACATGGCCAGAACAAACAGACAAACAAAGTCTTCTACCAGTCCATCGAAGCCCAACTCATCCCATTTTAAAAAGAACTGGTGTGATTTTAAACAACTTTTGCTGCAAAACCATTGCAAGAAGCCCCTGAAGCATGTGAAAATACACAATATACCACCACCCCAGTGCCATAAGCATTCAAGAATCCAAAAAATGCCTCCATTTCTCTCTGCAGTCTCTCTCAAACATCACTTCTTTTCTCTATCTGTGACATCACTTCCTGAGAGGAATTGCAGTGGAAAACAGGTATCATTTTGAGAGGAATTGCAGTGGAAAACAGGTATTTGAGCAAGGGCCAGCCAAGCTTACCAACTGGAGTGACTGTACCTTTATTTTCCATCCAAAAGAAATGCTTTGCCACCGGCCAAGCCAAGCAGATCATGATGAGGATGCCACTCAAGTGGAAAAAGGGAGCTGAGACCTATTGAGAAGACAAAATGGCACCATTTTGTTTTGCTTTGGATCAAACACATCTAAGATACTTTAAGTGCCCGCAAGTTGTCCATAAGTGTGAAAAACAAAATTGAACAGGATTGTGCTTAAAAAATCATGCAACACAAACACAGACACAGGAGGAAGCCTGGAGCTGCTGACACTTCCACTTTGGTGCACAACTCAAATTCATCCCATGTGTGATACATCCACCATCACAATGAGCTGAAAAACAAAACATTCACCCTGAGAGGGAATCCTTATTCCTACCACCAATGCTGCAAATGCCATGGTAGGTCCAGAGCTTGTTAAAATTAAAAGCTGAAACTTCCAGAATCTCAAAACCAATACTGCTATTTAAAACACTGGTAAGTATAGCCTGCTGAAGGTCTGAGAGGAGGTGAAAACAACCCCTGGACCCATCAAATTTGCCCAATCCTGCTGTGTCAGCTTGTAGCAACTATGCCAGTGAGTGATAAATCCACTCCAGGTTTTAAACCAGACTTTGAAGGAGGTATACAAGGCGTTAAACCTATTTTGAGCACTGGGTTCAGGGTTCTGATAGAGCTTTTGAAAATCAAAGGAAAACACAGAGTGGATTCACCATGCCACTGACATGGAAACCACCAGCTGCCATTGCACCTCCAGTCCAATGTAAGTTTTCTCAGTCTTTTGCCCACTAAGAGCTACATGTGATGTTGTAGAAGTCCGGGCTGCATACTGTTAAGAGAGCACAATGTGGAACCTTACACACTCTTGCTCTCTTTTCTCTCACAAATATCATTCAATCATTCAATCATTCAATCATTCAATCAATCAATTTGTTTATTTACAGTCATAGACCAAATAAAAATATGTAAAAAATTATTATAAAATAATAATAATACACAATTACAGTTACAGCTAAATTTTATATATCACACACACATACACTGAACTACAAGTGCACTAAGTACACTGCATTTGTATCAAAAGTCCAAATATAAAATTTAAGATTGGTAAGACTTGGAATGTAGCACTCGTGGTTTAAATATATCTAAAGTATCTAAAATATTTAAATTATATATGCCCCTGTAATATTTGTCTATGGGTAGTAGTGACAGAGGCACAAAACCTAGCCACCTTCTCTGTAATTTGTGTGTCTGAATCTGCGAGCAGGAGAGAAAAGTAAAATGTTTCTGATCTCCCTGGAAATTTTTGTAGACGTGGAGCTATTAATATGGAATGAACACCTTGATAAAATAGACAATACAATAAAACATGATTAAGAGATTCTATCGTTACATTTGAGAATGGGCAAGTGCATTTCTTATAAGGAATCTTTTTGTATTTGCCTTCCAAAATGACTGTTGGAAGCATGTTAAAACATGCCACAGTAAAAGCAGATCTAAATTTGGCAGTCTGATAAATATAGGATGGGTGACAGTTTAGGCCCCTCCCTAAACTGCAAACCCCAGGATTCCATAGGATGTTGAAAGTGGAATAATAGCGCTATAACAATCTAGTGCAGAAATGGCCTTAATAGACCACAAGCTAAACATGACTCAATATTGTGATGCAGTGGTCCAAAAAAAATGCAATTTTTGGGTGCGTCAACAAGAGTATAGTGTCCAGATCAAGGGAAGCAGTAGTCCATCTCTATTCTGCTACGGTCAGACCTCATCTGGAATACTCTATCCAGTCCTGGGCATTGCAGTTCAAGAAAGTCAAGCTGGAACATGTCCAGAGAAGAGCAACCAAAATATTCAAAGAGCAACCAAGATAATCACACTAAGCCTTATGAGGAACAATTTAGGGAGCTGGGTATGTTTACCTTGGAGAAGAGAAGACTGAAAGGTGACATTATAGCTATCTTGAAATATCTGAAGGGATATTATATAGAAAATGGAACCAACTTGTTTTCTGCTGCTCCAGAGACTAGAACACCTATCAATGGATTCAAATTACAAGAAAAGAGATTCCATCTAACAGTGAGGAGAGTCTCAGATGGAGACCTCTGGAGGTTGGATGGGCATCTTTTTAAGACTGCTGTAATTGTCTATTCCTCCATGGAAAGGGGTTGGATTAGATGGCCCTTGTATTCCCTTCCAACTCTAAGATTCTATTATCTCTGTCCTACACACACATGCTCACATATGCATGCATAAATTTTCATTCAGACACATTCCCATTTGCGCACAATTTGCTGGTATCCTGTTAATGGCTTACACAGGCACAAGTCCAACCCAAAGCTCCAAAAATTAATATTTTGGTTGTTCTGGAGGTCAGAATTCTCTACTGAGTTTGCACAATTGAACTATTTTTGCACTTTGAATTCAGTTTGCAGCAACTGAAATAAGCTGAGGACAAAGAAGGGAAAGTGAAAGGAAGAGAGAAAAACTGGGGCAATTCTAGAACGGCAAAGTGGGACAGCAGAGGGATTAATCAGGATTCTCCCTGCTGAATCGGGCCAGCCGAAGGATACGTGTTCTCCCATATCTGCAAAATCGGTGAAGGGTGGAAATTTGGAAGGATGGCTAAGGGCACATCAGGTAACAGCAGAATGGACAAATGTTATTCTTTTTGGCTTCTGAAACTATATATATATACATATATAGTGTGTGTGTGTGTGTGTGTCTATATACACATACACACACATAAAATTGATTAGTTTTTTCATGTGTAAGCAGCTTCTGTGAATCCCACGCAGCCCTGCCAAAAAGACTTCCTTGATGGGACATGTCTCTGTTTTCTTACCTGAAATGATAGTAACAAGATGGCCCACTGTTTGGTCCATAAAGAGGATATTATGATATAGGAGGCAATGCAAATACCGAGGATAAACAATGTCCCCATCTGTAAAATGAAATGTGAGAAATTATTTACCAAACTCCCCCTTTGTAGTTTCAGCAAAAAGCTAGGTCCACTGCACAGCCTTGAACAGATCCTCCAAGTTTTACAAGTACTGTCCACCCTCATCAAAACTTTTTGGGGAACAAATTGCTCAAAGTGGTCTTCCATGCCGCATAAGGGATGTGGGAGGCATACTTACCAATATTTCACAGAAGAAAACTGGGACACGTGTGGCCAAGCAACATCAGAGTGTGGTCGAGATGGAACACACAAACTAGGAGAGGCTGCAGCAGTTTGCTCCTGACCAAGTATACTAGGAAGGGCAAATTCTGCCCCTTTCTCCAGTGAATTAACTGGGTATGAACTAGTTTTGTACTCTGAACTCAATTTGAAGCAACTGAAGGAAGCAGAGGGCAAAGGGGGAAGAGGAGAGAGAAACTGGGACACTTTGAAAGCAGCTGAAAATGTGAGAGGACAGATGATCAATCAGGATTGCCCCTGCCAAACTAGAATACTTGAGTGTATGGGAAGGACAACAATGTCTAGTTTGACCCTGAGAAAAGGTACTTTTAAATTTTTAAAATGGTCTCTATGGCAAACGAGGGAGAAGTTTCAGCATCCACACACACTGCCCCCATCCTGCTGCCAAGTCCTTGTTGCTAATGCTGTAGTTAGTGTCCGGCAGCAGGGCTTTGTGGACCCTCTGTGAGGGCCCTGTAGACCCCCAAGGTCCCCAGACCCCAGGTTAAGAGCCACTGGGCCAGAATATTTCAGATTTTTATTCATGGTTGTGAAAGCTGGATAGTGAAGAAAGCTGATAGGAAGAAAATCTACTCATTTGAAATGTGGTGCTGGAGAAGAGTTCTGTGGATACCATGAAGGGCTAAAAAGACAAATGAATGGGTCCGAGAGCAAATCAAACCTAAACTCTCACTAGAAATGATCATATTGAGTTTATTGTAATTTGGGCCGTTTCCACACTAGACTGGGTTATAGTGCTATTGTTACCCTAAAAATTAGGGGTATCTCGAGGATACCCAAACAGACTTCAAATTAAGAGAATTAACAGAGAAACTCAAAACTTGCAAGAGGTCAGGGCAAGGGATCTTTAACCCCATGTCTACAGGGTCAGAACCACGCCAGAATCAGAGGAACAATCTAAAGTAATTTTATTAAAACTAACAGCGAAGGTCACAACACACGTTAACATGAATCCAACAATCACACAAGGACTACAGAAATGAAGTTGGAAATAAGAGACAGTTGGGAGAGAGGGCATACGGACCTTAGTCTAGGCTTTCTGGAGAGGGAGAAGATCAGCGAAGGCTCGGTGTAAAGCACCAAGGGGAGGATGGAAGGCCAACAGCAGTGGGGTTTCGCAGCGGGTCAGAGATGCAAGTCGTATTTAGCTCTCAGCAGCGTCTGAGAGGCTTGAGTGGGACACCTCAGTAGCAGTGAAACGGGCCCTTGTCCGGTCTGGGAGGCTCTCCAAAGAGGCTCAAAAAGTGAGGATTTTTATAGCCAATTTCTGTCCTCAGGCCAGGTATCGGCTAGCAAAGTGGCGTTAATGCGTGATGATTGCGGAATATAATGTTAGGCAAATATCACGATCTCTCCTCATTAATGTTTCTTCCAGGAAAGTCCAGGTACATGATAGGTTTAAAATTCCAAATTGATAGGTTTTGTTTGTTTGGCTACACACAGTTCATCAACGTAGCTAGGGGTGTGACAGTGTCCAGGAGCGAGTTTATTGTCTGCCTAGAGCAGTGGTTCTCAATCTGTGGGCCGCGACCCCTTTGGGGGTCGAACAACCCTTTCACAGGGGTCGCCTAAGACCATCGGAAAAATACATATTTCCGATGGTCTTAGGCTCCATTCCCTCCTCGGTGGTGGTGCGCAAGCGCGAGCCACGCTCTCGCGTCCTCCTGCCCCCTGTTCAGAAGGGACTGAAATCGCTCCCCTTCTCCACTACCGTCTGACGGGCTAGCTTGGGGGGCGACGGCAGCACGGGGCGGGCCCCCTCCTCGCCACGGCCCCTGCCCCACTCGCCACAGAGGGAGGCGCTGCGGAAGGGCCGGGGGGCCGCAAGACGGCACTTTTCTGGGGGGGGCACGCTGCACCCGGCACAAAAGACAAAGGCGCTGGGATTCCCCCACCGGGCAGGGTCGACACTCTGGAAACTTTTCCTACACTGCCCCCGCAGCGGAAACGAGAGTGAAGCAGAAGCAGAGCCCGGGGGGGGGTTCTCGGAGTTTTTTCCCAGGGGAGACGCGCGGCTCCTCTTTCCCTCCCTGCCCACCCTCCCCCCATTCCTGGCCGGCAAGGTGGCCTTTGCTGGTAGGGGAGGCATTGTAAATAATAAATAAATAATTTTATGGTTGGGGGTCACCACAACATGAGGAACTGTATTAAAGGGTCGCAGCATTAGGAAGGTTGAGAACCACTGGCCTAGAGATATGTGACTCCGAACAATAGGTCAGTCTTTTAGCCTAAAGGACGTTGTCTACGTTCCCATACAGCAGAGGGAGACGGTGTGGTTGTTAAGGATTTCCCATTCAACACCAAGGTTGTTTTTAACTGCAACTGAGCTTTGCTAGCCAATATCCAATATGGGGGAAGTCATGCCAATTTTAGGGGCCCTCTCTTAGGGTTGCTCTGGGGTGTAACAATATTCTTCCACTTTCAATATCCTATGGAACCCTGGCCTTTGAAGCCCCTCCCTAAACTGCAAACCCCAGGATTCCATAGGATGTTGAAAGTGCAATAATAGCACTATAACAGTCTAGTGCGGAAGTGGCCTTGGACACAACATGAGACCACGTGGCTCACAGGAAAAGTCAACCACATTTGGTGAAGTGGAACGCAGTAAGAAAGAGGGAGACCAAACTACAGGTAGATTGATTCAGTCAAGGAAGCTACAGTTCTAAGTCTGTAAGGTTTGAGCAGGGCAGGTGATGGCCAAGGAGGCTATTGGAAGCTTCTTATTCATAGGGGGTCACCATAAGTTGTGGTCAACCTGATAGCAAACAAGAATCACAACCCTTAAAGGTACAGGATCCATCCCCCAGTTTTCACTCTGGGTACTCTAGTTCCGGACCACACCCACTCTGTGTCTACTGGATCTCAAAACAACATCTAGGTGAATCCAATTGATTCAGTGACTCTACTTGAATCAGGCCAAACAACACAACTAGGTCCACATGGCTCCTTCTGGAAGAGGGTGCAACAGGACAACGGTGACTTTGTTTTTGGAACAGAGACCAAGTAAATTGTTTCAAGACAATAAAATCTTAATTAGATGCCTTCGTAAAAGCCGGTAGATTATCTGATTTTTACCTTGTGAATCCAATGCAAATGCAGCTGTTGAGTTCTTGATAACAGACACGCTGCTAGGATCTATGAAAGTATGAACAGATGCTTAGTTATAATGTAGCTCAGGGACCTGCAACCAAAGGTCGGTACAACATTTTGTGACATCACAGCAGTTCAGCCAATGATGGAAGAATAGAGTCATACACTTATTAATAATTAATTCCACATTTATGTTTGCTAACACAGGTTGAATTTAAATAGAACTAGTGTATTTACCCGGAGTTGCCCAGGACTTTATTTTCCTCTTAAGAACTCACCCAACTGTCTTCTCCAGAATCTGTAATTTTTCCCCATATTTCCCAATGCAATCTGTATTTAGAGTTATTTACATACACAGTTTGGGTTCCTGAGGGAATACACTGCCCTCCTCCTTGCTGCTAGGCCTCATCGCCACAGCAACTGACCTATTCCAGTACCTGCAATTTATCCCCATATTCCCCAATCCAATCTGTATTCAGAGTTATTAACATACAGAGGTTGGGTTCCTGAGGGAATACACTGCCCTCCTCCTTGCTGCTAGGCCTCATCTACATAGCACCCAGCCTATTCAAGACAGACACAGTTGACTGAGACCCAAGAGCTTCCTGCCAGAGAATTCTAAAGGCTCCTCCCTAAACTGCCAACCCCAGGATTCCATAGAATATTCACAGGCAGCCAATCATATGAGGTCTTTGCCCGACATAGCCAATCATATGAGGTCTTCTCACCTGACAAAGACAAACAAACAAATCCCTTTTTTGAGGGCTAGGAAGTTTGTCCCTTATAGGACTGGCAGTTGTCCCTTAGTTTGAGGAATGTCTCCTGTTTGAGGGTTGTGAAGCTTTATAGACTGAAGAACATACCAAAAATCCCATATATTTTGGTATGGATCCTACATAAAGACAATGTGTGAATCATGTAACTTACGAATTTGGGCAATATGGTAATTTTACAAGAAACACATGGCTAAGTTAAATGAAGTGAATACTTTCAGTTGGTATTTAGGCAGAACTCAGATTGGTTCGTAGCTGCTTCCTGACCGTCAACTCTGTATGTCATGAATTTTGACTGCCCCTTATTGCTATTTTGGAAAACCTGACCACACTATGGCCCATCCCACCATAAACAGAGTACATTACCAGGATAATAAATCACCAGCCCCACATCTTAATTGAAACTTAGCAGCCATCTTGGTTTCTGGCAGTTTTCTCAGTAAAAAAGAGTTGGACTTACCATCAAGAAAGCAAGGTAGACGAACAGGAGCAAATTTAGTATTAGGACGAAAATGGACCACTGAAACCAGAAGCCCATGTTTTCAAAGCTGTAGCTAAAAATGTAACAGAAAACAAACAACATGAGAATTAATTGGTAAAATAATAAATAACCGGTAATTGTTTCCAACTTGGGAAGGTTACTTTTCAGTTGGTGGGGAGATTCTAGAAATTGTCATCCAAGTAGTAACTTTTGCAAAATCTACTCTGGGATAACCCAACTTCCAGGATACTGGGGGCCATCCAGAGGTGTAACTGCAGGGAAAGGGACAAATGAGGGTGCTGCTCCCCAAATGAGACTTCTGCAGTCCCCATGAAATTTTCCTTCAATCCCCAACTTTCTAGCATCGCAGAGAGTGAGACACTGAAAATTGCTCATGCCTAAAATTCTCACATCTGCTCTGTTTGCATTCCCTTCATAGAAACATAGGCCATTTCCGCAAGAGACTGTTATAGCACTATTATACCACTGTCAACATCTTATGGAATCCTGGGGTTTGCAGTTTAGGGAGGGGCCGGCCGGCGCCTCCCTAAACTGCAAACCTCAGGATTCCATAGGATGTTGAAAGTGGTATAATAGCACTATAACAGCCTACTGCGGAAATAGCCATAGACTTGACAAGGACCACAGGGCTCATCTGGGTCAAACCTGCCATACAGCTAATACACAGCTAAAGCACCCCTCCAATTTCTGTTTAAAGACGTCCAACGATGGAGACTCCATCAGCCACGGAGGCAATCTATTCATCTGTCAAGCAGCTCCTAGGGTAAAAAAGTTCTCCCAGTGTTTTGGTGGAATCTCTTTTCTTGTAATGTGAATCCACTGGTTAGTTTCTTAGGCCATTTCCGCACCTTACCAGATCACACATATATCTCATATTGATCCTGGCAGTGCCTTTGCTGGGCTGGGAGGGCAATGTGAATGCCCCCCCATACACACACACACCTGGTTGGCTCCCTGTGGAAGGGAGCACAAGCAACATGTGCCTTCCTGCTGAAGCATAGCCGGCCTCTTTTCTGTGCTGTGCTGGGGAAGGAAGTGCTTACATCATGCTTCCATACCTTCTGCATGGCTAATAGTGACAGGAGTGTTGCATGCGGACTGGACAGTGCTACTGTTAGGTGGATTTGTAAATGGTTGACCGACCGAACCCAAAGGGTGATCACCAATGGCTGCTTTTCATCCTGGAGAGAAGTGAGGTGCCAGAGGGTTCTGTCCTGGGCCCAGTGCTATTCAACCTCTCCATCAATGACTTGGATGAAGGAGCAGAGGGCATGCTGATCAAATTTGCAGATGATACCAAATTGGGAGGGGTTGCTAATACCCCAGAGGACAGGATCAAATTTCAAAACGACCTTGACAGATTGGAGAGCTGGGCCAAAGCTAACAAAATGAACTTCAACAGGGAGAAATGTAAGGTCCTACACCCAGGCAGAAAAAATGAAATGCACAAATATAGCACCCATTCAGGAATGTCACAGGCCCAGTGATTTCCAGACCAAACCCTGAGACTTAAGAATGGTACTTGGTGATGTCATTAAGGGCTTTTCCGCCCTATACTGTTATAGTGCTATTATTCCCCTTTCAACATCCTGTGGAATTCTGGGGCTTCTAGTTTACCGAGGCTAAAGAGCTCTCTGGCTGAGAATTCTAAAGGTTCCTCCCTAAACTGTAAACCCCAGGATTCCATAGGATGTTGAAAGTGGAATAATAGCACTATAACAGTGTAGTGTGGAGAGGCCCTAACTGCTATGTATTAAGTATCAAGCACAGCTGTTTACAGCTTATCACTCAAGCATACATGCAGAATACAATTTCCTGTTTGGATACTAAGACAGAAATCCTAGCAAAAGAAGCTTTTCCCAGATGAAGATGAAATTAGAGGATTATTAGGGAATCATGAAAATGGGGTGAGAAAGATTGCTTCTAGCCAGAAGGTGGGTGCAGAGTGGAGCATGGAAGGTGAACCCTGGTGACACAATAACTGAGAGGGAAGGAAGTCCCTAAATATACAGATTTTCCTCCACCCTCATCCCCAGAGTCTTGATAATTTGCAGCAACAGATCAATTAAGCTCTGCAAATTGTGGCAAGCTGCTGCTCTCCTTGCTGAGCTGGCACTTTGCAGCTGGCCCTTTCCTCCTGCGTGGAACTGAGCCCCCAAAACTGGAGAATAACCCATGAAAATGGGAAACTCGAGACAGGACCTGAGACCTGGCAGACCTATTGCCTGTGGATTTTCAGCCACTGGCCTATGTGGGTGGTGTTGTGAGCATATACAATGATCTTATCAGAGGGAAAAAAGCAACAAGGCTTTTCTTTACAAGTGCTCTTTTCAGAGGTCCCATAACGAGGTCACCTACCAGTCAAAGCCGTGATAGTCATTCTTCATTTCACCCCACAGGTACGTAAAGATGAACCAGAAGCAGAAGGTGATGACCAGCACTGTAAAAAATATACCCTCTCTCTGCAAACAAAAATCAGAAGGAAAGACATTAGATTTAATCTTTATAGAATTCTGCACACCCTGTGAATTCTGTGGTACACTGAAGGGAGCCTATCACAGGCCATTTCCGCACTAGCCTGTTATAGCGTGATGATTCCACTTTCAACATCCTCTGGAATCCTGGGGTTTGCAGTTTCGGGAGGGGCCGGCCGGCCCCTCCCGAAACTGCAAACCCCAGGATTCCAGAGGATGTTGAAAGTGGAATCATCACGCTATAACAGGCTAGTGCGGAAATGGTCACAGAACTGACCAATTTTCCCTCTGAATATCAGTGGCTGGGGTGGCTTGGTCTAACTCGGTGGAGCTCAAGTTGTGTTCCATCTCTTCACGTGCCCCTTAAAATACATTCACTATAATACAAATTCAGCTGTTTACCCAACAAAGACTGTAGGCAGAATACTGCAGGGCCTTCTCAGGTGTGGCAGCCCCTGTCTTCATACATGAGACAGGATTGGTTGGGTTCAGTCACTCTGGTTGACCAACCAAACCCCAAGGGTGGTCACCAAGGGCTCCTCTTCATCTTGGAGAGAAGTGACTAGTGGGATGCCACAGGGTTCTGTCCTGGGCCCAGTGCTATTATCAATGATTTGGATGACGAAATAGAGGGCATTCTTATCAAATTTGCAGATGACACCAAATTAGGAGAGGTAGCTAACATCATAGAGGACAGGACCAGAATTTAAAATGATCTTAACAGATTAGGGAGGTGGCCCAAAAATAAGAAAATGAATTAATCAGGAAAAGGTGTAAGGTCCTACGCTTCTGCAGAAAAAGTGAAGCACACAGATATAAGACAGGTGACACCTGGCTTGATTACAGTATATGTGAGGAGGATCTAGGAGTCTTAGTGGACCATAAGATGAACACAAGTCAGCAGTGTGGTGTAGAAGCTAAAAAGGCCAATGCGATTCTGGGCTACATCAATAGGAGTATAGTATTTGGGTCAAAGGAAGTGATGGTATCATTCTGTTCTGCTTTGGTCAGCCCCCACCTGGAATACTGTGTCCATTTCTGGGCACCACAGTTCAATGAGGATATTGACAAGCTTCAACATGTCCAGAGAAAGGTGACCAAAATGGTAGAAGGCCTGGAAACCATGAAGCCTTAGGAGCAGAGACTTAGGGAGCTGGGTATGTTTAGCCTGGAGAAGTGAAGGTTAAGAGGCAACATGATAGCTATGTTTAAGTGTTTGAAGGGATGTCATATGGAGGATGGAACAAGCCTGTTTTCTGCTGTTCCAGAGACTAGGACACGGAGCAATGGCTTCAAACTTCAAGAAAAGAGATTCCATGTAAACATTAGGAAGAACTTCCTAACCATCAGAGCATTTTGACAATGGAATGTGCTGCTGCCTTGGAGTGTGGCAGTCTTCTTTTTTGGAGGGTTTTAACCAGAGGCTGGATGGCCACTTGCTGGGGGTGCTTTGAGTGTATGCTCCTACATGGCAGGGTGTTGGACTCGATGGCTGTTGTGGTCTCTTCTAGTTGTATGATTCTATGATTCCCCAGATAGTGAACTGGTACCAAACATGATGAATAACGTTTAAAGTTATTTTCTGCAAGATCTGCACCTCAGTAGTGGTGGAAATAAATGGAGGTCCTGCCATCAGCACTGCTTTCAGTTTCTAATCACATTTTAATCACACTGTCCCCAATTCATTTCAATGTGATCAAGAATTCTGGCTGTTTCTCAAACAGTTTTTTTTTAACTATCTGGTTTCAGAACTATTTTTTGAGAAGAGTTCTAGAGTATTTTTAAGAGATTTGCAGTTATGTATTTAATGTTTTTAGTATTATTATCCATTGTGCAAGACCTTGGGGTCCCCGATAGAGTCAGAAGGCAATAAACAAATGCAATAAAACAGACAATACTCAAAGTGATGACCCATAGACTGGGGCCAGTTTGTCAACCATCAATGGCCAACCCACAGAGAGTTTCCAGGAAAGACAGAAACAATTCAAGTCAATGATGACAAATATGATACTGGTCCCTGGCATATCAAGGAAAAAATATCAGTGTGAGCAGTGCTGACTCAAGACACTTTGCTGAGGAAGACCAAAACTAAGGCTATCAGATAAAACACAGCACAGGGGTCCTGTACCTTTAATGGCTGGGTAAAAAAGGGAATTTCAGCCAATACTGCTTGTGGGACACTTGTTTGAAATTCCATGTTGTTGCTATTGCATGTGCTTCAAGTCATTTCCAACTTATCTTACTCTAAGGCAAACCTATCACAGGATTTTCGGAGGCTGAGAGTGTGTGATGCTACAGAAGTATCAAAAGTATGGGACACATGTCCTGTATTTTACCTGGCAACACTAAAATACACAAACACGTGCACACACACACACACACGTGTCAATGTGCTTTACCTCTAAGGCCAGCCATGTGATTCTGGTACACAACAGACTGAAAATCCCACAAGCACAGCTCTTCGTTCCTTGCAGTAAAACCACAACAATAACATAGGGAATAATGACTTGTTACTCAGGTTGTCAAGCTGAAAACTTGAGATAGATCCTGTACTTTTAATGCTTATGGAGAAAAGGGATTTTCAGAAGGTGTTGCTTGTCATGCAACCAGATAACAAGCAACACCTACGCAATCATTAAAGCAGGTATAAGCAACTGTGCAAGGCTAGTAGCCTGCACTGCTCCTCCACCCCTGGAGACCTCAGAAGGCCACACACGTGAGAGAAATAAAATATATTGTAGTTTCTGCAGCATTATTTGCATGTATTACTAACACATATGTAGTAGCTTATAAGTATAACACATATTAGACATATTTACACATATATTTCAACATATTTAGTATTTGAGCTTCAGTAATCCAATAAGTCTAAGAAGGAAGATTTTTTTAGAGACCTTGGAGGGTAACTGATATATTCCAGATAACACAGGAGACAAGACAAAGGCCGCTGTCTGTAAAGGAGTAAACTGATTTATAGGGACATGGAAGTAGTACAAAGGGGTACTTTGATAAGACACCTGGGATGTAACATGATACACAAGGGAAATGCATGATCAAGTGCGTGATCACTTATACTGTAAATATGGGGAAGGGGGAATGTAACTTCTTAGGCGATCCTGATAGGCTGTAACTTTTGGGGTCCTGTCCAATGGAATCTCAGGGGAGGGAAAACCTGTGGTCGGGCAGGGGGATAAAATATGAGGTATTCCATAGTGGGGTTGTCCTTCTCTCTCAAAGGCACCCGTGTGTTAAATTGTTTTATAAGTCTTATCAGCTATTTCTTAGACATGCTCAGTACCCCAAAAATAAAAACCATTTTTTGCCTCCATATATCCTCTAGGGCGCATGAAGAACATTTTTCCCATGTTTTTAGCCACCCTGGCCATTTCAGGCCCAGGATATGCCCTTTTTAACAACAAGAAGCGAGCGGAAGTAACTTCAGATTCATTTCCTGTTTCAAAAAAAAGAGAATAAAAGGTCTCTCCTGGACATCAGTTGGTCCAGAGGACCCATAAATGTGGCAAAAAGTAATAATAGCTCTTTCCAGTTTTCATGCTTGCAACCCTACTTGCTACCCTTTTGTGAGACTCCTCATTTTGCTTGATGGCAGGACTGGCTCTTGAATTCGCTCCCGCGAAGCCCCTTCCTGGAACACCCTGCAACATCACCAAAGGGGTCACATAACATAGGTTTCAGCCAGGTCCAACACTCTTGGCATCGTTCCTTGTGGAATGCATAGCTTATCCCTATGTTCAAGTTCCTCCTTAAAAGAGCAAAAGTCCATATTTACCACGCCGCAGCAACACCGGCCCGGCTTCACCCTTTTCCGCTGGTACCGCTTCCATCGACAGCTGTAGAGCCCCGCCAGGCAAGAGATGAGGGGCTCGTGTTCGTAACTCTGAGCCTGAAGTAAATGTGGGCGACCTATTTTGCGGGCTTTCCTGGTTTTGATGGGCCTGCCGTCCATCGGTGGAGCTTCTAGTTCAACCTGCTCTTCAGAGAAAAAGTCTGATGAGCCGAGGACATTTGCTCAAGGCTTTGGATACGGTGCAGTTCTAGAGCAACAGATCCCCTGCCTACCCGCCATAATAATGCAAGCCGGCATCTAAATAATTTCAACTTTCATTCAAAAACAGTAACAAGTTCTTGACTGGTCTTTAATGTTGCTGGAGTGAAAAGTGGAAGCACTGCCTGTCCTTTTAATGATCGTGCAACCCATCTAAGTTATTGCTTTGGCCCAATGGGTGGGGAAATCCTAAGGAAGGGGCTATAATTGCTAGAGTTAAGGAAAAGAAGGATTGCTAGAAAGGAGCTTCAGTTGCCAGGACCAAAGAATAGGTCTTTTCAGCTTGAATAAGGTAGTGGCATTTTCAGTGACAGCCAGCGTGGTGTAGTGCTTTGAGTTTTGGACTATGACTTGGGAAATCACAGTTTAATTCCCTGATCAGCTACAGAAACTCACTGGGTGACCTTAGGTGCATCATACACTCTCAGCTCCCAAAAACTCCATGATAAGTCAGAAACAACTTGAAGGCATACAACAAGAATGTTCAGATATGTGTGTATGAGGAAACAAAAGAGTTAAATTCTTGCCAGTAATTTCTATATTGCATTTCCATCTATGATGAATTTCTTTCTTTAGGGATTTAAGATAGCATCCAAATGCTGCAATGCTACTGAGCAGCATTAGCAGAAAAATCCTGCTGTCAGGTCCTCACTGGCACCTCATTTGGATGCAAGGAATTTTGGGGACAGTGCATCTTTGTCCAATTTAAGATATAATTTATCCTACTGCTGATAAAAAATGTTAAATGGGAATTGTGCTTGCCATATTCAATTATAGTTAGTGCTCCAGAATCCAGAAAGATGTACAACTGCACAGAAAAGGGAATTTCAGCAGATGTTGCTTGTTACCTGGTTGTGTGACAAACAACACCTGATGAAATTCTCTCTTCTACACAGCCGTTAAAATGAAAAAAAGACATCTCCAGTTTTCATTCTGCCAAACCTACCAGCATCCTATTCAGCACTTACAAGATTGCAAGCTGGAATTATTATCTTGTAACTATTGCGGATTCTAGTTTATGGCTGGAATGACCTAATGTGACCCCCCTAAAAATCTGTCTTTGCAGCATGGCAAAGATTTCCAAGGCTGCAGATTGGGACGCAGGGGAATAAAATCTGCAGGACTCTCCTGGGGCCCTTTCACCTTACACAGTTATAGCACTATGATTCCACATTAATCGCCATGGGTCCATCCTGTGGAATCCTAGAACTTGGAATTTAGGGAGAAGTATTTGGAATTTTCAGCTTATGTCTCTCTCCATACTACAAATCCCAGGATTCCATACTACAAACCCCAGTATTCCATAGGATGCAGCCACGGCAGTTAAACTGGAATCATACCACTATAACTGTGTCATGTAAAAGAGCCTGCTTGTGAGGTGCACTGAGAAAAGCAGCTGCGGTAGGACCCCAAGAGATCTCTTCAGCTGCCTGTTCTCAACACACCTCATGACCAGGAGAACGCTTCAGGCATCACTCCCCATAGCACCCTGATCACCAGAGCCTTGGCAATATTTTGGTCAGGTTGCCACCAGGCTGCAGAAGTAGGTTTTTTGGAGGAGTGGCTTCATCAGATGAAATGGATGAATCCATGAACCACTGGCTATTGGTCTCTGGGTAAAAGAAAGAAACATCTGTAGTCAATGGGCAGGAATGTAGTACTGGTCCCTGACGTTTAGGGAAAAATAACTTCTAGTGTCCTGTATCAGGAAGCTTGAGAAGCACTTTTCTAGACCACCAAAGCCAGGGGAGACCTGCAGACCTAATCCAACCCCCATGAGGCCCATTGCGAAGCTGCACCCCAAGGCACACCACTACAGACCAGAATGGAGAGCGATTCCCCACTATCTCCACTCAATGATCAGAGATAAGAGCACACAGCGTCCAACATTTCACAGATGAAAACCAGGACACATGTGGCCAAGCAACATCAGAGCGCGGTCAAGATGGAAAAAAATGAGGAAGCATACCCAAGATAGGAGAGGCTGCAGCAGTTTGCTATTGCCTGAGCCTCCTGGGAAGGGCAAGAACCTGTCCCTTCCTCTGCTCTTCCCCTGCCAAGTTAATTGAGTGCAAGCTACTTTTCCATTTTGAATTCAGCTTGCAGCAAGTGAAGTAAGCCAGGATAAAGGGGGAATGTGGGAGGACAGAGAAACTGTGACATTTTAAAAGCAGCTGAAAAAGTGGGGTGCCACAAGGTTCTGTCCTGGGCCCAGTGCTATTCAACATCTTCATCAATGACTTGGGTGAAGGAATAGAGGGCATGCTGACCAAATCTGCAGATGACATCAAATTGGGAGGGGTTGCTAAACACGCCAGAGGACAGGATCAAAATTCAAAATGACTTTGACAGATTGGAGAGCTGGGTCAAAGCTAACAAAATGAATTTCAACAGAGACCAATGTAAGGTCCTGCACTTAGGCAGAAAAAATGGAAGGCACAAATATAGGATGGGGGACAGGTGGCTGGATAACAGTACATGTGAAAGGGATCTAGGAGTCTTGGTAGATCACAAGTCCAATGTGAGTCAGCAGTGTGATGCAGCAGCCAAGAAAGCCAACACAATTCTTGGTTGCATCGATAGGAGTACAGTGTCTATATCAAGGGAGGTAATGGTATCATTCTATTCTGCATTGGTTAGGCCTCATTTGGAATACTGTGTCCAGTTCTGGGTACCTCCATTCAAGAATGATAACGACAAGCTGGGATGTGTCCAGAGGAGGACGACCAAAATGGTGAAGGGTCTGGAAGCCATGCCCTATAAGGAATGGCCTGGGGAGCTGGGTATGTTTAGTTTGCAGAAGAGAAAGTTCAGAGGGGACATGATAGCCCTGTTTAAATATTTGAAGGGATGTCATGTCGAGGAGGGAGTGGGCTTGTTTTCCACTGCTCCAGAGACTAGGACAAGGAGCAATGGACTCAAACTGCAGGAAAAGAGATTCTACCTGAACCTCAGGAAGAACTTCCTGATGATCAAAGCTGTCTGGCAGTGGAATATGCTGTCTGGGACTGTGGTGGAGTCTTGGGAGCTTTTAAGCAGAGGCTGGATGGCCATCTGTTGGGAGTGCTTTGATGTGTGTTCCTGCATGGCAGGGGGGTTGGACTGGATGGCCCCTGGGGTCTCTTTCAACTCTATGATTTTAAGTAGGAAGACAAAAGGTCAGATGGGACTGTCTCTCCCAACTGGGATGCTTAGAGAGTATGCAGTCTCTCACTTCAGTTAGCTTGGGAAGTGCTGTTCTAGAACATTTAAACCAAGGGAGGCCCACAGGCCTAGTCCAACCTATGGAGGTTCCCATTCAGATCCACAGGTGATCTCCACCCCTAGAAACCAGAATAGAGATGAATCCCACTATCCGCAATCAGTGATCAGAGATAACAGGGAATTCCCTGTTCCTCACTGGCCTGCCCAATGATGAACACCTTGCAGAGGAATCCAACACTCTCATCTGTGATGAGAGACAGGGAGGATTATCTTCCCATACTAAGTCACTTGGGATGATGGATGATAAAAAGATGTGGACCAAACTCAGCTGGCACATGAAGGAGTGGGTTGAGTCTCGTAATGGCCCGAGGAGGGGATCGAAGATGGGTCCAGCTGGCACTTTGGCCAAGCTATAGGGTTGCTAGATTGAAAACTGGAGAGGGCTCTTGCACCTTTAATGTTTGTGTAGAAGAGTGCATTTTCGGGTATTTCTTGTTACCTGGTTGCATGAAAAGCAACACCTGATGAAATTCCCTCTCCTACACAGCCATTAAATGCACAGGAAATCTCTCTCATTTTTACTCTGGCAAGCACATGCCTGAGGGCATCAGGTCCCATTCCAGCAGAAAGGAAGGATATAAATGAAGTTAACCCAAAAAGCCCTGAGGATTGGGCCTGCAATGGATGCATGGGGGGGGGGGAGACACACATTCCTAAATTATATTTAAAATAAATAACTGAATGACCCTTGTTTTATGGTGATTTTAATTAATCTGTATACTGCTGCAGGAGCTGTGGTTATGCAGAGTATACACTTTGTATTACACCAAAATAAAACAGTGCATCCAGTACTACACAGTGCGTTTTGCCTTTCCTTAAGTAGCCATAAGCACAGGAGGTTTCTCAGCTTTCCCCAGTATATTTTACTCTGGAAAAAAAAAATCATTTAATTAATGTACCTTTCAAGAACATGATTGTACCCCCTGCCCCAAATACAACCTACCTTGTCTGTGACCAAGCCCAAAGTCTCAATTTTGCTTCCTGCCAGAAACTCAGTGCCTCTGCATCCACAGGCTACTGGGTGAGCACTCAACTGCCGTAGAATTTTCTATCGCCATCCTTCTTTCTGTGGAACAAACATTGCTACTTTCGAAACTTCCAGGCCACGTTCCATCCCCTCCCCAACTCTCACAATAATCGCTCATTCTCTACTTTGTCGCTAATAGGTCTAGCACAGACAAGCTGTTGTGTTGTTCTAATCAGTTGGTAAGTCTCTTTCCTTGGGGTTTTTTTTTTCCTCCACTCAGCCATCGGATATATTTGGCTCTCTTTCTCCTGTCTCCAGTTTCCAGATTTCTATGCCTGTTCTCTCATATTGTATTACTGAAGTTGTTCTTTGACAACAGCTTGAGAACAATGTGACTGTGGTGATGGTCTAACACTCTTTCCGCACTGGACTGTTATAGCGCGATGATTCCACTTGCAACATCCTACGGAATCCTGGGGTTTGCAGTTTCGGGAGGGGCCGGCGATGATTCCACTTGCAACATCCTATGGAATCCTGGGGTTTCCAGGTTTCCATGATCCACTTGCAACATCCTATGGAATCCTGGGGTTTGCAGTTTCGGGAGGGGCCGGCGATGATTCCACTTGCAACATCCTATGGAATCCTGGGGTTTCCAGTTTCGGGAGGGGCCGGCGATGATTCCACTTGCAACATCCTATGGAATCCTGGGGTTTGCAGTTTCGGGAGGGGCCGGCGATGATTCCACTTGCAACATCCTATGGAATCCTGGGGTTTGCAGTTTCGGGAGGGGCCGGCGATGATTCCACTTGCAACATCCTATGGAATCCTGGGGTTTGCAGTTTCGGGAGGGGCCGGCGATGATTCCACTTGCAACATCCTATGGAATCCTGGGGTTTCCAGTTTCGGGAGGGGCCGGCGATGATTCCACTTGCAACATCCTATGGAATCCTGGGGTTTCCAGTTTCGGGAGGGGCCGGCGATGATTCCACTTGCAACATCCTATGGAATCCTGGGGTTTGCAGTTTCGGGAGGGGCCGGCGATGATTCCACTTGCAACATCCTATGGAATCCTGGGGTTTGCAGTTTCGGGAGGGGCCGGCGATGATTCCACTTGCAACATCCTATGGAATCCTGGGGTTTGCAGTTTCGGGAGGGGCCGGCGATGATTCCACTTGCAACATCCTATGGAATCCTGGGGTTTGCAGTTTCGGGAGGGGCCGGCGATGATTCCACTTGCAACATCCTATGGAATCCTGGGGTTTGCAGTTTCGGGAGGGGCCGGCGATGATTCCACTTGCAACATCCTATGGAATCCTGGGGTTTCCAGTTTCGGGAGGGGCCGGCGATGATTCTACTTGCAACATCCTATGGAATCCTGGGGTTTGCAGTTTCGGGAGACTGCAAACTCCAGGATTCCATAGGATGTTGCAAGTGGAATCATCGCGCTATAACAGTCCAGTGCAGAATGGCCTAAATTAGGGCTGATGGAATGCAAACTGGGAGGGCTCCTGGACCTTTAATGCTTATGTAGAAAAGGGAATTTGAGCAGGTGTTGCTTCTTACCTGGTTGCATGGCAAGGAATACCGGCTTTAATTCCCTCTTTTACTTGTCTTTTGTTTGTCGGGCAACAAGGAGCACTAGGTGAAATTTCCATTTTTCACACCACCATTAATAGTTCAGGGGCCCTCTCTAGTTTTCAATCTGGCAACCCCAGGTTGCATGTGATATCTGGATTATACCTTCTGCCCAGAAAATCTGGCTAGATATCCAGCAGAATCATGAAGTGCAGCTCACCTGGGATATGGCATTCACGGTATGGGTGGGACACTTTGTCTTTGAACATTTTTTTTCATGGGAAAGAAATAGGAATGTCACTGAGAGAGATCTCAGTCTTTTTGTTTGTTAAATAATATTTTAAATCTGCATATATTTGCAAATGAGGGCAATCAATATTCTAAATGAGAAAAGTGGTTTATTTTTGTATCACGTTGTCTTAGAAAATCCATTTTCTCTTTCTCATTCACTGGGTAAGTTGTGTTTGCTGTCTGCAGTTTTTAAAGTATCATAGAATCATAGAATCATAGAAATGTAGAGTTGGAAGAGACCCCAGGGGCCATCCAGCCCAACTCCCTGCCATGCAGGAACACCCTCAAAGCACTCCCGACAGATGGCCATCCAGCCTCTGCTTAAAACCTCCAAAGAAGGAGACTCCACCACACTTCGGGGCAGTATATTCCACTGCTGGACAGCCCTGATCGTCAAGAAGTTCTTCTTGAAGTTCAGGTGGGATCTCCTTTCCTGCAGCTTGAATCCATTGCTCCTTGTCCTGGTCTCTGGAGCAGCAGAAAACAAGCCCACTCCCTCCTCTACATGGCATCCCTTCAAAAGTACTTGGAAAACCAGTATTATACAGTGGTAAGAGTGTTGGATTTGGGGATCCTCACTGATGACTGTGTTAAACATTTAGAAGATGTACTCTTATTTTAAAAAAAAAATTATATAGATGATCATGATGACAATTGATGATTGATGATTAATATAAAGTAATCTAGAATAGGTGAACAATGATTTATGAACTTCAGAAATTATATGTGATTCGGAACAAACAATAATTATGGGATAAAATGAATGATTCGGTAATTGGATACTTAGAAACAATATGAACGGTTTGCAAGGAGGGCAGGAACCAATTTTTAGTTACATTTTGCAAGTAGATTAGGGTGTTTGTTGATGTTTTTATAGTTGTATTTTTGTTACTTTCTATGTTTGGGTTGGGTTGTTTTTTCCTCTTTTTTGCTTAATAAAAAAATAAAAGCATATTGGGGGGAAAATACTGTGCTCAGTCATGAAACAACCATGAGCGTGTTATCCCCTCTCAGCCTAGCCTCCATAGCCATTTCCGTACTAGGCTGTTATAGCGCTATGATTCCACTTTCAACCTCCTACGGAATCCTGGGGTTTGCAGTTTCGGGAGGGGCCGGCTGGCCCCTCCCGAAACTGCAAACCCCAGGATTCCATAGGAGGTTGAAAGTGGAATCATAGCGCTATAACAGCCTAGTGCGGAAATGGCCCATGAGAGGTTTGTTGTGAAGATAAAGTACTGAGAACAACAGCTATATAAGCTCCCTAGAACTCAGTGAAGGGATGGAAAGATTTAAACGTAGCCAATAAATAATAAATCAAAATAAATTCATTTAATTTGAATATTAAACATGATCTCCATCAGAGGCACCTGTTACTTTGATTGGATGGATGAATATATTACAAATCCAGACAAGTTTTGTATGTATCAGTTTGTGAATCTTGTTTCATCATTAATATGTGAAATTTCTTTTTAAAAAAATGACATATATTTAAGTACCATATTCTTCAACTGTCCCAGTTTGACAGGAACAGTCTCGATTAATTCTCTGTCAATCTCATTTTTTCAGATGCTTTTAAAATGTCCCAGTTTCTTTCTCCCCTGCCCACTTTCCCCATCTATCTTCAGCTTATTTCAATTGCTGTCAACTGCGTTCAGGGTGGAAAAGTAGTTTGCATTTAATTAAGGCCATTTCTGCACTAGACTGTTCTAGTGCTATTATTCCACTTTCAGCATCCTTTGAGGCCCCTCCCTAAACTGCAAACCCCAGGATTCCATAGGATGTTGAAAGTGGAATAATAGCACTATAACAAATCTAGTGCAGAAATGGCCTGACTTAGCAGAGGTGTGAGGAGCGGAAGGGGCATAATTTTCCCCTACCCAGTAGGCTCAGGCAAAAGCAAACTACTCCAGCCTCTGCTAGCTGATGTATTCTTTCTCAGTAATTTTTGCTTTGAATTCAATGGGCTTTTCTGCACGACGCTGTTGTAATGCTATTATTCCACTTTCCACATCCTATGGAATCCTGGGGTTTGCAGTTTAGGGAGGGGCATTGAGAATTCTCAGCCAGAGAGCTCTTTGGCCTTAGGAAACTACAAATCCCAGGATGTTGAAAGTGGAATAATAGCACTATAAACAGTATAGGGTGGACACAGAGTGACCTATACTCCATGCCATTTTTGAAACAGGAAGGAAACAGGAAGTGAATTTGTTAAAAGCTGCAAAACTTGGTGAAAACATGCCCCTTTGCATTTGTTTGGAAGCATCTTAGGGCAAAAAAAAAAGTTTTTTATTTGATTTTTAATTATTTTTTGTGGGGGAGCAGGGAGTGTGGTCAACTGAGATGCTTATGTGGCCCCCTTGCTGTCCAGTTGTCCAGTCCAACCTAAAGACTACAACCCTTGTCAATCAGCAGGGATATCATCACCAAGACAGAAGATCCTTCTGTTCCAGCAGGCATTTGGGAACTGCCCATTTATGTGCAAAGGGTTTTTTATTTTAGTGTATTGTGCTGGATTTATACTACATTTTTAGTGTTTCAAATAGCTTTAATTCTTTGCCTGTGTGGCAACCCTATTAAGAGGTTTTTCTGGGCAGAATTTGTTCAGAGGGAGTTTGCCTTGGCTAAGGTTGCCCAGTAAGTTTCCATGGCCAAGGGGGGATTTGAACCTTGGACTTCCCGGTGTCCTAGACCAATATTCAAAGTACTACACCACTTTGGCTCTTAATTTTAGTTCTATAGGCTGTCTGGTGCAATTTTAATCTTGATTTTTATATTGTTAGCTACATGTGGTTTTACTTGTGGGGGATGCCTCAGTTAGCAAAGCTTCTGACAACGAAGGGTGTTTTTTTCCCCAATGTCTTTTTACACCCACCAAACCTCCTTTTTTTCCTCATCCTCTATCTAGCTTGAGGTTTTTAAGCAGCATCAACACTGAGAGGGTGGTGAAAAAGGGCTGGAGAAACACAGACCTGGTTTCAGGTTGCAGCAGCATGTCTGTGGTAAACAATGTAATAAAAGCATAAGATGAAAAAGAATGAGATTCTACTTTGGACAATCCCATAGCAGCTGTATGTGCCTACTCACCACAAGGGGTAAGGAGCCCTGGTGGCGCAGTGGTTAAATGCCAGTACTGCAAGCCACAAGGTTGTGAGTTTGATCCTGCCGGGCTCCAAGGTTGACTCAGCCTTCCATCCTTCCGCAGGTCGGTAAAATGAGTACCCAGCTTGTTGGGGGCATGTATAGAAATACATGCTATTTGTAAGTTGTTTGCCGCCTCAATCCATATGGAGAGGCGGGATACCAATAAATAATAATAAAAAATAATAGCAGCTATCTCCAGGATCCTTTACTGTACATGCACAAACAGGAATACTAAGAGAAATGGGTGGAGCAGTTAAGCCTGCCTTACCAGCTAGCTCCAACATATTAAAAAAAATATACAGAATGATCGATTTTCCCATAAAAGTGGGGGAGTCATAAAAGTGGGGGCTAAAGGGGAAAAAAAGCCATCTCTGCACACATTTGGGGAGAAGCCCTGAGGAGATCTCTAGAAAGCTGAAAAATTATTTTGCTTATGTATCTGACCTGATATCATGAACTTGTTGGTCTGCTTTATATTGTTTTGCATTTTATCTGGATATTTTCTTTTACAATTGTATGGCATAGTTTATTATTTCTTCCTTCCCTTTATGTTTTATACACACACACATATTTTAGATGCACTCCTTTGGCAAGACCCACTATTCTTGGATGTTTACTTGTAAAGTGACAGGTACATAGATGGTGCTTTATAAATAAATAACAATACCATGTGCATGTTGTTAGTTCTGAAGAGAGTGTTTGCTGAAAAATGTTGAATTGCTCTTCCTTTTTCGTAGTGTAGGACCCATCCCTTTTCTTTCCATGTTATTTCTGCCTTTGGGTACCAAATTTTCTGTTAAAGCAGTAATACCCAGGGACACAGCGACTTTCTCAACTGAGGAACACCTGCAATCCATTCCATTAAGGTTATTCTAAAATCAGACCATGCATGTCTGCCCACCTCTGATTCAAATTTGCTACTGACCACCCAAATCATCCCGAAGATCAAAACATATTCCCAGTGTGTCGCTCAGTATTAAGTACTTACACAAAAACATAGCAAACCTACATTAAAACATTTGTCTTCTACTTTATGACCTCCTTCATCAGCATTCACAGATTCTCCATTTAAAAATCACATTAGAACAAAAAAGAAATCATAAAGAGATCAGAACATGAATCAACACCACCCATGTTGCATTCTTCTGCCTGAAAAAATAAAACCAATTTTAAGACATCTTCCTTCTCTTTTTCTTTCTTACTGGAAGTTTAAAAGCTTTTTGCTCCAAGAAGCGTCTGTCTGGAATACCTGCCCTGACAGTGTTTTCTTTCTGGATTTGCAATGTATCAGCAGCAGAAATTGCCCCATGGATTTAAAAGGTGCATACACTTAAAGGACATAGCTTGTGCTTAGATTTCCCAACAGTTCCAGCTGTCCTATAACCTGCAACATTTCTCAGATGAAAATATCAGGACATATGTCTGGGCAAGCAATACCAGAGTGCCCTCAAGATGGGAAAAGTGATGGATGATGGATGAAGAAAAACACACAAGTGAGGAGAGGCAACACAACAGCAGTCTGCATTTCCTTGAGCCTACTGGGAAGGACAAAATTCAGCCTCCTGTTCTCTCTTCTCCTCCCTGCTGAGTTACTTGAGTGCAAGCTATTTTGAATTCAGTTTGCAATTCAAATTCAGAATTTTGAATTCAGTTTGCAGCAACTGAAGTAAGCAGAGGAAAAAGGGAGAAAGTTTGAGGAAGAGAGAGAAACTGAGATATTTTTAAAGCAGCTGAAAAAGTGGCAAGACAGATGATGGACCAGAACCCTTCCTCCCAAATTGGGACAGATGGAGGGTATGCAATTATTGCCTTTAACAGCAGTTGGTGACATTGGACAACTTTCCCCAGATGTCAACATTTCAGAGATTATTTATCTGTGTATCAATTTGACTCTGTTTGCAAGCTGACGGGAGGCAACTTGCCTGACATTTTATGACCACTCTATAGCCAGTTCCCTGATTGCACCAGCAAAACAAGCAAGCTTCCAACCTAATCCATCACTTCAGATTTAGCTACTTTCCCTTTCATGATCCCAAAAGCCCAGCAACCCGACAACAGCAGCAAAAAATGAGTTTTGCACTTTAAGTGACTCTGAACTTCTATGGAAGACTTGGTGGAAAACTTAATTTTCAATAAGGAAAATTTCATCCATTTATATCCAGAGCTAAGTCATAGCTTTTTCCTCCCTAGCTGTGCTTCTCTCTACCAAAATAGTTGTGTTTTTCTCCTTGCAATCTGTGAAGGCAAGAAGGAGGTCAACCTATTAGCGCTCAGGTCACATCCCCTATTTTCCCAGGGAGAAGAAATGAAGGAATGAGTTTGGGGCCCTCCAAAGGGCACTCTTCTCACACTCTGCTTGCCAAATGGATCTGTTGTGAATTTTAATAAGGACATCCTTAATGGAAACTCACATCCAGGCTACCCTTTTGGAAGAAAGGGACTTACCTCGGTTGTCCTTTCCTCCAAAGCAAATTCCGTCGCAATTCTTTTTTGGGTTATTCCTTCCTCCGCTTGCTTTCAAACTTATGGGCCCTTTGCCTGTTATCCTTCCACGATAACTGCAAAGAAACAGCTCTGGCATCCCCCAAAGTCTAAAAAGAGGAGTTGGATCCTTAAACTCCTCCCATAGTAGGAAGGGCATCTGTCATCTGTGATTTTAGTTTTTTCCCCATGTTGGATCCAGAAAGGCTGGAAAAGATTGGAAAGTAATCCGAGCATAGAAGCTGCTCACCATATGGCTATGGAAGAGAGCAAATGACAGAGAGAAAAAGAGAAGGGGACAATTTGATCAGGTTCTTGCCAGGCCTGTGCCTACGCAGAACATGAAGAATTTTTTACTTTCACATTTTACAGGCAGATTTTCCAAAGCTCTTCTTCTTTTCTTTTTTTTTTTTTTTAAGGATGCTATCTGGAACATTTTGAGTGTGACAAACAAAACATTACCATTGCTGAACATTTTCTGCCAGAGATGTGGCTTCGGTTCTTGAATTTGTTTTGAAATCCTGTTATTTTCCAAGATGCACAAAAGAACACCATTTTTTTTCCTAAGGAATTATTTCTCTCTTCTTGCTATGATTGGAATCTGTTTTTAAATACCACTGAAAGGACGGGGATTTTTTGGGGACCGGCAGGATGCTTTGTAGTTTCAGAAATGTAAATCCGATTAGAAAAAAAAAAAGCCTGGGTTGGAAAACAGAAAGGGAGGCTGGAAGGAAAAAGGAAGGGGAGGTCAGCCGCACAAAAGAAAGTTTGTTTGTCATTGTGTAATTGTGGGAGGCTGTTCTAGGATATGAAGGTTTTGTCCAGGCCCTTGAGAAACAGCCCTGTCACGAAGCTCTGAGTTTAGAAAGCTATGCAACTCACCCCTCAATGGCACGCCAATCTCAGGAAACCCAGCTCTCTTTTGCCTTGCAATGTTCTTTTTATAACCATTATCTTACCACTAAATCATCCCTCCCATTTAAAAATAAAGACAGCATTCCCCCCCCCAGCTGTCTAAAATTTGCAGGGACAGTCCCAATAAATCCTGTATCATCCTGTCTGTTTCAGTTGCTTTTAAAATGTCCCGGTTTCTTCTACCTCCTCCACTTCTCACTTTGGCCATTTCTGCACTACACTGTTAATAGTGCTATTATTCCACTTTCAACCTCCTATGGACCTGGGGTTTGCAGTTTAGGGAGGGGCCTTTGAGGTCCTTCCCTAAACTGCAAACCCCACGATTCCATAGGATGTTGAAAGTGGAATAATAACACTATAAAAGTCTAGTGCAGAAATGGCCATAAATATCTATAATCCTGACTTTTAAGTTGTTGCTATCCTAATGTCCTTTAGTTTCATAAGTATGGTTTAGTTGAAATAGTATGTGCTACATGTTATTAGTAATTTAGAGAATTAATTATTTTTGAAATAACTGTGATTTTATTCGTGATCTTACACAAGTTGGAACTTAGTTCTTAGAATAGTTTAACATTAGAATAATAGAATTCTATTAATAAAGGTCTCTTTTTAAGGTACTTCGTAAAAGGTATAAAACATATTGAGCCACATAGGCCACTTCCGCGCTAGGCTGTTATAGTGCTATGATTCCACTTTCAACCTCCTATGGAATCCTGGGGTTTGTAGTTTAGGGAGGGGTCTTGAGAATTCTCAGCCAGAGAGCTCTACTACAAACCCCAGAATTCCATGGGATGTTGAAAGTAGCATAGGGCGGAAATGGCTAAATTAGTCCTCTGCTAGTCCTCAATTGCTATAAACTGAATTCACAGTGCGAGAAAGTAGTTTGCAGTCAATTCGCTCAGGAGAGGGAAGGGGAGAAGAGGAGATAGAGTGGTGGTATTATTTTTATTTATAACCTGCTTTTTTCCCAGGTTGGGACTCAAAGTGGCTTACAATTAAAAAGTCCTAGTTAAAACCCACAGAAAGGTGAAAACAGGATGAAACAATGGAAAAGAATTAAAACAATGTTAAAATATCAAAGTAGAACTCTAACATTCATGAACAGTACAATATCCAGTCTTGCTCTTTCCCAGCAAGGCTCAGGCAAAAACAAACTACTGTAGCCTCTCCTAGGCCATTTCCGCACGAGTCTGTTATAGCGCGATGATTCCACTTTCAACCTCCTATGGAATCCTGGGGTTTGCAGTTTACTGAGGTCAAAGAACTCTCTGGCTGAGAATTCTAAATGCCCCTCCCTAAACTATAAATCCCAAGATTCCATAGGATGTTGAAAGTGGAATAATAGCACTATAGCAGTGTGGTGTGGAAAGGCCCTAAGTTGACATAGTTGTGCACCTGGGCAAGGAGCTCGCCGGAAGAGCTCACCAAACAAATTAAAAAGTTTTATCAGTTTGATACCACTTTAACTCATATGGCATCATCCTACTGAATCCTGAGATGTATAACCTGGGGAAGTACTTAAAATTGCATGTTACAAGCAAAGCAAATAGCCTGCTAGAAAGTCTAGGTCTGTAAATTTGAGGTAGTGGACTAGAATTCACCTGGAAGAGAATACTGTGTGCTTCCCCAAACTGCAGATCCCAGGATTCTAAAGTATGGAGCCACGACAGATACTCTCCAGGTCTCATTTTGAAAAGCTCTGCTACCTGAGGCCCTTTTATACTGCATGATGGTAGCACTATGTTTCCATTTTTACTGCCATGGCTTCATCCTGTGGAATACTGGGACTTTGGTGTTTGGTGAGGCACTGGAGGTGTCTCAGTGTATAGGCCTGCCAGATCTCAGGGCCTGGACATGAATGCCAAGATTGGTGGGTCATGTCCAGGTAGCTCAGCTCCAAGTGAGAGGAGAGGGCAGGGTGCAAATCAGTAGTATCTTGCTGCAATTTGCAGGGTGTCATTGATCTGCTGCTGCAGCTTCCAAAGACTCTCCAGGGGAAATCTCTGTATTTACATGGCTGGTTTTCTCCTTCCTTTCCAGTGGTTGTGGTGCCACGGCTCACCCTCCTCACTGCTGTGCACCTACCGTCTGGCTAGAAGCAAGATGGCTAAATTAAAGATTCCCTGTCCTATCTCCCTAAGTAAGTGGGAAGGAATAATCTCATTTCATCTTGATCTGGCAAGAGCCCCTTTAGCCAAAATTTCTCAATTTCCAAACAAGAAAGTATGTTCTCTCTGTGTGTGTTTGAATGACAAACTTAACATGGTACTTTTTAAAGTATAGCACTTAATGACATCCCCAGGGAGAAACTCCAGGTCTCTGGTTTTGGCCTGGAGATCTCAGAGTCTTGGATGATCTGAACTGGCAACCCTATCAGCATTGCAGGGACAGTCTCAGTTAATCCTCTGCTATCCCACTTTCTCAGGTGCTTTTAAAATGTCCCAGTTTCTTTCTCCTCCTCCCACTTTCCTCCTTTGTTCTCAGCTTCCTTCAGTTGCTGCAAACTGAGTTCAAAGTGCTAAGGTAGATTTCACTCACTTTACACAGGAGGGATAAGTGAGGAATGGGATGAGTCTTGCCTTTCCCAGAAGGCTTGCTTGTTTGTTGTTTTTCTTTTGTCAAGTTTTCCTAAACTCAATCTATAATACCAGTTTTGTGTGTCAGAATCATAAAGTTGGAAGCAGTGATGTAAACTCAAGCTGATACACTCGGACTCAAGTCAGACTTAATCAGTGACTTGACTCGGACTCGACTCGGCCATAAATGATGCACTGACTCGACTCGAGACTTGCATATTTTTAATGACTGACTTGATGCCCTTGATTCAGTTAACGCATTCATCCAGAAACCTTATGCCTTTGAGCAATGCCTCCATCTCTTTTTGCCTACTAGTCACATGATAATCTCTCTCTAGCCCAAAGTGTGGGTGCATTTCTCAGAGGAGAAAAGCAAATAAATTAGGCCATGGGCTTGGGACTGCTTGAGGTCTGCTTGGCAGCCTGTCCCTACTGCATATTGGAGGAGCCTTCTAAAATGTTTCCTAAAAGCAAAAGACAAGACTCGCCCCCGGAGTGCAGGGTGCATTTCTCAGAGGGGAACAGCAAATGTGTTAGGCAGCCGGCTTCAGGAAGAAGGATCCTTCCTTCTAAAGCTTTTGAATCTTCAGCAATGGGGAGTAAGGTATGATCCTATTCCCCACTTCCGAAGCTGCAGGTGGCAAAATTGCAAATGTGGAGAGGTGACTCTGCTTAAATTGTTAAAACTGAATTTATTTCACTCTACCCATTAATTCTGAAATTTTGGTTGGGGTATAAAGTTGGCTTCCAGACTTGAGACTTGACTTGAAAGTATCTCCAAAGACTTGACTTGAGACTTGAAGGTAGAGACTTGAGATTGACTTGAGACTTGGAGTAAAAGACTTATAGAATCATAGAATCATAGAAATGTAGAGTTGGAAGAGACCCCAGGGGCCATCCAGTCCAACCCCCTGCCATGCAGGAACACCCTCAAAGCAATTCCGACAGATGGCCATCAAGCCTCTGCTTAAAAACCTCCAAGGAAGGAGACTCCAGAACACTCCGAGGCAGCAGATTCCACTGCCAGACAGCCCTGACTGTCAGAAAGTTCTTCCTGAGGTTCAGGTGGAATCTCCTTTCCTGCAGCTTGAATCCATTGCTCCTTGTCCTGGTCTCTGGAGCAGCAGAAAACAAGCCCTCTCCTTCCTCTACATGGCATCCCTTCAAATATTTAAACATGGCTATCATGTCCCCTCTTAACCTTCTCTTCGGCAGACTAAACATACCCAGTTCTCTAAGTCTATCCTCATAGGGCTTCATGGCTTCCAGACCTCTCACCATTTTGGTCGCCCTCCTCTGGACTTGCTCCAGCTTGTCAATATCCTTCTTGAATTGGGGTGCCCAGAACTGGACACAGTATTCAAGATGAGGTCTAACCAAAGCAGAGTAGAGTGGTAACAGTACCTCCCTCGATCTAGACACCAGACTCCTCTTGACGCAGATGAGAATTGCATTGGCTTTCTTGGCTGCCGCATCACACTGCTGACTCATGTTCAGCTTGTGAAGACTCCTAGATCCCTTTCACACGTACTGCTATCCAGCCACGTGTCCCCCATCCTATATTTCTGTATTCCATTTTTACTACCTAAGTGTAGGACCTTACACTTCTCTCTGCTGAATTTCATTTTGTTCGCCTTGGCCCAGCTCTCCAATCTGTCCAGGTCATTTTGAATTTTGATCCTGTCCTCTGGCGTATTAGCAACATCACTGGTTGGAAGAGACCAATTCTTACATTGAGTCAAACCCCTGACATGTAGGAAAACGCCATCAAAGCATTCCCGTCAGAATGTTCTTCCTGATGAATATTTTTTGCCCTCTTCTTTCCCAACTACACCCTTTGGACTACTTTCTGGTGTTTCTCAGCCACATGTGTCCCAGTTTTCATCTGTTGAAATGTTGGAAGGTATGCAACCCCCAGACGACACATCCCAGGTAACTTTTACATACTCTAGTCATAGCAGTCACTTTCCAGAACAATTTATTTCCTGCCATTGCTAATATTTAGCTAAACAAATCCTACAAAGTGTAGACTGGATCCCAATTTTTGATGAGAGCGCTTTATTGTACAGAATTGAAAAGGCCTTCTTGTTTCTAGATTTCTTTGGGAGCCCTCTTGTGGTAACTGCAGTTATAGGCTGTTCTATGCTTTTATTCTTACATCGATATGTAAAAACGAAAAAAAGTGGAGAAACAGAATAAATGAGATGGTGGTGGTGGTGGATTCAAAGTCTCATCCAAACCATCTCACAACTTTTGCAATAAAATTTACCAAATCAGGACTAGACATATGTTACAATTCCATGAGGACAACTGGGCTTATCAAGAGCTGAAAATTTCACACTGTAAATAGAATCACAAAACTATGTAGAATCATAGAGTCGGAAAAGACCACAAGGGCCATCCAGTGCAGTCCCATTCTGCCATGCAGGAAGAAACCATCAAAACACTCCCTTTGACAGATGGCCATCCAGCCTCTGTTTAAAAATCTCCAAAGAAGGAGACTCCATCACACTCCCAGGCAACCTATTCCACTGTCAAACTGCTCTTATTATCAGGAAGTTCTTCCTAATGTTTAGATGGAATCTCTTTTCCCAAAGTTTGAATCCATTTCACCGTGTCCTAGTCTCTTGAGGAGCAGAAAACAAGCTTGCTCCATCCTCCATATGACATCCCTTCAAGTATTTAAACATAGCTATTATGTCACCTCTTAACCTTCTCTTCTCCAGGCTAAATATACCCAGCTCTCTAAGCTGCTCCTCATAGGGCTTCATGGTTTCATATTGCTCATTAGCCATAGAGGCAAGCCAAGTCCTAGTCCCTGTGGCTAAAGACCAGTCCTTCAGTGTGTATTGCAATGCTCAGCAGCCCCAGCCATTGTTGGATAAAATTCCCAGGGGTTGTGGAGGGGCTTCTGGCCTGTAAAGTGTCTTGCTAAAGTTTGAGAAAATTCTTTTTTTTTTAATGGGAAAAAATATATGATTACCAGACTCCCCCAGCAGCCATGCTAGGGAAGGAATTATTTGAATATCAGGCAAAAAAAAATATAGGATAGTCAGCCCTCCACTTTTATGGGGGAAAGAGGTGCAAGACCCCTATGAAAGTGGAAAAAACCCTTGAACAAAAATAAAAATTGTAAATGTCACATTGCATTTACTGAGGACTCCCTGTAAAACCTCCACTGTAAGATCATGACTGGTAACTGCTTAATGAATTGCTACAAACTTTGCTTGTGGATGCTAATAACAGACTCTAATTAGGGAGCTGTATGCCTTGGCTGGCTGCCAGCACAAGATATTTGCATATTTCCCTGCTCTTCATGCCGATTTATCATCATCATCCTCTCTCTTTAGACCCCACTTTTTTCTCAAGTTGGGACTCAAAGCAGCTCACAAAATTAAAAGACCCACACTATACCAAAGTTAAAACACAATGAAATAATCCAAAAGAATTAAAACAGTATTAAAGTATGTAATTAAAAATTCAAACATTCATCAAGAAGACAACAGCGGCTCAGTGATGCCAGTTACAGAATTCAGATATTTGCAAAAGCACATGATGTGAATTTTGTCCATTCAACAAACTTCGGTCGGCAGCCTCCAGAGGGTGCAATAACCTAAGAATCCAAAATGAAAATGAAAACTGCACTTTCTCCGTGTATTGCACACCAGGTGCCCATAAAGCTGGTTGAAGTATGGTGAGAAGCACAATTAAATCAGTGAATTAATTACCAGTTGTATACTGGGATATGCCATGGGGCAAAAAAGTTGACCATAGATGGCAGTGGGATCTGAAACCAGGTTATAGAAATTTTGTCAGAACCTAGCTTCAAATCCCATCTCTGATCAACTCATTTGTCCCATGGCATACCCCAGTATACAACTGGTAATTCAGTTTCTATAGAAACTTTGTTAGAGAAACTTCAGAGTGTGTGTGTGCAAGAAAGAGAGAGAGAGAGAGAGAATAAGGAAGAGAAGAATACAACAAAATCCCAAATCCACTTTTAACTTTTAATACGGTAGGGGCTGTATGCAGAAAACCTTCTTTCTCATCTACTAGTTTTTTGAGGATTGAATATTATTTGTTTTTTGACGTGAAGAAAACTTTTAAATGTGATGCCCCATTCTAGGGTTGCCAGACAGCTTGTCATTCAAGAATATTGGGAAAGAAATACAATGCCAGAATTGGAAGAATGGCTAACTAAAATACAAGAATATGTAGCTTTGGAAAGCTTACCAAGAGCAATGAGAGGGGGGAAAGGGGAGATAATAATAACGAAATGATGGAAATAAAGAGGTACTTAGAGTGTAATTGGGTAAAGATTTGCCAAGAGGAATAAATCAACTATGATTAGCGACAAAGCTAAAAAAGACAAATAAGCAAAAAGGTACATTTAGAGGTCAGTCAACAGTGGTATTAGGTATAGAGGGAACAGAGATAAGAGAAAAAGAAGAACCGAGTAAAAGAAAGTGGGAAGTGAAAGCGACGGGAAGATAAAGGATCAAAATATAGGATTCTTAGGGGTGGAGAAATGAATTATAGATAAAATGGATAATTGTATATTTATGTTGTAAACATGTTAGTATGTTAATAGAGGATTAACAGAGAAATAATGGAAGAAAGCTTTTCTTTCTGTTTTATTTATACAATCGAAAATTATAAGCTGTCAGAGTAAAGAAGCATGTAAAGTACGTATTTTAATAATAATAATAATATATATATATATATATATATATATATATATATGAATACACACAGCCACACCCTGGGGAGGCTTCATAAGTTGAAACAACAGGTCAATTACATTTCACAAATTTAAGCAAGCTGTTGCTCTATTAGTTGAGCAGGAGACTTTCACCCAGCCCTTTCCAGTTGCGTGGAGATCAGCCCCCCCAAAACTGGAAAATTTGCACCCTCTTCTTCCATCTGCAAATGACCCACAAAAACTGGAGATTCAAGGCCAAGACTTGAGATCTGGCAGCCCTACAAAGACATCAGTCTAGGTAATTTTCTAACAAGGACCAGACACTCCAAGTAACAGATGGCGACTAAAGCCAAGAAACATCCACATGCACATATTTTAAAGTGCAGGATTCCTTTTAATTTTGGATGCACACATTTTGAGACAACGATTTAAGGCTGGTTCTGCCAAACTGTATTTTTGTTTTCCGAAGAAACGTCAGCGTTGCTCTCAAAATGGCAGCAATCCGTTGGGTTTCTGGATGTGATGTGGATAGAGGACTTCTGACAGCAACCCAAAGTGGCCCGAAAACAGCAGGGATTGGATTCCTGGGCCCAAATCCTTGTTGAACAGGAAGATGTACAGTTTGACTGAAATTTTCAAGAACCCCAGACAGACAACGGCCACCATGAACAGCCATACAACCTTGGATAGGAAGAAAAGGATGCAATTTTGCATGGCCAAGGAATCTTGCACCAGCTTGGCCTGCACCATCTCGTGCAGCAACGAGGGGAATTCTGTGTCCTCGTCCGATTCTGATCTCAGCAACGATGCCTCTTCCAGCTGCTCTCTGAGGCAGAAGATCTCATTTTCCTGAACTTCGCGGATCTGTTCGAGCTCCTCCAATGTGCGCCTCAGCTCAGCAGTCTGATTCTGTTCCTCGTTGTACTGCTGCTCCGCTGTTTCGATTTTCACCTCCAGCTGTTTGAAGTACGCTACGATGTTCTCCATCACCTGCTTCATCCAGACAATATCCTGGTCTTGCACAGCCTTATAATCTTGAAACAAAACGATGTGGTTGGACACCGTTTGTATCTCGGTCCTGAGCATTGTGTTGGTTCCATTCAAAGTGTCGTTTTGGGATTCCAGGTGTGCAATCGTTTCTTCCAGCTGCCTCAGTGTCCCCTGGAGTTCTTCCTCTTCCTTTTGAAACTCTTCTGCCATGGCTTGGAAACAGTCAATTTTGGCTTCCAGGCTTCTGTTCTGCTCTTTCATCGACTTATTCTCCGTAATAATCTCCAGCTTTTCGGTATCAAGGTTGGCAGCCGTCTCTCTCAGGTCCCATATCTCATTTTTTAAGCTCTCATTGGCATCTGCCAAGCGACACACTGCAGATTCATCCATGGCGTTGGGTCCAATGGTGTTGATTTCTGTGATGAATTGTTGTCTCTGAGCTCTGCACGGGTGAAAAAAACAAAGTGAAAAGTAATAACCAAGGTGAGAGCCAGTGTGGCATAATGGTTTTGATAGAGAAGCCTGAGAACGATGGGACTTACAGTAGCATAGAATAGGATAAAGGAATCAAAACCAGGCCTCTGCAGAGTTTTCCCTTCCTTGGAGGTTTTTAAGCAGAGGCTGGATGGCCATCTGTGCTTTGAGGGTGTTCCTGCATGGCAGGGGGTTGGACTGGATGGCCCCTGGGGTCTCTTCCAACTCTACATTTCTATGATTCTATGATTCTATGATTCCGCAGTGCCCTTTGAGTTACTAGCCTGCTTTTTATAACACATAGGTGCTAAGTGACTGGTGTATTAGGGGAGCTACTATGGGACAGGCCCACACTGCATGCCCTGATACCTGAAGCCCACCAGAATCTTAGGTAGAAGTGATGTAACTTAGTAAACTAATTCATTTTGGTGGACCGCAAGCTGAACATGAGTGAGCAGTGTGATGCGGCAGCCAAGAAAGCAAACATGATTCTTGGTTGCATCAATAGGAGTATGGTATCTACATCAAGGGAGGTAATGGCACCACTCTATTCCGCTTTGGTTAGACTTCATCTGGAATATTGTGTCCAGTTCTGGGCACCTCATTTCAAGAAAGATATCGACAAGTTGGAATGTGTCCAGAGGAGGGTGACCAAAATGGTGAATGGTCTTGAAACCATGCCCTATGAAGAGTGGCTTAGGGAGGTGGGTATGTTTAGTCTGCAGAAGAGAAAGCTAGGAAGGGACATGATAGCCATGTTTATATTTGAAGGGATGTCATGTCGAGGAGGGAGCGGGCTTGTTTTCCTCTGCTCCAGAAACTAGGACAAGGTGCAATGGACTCAAACTACAGGAAAAGAGATTCTACCTGAACCTCATGAAGAACTTCCTGATGATCATTGCTGTTCGGCAGTGGAATATGCTGCCTCAATGGAGTGTGGTGGAGACTTTTTCTTTGGAGGTTTTTAAGCAGAGGCTGGATGGCCATCTGTCGGGAGTGCTTTGATGTGAGTTCCTGCACACCAGGGAGTTGGACTGGATGGCCCCTGGGGTCTCTTCCAACTCTGTAATTCTATGATTCTTTGATTTTCTTATGGAAAATATAAATGTGTATGCCTTTGTTCTGGCATGTCTGATTTGTGGAAATACCACTGAACATCAATCTTTCTTTTGGCCTCAGCTGAATAAAAGATTATATATTTTTTTAATCTTGGATCTCCCACTGGTATGTAAGTATTGGCTTTGTTGCATCCCAGGGAAAACCTATCCATTGCCGATATCAATTTGAGAGCTGGAGTACCACTGAGGAAATCAGGGTACAAATCCTCGTTCAACTATGGAAACCCATTGGGTGACCTTGCACAGATCACACTCTCTCAGCCTTAGAGGAAGCCCATGGCAAACCTACTCTGAAGAATCCTGCCAAGAAAGCCCTGTGAAAGGGTCACCATAAATTGGAGTTGACTGGAAAGTGTGTGACAACAATAAATAATCATGCTGTTTGGGAACAGGAAGATCTGGCAAGTCTTATTTTGACAGACCTTTTCCCTTGTTTACTCTCAAATCTGTTCCAAGAAGGTATTTTTAAACAGAAAATAATTTTATGCATTTGGAAATGGAGGTGTGAACGATTACAAGTCCGCATTTTAGAAAAGTACACAAGGGGTTTTGCACAATTTTAAAGCAGGCAGCAGAGGCTGGTGGTTTCCCTCTTAGCAGGAGTGACCTGCTGTGGGCTTTAGTCTGAACTGTGAGGGAGATGTCCAAGGTGTTGCAACTATTTTGGAAAACCTGCCTTAAACTTCAGACTAAAAGGCCAGATTCATTGCCCTGCTGACACGCAAGCCACCACTACAAATATGTATTTTTTTGGATGGTTTTTGGAAAGCAGGTGAATTTCTGGTTTTAAATTGCAGCCGGTTCTATGTATGGTCCTAGAGGCCCAACCCGTCCACACTGTCAGCCTTCTACTCTTTGTTCTTTCAGGCACTGGGGCTCCTTTTCTGCAGGTTTTGTGTGTTCCTGCAATATTTGAAGGGATGTCACGTCAAGGAGGGAGCGGGTTTGTTTTCTGCTGCTCCAGAGACTAGGACAAGAAGCAATGAATTCAAGCTGCAGGAAAGGAGATTCCACCTGAACCTCAAGAACTTCCTGACGGTCAGAGCTGTCCAGCAGTGGACTATGCTGCCTCGAAATGTGGTGGAGTCTCCGTCTTTTAAGCAGAGGCTGGATGGCCATTTGCAGGGAGTGCTTTGATGGAAGCAGAGGCTGGATGGCCATCTGTCGGGAGTGCTTTGAGGGTGTTCCTGCATGGCAGGGGGTTGGACTGGATGGCCCCTGGGGTCTCTTCCAACTCTACATTTCTATGATTCTATGGCAGGGGGTTGGATTGGATGGCCCCTGGGGTCTCTTCCAACTCTATGATTCTAAGGGGAAAAAACCTGATCAGTCCTGCCATTGCAGTCTTTCCAGTGCAGAGGTTAAGATTATGGATAGCTTGTGAACCAAGCCAAAGAGGAGCGGTACCCCACTGTGACGAGGATCTGGGGGTGCGGCTACCTGAAGTGCCAGTGCAGCCTGGAAGCAGGTTGCCAGACAACCAGAATAGCTCCTCAGGAGAGAAACCCAGCCCAGTAGTAAGTGAGAGGAACTGATGGCTAAGAGAAAAAGTTATATAAAGCCAAGTACTTACTGACATTGTCCTTCAATGAGATCCATAGCAAGAAGCTCGAGAGGAGAGTGCCCCAGAGTGCCAGGGAGGGTGAATGTGTGGGAAGGTTTAATTCTAAGTAGAAGGCTGGTGAGAGACAGAAAAGGAACTGAGCCTTCTTAGAAGCTGGTCAGAGAGTGTGACCTAGATTGGGAATTGAGCATTTGATGGGAATATAGCCAAAGGACTGTTTATGATACTTGTGCTTCATATGAGATTGTAAGGATACAAGTGACCTGTCTAAAAAGTACACTGAAGAACTTTATTCACTTTGACCTGCATATGAAGTTTAATACTTTATTCTTATTATTATCTAAATAAATGTTACAGTTTATTTTTGTAAGCATTGACTCAGCTGAGTTGTATACAATATATAAAGTAACACGGAAAACATCCTACCATAAAACTATTAAGTGGTTCTAAATAAACATTGAAAACCCTCATCCTTTTACAGAAAAGTATTGTTATAGGGGGAAAGCAGAGCTGTGGGGTAAAGACAGCTTGTCTTATCAGATTGGGGAACTGCCACACTAGTCTGAAATGCAAAAAAGCCCATCACGCCTGGGGGTGAGGCAACCCGGCCCTCTCAGTCCACGAGCAACTAGTGGTCAAGACATTCTTATTTGTCGCTGGATTTTAGGATGATTTCATCACCCTCAGATTAATGCACTTCCTCTCTCTCTGCTTTTGTATTAAATTGTTTTTCTTTCTTAGAATCATAGAGTTGGAAGAGACCCCAGGGGCCATCCAGTCCGTCCCCCTGCCATGCAGGAACACCCATCAAAGCACTCCCCACAAATAGCCATCCAGCCTCTGCTTAAAAGAAGGAGACTCTACCACACTACAAGGCAGCATCTTCCACTGCTGGACAGCTCTGACCGTCAGGAAGTTCTTCTTGAGGTTCAGGTGGGATCTCCTTTCCTGCAGCTTGAATTCATTGCTCCTTGTCCTAGTCTCTGGAGCAGCAGAAAACAAACCCGCTCCCTCCTTGACGTGACATCCCTTCAAATATTGCAGGAACACACAAAACCTGTCAGGGTAAAAGGGGCTGTAGCCATTTTTAATATAAGAAATAAATAGTTGTGAACATCAGGGTGCACAACCTCCATGTGGCTACCAACAGAGATCCAACCGCGCTTCCTTTTGGCTCTGCCATCTCAAGGTTGTACATATGAAGGACTAACATATACAAAGAAAAATATTAAATATACGACCTAGATCTAGCATCAACCTGGTGGACCGTAACGTTATATCGGGTATATCTATGTGTCTTCCTCCCCCACGAAGCCACTTAACTTGTTTTCTGACTGGTTTCCTCTCCCTAATGGCCATTGTGTGGTCAGAGGAGGATGGAAGGAGAATGAAGGGCCTTGGGGCATCCAGATGCCAACTCGGTTCCTGCAGCTGGCAACTGGAATAAGAGTCATACTCCTGGACTATCAGAGGGTCTCCAAAAGGACCAGGGGGATATCATTTTCTTCCTCTAGGCAGCTGTGGGAAAGGAGTGGGCTGTTGTACCTCCCTCTGAAAGGACAGAGGAGGACACAGCCAAGCTTCATGCTCACTAAGGCTCAGCACAGAGGTAAACAATTGCCGCACAATCAAAGCAGCTCTGGCTGTTCCTGCTGTACCATCAACCTGTTTGGAAAAAGCAGGCTAGAACACAGGGTGATTGCTGAAAACACCACCCATGGAAGACATCTCCTCTAAGTCTGATCATCTTCGCCCCGATTCTGGTGACTTCTAGCAATGGCTTCTCAACTATCCTTCCGAACCTCTCTCCACCTGATTCATTGCACGTAGAATCATAGAGTTGGAAGAGACTCCAGGAGCCATCCAGTCCAACCCCCTGCCATGCAGGAACACCCATCAAAGCACTCCCCACAGATGGCCATCCAGCCTCTGCTTAAAAATCTCCAAAGAAGGAGACTCTACCACACTCCCAGGCAGCATTTTCCACTCCCGAACCACTCTGATCGTCAGGAAGTTCTTCCTGAGGTTCAAGTGGAATCTCCTTTCCTGCAGCTTGAATCCATTGCTCCCTGTCCTAGTCTCTGGAGCAGCAGAAAACAACAAGCCTGCTCCCTCCTCGACATGACATCCCTTCAAATATTTAAACATGGCTATCATGTCCAGAACCTTTTCTTCTGCAGACTAAACATACCCAGCTCCCTAGGCCGTTCCTCATAGCACATGGCTTCCAGACCCTTCACCATTTTGGTCGCCCTCTTCTGGACATGTTCCAGCTTGTCAGTATCCTTCTTCAACTGAGGTGCCCAGAACTGGACACAGTATTCCAGATGACGTCCAGCCAATGCAGAATAGAGTGCTACTATTACCTCCCTCGATCTAGACATCGTACTCTTATTGATGCAACCAAGAATCGTGTTCGCTTTCTTGGCTGCTGCATCACACTGCTGACTCATGTTCAGCTTCTGAACTAACTGAATTAACCTTATCAGCTTTTTGAGTTCTGTACTGTGTCAAATCATGCTAGGTGCATTCCTCACTGAGTTATTTACAGCACCAGCCATCTGGTTGTCCTTTGTCCCTCCCCAGTTCTCCTCTGGCTACCAAATGACTGTGGGAGGTACATCCGGCAGTAAACAAACAAGAGGAGGCTAAAGGAAGGAGTTGTAGCAAATCGAAGTGCTGAATTCCTCCACCTACCATAATCAAAAAAATACACAAGCATAACTTTCAGTAACACCTGCATATGTCACTAACAGGATGCCAGCCAAAAATCAAGAACTCAGAACAGTGTATTCCATTCCAAAAATTACTAGATCTCTGCTTGATTTTTTTTTTTTAATAGAAGGAAGAGGAGAAAAGAAGTCAAAAAAGAATATGAAAAACCATGCTTTGCCTACATACCCAAGGACCATAGGTTTCTACAGGTTCATGCTCACTGAGAACCCCACACCAACCAATCCAAGGAGCCCAAGGTTGGCTGCTAGAACCTGACCTTTCACTGACGTCACAATCCTACGGTAAGATCATTGAACATTCTTAGTGGGGACACACAAAAAAAGTTGAAGGAAAAGATTGCCCTTCAAAAAACCCAAGTGCATTCTTTAGGTGTGAATTGAGAAATTCAGTGTTCTCTGCCTAAGAGCAGTTAGCTTCACACAGGACAGGGACATCTGGATCTCAGGACAAGTTACTTTTCTATTGCTAGTGGACTTGAAATTTTGTTACCTGCCTTTAGTGCTTTTTGTCTCTATCAGCCAATAAGGAGAGTGGTCTCTGCCGGCATTAAAATCCCTAAAATACTGTCTTAACTGACAGCTGGGCTATTATTTTGTTTCCTCTGTTTGTTGGCAGATTTTCATGAGAATTTCAGTGGATTCTGTCTCTGCATCTTAAAACAGTTGTAATAGTATGCTAGCTATTCTTGGTGATTTATTTCTCCCAAGTCCTTTTAGCAGAGCTTCCACTTCACTTGCTAAAATGGTGGGTTCAACTTCAAATGGTTCTTTCTTGAATGAATCTCATATCCTTTCCTGTCTTTTCTATAGTTCTTCAGTATTTTTTATTGCTTCCATCATCTTTTTATTTCTTCTTGATCATGCACTGTATTCCCCTGCAGGTTGTATAGTATCCCCCCTCTTGGTTTAAATTCCCTTTGATTCCTCAGATCTTGTGGAAGAGGTCTCTTGTTCTCCCCTCGCCCCTCTCCAATTTTTTGGGTCTTCTATTTCTCTGCATGGACTGTTAGAGTAATTCTCTTTGTTCATGTACACAAGTCATTGAACTGATGCATTGAGGTTTCTGATCCCATTTCTGTGGCCTATGATATATCCAAAGTATCATAGCTGCAGTTTAGACATTTTGGCTTCTAGGGACAGTAGCATTGATTCCTCTTAGATCCTTTTATTTGCCTTTTCAGAGAGCCAAGGTATCCATGGAACTCTCCCTCTAGCATCACATTTCAAATGAATCGATCTTCTTCCTGTTTTTTTTTTTTTTTTATGGCCTACCTTTCATAAACAGACACAGAAATACTATGGCATGCATTATTCTGACTTTGGTATTTAATGATATACAACCGGCAGCCTGTTGGTTAGTTATGTTGTTGTACATTGAATTTAGGACATTGTAATTGCTTCAGATTCTCCTTTGTGGTCGTGGCACTACTGCTGCAACAATGGCCCTAAAACCCACCTTAAAAACCACTCAGCTGTCCCAAGCAATGGAGGGAGGTCTGTGCTGCTCATAAGTGGGGCACTGCAGAATGGCACGGCCAGCCCTGTACCAGCAGCTAGTGATGTTGCATTGAAATTTCAACAAGACTTGCTCTCCGGCTTACAGCCACACTGGCAATAGAGTCTGGTCACATCATCTTGCAACATCTAGATCTCCAGCAGCACAGACTTCCATTACTCAGGACAGCTCACAGGCTTTTAAGGTGGATTTCAGGAGTTGAACGGCAAGACAAAGCAGAGCTGCAACATCATTTGATATAGGATATTGGATATATCTTTATAATTGAGGATTTTATCCTAGTTGCTCTTCCTAATCTTTTGATACAGATAATTTCTGATATAAGTATAAGTACTTTTTAACTTTTCTGCATCACCCACTTTAACACTGTGTAAATCACATATGGTCATGATTTTTGTTTTTTTAATATTCAGCTGTAACCTGGCTGTAGAACTTCCATCCTTCACATTCATCAGTAGTTGTTCCCAAGTTATGGAATGGCCTGCCGGAAGAGACCCGGCATATTACCAGTCTTGACTGCTTTAAAAAAGCGGTCAAGACTGTTCGCTTCCGACAGGCCTTCCCAGACTAGTGTTCCACCGCCTCTCATCAATTGTCCTCTTGTTTTTAATTTTGTTTTTAATTTGTTTTTAATAGTTAATGTGTTTTAGGCGGTTAGAAGGGTTGGTGGGTGGGGAGGATGGGTTACATTTTAGTGTTTTTAATGTATTTATATACTGTTGTAATGCCGCCTCGATCCATTGGGAGAGGCAGGATATAAATAAATATTATTATTGTTGTTGTTGTTGTTGTTGTTCCAAGCCTTGCTATTTTCTGCTAATATCATGTCATCTGCATACCTTGTTGCTGATGTTCCTTCCCTCCGTTTTCATGCCTCCTCCAAGTGTAATTCTACTTTCTTTAAAGGGATGCCATGTAGAGGAAGGAGAGGGCTTGTTTTCTGCTGCTCCAGAGACCAGGACAAGGAGCAATGGATTCAAGCTGCAGGAAAGGAGATTCCACTAGAACCTCAGGAAGAAATTCCTGGTGGTCAGGGCTGTCCGGCAGTGGAATCTGCTGCCTCGGGCATGTAGTGGAGTCTCCTTCTTTGGAGGTTTTTAAGCAGAGGCTGGATGGCCATTTGTGGGGAGTGCTTTGAGGGTGTTCCTGCATGGCAGGGGGTTGGACTAGATGGCCCCTGGGCTCTCTTCCAACTCTACATTTCTATGATTCTATGTAATATATTCTGCATATCGATTAAACAGATAGGGTGATACGGTGTGCATTGTTTGGCCTCCTTGCCAATGGGAAACCGTTCTATTTCTTTGTATTGTGTCCCAAGAGGAGTTTTTTGGCCTGAGTATAGGTTGTTGTTAACCAGCATCAAGTCGATCTTGACCTATGGCAACCCTATGGAGGAGAGACTCCAAGTCATGCTGTCATCAACTGCTCTGCTCACGTCTTGCAGCTTCAAGGATGTGTCTTCCTTGATTGAGTCTATCCATCTGTAATGCAGTCTTCCTCTTTTCCTGCTGCCTTCTACCTTACCAAGCATTATTGTCTTTTCTAGTGAGTCATGTCTTCTCATGATGTTGCCAAAGTATGACAGCCTTAGGTTCATCATTTTGGCTTCTAGGAAGAGTTCTGGCCTAATTTGCTCTAGGACCCATTTATTTGTCTTTTTAGCAACCCAGGGTACTGGTAGAACTCTTCTCCAGCACCACAGTTTGAATGAGTTTTCTTCCGACTAGCTTTCTTTACTGTCCAGATTTCACAACTATACATATTAATTGCAAATACAAAGGCATGAACAATCCTAACTTTAGTATTCGGTGATATATCTTAACACTTCAGGCTTTGTCTAGTGCTTTCATAGCTGTCCTTCCAAGTCCTAGCCTTCTTCTGATTCCTTGACTGCTGTCTCCATTCTGAGATAAGGCATGGAAAATCTTGAACTTACTTCAATCATCATCTGCTCTAAAGTTATGTAAATTATTTGTGGTTATTGTTTTTGTTTTCTTTGTAGAGTACTTTCTTCAATAATCATTCCAAGTCAATCACCTCTCTGCCTTTTGGCTAAGATAAAGTAATAATCGTTCTAAGTTTTTGCTGTTTTCTGCTAGTAGTATGGTGTCATCTGCATATCTTAAATCATTTATGTTCCTTCCTCTAATTTTCACACCTCCTTCCTTCAAGTTTAATCTCTGTGTGTGTCTGTGTGTGTCTGTTTGCATGCATTGTGTGTGTGTTTGCTGCCAAATGCTTCTAGGGGGCATGGGGGTATTTTCACCATGTTTTGAGTTTCAGAAAAGGCTTCTCCTGGACCTAAATTGTCTGCAGGGACTTGCAAAATGTGGTGGAAAAGTACCGCCCCTCCCTTAGTGGACATTTTAGAGCATTTCAGGGATTTTTTTTTAATGAAAATATTGACCCTGGGAGCTCAGGCCCCTCAAAGCTTGGTGTGCATTTGGGGGCTCCCTGAAGCAAAAAAACTCAATTTCTGGGGGACTGCAGGGGCCACCAAAACAGCCCTGGAAGAGCACATGTGGGCTGGCGGACACACTTTGCCCATCCCCGATCTACACAATCAAAGGCTTTGCTGTAATCCATAAAGCAAGGTTGGTTTTTCTTCTGACTCCTTCAATGAGCTTACTTACAAATATATACCCACTAGTGTATATACCTGCCATTGCCTGGGATTTTATTTTCTCATAGGAAAAACTTGTTAGACAGATTTGAGATCCCGTGTCTCTAATTCCCCAAACTGCCTTGTCCAGTATCTGTAAATTTTCCCCATATTCTCCAATCCAATCTGTATTCAGTTATTAACATACAGAGGCTGGGTTCCTGAGGGAATATACTGCCCTCCTCCTTGCTGTTAGGCTTCGTCTCCATAGCAACCAGCCAGGGCCAAGAGCTCTCTGGCTGAGACTTCTAAAGGCCCCTCCCTAAACTGCAAACCCCAGGATTCCATAGAATCTTCTTCGGCAGCCAATCATATGAGGACTTTGCCTGAGACAGGCAAACAGACAAACTTTGACTTTTATATATTAGATAAGAGAGTGAATATAAGAATGAGTGCATTCATCCTGCATTCTCTGTCAGTGAAATTAAGAGTTTTTGTCTTAAAAAATTATTCAGTATAAATCACATGTGTTCATGTGTATTCAAACTTGCTTATTCTGCATAAATTGCGTCGACACTGGAGAAGTTATTTTGAGCATAGAACTAACAGTACTCAAAATGACAGCTGTTTCTAGTAAGACACAGTCTGGCTGTAGCTGGGTATCCACAGATCAGGTTCTGAATAAGTTGCCAATATCTGTACAATGGTTCTATAAATCAAACAGGCAACTCTGGGTGTAAAGATGCCCACTCCATAATTTTCAGAAAGAGTAATTTTGTAAAATTACTCAATGCAAGCCAGTTAAGATGGTTCCTTATGCAGGAGATAATGTGCAAGCATTCCTGTACAACTTGAATTAGGATAATAGAAAGAATCTCTTACAGAACTGCCTTGGGTGTGTGTGTGTACTTAGAAGTATCCAGTTTCAAGAAGAATGCAGACAAGCTGGGACATGTTCAGAAGAGGATGACCAAGATGGTAAAAGATCTGGAAAAGATCTGGAAACCAAGCCCTATGAGGAATGGCTTAGGGAGCTGGGTATATTCAGCTTGGAGAAGAAAAGATGGAGAAGTCATCTTTGGCCCTTTCCACACGGGGGTATTAAAACGGTGTAGCGCGACCTCCGACGGAGGTTGTCTACACCGTAAAATGGATTGGGGCGGATTACTTTTGTGTAATTCCACACCCCAATCCGCGCTAGGGTGACCAGAGGTGGCGGTGCAGCGTGCTTTTTAAAAACCACTTTTCATGTGGTTTTTAAAAGACACAGGGTGTGCAGCCGCGTGCAGCCGCATCGCAGCGCCCGGTGTGGATTTGCAGGCGCGCGCAAGGGCGTGCCTGCAGATCTGCCGGGGGTGGGCTTTCCGGCTGGCGAGCTTCTCCGGATGGTGGAGATCCTCTGCCAGCCGGCAGCCGCCACTTTGGGTGCCACAGGACGCTACGGGATACCGACGAGTGTGGAGCAGCGGAAACATGCTGCTCCACGCGGCGACGGACTTACCTGGATGCAGGTAAGGTCCGTCCTAGCGTGTTTGCTCCCGTTTTTTTCCTCTACGTGTGGAAAGGGCCTTCAATTATTAGAAGGTATGTCAGATACAAGGTGGAGCAAGCTTGTTTTCTACCACTCCAGAAAATGGATTCAAATTACAAGAGACTGAACCTAAATTTTAAGAATATCTTCTTGACTGCAAGAGCTATTCAACAGTGGAATGAACTGGCGCAGACAATGGTGGAATTTCCTTCTCTGGAGGTTTTTAAACAGAGGTTGGGTGGTCATCTCTCACAAGTGCTTTTGTCATGTATTGCTTCATGGAAGGCGGTTGGACTAGATGGCCATTGCAGTCCTTTCCGTGATTCTAAAGAAGTCCCATTGTGTTCAGTGAGGCTTGCTCCCAAGTAAATAGACAATATTACCATATTGCACTAGAAATATCTGAATGTGGAAGATAGAGCAAATTTTCTGCTGTTGCAGAGACTAGGATATGAGCCAATGGACTACAACTACAAGAAAGGAGATTCCAACTAAATACTACAAAGAACTTCCCATAGTACTTCAGAAGGTGATGGGATCTCTTTCCTTGGAAGCTCTTTAAAGGATGTTTTAAGCTGTGGATTTCTGTACCAGCAGGGAGTTGGGCTAGATGATCTTTTGGATTCTTTCCAACTCTGTGAGTGTGGTTGGGGATCTGCACTAGTCTCAGTTCAAAGTACTTAATATTAACCTTTAGTAGCCCAGAGCCAAGTTATTTTAAGATAGTCTCCTCCCTACCCAGGTCAGAGCTTGGCAAAAGATATAACTTTCTAGCATTCTTCTCCCTGAGATCATTTTCAGAGGCCCTGCCCCAGATGCTCCTCCCAAATGAAATGAGGTTGTTACTCCGGTTATGATATGTCGGGTGAGAGCACTAGATATCCTTTTGACATCAAATAATTCGGCCTTTGCTTGACCTTTCTCTGCCACCCTACTCCACGTGTTTGTAGAGGTCCTCCAGACAAGCACGTCCAGGGCGCGGCTGTTAATGGTTGTACATTCCAAACCTCATTCAGCCAGGCAACTTAAACCTCTCCGTTGCTTTAGGGAAAAACCTCCCTGCAAACCGGCTTTGCTTGGCGCATATACACAAAAAGCCGCACGGCCAAGAGCCAAGCCATTCCTTTATGTCGGGCCATCAACGTACTGGCCACGCTATTGTCGTTAAGTGCTAAGCTAATTATGCAAAACCTGACCTTTTCCAAATCCTTTGTCCAGCTCCAAATTTCCTTTGCTCTCACCAAGCATAGCATAGCCTGTGGGTAAAATCCGCCCTATAAAAAGTCCCCACTTTTGGGACTTCCTCGGAACACTTTGGACTTCCATCCCGCCTTGCTGCCAGTTGTCTAAGGAAACTCCCCTCAGCGAACCACGCTGAGCTTTCTTTCCGGAACCCCATCTTTCTTTCCAGGACTACTTGTTCTTATTTTGTTTTGCCCTGGTAGTTTACAAACACATTTGCAGTACTAACTTACTAAACTGGCTGAAAGAGGGAATATACAGATCTGCTTTATACCCCTCCCCCATTTTTTTTTCTATTAAGCCCAATATTGCTGATTTTCAATGGGAGAAGCTCGCCAAGTTCTCAGCAGTGAGAAGTCTTTTTCATCACCTGCTACCTCTTCTTTTTGTTGTCACTTAATTGGAACTGAATGTGGCAAGAATCACAGAAATGTAGAGTTGGAAGAGATCCCAGGGGCCATCCAGTCTAACCCCCTGCCATGCAGGAAACACCCTCAAAGCAATCCCAACAGATGACCATCAAGCCTCTGCTTAAAAACCTCCAAAGAAGGAGAATCCACTACACTCCGAGGCAGCATATTCCACTGCCGGACAGCCCTGACCGTCAGGAAGTTCTTCCTGAGGTTCAGGTGGAATCTCCTTTCCTGCAGCTTGAATCTGTTGCTCCTTGTCCTGGTCTCTGGAGCAGCAGAAAACAAGCTCACTCACTCCTCTACATGGCATCCCTTCAAATATTTAAACATGGCTATTTAAGCATGGCAAGGATTGAACATAAGCCCTTTTTATTTGAAAAAAATATGTGTTCTGCCACAGACCTGATTCTGAATTCTTACAGATTTCCTAGCAGAACAAGATCCATTCTTGTTGTTCACAGATTGGAAACATGATTTTCTCCTGCTGTCTACATGCTGCTTTTACATACTTACATACAGAAATACACACACACACACACACACACACACACACCCCACCACTCTTTTGTGTCAAATCTCTATTTGCTGCTCATTTGTGTCAAATCCTTATTTGGTACATTCACAGAGCTGCCACTCTTTTGTGTCAAATCTCTTTTCCACATATGATTTCAGCAACACCAGATGTCAGGCAAGACCAGAACATTTACCTGCAACCACTCATCCACAGCAGCATAAATCATCTAGAAGAAAAAAGGAAACCAGTACCTAACAAAAAAGGCAGAACTCACTGGAAATGTGGTTTCTGAGACAAATGCTTTAAATGGATGCTTTTAATCAGGTTGATGCCTTTAATCAGAAACAGTGTATTCTGAATTTTCTTATAGAACACAGAAGGATCAACATTAGTACATGGCATCTTGGGGACAGAGAGGACCAGATGGCTGACCAGTTTCAGGTTGAGCTTGTCCACCCTTTTAAATTTCCCACAAAGTCCCAAAAATCAAAATATATTCTGATTCACAATAGATCTCCAGGGGGCCATACTTGCTGTGGTATTGTGGGGAATTTAAAATGGTACCCAGGAACCTATCAGTACAGAACGTAGAGTCATTTGGTTGAGGTCCTCTCAAATCAGGAGAATCCCATTGTGTTATATGCTTGGCAAGGTGTCTTGACACAAAACTCATTTTTAATTGCATATTCCCCGAATACCTTGTTATTTCTCTCCCATGGTGTACACAAGTTTCCCCCTGCAAATTCCAGGAGTTCAGGAGAAAATGTCATTGCCACTCTTGTCCAACCTGGTTGTATGTATGGCTAAGCCCTCATTTTAGCTAAAAGTATGTGGAAATGTGTATTTTCAAAGCAGGATAACATCACTTGCAAATTGGTAGAGTAGTACTGCATAGGAACAACACAGAGACAGATGGCTTCCATCTGAGTGGAGTGGTGAATCCTCTCCAGGTTTTACTTTCAACTTGAAAGGTGCTACCCAAGATACGCAACTTATCTCCAGATCAGTTCAGCATATTGGGCAACTCCTTTAAAGTTTAGATTAAAATTTTGATGGAGTCATTACCACACTGACATGGAAATGATCCACCATCACTTTTAGAGATATCACTTCAGCCTCCATTAGGGGACTGGCAGCTATTCTCATTCCAAGCAGGAAAACGTGCCACCTTCTAGTGAGGTACAGTCCATGAAAAGGAAAGACTATTTCTTTCTAGCAGGTTTGCAATCTTCTTGAGTACAGCATAATGTGTGTTGGGCTTAAGAGTTCCACTTTCTTTGTTTACTAAAATCTGAAAGTACTCCAGCCACTGTCAGTTCAAAATGGAGGTTCTTTAGGCCTATGCACACACTTGGGTTTTAGGGAAAGGGTTCTTCTGAACACAGGCACAGCTGAAGTATCCTCTTAAAACAGACATGGGTAACTGCAAGAGGACTAGAGGAAAATTCCACTCAGACACTGCCCCATGAGACCCACCCTCCCACAATAAGCCCAAATACCTTTGTTTTCCTCTACAGTCCTCCTCAAAAAATGGTGCCTCGGTTGCAATCAGAAAGCCTTCATTTTAATCCAATGCTGGGGAATCTGTGGGCCTCCAGAAGTTGTAGACTGCAACACCCATCATCCTGAACACTGCATTTGCTTGCTCGGGATGATGAGGGTTGTAATCTTGCAACACTTTTCTTACAACATTTAGAGGGCTGGTAATCTCTCATGCTTGCTCTAGGCAGACCACAACACACACACAACCACCACCACCACCACCCCTGAGGTGACAGATCACAAGGGTGGAAACAGCAATGTGAATTTAATCAGCACGCCATTTGTTTCACACACGCACATACAAAAATCAAACACGCAGGATGATGACCATTCGTTAATGTAATCTTCCTTCCCACAGACGAGGGGGATGCTCATTCTAACTATTTCAGTGTCTTCTCTCGTTGCATGCAGACATGTCCAAATATCTGACAGTTTTCAGAGCAAGAAACTGATGTTCCGGTTTCTCTGTTTGCCTATACTAGCTTTCAAGTAATCCAAATTGTGCCAGTCTTTCAGTAGTTTAAGAACAGGGCTCGCATTGCCCAGATTGTAAGAACTCATTAGCAAAAAATCATCTAAAAGGTTCCAGGAATCCCCACTACATCCCCACTTCTTAAATCAACACATTAAAAAACCTACTGGCATGCCAACATGTTGGCTGGATCAGGCGTTCTCTTAGCAGCCCTTTAAAACATACAAATTAACTCCCATCCCAAGTTGGGAGGGCAGTTTTAAGAGTCATATCCCTGCTGCACGTTCACATTTAAGATTCTGACATTGTTTTCATGATCCTGATCTTGCTGGATTAAAAATCCTCTGAACATCATAAAAGTCCTACAATCGAGTTCTTTGAAACTGTTCTAAGAAAAAAATTAAAAACAAGAAGGCTTGGCACAATGATTACAGCCACATGGAACATTCAGTGGTTGTTCTTTGCTGCCTCTTTTGCTGCAATAATCAGAGGAGTCAGGCTGGACAACGGTTTGGCAATCTTCAGGAACTGGTGCTAGAAGAGAAGAAAGAGAGAGAAAGAGAAAGATTTGGACAATGTAAGAGATTAGGCCAAGCCACCCAACAGCGACACATTCACCAGTACCTTAGAAAAAGGAACAGCTAAGATTGCTGGGTATATTTAGCCTGGAGAAGAAGCCATCTTTAAACATTTCAAGGGATGTCATGTAGATGGTGGAGCAGGGCTGTCTTCTGCTGCTCCAGAGGGCAGGTTGTGAACCACTGGATTCAAATTATGAGAAATATGATTGTCCCTGAATGGGAAAGAACTTCCTAGGAGCAAGAGCTGTTTTATCAGCGGAACAGGCTAACCAAGAAGATGGCAGACTCTCTTTCTTTAAGAGATTTTTAAACTTAGGGTGGATCTCCATCTGTCAGATATGGTTTAGCTATGGATTCCTATACGGCAGGGGTTTGGACTAGATAGCCCGTGAGGTTCCTTCCAATTCTACAATTCTAAGAGAACTGACTTGCATTCCTCCCTCTAAAATTACATTGTTATTTGTTGTTAACTGAAAGTCAACTTGATGGCATGTTATGATGATATTATCCTGTGGTTTTCTTGGCAAGATTTATCCAAGGGAGGTTTGCCGTTGTCTCTCTCTTAGGCTGAGACAGTGTGATTATTGCAAGGTCATCCAGTCAGTTTCCATGGCTGTGCAGGGATTTGAACCCTGGTCTCCAGAGGCCTAGTCTAACATCCAGATTACTGCCCCATGCTGCCTCTCAACTATGCTGGCCCAGTGTTATACTATAAGTAAAATCATGATTCCTTGTTGCTTCCCTCTGTCTTGTTCTGTCCCTTTCTTGATGTGAGCTGAAAAGATCATGGCTGTTTTTAGCTACAATTGCACCCAGTTCCAAAGAAGGAAGAGCACTGAATATGGAATCAATTTTAGAACTTAATTATCTTGACAAGAGGGACATCAAAAGCTATCTTGTACCAGCTCAACTTTCTTAGTCCATCTAGTCCAGAATTGTCTACTTGGTCTGGCAGGGCTCTCCAAAGACTGCTGGAGAATTCCTTCCCACTAGCTGCTCCTTGATCCTTTTTAACTGGAGTAATATAATCATAGAGGACCTTGTCTGACCTTGGACAAATCACAATGTCTCAGCCTCAGAGGAAGGCAATGGCAAACCTCTAAAGAAATCTTGTGATAGGGTCACCTTGGAGTTGCCATAAATCAGAAATGACTTAAGGACACACAGCAACAACAAATAGAATCATAGAGCTGAAATATACCCCAAGGGCCATCTAGTCCATCCTTTTGGTAGTCCAGTCCCTGGAGAAGCCAAGGATTCAACCTGTGAACTTCTGCATACAAAGCATGAGTTCTACCACTGACCTATGGTTCCTTGATCTGGCACAGATTAGGCACTGGGCAAGTCCTCCTGTACAGATTAGGCATGGGTCACCACTGCTGAAAAGTTTCTTTCCCTGGTCCTAGCATCATCAATAACTATGGGGACACTTGGAAGCAGCCATGGTTTTCTGTTGTATCTGTGCAACACATGGCCTCTGGGTACCATGCAGCCCACCTCACATCTCCGCAGACCCCACTGTTGCTGTTCAGTGCCGCAACAGTGATGAAACAAAGCCACAATTTACCTTTCATAGAAAGCACCTGGGGAGAATGCACTTCATTTTTAAAATGAATAGTGCTCTGGGAAGCCTATCAGAAGCATGATTCATTTTGAAAATGAGATGCACGCCGCCTGTACACCTTGTTTTAAAGGTAAATTGAAATCTTTTTGTTCCTAATGCTGCCAAATTTTGGTAATGTGGTAGAAAATCTGGCAATGGGAGCAGGATAGGGTATTGCCCCGGGATAACTGGAGGGGCAAATGGTGACTCTGCCTTCACAACTTGCCTATCTCTGATGCAAACATACAGTGTTCAACTATAGGTTGTTGTGCACCTTCAAGTCATTTCCAACTTATGGTGACCCCAAGGCAAACCTATCATGGGGTTTTCTGGAGATGAGAGTGTGTGATACACCCAAGGTCACCCAGTGGGTTTCCATGACCAAACAGGGAATCAAACCCAGCTCTCCAGGGTCATACACTGCTACACCATGCTGGCTCTTGGTAACATAGTACACCAAGGCATATATAATTTCCACTGATTCAGTGGATCTACTCCAGTTAAGACTAACAACAGCATTTGGGTCTTTTAGAGCATTTCTCTAAATATTTCTCTCTCACTCTCCATCTGTCAGCTGTAGCCTTACCTGGAGGAGTTCCTTAGCAGATCCCCTCTTCTCCACATCCATCTCAAGGCAGCGATTAAGGAAGTCTCTAAATATGGGTGAGAGCTTCTCTGGATTCTGCAGCTCTGGCGTGCCATTGGTAGCAATGAGATACAAAGCCTTAAAAAGAGAGAGGGGGAAAAAAGAAGATAAAGGAATAACAGCATGGAAGGAGCTTGGGTTGCTTTTATGTGATGCTGAAAATATCAGAGAGAGCAAAGCAAAACCTGAAAAAAAGCAAAATGCGATATAACCATATGCATACATACAGTGTGGAGGGTGGGGGGAGCTTGTTGCCATACCAAAAGAAGGGGATGTGCTCTGCATGAATAACAATCCATATATCAGCCAGCAATGCCATGTTTCCTATTTCACTTAGAAACACAGTGACTGCCATTTTTGATTACAAATTACAATAAGTCTTAGACATTAGGAAGGATTAGTCAAAGTGGTATTCTGGGGGCCCATGTACCTTCACTGCTTTTTGGAGAGAGGATAACTCTTAATCTTCTAGACTACCCAGCCTCTTCTCCCAGCCAAAACAAAGAGAAAAATTCCCTTTTCTGGAAAACCCCAAGAGCAGGAGTTCACCTTTTAAATAGCCCATCCACCCCCAAGTTTAATGTTTTGAAAAAAATCATGGCTGGAATTTACGACATCATAAACCAACTTCTGAGTGCATAGTTTAAAACTGTACTGTTATGCAACAGTCTTATCTCCAAGAAGGGAGTGTTGCTGCAGCTCTGCCACAGGCATCATTTCACAAGCAGAGTGAGCAGCGTGGCCACTGTGCAACAGCCATGATTTGCAACAGCACAGCACTTTGGGGGACAGGCTGACCTTCTGCAATGGCAGTGTGAAGCAGGCAATGGCTCCCAACAGAGCCACAGGGGGTACTGATACTCCAGAATGGACAGAAATGGAAAGTCATGGGTTCTCTGTGCCAGCCCAGAAAAATGTCCCTACCTTTCACTGTGCTCTGTTGTGCAGTGGGAGCCTCCACTGTGCAGCTGGAAAGCTTGTGCAAAGCTTTGTTATGTGTCTTCAGCGCACAAAGTGACATCTGATGCCAGGGATATCTGATGTGTATTGCTGCAACGCAATACCACTGTTGTGTCAGTGATGCAAGCCTGTCATTGATGCAAGATCTTGGTCCACATTTTTCAATACCAGAAATGGACTTCCAGTCCCATGTTTTGATTTTTTTTTCTGGCCTTTTTTGGCAGTCTGTGCATCCCCTGGAGGGTTCCAGGGGCAGAAAACTGGCCACAGTTGCCCATTCCTTCCTTCCTCAAATTGTATCGGTCCAAGCTACTTCTTTCCAGGTAAAGACACCACTCTCCTCACTGAACCAGGCCTGCCTGCAGGTGAGATCCAATGTTGCCAAGAGGAAGCTGGCAAATCAGAGATGAAGGCTAGCCTGGATCTATGACCACCCAGCCAGCACAATAGATTCCTACACTCAGGAAATGTTCTTGTTGAGACAAACATCCCATTCAGAGAAACTATCTGCACTCTCCACTGCAAGAAGATTTATGGACTGCCAACATGTGGATGTCACTTTCCTTATGCATATCAGTTGGAAACTACTACTACTACTGTTGTTGTGGTTGGTGGTGGTGGTATTACTATTATTATTATTATTGGACAAGGTCTAAAGTAAGATTGGATAAAGTGTGGGACCCACTGAGATCCCTAAGTGTGGGCTGAGACTCCCAAGAAGTCCCTCAAAAGGCCCCTGACCCCTAAAAATGCAGTGTTTTGCTTCTGCTAACCCCCAACCCCCCCCAAACCTCCCAAGAATACCAAAAAGCTAAAGAATTGGCTGAAAGTCAGCCAAAAAGGTGGCCAGAAGTGATGTCACATCGTGCTGGTGCACTGACACACATTCCAGTGTGGCCTGTCAGGTGGGCACAGAGAGTAAAAAGGGCTCTTGGCCCCTGGTGTAAAGTCTGCAATCAGTTCACAGTCACACAGGCAGAGTTCACAAGTGTAACTGTTGCTCATGCAACTGTGGGTTTTTAGATGGTTCATAACAGACTGTTAGTGCCTTCTGTGTGCCATTTGATTCAACGGGATTGCAGAGCAAGTCCTTGTATATCCCACCCCCATTGCACAAGGGGACAAGAATCAAGTACACTGGCAGTTGGTTATACAATATTGGTATTCAGGAGAGGGAGCTGTAGTGCAACATTACTTAACTACATGAGTGTAAATTTACACCACATAAGTATACCATATGATCCCAACTAAGATTTTACCACTCATCAAAAACTGGCGTTTTCTCTGAGATTTAAAAGAAGTCCTGCAGCGCAGGTGGAAATCCACAAGTGAAAATAAGGAAGTACAGGAAACTCTTGTAGATCAGATCAGACTTTTTTTTTTTTGGCCTCATATTTTCTTCTTGGCTTGGAAGATACACTCCAGGCAGACAAGTTTATTCATGTAAGCAGCTGTGCCAGAGATTGAAACTGAGACCTTCTCTTTCAAAGCTCTGCAACCATACACCTTTCCCAAGCCAAGGACCAAGCCTCATCAGAGCCCGGACAGATGAAAAAGGGAAGAGGCAGGCGCAACCCCATTGTGCCTTGGCACAGAAAGGCCCTCCCTCCTTCCCAAGTGCCAATGCCCTGGCCATGGAGGGAGAGAAGAAGAGGCAAGCACAGCTCCATCATACCTGGGCCCAGAAGCAGAGGAAAAGCCCTCCCTCCATCCCAATTGCCACTGCCCAATCTCAGAGGGGAGAAGAACCACCGGTATCTGCTGGACTTAATCCCTTCCCACTCTGCCATCCACTTTTTCTTGTGTGCCGTATCTCATTTAGATCATAAGCTTGAGGGCAGGAAACGATCTAATTAACAATTTGTAAGCTCTCTGCGGCAAAAGAGCAGGGTTTAAATACAATCAATCAACCAATCTGCCTTGAAATCCTACATATCTCCTTTGAAGGAAGGGCAGGGTCAAAACTTCATCAGACCTTCAAAAGCTTACCCTCAAGGGATTCTCATTGAGATAGGGGGGTTCTCCCTCAATCATTTCGATGGCCATTATCCCCAGAGACCAGATGTCAACCTTGGGCCCGTAGGCCTTCCTTGTCACCACCTCCGGAGCCATCCAGTATGGCGTCCCCACCATGGTGCTGCGCTTGCTCTGCTCCGGAGTGATCTGAGCACAGAAGCCAAAATCAGCTGTGGAGGGGGGAAAAAGGGAAATAAATAGGAAAAAAGTGCCTCAAAAACTAACACACACACCAGTGATCCATTCAGGTCAATACAGTTTACCCTGAGTGGCAGCAGGTCTCTGGGATCTTGTTGACACCTGATACTGATGTTTTTTTAAATTCAAGGTGGCAAGGACTGAATTTGGGACTTTTTGTAGATAAAGCATTGTGATGGATCTCCTGTGCCACAAGTGGAGGTTTATTAAGACACAAGAAAATAATGCACTAATCTCTGAACTACTAAATAATTTACTGTTCCCAAAACCATAGTTAGCTCTTCCCTCTGTCTGACTCTCCAGTCTCTATTCCATCTGATCCTATCTCTCTGAAATCTGCTCCCTCTCTCTGCACCAGCTTTTCCCATCTGACTTCTGAGAAAGACAAGCCTCAGTTTTGTAACATTTCTTTGTCACAGGCCACCATTCACAGCATTTTCTGAGCTGTGATTGGTTGCCTTCAGCTAGGCTTGTCCAGCCTTTCCCTTCACAAGCATGACTCCCTAAACTTCAGTTCCTTCCCTTGTTCTTCATTCTATCCTTTCATTAAACTAAAAATAAAGTAGAGTCCCGTTTATGCGACGCTTGGTTATTCGACCATCCAGATTAACCGACGTCGCAACGGCCTGAGGGCGTGGCTGTGGGCATTTCTGCACCCCCAGACATGCCCCGACACACCCCCAGGCCTGCCCCGATACACCCCCGACACGCCCCCAAAATGGCGGCCACCACAGGCGTCCGGGTAATCCAAACCTTTCGGTTATCCGACGCTGTGGCTGCCTGTTTGGGTCGGATAACCAGGACTCTACTGTATGACTAAAACTCAGAATGAACATTGGCTTTCATCTTTGGGTAGATCTGCCACAACGTGTGAAATATTCTGTAATTCTCTGGTTGGCATGCCACTTTGAGCTTCTTGGAATATAAATGCAACAGATTAATACAAATACAATGAATGCAAGTAAAATAAAAAGAAATTCAATTCCTTCCAATCATCATGTCCACATACTTAGCTTGACTGAGCCATCCATTCCTAGGAGGATATTGTCACTTTTGATATCCCGGTGGATAACCTGGTTGGAGTGGAGGAATTCCAGAGCCTGAAGACACTGTGAAGGAGTGGGGGAGAGAGCAAATAGAGGAGGAGGCAGAAAATACACACCCAGACAATTAATCAGTTAACTAATATAGCCCGCGGTGCAAACTTCATCACACATTGGTCACAAAACAGCACACATAATCATATTTGTGAAAGTCAAACCTGCAAATGTGGAGGGCTGACCGGACAATCATAATGGCATACCATTATACCTTTGCTATTTGAGAAAAGGAATTAGTTGCAGATAACTCATTATGCGCTTCTAGTTATAAATTTAAGTGTGATGGTTACAGAAAACTGGCTGACTCTTGAGGCAGGAGAAGGGAGAAGAAAGACATTAAAAGGAGAAGAATGGAATGGAGTTGCTGGAATTCTGAATATGGTCATGCCACACTGCAGTATTCTGTAGCAGATCACATATCTACTAAACAATCTCAGAGGGGTTTTTTAATGTGTTGCGCTATTAACAAAATAACAAAGTGACATAACCATTTTTTTACAGAATAATCAAGAAATGAACCAAGCCCTGTATATTATTTCTTAAAAAATAAGATTTCCAGTGCTTTTTTGAAGTCTTTGGTTCACACTATGGGAAAGTAATAGGAAATTAATAAATGAATAATTTTTCACCATTTCACCAAAGTCTCTCTCCATAAGACCAGATGTGACTGTGGGGAGGTGCAACCTCACCCATCACTGACGAAATTAATTAAAGGAAACCATGTTGAAAACAGACTTAATTCTGGCGGGTCATTTCTACTATCCTGTACAGTATGTATTAGCTTTTCTTTAAATTCTATAACCCATATTCTTTTATACCAGGCTGCACTTGAGAGATATTTTAAATTTTTCCAGTTCTGAGCCATTACCAATCTTGCAGCAGTAATTTAACACCTCACAACTGTCACAAAAGATGGAGAGAAGTCCTATTTTTGGATCAACTGGGATTGCTTGCTTTGTACTTTGACTTATTATTAGAAATACCTTTTATACTCTGAGAGATTTCACAGTCTGTCTCTCTTGGGAAATCTGGAAAGCACACTTTATCCATCACAAAACCGTGGCTTTTCCTTTGGGGATTCGTATTGATAATTAAAACGCTTACCTCTCGACACACCGCAGCTATTTGTCCTTCATCCATGCAGGTCTCTGTCACAACGTCTGTCAACGACCCACCTGCCAAATACTCCATGACTACCCACAGCTCATCCCCTACGAGGTAACTGGGAAAGAGAAAAACAACAGACGGTCATTGTGTTCCCTTAGCCTCCATGCCAAACCTGAAAGCAGAGCTATTTTTAAAAAGAGAGCACAAACAGGCAGTGTTAAGTCACATACATACCACCAGGTACAGTTTCCTTCTGCAGTTGGAAGGAACCTGGGGACAACGTCCTGCTCAACTATCAAGTTTATTGGCTGGTCTAATTCATTCATTCTCCCTTTCTCCCTCTTCCCTAACCTGCTTCACAGGGTTGTTGTGAAGGGAAAACGGAAGGAACTCGTGCGTTTATTGTTCAAAGCACCTTGGGAGAAGAGCTTTGAGGGCTGAAAAGGTCCACAGGGTGGATTAAGTTTTCTGCTTCCCCTTCCCTAGTATAAAAACAGAGTGAGTCAAAATACTTTCTTTGTCCTTCCCCAGGCCCTCTATAAGAGTTACTTACTGTCGGGAAATATCCAGGATACCAATGGGGGTGAAGCAGGGATGCAATTGGTTGCCCTGAGATTTTCAGGGCGAATTATGGCTGCCTTCATGCTAAGAGCTCTCTTAAAAGAGAGCCCTCCATGAACCCAGCAGGCTGAAGGTGTTCCTTCCTGTGGCAAAGAAGTAACAGGCTTCTGTACTGAAGCATGGTGAGACTTTACAAGCTGACGGTAGCTGAGATCCCATTTCGGGCTGGCAGAGGAGGTAGCAAAAGCTGGTCCCTCTGCCTAGCTGCTTCTCCCAACTATAGCAAAGGAGCTGTCAGGCACAGCTCCACTGATTCCACAGAGATGTCTAGGCTTGTTCTGGCTACTCAAGTACCAAGGGAAGGAGATGCCTGTGTCCACGGTGCTTCTTCCTTTCTCAGTGTTCAAGAGCATCCTCAATGTACCCAGGTGCAACCCCGTAGCCTATTGCTGGCCAGGGAGACAGAGCTTTGCTTGGTAGCTCCCTGGCTGTTGTTGCACACCAGGGCGCAGAGCAAGCTTGCAAAAGGATAGGCAGGATAGTTTTTCCACAAGAGCTGAGAAAGTATACATCACCAACAGGATATCTCATCATAATCATCCATTATTTATATAGTGCCATCACTGCACATGACACTTTACAAGCGTAAGAACAATGAAACAATTCCCTGCCAGCAATGGACTTGCAATCTAATTAAGACATGACACAAAAGGAAAAGGAGATCGCAGTGTGAGGCCAGATTAAACCCAGCAGATACTGGTGCTACTTCTCTCCCTCTGTGGCCAGGGCTGTGGCAGGAAGGATGCCAGGAGGGCCGTTTATCTGCTTCTAGGCCTAGGCATGATGGAGCTGTACCTGCCTCTTCTTCTCTCCCGCCAAGGCCAGGGCAGTGACAGACAGGACGGAGGGAGAGCCTTTCATCCGCTTCTGGGCCTGGGCATGATGGAGCTGTGCCTGCCTCTTCTTCTCTCCCTCTGAGGCCACGCCAGTAGCAGGAGGGATGCTAGGAGGGTCGTTTATCTGCTTCTGGGCCTAGGCATGATGGAGCTGTACCTGCCTCTTCTTCTCTCCCGCCGAGGCCAGGGCAGTGACAGACAGGACAGAGGGAGAGCCTTTCATCCGCTTCTGGGCCTGGGCATGATGGAGCTGTGCCTGCCTCTTCTTCTCTCCCTCTGAGGTCAGGGCAGTGGCAGATAGGATGGAGGGAGAGCCTTTCATCTGCTTCTGGGCCTAGGCATGATGGAGCTGTGCCTGCCTCTTCTTCTCTCCCTCCGAGGCCAGGGCAGTGGCAGATAGGATGGAGGGAGAGCCTTTCATCTGCTTCTGGGCCTAGGCATGATGGAGCTGTGCCTGCCTCTTCTTCTCTCCCTCTGAGGCCAAGGCAATGGCAGGCAGGATGGAAGGTGGGCATCTGATACTATTAATACTTCTCAGCATGCCCTTAGTGAATGTTTCTCAGGCTCTGAAGGGTCATACTTCGGGACAACTAGTGGCTACCTTCTAATTCTACAAAACCTAAGTAACTACTGAACGTAGGTCCATTTCACCTGTCTCTCTTAACATGACGTCCCCAAGACAGATTTACAAGAACTAATTTTCTGAAAAAAAGCCCAAGCAATTAATGGCCCTAAGAATGTAAAACTCCATGCATAAATTATAACTTTAAAAAGGCAGCAAGGAGAAATGGCTTCCGGAACAGCCAGAGGGAAGAGTTCAATCTTTTGCCCAGAGGATCCAAGCACAGTTGTGTTTCTGGCAAGGCAGCATCACTACAGCTCCTCTCCCAGTGGGGCAGGAAAAAGCAAAATAATCCAGAACAGCATGGATCTCAGTGGAGAAAGGGAAAGAGCCAAGAGCACCACTGTGTCTGCAACACTGAAAGGAGAGGACATTGCCATCATGTGGGTAAGACTTTATGCTCGTCACCTTCTCAACAGACTGTAGTTGTACTTAAGGGGTAGATATGTTATGTGCATAAGCCCTGAGGACATACAAAGGAGTATTGAGGCTATAATAAGAATCAGTGATTTGTGTGGTTTTTTTAAAAAAGGGAGGAATTGCTACACTTTTAAAGGATGCCAAGATAAACTTACAAACATTTACACAATGGCAGTTTTTTCTCATATGTTGCATTAACTGGCTGTGCACAAGAAACTGACCAAAGTACAAATCTGGATTTACATCTTTTTACAAACATCCCTATTGTATTTTACCTTCAAGAGGCCTCTGATCTTCTGGGTTGGCTGCCTTGAGTCTGAGCTAAAGTCAAAAAATGCCAAGTTTATAGGATGTGTTGGAGGTTTCCTGCTGTCCGTTATAAAACCAGTATTTACTGAAGTAGGAGACTGTGCCAAGTTAACAAGACCTTACTGAATTCCCAACAGACTGTCATTCTTATTGCAAAACCTACCATCCTATTTAAGGAGGTGATGAAATTACTAAGGGAGAGGTGAGACATTTTGTGGAAAACCACTGATCTTTAGAACTTGTTGTCACGAGTGTTGGGGGGAAACATGTCTTGAAACTTTCAAACTATGTTTTCATGCAAGGATGATTTGATCAAACATAAGATATGGACATTTCTTACTCAAGAGTACACAAACAAGAGCCCCGTTGTTCGTCAGGGTGAGGGGGCCGCTCCCTTTGAGTATACAGAACCTATATAACTAGGGCTTAGAAAAGTTTGAGGAGTTAGACTTTAGATCCCAGAATCATCATCCATCACGGCCAAGAGGGAGGATGCTGAGGGTACAAAGCTCTTGCTAAGCCACAACACCTGGAGAAATGCCTGTTGTGACCGTGGCTCAGTTAACTTTTTACCTCTCACACTTTTCCCCATGAGAAAAGTGACAGGAATCCTTATGACACTGGATGTGTATTCAGAGGTAACGAAACGTATTAATCTCTTCTTTGCATGCCCAGATGGATGGTAACTAGAGAAAGTCGAGATGGAGGCACGATACTCTGGTCAGTACTTCCCTGTCCATGACTCAAAGAACAGGTGGATCCATATGGAAGGACACGGTCCTTCAGAAACCTAGCTTTCTAAATTGTTTACCTGCTAAGTTTCAAAAAAGAAGTCACAGAAGACACTACCCAACCAATCTGAAGCACCAATCCACAATACCACCCATCAGACCATTTATATCAAAACCAAGCACTGTTCAACTCACAGATTTCCCTCTCAGGAGACTGAACATACCTGTCCAGATAGTTGACGATGTTGGGGTTCTTGTTTTCCCTCATGACAAGAATTTCATTAATGATGAGCTCTTTCTTGGGCTGCTGCTGCAAGTTCATCTGTTTGATAGCAACCTGATTTTAAAAAAAAATTGTAGAAGGGGGGGGGAAGAAAAGCAGAAGAAGCACCATAGTTATTTCTCTTCATTGTCCTGAATGGGATCTTTTCCCAGTTTCTGACACTGAATCCTTTAGCAGGATGTAAACCAAAAGAAAGATATCAGTAAGCAAGAATACTCTCTGACTTTCTTGAAGGCCTTCCTTAGAACTCACTGGTTGTCCATTTCTCAGAAAGATGTAGCTTGTAGTAGGGTAGGAAGCTAGTGTAGTGTAGTCTGTTCTGTAGTTTGTTCTGGACTAGTACTCTGGGAGACCCAGGACTGAATCCCCACTTAGACATGGAGACCCACACGGTGACCTTGGGCAAGTCACACTCTCTCAACATCAGAAGAAAGCAAAGGCAAATTTCTCCAAAGAAATCTTGCCAAGAAAATCCTAGGATAGGGTCTGCATAAATTGGAGTTGACTTGAAGGCACACAACAGCAAGGATGGAGAACAAGTTCTGGATGTGGGACCAGATGTCTCTCCACACTATCAGAGGTCATCAGTAGACATAACCAAACCCAGTTATGTCATTGGAGATGACTGATTGGAGATCAAAGAGGCTTTGCTCTTTCTCTCTACCTCTTGTAGCCTGGCAGAGGGTTGGAACTGTGGAGAGTGACCTACAGCAGTCCAGATTCAGTTCTTCTGTGAGCCAGATTAGGGTCCCTCCCCCAATATCTTGTAAAATAAGTCAAAACACATTGAATGGAGGGGAATGCGCTTTCCTCATTTCTCCCTACTTCATTCCTCACCCTGACTGCACCAGATACCTGTAGTGTTACTTATGATTTACAAGCTTTTTCTTTCTCTACCTCCACCTTTTTTTTGGTAAAGCACTGTTATCAGTCTACATAAAAACAACAAAAAGCAAATGTAACCCCCTTCCATTGAAACTGGCGTCTCAAGATATCATCTATATTAGACAGAATTCCCGGGTAGCCTTCCAACTAGGGACTAACCACCTCCAAATCTGAATAGCTTCACCAAAGTAGTTATACAGTAGCCCCTCCATTTTTGTGAGGGGTTCGGGGCACAGAACCCTTATGAAAATGGAAAAACTGGAAATAATTCCCCCCCACCATGCTCCTCCTCCCATTCCCTTGCATTTTGCCCAGGCATGGAGAAAGAAGGCATGTGCACCTGGGCAAAAGGCAAGGGAATTGGGAACTGGGGTGTGGAAGCTCATGTGCCTCCCTTCACCCATTCCCTTGCCTTTTGCCTCAGCACATGTTCTCCGCTCCAGGGCAAAAGGCAACAGAATTGGAGGGAAGTTTGCCCTCCTTCTCTGAGCATGGTATTTCCCCCCTCCCATTCTCTTGCCATTTACCTTGGCATGTATTCTCCATGCCTGGACAAAAGGCAAGGGGATGGGGTGGTGGTGGAAGTATGCATATGCTGTCCTTCTCTGCACACAGTGCTCCCCCTCCCTTCCTTTGCTTTTTGCTCAGGCAGGGAGAATGCACAGAGGCAAAAGGCAAGGGAATGGAGGAGGTGGGTGTTCTTTGTGCCGGGCAAAAGACAAAGGAATGGTGAGGAGGACACACATGCACCTTCCTTCTCTGAGCACGGTGCCCCCTCCCACATTCCCTTGTCTTTTGCCCAGCCGTGGAGAAGGAAGGAAGGCATGCACACCCAGACAAAAGGCAAGGGAATGTGAAGAGAATGGGGAAAGGAGGCATGTGCTCCCCTCATGCATAATCACATTCATGCAAGTCAAACCCATGTATGTGGAGGGAGGATTGTACAAGCTGGAGCGGGCATCATGCAGTCCTCCACTCACTTTGCTGGCTAGGGCTGCTGGGATTTGCAGTCCAGCAACATCTGGACAGTGCATAATTTCCACCACTGCCCTAGTGACTTAGGACATTGTCCTCTCCTGGATTATTTATTCCAGACATCCACATTTTATACAATGCAAGTCACATTACTTTAGAAAATGCATAGTTTCCATTGTTGGCACAAGATCTGATTTCCATTTTTGTGCATATATCAGTCTTGCTGACATTACCATATAAAGCATTACCTCCTTTTGAGCATTCTTTAGCTGTTGTATTTTTCCAATCATATTGAGTAATTCTACCTCCAGTATCAGAGGAAATTTAATTCTTAATTCTACTGTAATTATTTTTATTTTAATAAAAATTTTATATAAAAAAAGAAGATGCATAGTTTCAAACAGAAACAACAAGTCAAAAGATTTGCATTGACTACTTAATCTCAGTGGTTGTAGTCATGACGGATGTTCTTCAAAGAGCTATATTTGCAACTGCTTGGTCAGTTAAAGTCCAGTTCTACACCTCCCCAAAATCAGTTTGGTGTTTGCTGCCTTAATCACTTACCTCCTGTCCTGTAGCTACATCCATTGCTGTGTAAACAGTACCTGAAGCGCTGGAACACAAAACCCAGAAGAAGAAAACTTTAAAATACAGCCTTCAAGTAATATTCACAAACAATTCATTTGCACACAATATTCTATTACTATTACACAGCTATATACCATTCGGTATCTGAACAACCTGACATGAAAAGACAGGGTTGGGAATAAACCCCACCTTGATTGAAGGAACATGCTGCTCCTAAGAATGCTAAACCAGATAAATGGCCTGTGTTTCCCGCAATCTTCTGTTTTTCTAGAAAGGCAAACAGGAAAAGCTTTGTCCTGTTGTAAACTAGATCATAGGGAGCCCTGGTGGTGCAGTGGTTAAATGCTGGTACTGCAACCACAAGGTTGTGAGTTCGATCCTGCCGGGCTCCAGGCTGACTCAGCCTTCCATCCTTCCGCAGGTTGGTAAAATGAGTACCCAGCTTGTTGGGGGCAATTAGCTAACACATTGTAAACCGCTTAGAGAGGACTTAGCTGATAAGCAGTATAGAAATACTCATGCTATTGCTATCACTATCATGTTCAGAAAGCCCAGGAGAATTGTCAGACTGGAACATAATGGTTCAAGCCTGGTGATCTACAACCAGCACTGCAAATAAGGCTTCCCTGACACAATGCAGCCAAGTTTAGCCATCCCAGTAGAGCAGAGATGAGCCTAGTGTGGTCTTCCAATTCCTCACCATTGGGTATGCTGGCTAGAGATGCTGGGAATTGCATCCAAAAACATTTGAAGAGGGGCCTAGCCCTGCACTAGGTCAGTTGACCGACCCGAATCCAAAGGGTGATCACCAATGGCTGCTTTTCATCCTGAGAGAAGTGACTAGTGGGGTGCTGGAGGATTCTGTCCTGGGCCCAGTGTTTTCAACATCTTCATCAATGACTTGGATGAAGGAGAGGAGCACATGCTGATCAAATTTGCAGGAGAGGTTGCTAATACACCAGAGGACAAGATCAAATTTCAAAACGACCTTGACAGATTGGAGAGCTGGGCCAAAGCCAACAAAATGAATTTCAACAGAGAGAAATGTAAGGTCCTGCATTTAGGTAGAAAAAATGAAAGTCACAAGTATAGGATGGGGGACTTGTGGCTGGATAGCAGTGCGTGTGAAAAGGATCTAGGAGTCTTGGTAGATCACAAGCTGAACATGAGTCAGCAGTGTGATGCGGCAGCCCAGAAAGCCAACATGATTCTTGGTTGCATCAATAGGAGTATGGTGTCTAGATCGAGGGAAGTAATGGTACCACTCTATTCTGCATTGGCTAGGCCTCATTTGGAATACTGTGTCCAGTTCTGAGCACCTCGATTCAAGAAGGATATCGACAAGTTGGAAGGTGTCCAGAGGGGGGTGACCAAAATGGTGAAGGGTCTCTAAGCCATGAAGCCCTATGAGGAGCAGCTTAGAGAGCTGGGTATGTTTAGTCTGCAGAAGAGAAGGTGAAGAGGGGACATGATAGCCACGTTTAAATATTTGAAGGGATGTCATGTTGAGAAAGGAGCAGGCTTGTTCTCTGCCGCTCCAGAGACTAGAACAAGGAGTGATGGATTCAAGCTGTAGGAAAGGAGATTCCACCTGAACCTCAGGAAGAACTTCTTGATAGTCAGAGCTGTCCGGCAGTGGAAGATGCTGCCTCAGTGGAGTGTGGTAGAGTCTCCTTCTCTGGAAGTTTTTAAGCAGAGACTGGATGGCCATCTGTTGGGAATGCTTTGATGGGTGTTCCTGCATAGCAGAGGGTTGGACTCAATGGCCTCTGGGGTCTCTTCCAACTCTTCCAACAGAGCCACAAAACCTGTGAGTTTCACTTAGGACATTGTCCTAAGTACAGTTAGATTCAACTGGCTTTTGGGTCATTTTATTTTCAACATGACCTCAAACTAGCTAGAATCTAAGGTTACTAGACTGAATACACATAACTTCCAACTGTCCTGATTTGGCAAGGACAGTCCAGATTTATTCTCTGCCATGACAATTTTTTAGCCATTTTTAATATTTCCCAGTTTCTGTCTCCTCTTCCTAATTTTTCCACTTTGTCTTCAGCTTACTTCCATTGCTGCCAAACTGGGTTCAAAGTACAAAATGTAGTTTGCACTCAATTAACTCAGCAGAGGAGGAACAGAAAGGAGAGGAAAGGGGTGAGATCCCAGACGGCTCCAGCAAAAGCAAACTTCTGCAGCCTCTACTAGCTTGTCTGCTCTTCCTCTGTGCTGCCAACAAGAACAGAAATCGGCACTTCTCTGCCTCCCTCTCCCTGCTCTGCACCAGGGAAACAAGCGTAGTATTGGGAGAGAATGCAATCTGTGTTTGAAAGATAAGAGAAGACAAATATCTTGTCTTCTGCTTCTCAATCTCTTTGGGGCTAAAGTTACAAGAGCCCTGTCCCATATTAACCATGCCAACCTTACTAGGATCATATTGTGAAAAAACAAGCAGATTTAGATTTTTTTTTAAAAAAAAAGATCATTGAAAAAAAGAGCACAGCAGCTGCATGAGCAAACTTTAGTCTCATGCTGAGAAAAATGTGGGATCAATCATTCAGAAGCAGCAGCACTTCACACAAAACCCCACAAAAATGCTTTGTGCCCTCAATATCTTGAGAGGGAGATCATTCAGCCAATTTTAATATACTTTACTTTATCAAAAAGCTGATCTCTAAAAATGCAAGGGAGCTCATGACGTCTGGCACAGGCAAATTCTATTAGTTTTTCTTCTTCTTTTGAAATTTTTGCATGTTACTTTCTCAGCTGGCTTTGGCCCAGTCTTCCCACCAGATCCCATGGGGTTCCTGGCGGGCAGGTTCATTTACTGGAATTGTTGCCTATGTGGCAAAAATGATTGGGTTCCCTACACTCTGTTTTGTCTTTCTGACCTAACTGCCTACTGGTCCTTGCAAATTGCTCTTTGGTGAATTGAAAACCCACCAATGGCTGCAAGATACAATAATGCACAGATACCAAAGGCCAAGAATGTCCAAAAAAAGTCCTTTTCAAATTCTTCTCTTTACAGGTGAAGCCTACTGCAACACATTAATTCATAATCTAATTTGAAAAGCATGTGTTCTATCTTTAGAAAAGTCTCTCATAGGCAAATTGGAATCGACCACCCAAAAAATTAATACAAATTATGCAATCAGGATTTATTTAACTGGTTAACAAACCTCAGAGTCTTCCGTTTTAATCTAGGAAGCTATCCAGAGACGTAGTCATCAATTCAAGAGCAAAGAAAAGTGAAATTCATTACCAAGGCATAACAGTTTTACTTCCGCTTGGAAAGGGTAACTAGCAATTCTCAGTTCAAGAAAGAAGTGTCTTCGTCTCAGAGACAAAAGAGCCGGAAGAAGATGACAAGAATATACTAACCCCTGTCCAATCTTCTCAAAGCTGGTATATTTCTTCTTGGGGTCGCCCACAGTTACTATACCTCCTTTGAAGAGAAAAGAAAATGAAAATTGCAATGAGGATTTTTATTTTCTTAGGGGGGAAAAAAAGGAAAGAGCTTTGAGAGTCAGAACAGCTCTTCTCCAGACAAATTTAATACAGTCAGCCCTCCACATTTGCAGTTTTGATGTTCATGGATTTGATTATTTGCAAGTTTCTTCAATCCTGGCCCCCTCACCAAAGGTGCTTCTTTTCCAAGGGAATTTTCCCTCCTGGCAGCTCCGATCATGCTGCGCAGGGCTTTAAAAATCTATCTCTGGTCCTCCTTCTCCTCCTCCTCCTTCTCCTCCTCCACCACCACTAGCAGATGTCTGGACAGGTAAGAACAGGTGGCAGCCTGGCTTCTTAGCACCACAAACCTTTCCCAATGTCCCTCCATACCAAAGGAAGGAGAAGGGCAAGAGAGAAAGTATAGGGCAACTGTGCTGACCCACAAAATATTCTTCTCCTTTCTCTGACCTGGTCTGGATTCTGGGTGCCCATTCTCCTCACCATGCCTCAGCTCCCTTCCACAGACACACGTACACACTTTGATATTTGCAACTTTTCCACTTTTGCGAGGGTCCTGCACCCTAACACTAGTAAATGTTGAGAGCCAACTGCAATAAATTTTATGGGACTTGAGCTGATCAGTGAATGCTCCTTGCAAGCCCTCAATTTCTTGGGAATATATCTAACTTTCTAAGTAGCTTCCTTTGTCACAAAACTAAGAAAGAAGCGTCTGTGTCAGATGTTTACCAGGAAGAAATCAAGACCCCAATGTAGGAAGTTAAATATTTTTGGAGTTTCTTTAGATGTGATTAACAACTGAACTGATTCAGGCAGCATGAATTAACAGATAACATTTCTAGGTGCAGCTTCAGCTTATTCACGGCCTGTTGTTTATATATACTCCATGCTATTTTTACAGTGCGTTTTCTAAATGCTCCAGTGCTTCATCTCACAGTGGGTCTTCTGTCAACACTGTAAGTTAGCTAAGCATCACTCTCATTTTACAGACTGCATGGAAAGTTCACAGGTTGCTTAGTGGGTGGCGACAGCTGAACTTTCTATTTACCAATTTGTGGCCCAGTTTTATGTCCAGTGGTTACTGGTAGATGCCACATATCAGTAGGGCAGTTTTCTAAAACAGGTACAGTATTTTGGATAGCTATTATAAAATTCAGATTGAAACCCAGGACAGATTCACCAGCCCACTGGCAGGAGACATATCAGCTGACATTGGTTCCATCACTATACTGCACCAGCTGGCCAAGGCAGCTGGACTAAGACATTTTTTCTGCTACAAACAGAGCAAGAAACAGAATAATAGCATCATAGAAATGTAGAGCTGGAAGAGACCACAGGAGCCATCCAGTCCAACCCCCTGCCATGCAGGAACACCCTCAAAGCACTCCCCACAGATGGCCACCTAGCCTCTGCTTAAAAACCTCCAAAGGAGGAGACTCTACTACACTCCATTGAGGCAGCAGATTCCACTGCCGGACAGCCCTGACGGTCAGAAAGTACTTCCTGAGGTTCAGGTGGAATCTCCTTTCCTGCAGCTTGAATCCATTGCTCCCTGTCCTGGTCTCTGGAGCAGCAGAAAACAAGCCCTCTCCTTCCTCTACGTGGCATCCCTTCAAATATTTAAACATGGCTATCACGTCCCCTCTTAACCTTCTCTTCTGCAGACTAAACATACCCAGCTCTCTAAGCCTATCCTCCTAGGGCATGGCTTCCAGGCCTCTCACCATTTTGGTCGCCCTCCTCTGGACTTGCTCCAGCTTGACCATGTCCCTCTTGAATTGGGGTGCCCAGAACTGGACACAGTATTCAAGATGAGGTCTAACCAAAGCAGAGTAGAGTGGTATCAGTACCTCCCTCGATCTAGACACCATACTCCTATTGATGCAGCCGAGAATTGCATTGGCTTTCTTGGCTGCCGCATCACACTGCTGACTCATGTTCAGCTTCTGGTCTATGAAGACTCCTAGATCCCTTTCACACGTACTGCTATCCAGCCATGTGTCCCCCATCCTATATTTACTGCCCAATACTGCCAAACCCATCATAGTTGAGTTGCATAACCACAAAAGCCAATCAAGCTATTTTGACCTATGTAGAGGAAAAATAAAAATTTCACAAGCAACTAAAAATATAAAAAATATATAAGTACATTTCAGTGAAACAATTAGATGTGCTCCTGGGCATTATTTCTTTAACAGAAAATGTGATAATCAGTTGCAGAAATAATGTGGAAAGAATAGCGATAGAAGAAAGAAGAGCAATTTAATAATTTTCAGCAAGCCTTTTCTTCAAAATTGACCATATGCATATGTGAAATGAAACACCAGGTCAGGTAAGTAACATTTTGAACCTTCTAGAGACAACTTGAAAGCTTCTTGCAAAAGGCATCCAGCATTTCCCCACCTTTCACTAGCCTCCATTTTTCCTGCAATATCCATTTTGGTGGCCAAACTTACAGTGAAGCTCTTTTCTATAAAGACTTTTAATGCCCACTCAACCCTAGTTTTTCTCCTTGTCCTTGATCGAGAGGGCTGGAGAAACACAGACTTTCAGTGCTGAGTCATAGCAATATGTCTACATGAAACAATGCAATAAAGCTTGAGCAGGAATAGGAATGGGATTCTACTATAGCCAGTCCTATCAAAGCTGTGTGTGCCTGCCTATAATAGGCAAGGTAAACAACAGCTGCCTCTAAAATTCTTTACTGAGCATGTGCAAACAGTAAAACAGAGAGAAAGGGGGAAAGCAGATTAGCTACCCCCAGGATGTTAAAAGAGCATAGATCTGTAAGTTTCTTCTTGTTAACATCTCAACTTATGGCAGTGGTTCTCAACCTTCCTAATGCCGTGACACTTTAATACAGTTCCTCATGTTATTTATTTATTATTTACAATGCCTCCCCCCCCCCGGCAAAGGCCGCCTCACCGGTCAGGAACGGGGGGGCGGGCTGGGAGGGAAAGAGGAACCGCGCGTCTCCCCCAGGAAAAAACTCTGAGAACCCCCCCCCCGGGCTCCGCCTCTACTTCTGCTTTGCTCTCGTTTCCGCCGGGAGGGGCAGTGTGGGAAAAGTTTCCAGAGTGTCGACCCTGGCCGGGGGGGGGAGGAATCCCAGCGCCTTTGTCTTTTGTGCCGGGTGCAGCTCACCCCCCCAGAAAAGCGCCACCTTGCGGCCCCCCAGCCCTTCCACAGTGCCTCCCTCGTGGCGAGTGGGGCAGGCGCCGTAGCAAGGAGGAGGCCTGCCTCCTGTGCTGCCGCCGCCCCCCAAGCTAGCCTGTCAGATGGGAGGTTCTCCCGGTAGCGGAGAAGGAGAGCGATTTCAGTCCCTTCTGAACAGGGGACAGGAGGACGTGAGCGCGTGGCTCGCGCTTGCACACCACCACTCCTGCTGTGGCGACGCTGTGGCTACACGCGCTCCCGCCAAAGGGGGCAGGAGGACGCGAGCGCATGGCTCGCGTTTGCGCACCACCACCGAGGAGGGAATGGAGCCTAAGACCATTGGAAATACGTATTTTCCGATGGTCTTAGGCGACCCCTGTGAAAGGGTCGTTCAATCCCCAAAGGGGTCACGACCCACAGGTTGAGAACCACTGACTTATGGTGACCCTACAGATGAGAGATTTCCTCCAAGCCACTCTATCATCAGGTCTTGTAGATTCAATCAAGTCTTCCTTGATTGAGTCTATCCAACTGTAATGTCATCTTCCTGTTTTCTTACTGCCTTCTACCTTATCAAACATTAGTCTATTATAGTGAGTCAAGTCTCATGATACGTCCAAAGTACAACAGCCTCCGTTTGGTCATCTTGTCTTCTAGGAAAACTTCTAGCTAGATTTGTTCTAGGACCCATTCATTTGTCTGCTTAGCAGTCCAGGGTTTCTGTAGAACTCTTCTCCAGCACCACATTTTGAATTAATTTTCTTCCTATCAGCTGTCTTCACTGCCAGCTTTCACAAACATACAGAGAAATTGGAAATACGATGGCATGGACAATCCTAACTTATTAAATGATACATCTTTACACTTCAGGATCTTCTCTAGCTCCTTCATAGCTGCCCTTCCAAGTCCTAGTCTTCTTCTGACTTCTTGACTGCAGTAGTCTCCATTCTGATTAATGACAGGTTACATATCAGGATAATCAAATGTTGTGGCATACCCATTTCTTTAAGAGCGATCCATGGTTACACAAACGCTTTACTATAGACTTTTGATTTAATCTATGAAGCACAAGTTCAGATTATCCTAAAGGGGAATTAGAAGCACAGGGTCAGATTACCCTAAAGGGGAATTAGACAAATATACTAAGGATAAGGGGTATTAGTAGATACCATGAAGATATCATGGCTAAACAGAATATCCAGTTGATACACTTGCAGCAGGGGAGGCACTGTACTCCAAATGTTGAGATGGCAACTCCCATCAGCCTTGGGAAGCATTGAGTCAACTGGCAAGGGATGCTGGGATTTACAAATCTGCAACACTTGAATGGACACACATTCCCTACCTCCAACATCCACAATATTCCTCTGAATGCCAACTGTGGAAGAAACTGCAGGGGAGGCAGGAAACAGCATGGAAAGACTTTGTCTTCATGCTTCATTTCTGCACAAACACACTATTTGTGATGGCTATCAGGTTCCTTGCTAGGATCAAAGACAGCATACCTCTGAAGGCCAGTTACTAGAACAACCCAGATGATGGGTATCTACTGTGCTCGTATGTTTCATATAGTGCTCAAATTGAAACTTAATGCTAACAAGACAGATGTGCTCCTTTTCAGTAAAAAGGCAATCCTTTAGTATAATCTAATGTGGGTCATTTTATGTTTGAGTAATCGAGTTATATGTCACTTAGTTAGCGGTAATGGGTCACAAGTTATCTGTAATAAATAATTCAGAAGGCACATGTGAAAACTACTTCAGCCAGTAAGAACAAAACAAACCCATTGGTGTAGTGAGTTACTATTTTGAGTTACTTTAAAAAGTTTTTTTAGCAGCATTTTTAGGCACCGTGACAGAAATTTTAAAAGCTTTGTGCCATTATCTTTTCAATCTTAAGAGTTTTTCCTGTCCTTTCTCAATCTCAGCAGCACAGCTGATAAATCAAACAAAACAAACTGAATAGCTCCCAACCCAACACGTAGTTCCAGGCAGTAAACACAGAGCCATAAACAAAGTTCAACAGAGTTCCAAGGCAAGAGAGAATCTACGGTCAGTCAGAATATTCCAGAGTTCATCAAGGTATACGGCAAGGTAGAAAGTCAGATAAGCTCTGACAACTCCTGGAGGGGAAGGGTGGCAGCTATATAGGTCTGAAGCCTAGCACAGCTGTTGCTTAATTGCTGCTGGTTAAAATTATGAGAGACCAATGCCAGCTTTCTCTCTGGTGTCTGCACTCTGCAAAGGTGGGTACAGGTAAGTGCTCTTCTGTCTCTGAAGGGGCAGGACTCTCTGCTGGAGCTAGCGCCATCCCCTGTTCTGTTTGTGGCACTGTAATCTCTTCCTGTACAGCAGGTCCTAGCATGTCCCCTGTTTCAGCCTGCGGCCATGCCCCCTATTTCAGACTCTGGCATGTCCCTGTTTCAGACTCTAAGTCAGAGCCCATGTTTTGGAAGCAGGGCATGATACTTCCCCATTAAAAGAGATTAGCTAAGATGTACAAGTGTAATGATAAATGTTGGAAGTGCCAAATAGAAAAGGGGACTTTTTATCACCAGTGGTGGACCTGTAGTTATGCACAGAGATATTGGAAGCATATTCATGAGAACATGGAGAAAATTTTGGGAATAAAATACCCAATGCTTCCTGAAATGTATCTTTTGAACATTGTAAGTGATGAAATTGAGAAGAACCATGGAAAGATTCTCTTTTATACGATAGTCTGTGCTAGAATATTATTTGCAAAATACTGGAAGTCCAAGGAAATCCCTATGCAAGATGAATGGGAAAAAGCATTGTGGGATATGATGGTTATGGATAAACTAACTATTTATTTAAGTAATAAAAAAGTTGAGGATTTTGAAAAAACTTGGAAACCATTTATATTCTTCTTTAAAGAAAAGTGGAAAGATAAATTATTTGCAGTGGATGTTTGAATGAAAAAGAGTAGGCTTGAGAATATGTATATGAATGTGTAATTGGAAATCTGAGCCTGTTCCTAAAGGTATATATTTGTATCGTCTGAGTATTAATGAATTATAAGATAATATATTGGCAGATCAAATAAGATTTAATCTGGATCCTGAAAGTAAGTGATAGTACTATAAAAACCTGATAATTCAAGTGGATATTTGTATATATTGATATTGTATGTTGTATTATGTTTTTTTTCTCTTTTTTACTAATGTGTTCTTCTTTTTTTATGTGATTACATTGTTTGAGTGTATTTTAGTATTTGAAAAAATAAAAAAAAAAGGGAATATGCCATGAAATTAATTTTTTTTTCTAAAAAGACTATAAGGTGTATTAATAATAAATAATTTTTGAAATGTGATAAGGAGTAACGGGAATGAATTACTTTTAGAAAGTGACTCTCCAAGCTTTGTTTTAGGTTTGTTCATTCACCTGCATTTTCCAGCCCAGTTAGAATACTGTCTCACACATCCCAAGGCCCTGAGATTCAAAGCTGCTTCTAGGTACCTCTGACATTCAGAGCTAACACACACAGGCATGTGTGCCATATATTTTAAAAAGCTCAGCTATCACATCACCCACTACTGACATTGCTGTGAAAGGTTTCAGAAAGATGAGAGCTTAAAAAACCCCAGAAAACAAAGATTTCTTCAATCCAGAAAGTGTTAAAATTTGCACTTCAGTTGGCCAAGAAGTAATGCACAAGACATGAGGTGAAGGCTGGCAAGAAATGTTCTTTTCTTTTTACAAGATGAATATTTGGTTTAATGTCAAAATGTACAAATACAGTAACATGGATGCTAAAATCTCTTCAGACAATACAGATTGCAGCAGTTGAAAAGCAAAATTCCCAAACTCCTGCATCTATAAACAAGAAATTCTACAAAATATTTGAGATATCTATCTATCTATCTATCCATCCATCCATCCATCCATCCATCTATCTATCTTTGTGCATCAAGGCTGAGGAATATGCTGAAGAAAGTTACCCAAAGTAACAAAATATTTAAGTGCAGAGCAGTTTCCGTATTTTAAAATCTTAAGACATATCCATTGCTTAATGTTAGGAAGGTGGTAGGGAACCAGAACCTAGTACCAACAATTACAATATTCATTTTCTTGATCTTTTGCTTCGTCTTGTTCTGCCCTCTGTTTCTGCAGTAGGCTCAGTCCTAACTGTGCTACGATCTGATCAAAGTAATACTCCTCAAAATGATCAGAACAGTGATTTTGAATTCTCAGCTCAGGTGTCAAAAAAGAATTCATCCAATATAGGCACAAGAAAACAAAAATGACTCAGAAATTAGCGCTACCACTTCAGATATTGCAGGAGGTTTCATTGCAGAAAATTAATCAACCCAGTCTTAAAAAAGAAAAAGTTGAGAGTACAGCACTGAGAAAAGGAAAGAAAATGACAGAAGATATGGCAAGAAATTTTTTTGACGGCAAACATAGTGGTGTGAAGCTTCAATGACCACACTGGGTGACCCAAGCTGCAATTTTTGCCCAACCCAATCCAACCAACTGAAATTACATTTGATACAGTGAAGGAGCCCTGGTGGCACAGTGGTTAAATGCCAGTACTGCAAGTCACAAACCACAAGGTTGTGAGTTCGATCCTGCTGAGCTCCAAGGTTGACTCAGCCTTCCATCCTTTCACAGGTCGGTAAAATGAGTACTCAGCTTGTTGGGGGCACGTATGAAATGTTTCGAAATACATGCTATTAGTAAGTTGTTCGCCGCCTTGATCCATATGGAGAGGCGGGATACAAACAAACAAACAAACAAATAAATAAATAAATAAATGACTTACTTAATTTTTCTAAGATCTCCTCATCGGTCATTTTGGGTTTCTTCTTCTGTTTCTCCATATTCCGTGCCAGCGTATCTGGGGGTGTTGTACTGTTGTCTGAAGGGGAGGGGAGTGGAGAGGTGGCCACATCTTTGGTTGGGGCTGGTGGAAGGGGTTCTATCACTGACCGGGTATATATCTAAATTTTTGGAAGGAGATGGAATCATAAAATATACATATACATAATATACACACACACACATACACATTACACACAAACACACACACACACACACACATGTATGTATGTATGTATATATGTATGAATGTATGTATGTATGTATGTATATATCCAACATGTATCAACACTGGAACAGATAACAAAATGGATGTCATTTTTCTATATAAAAACAATCCATTGATGGCTTTCATTAACACAAGATGTGGGACATTTTAAAAATGTAACCCCAATGGCCAACAAATTGAGGGATATTTATCACAGCTATTAATCATGTTTCCTATGACTTGCTCTTGATTACCTATAGACTTTTGGCTAGCTGGTGCCTGCTGAAAAAAATAAGGCTGCGTATCACTGGGGAAGGCAGACAACCTTAGCAGTCAAGTACATACGGTGCATACAAGAACTCTCTGGTTCAGTCCTGGCTTCCAGGACTGAATCATATTGGTAATTGGAACTAGAATGGACTCACTGAATCAAAGAATCATAGAGATGAAAGGGCTACAACAGCCAGCTTGCCCTACCCCCTGCCATGTGGGAATACACAACTAAAGCAATCTTGAAAGTTGCCTCTCCAACCTCTGTTTAAAGACCTCCAAAGAAGGAGTTCACAAGTAGTGGACTTTATATTGTCTCTCCAAGTTACCATCCATTCCATGGGTCTACAACTTTGGAAAAGAGTCAGTGCTGTTAATACTGCTCCAGACAGACCAATAGTCTTCATTTTCTACAAGGTGGAATATTTGATTATATATAGAGGAGCATTCCACTCAGACCCACTTGTTGCTGAAACCATACAACCTAGACACTTAAGTACAAGGGAGAGCTTCAGAAAGTTATTTTTTGGCCTAGAATTTCCAGAATATCCCAACCATTATGGTCCCTGGTCAGGAGAGTCCAAGAGTTGTTGCTTAAATGGATATTTTTTCCATATTACGGAACAGGCTATGTAGAAAGCAAATTCCATCTTAGACCAAAACAAAAACACAACACAACAAACAAAAAAAACTTGTCAAGGAACAGTTCTCACAGCTTGCATCATAGTTGTGCTGAGCAAGCCAATGGAATGAAAACGCCAGTGGCAAATGGTTGTTCAAGATGAGTCAGAACTGCTTTTGAGACTACTTACAGATTTTGTGTGCTCAGGCCGAGGGGCAATGATGGGGGGAGGAGCGGCATCATCCTCATCATCTTCATCCTCTGAAACAGGGGGAACAGCAGGAGTCTCGGACACTGCCTTCACATTCTGCATGGAAACAAGGTGCCGTTCAGAAGCAAAGATAGAAATATAGAAGATTCTATGACTTAAGGACACAAACAGTGGTTGCTGCTGATTTACGTACAGTCAACCCACCATATCCACAGATTTTGCATTCACAGATTCAACCAACCACAGCTTGAAAAGTACTCCAAAAGAAAAAGAAAGAGAGAACGAGAGAGAGAGAAGATCCAAAAAGCACATCTTTTGAGTTGCTCACAATTTCATAATGGAACACCATTTTACTACACCATTGTGTACAATGGGTCTTGAGCATCCATGGATTTTGGTATCCACAGGAGATCCTGGACCCAAACTCCAGTGGATACTGAGAGCCCACTGTATTTGTTTTCTAGTTTAGGGGGGAAAATATTACATAAGCATAGAAGCTTTAGGACCCAACTTAGCTCCAAAGATTTCACTGGATACTTCCTATTGTCTTCCCCTTTTTCCCACATTTTAGTGACTAGAAGCCATATTTTAAAATTAAAAACTAGAATGCAAACGACACTGCATGCTGTGAATGCTACTGATTTTTGAACTTCACTGTGATCACCAGGATTACATACAGCTCTGAATACATATCAGGTTCTTCATTCACAACATGATTTGTGTGTGTGTGTGGAACAGATTTCAATGACCCAATATATTCTCAGCAGTGAAACACAATCCTTGGTTTTAAGATGCAAATCCTTGAATCATGTGTAAGAAATAGGTAATTGTTAACTAGATATACTGAATCAGTTGATTTCCACGTTCTGATACACAATGTGATTCATAGGCTTTAATATACACCCATTTCCAATGTTTTCATTATAGTTTTCTCACTGTGATAAAAATTGTTTGTTTTTATTGCCTACTGGCTGATTTAGTGCTTTAGTTTTGGTATGATTGTGTACCACTCTAGGGATGCTTGTGGCTGAAAATCTGGGATATAAATAAATGCACTAATACATACACAGTCGCAAGATCTAAGGTTATACTGGAATAATTTCAAAAATTCTGATTCCAACTGCAGGAGATGGGGGAATAGAGAGCTAGATCTTGTGGAATAAAGAAGCTGGGGGTTGTAACTGATATGTAATATAAAAGTATAAAGATATAGGACAAGAGGCCGCTGTGAAAATCTGGGAATAGATGCAATCATCAGCTTAGGGTCTAAATGCAACTGAATACTTGCAGAATGGAAATGTCAGTTACAGTTTTGTGCGTGTAGTTATGCAAAGCAGTTATGCAACCGCTAATGCCTACATATTAAAAACTTTTAGACACCAACCCTATACTAGTTCTAAAAACATACTGTGGCTAGTGCAAGTGCAATGCCATAACTGAATAAAGTCCAGCACAGGAAATGTTGGTTTGGCCAAGTTTTCTAAAACCGACTCTACACAAATTGTGAGACAATGCTCAAAGTCACTGTGTGGATTAGGTAGCATCATCCCACTTCATTCTTTTCATCTTGCAGGACAGGCCACTTCCACTCTACACTGTTATAGTGCTGTTATTCCACTTTCAACCTTTTTCAGCCTCTTTCCACTTTCGATTCTGAGGTTTGTAGTTTCCTGAGACCAAAGAGCTCTCTGGCTGAGACTTCTAAATGCCGCACCCCAAACTGCAAACCCCAAGATTCTATAGGAGACTGAAAGTGGAGTAAGTGGAAGTGGAATGTATAGAATGTACATGCTATTTGTAAGTTGTTCGCCGCCTCGATCCATATGGAGAAGCAGGATACAAATAAATAAATAAATAAATAAATAAATAAAAATAAATAAATAAATAATAGCACTACAACAGTGTAGTGTGGAAATGGCCTTAGTGATTGGTAAAAAAGCAGATGCCCAAGAAAGAGGATACCAGAGATTGTAGTAACCACTGGACTATAGCACTGATCTCTCATTCAAGTAAAATGATGCCCAAGATTGAAAAAGAAAGGCTTTTTACTATATATGGAGGAAGAAATGCCAGATGTCTAAGCTTGGGTTCAGAAAAGGAAGAAACACTAGAGATCGTATTGGAAACATGTATTGAATAATGGAATGCACAATTTCAGAAGAATATCGTCCTGTGCTTTATAGATTACAGCAATGTCTCTGACTGTGTAGATCATGAAAAACTACAGATCACTCTTAAAGAAATGGGAGTACCACAACACCGGATGGTCCATAACTTCTACTCTGGACAAGAGGCCACAGTCAAGACACAAAATGGAGAAATGGGCTGGTTTCTACAACAGAACCTCTGTGTGATAGCTATATGTCTCTCTTGCACATCCTAACCTACATTTTATAACTGATTATGTTTTACAGTTCTCTGCATGCCTACTTAAGATAATATGATACAAGTTAGTTACACCCTTTAACAGGGCTGCCAACAATACACTTTGGCTAGGAAATGAAAAAGGGGAGGGGTGAAGTCGATATCCCTTTAACATCCCTTTATATTTTGGACATCTGACTATGGATACCACAGCCCAGCCTCTTAAAAGATTTTAGTTCATTTCAGAGCAATCACATTGAAAGAAAGCAATGATTCTTTTATTTATTTTTTATTTTTTTATAATAATTGTATTAAGTTTCACAAAATAAAAACAGTCTTTTTAACTTGTAAATTTTACATGCATTATTTCTGATCGTCCACCCTGATCTGGTCTTCACTCCCCGAAACCCACTCTATTACATCCATATATCACAATACAATGTTTATCTCTATGTTTGAACATGCTCTTCCTCTCCCTTTCCATGTTAATTCTTTTATTTTTTAAAGATTATACTCTATCACAGACCGAAGACAAAAGAAGAGGAGGAGGATGCTGTTCTTCCAAATCGATTAGTTCACAAAAAGAGAGCATGACTGTGTATGTGAGGTGTCTAATAGATCCCACAAGCTTTCTCCATTCACTTGAACATGAGCCAAGCCCAGGCTTCCCATTAATGAGGACTGAGCCTACATACTGGGGTGGCCAGGAGAGAGCCCTCGGTAGCCTTCACGACTTGCACCACTTCTCCACATCACATTTCCCCATGCTTCCTTTCCTTCATACTGTAGCACAGAGCCAAACTGTGTGTTGCAACACATTAGTGTGGCACCTGCAGTGTGTAGGTGTGTTGCATGAATGTAACAGGTGGAGGGGCTGCCTCTGCTTACAGAATGACCATGTCGCAAAATGATGCACGTCTAAAAAGTGTGCCACCGACATGGAAAGTTTGGAAAGCTCTGCTGTAGCAGCAGCAACCCCAACCATGTACAAAGGGACATCATTAGAGTTGCCAGATCCCAGGGCCTCACCCTCAGTCTCATGACCTGGACTCTTTTCTCCAATTCTCAAGGTAAGGAGGAGGAATCATAGAGTAAGAGTAGTGCCTTAAAAGTGGCATGGAGGCCAACCTTATTTCCAGACTTGGGTGTGATGGTTTTCTTTCATTTATTTAAACAAGCACACTTCTTTTGTGCAATAGGGTTTGATGCTTAATCTTTGATGCCTAAGGGCATCACCAGGGCTCTTGTGTCTTCAATGGTTGTTCAGAAGAAGGAATTTCGGCAGGTATTATTTGTCACACATTCAGGTGGAGGGGAAGTCCATCTACTTTCGCTACTTTCATAAGCAGACCTGCACAGAGGTTGGACCTTAGGAATGTGTGAAAAGTCTACACCAAAGCCTGGGAAAGTGACTGATTTTGAACTATGACCCCAGAATCCCTAAGGCAACATGAACACGAGTCAGCAGTGTGATGCGGCAGCCAAGAAAGCCAATGCAATTCTCGGCTGCATCAATAGGAGTATGGTGTCTAGATCAAGGGAGGTACTGGTACCACTCTACTCTCCTTTGGTTAGACCCCATCTTGAATACTGTGTCCAGTTCTGGGCATCCCAATTCAAGAAGGACATGATCAAGCTGGAGCAAGTCCAGAGGAGGGCGATCAAAATGGTGAGGGGCCTGGAAACCATGCCCTATGGGGATAGACTTAGAGAGCTGGGTATGTTTAGTCTGCAGAAGAGAAGGTGAAGAGGGGACATGATAGCCATGTTTAAATATTTGAAGGGATGCCATGTAGAGGAGGGATTGGGCTTGTTTTCTGCTGCTCCAGAGACCAGGACAATGGTCTCTGGAGCAATGGATTCAAGCTGCAGGAAAGGAGATTCCACCTGAATCTCAGGAAGAACTTCCTGACGGTCAGGGCTGTCCGGCAGTGGAATCTGCTGCCTCAATGGGGTGTGGTGGAGTCTCCTTCTTTGGAGGTTTTTAAGCAGAGGCTGGATGGCCATCTGTCGGGAGTGCTTTGAGGGTGTTCCTGCACGGCAGGGGGTTGGACTGGATGGCCCCTGGGGTCTCTTCCAACTCTACATTTCTATGATTCTATGATCAGCGTGTGTCCATTTCCACTGGGGAATTCTGGAAACTGTAATTCAAAAGCCACTTTTTCTAAGCTATGCTGTGCACAAATTGGCTCTTCCCTGCAGGTGTCTATGTGTAATGAATGGACAACAGGTGTGGGTTGCCAGATTGAAAACTAAAGGAGGTTGCTATACATTTAACAGTTGTGTAGAAAAGGTATAGTGGTTTAAATGTTGGACTACAATACCGGGGGACCAGGGTTTGATTCCCTGTTTGGCCACTGAAACCCACTGGACGACCCTGAGCATATCAGACACTCTCAGCCCCAGAAAACCTCAGGATAGGTTTGCCTGAGGGTCGCCATAAGTCAGAAACAACTTGAAGGCACACAACAACGACAAGAAGGAAATTCAGCAGGCATTGCTTGTCAGGTGACAAGTATCACCTACTGAAATTGGCTCTTCTGCTCCACCATTAAAGGTAGAGGAGCATTCTCTAGTTCTCCCTCCGGCAACCCGACATGGGACAAAGGAACGATGCAACTTCGGAAGCAGGTCCAGCAGCACAGTTCTTTTCAGTGCACAATAATGCACTTCTCACTATTCACATGTGAAGTGGCTTTACATTTTTCACAAACAGACCCGGCCGGTGGTAGACCAGAAGGATAAAAATGGTTGAGTGTGCTGCAGTTGCTATGCGACCACAGAAGGCATTTTCCTCTAGTACAGTGGCGGTAGAAAGAAAAATAATGAGACTGTGGGAGAAGTTCAACCTCTCTCGTTCCCCCACCCTGCTGCCTCCTTTCTGGAATTGCCTAAAGCTTTGCCAAGCAGACGGTCTCCGGATCCTGCAAAGTTTTCCGTCAGCACACTTTCACCTTCAGAGGTAATCAACTCCTTCAGCACCTTCTGCTCCATTTTTAAAATAATCATACTAAACATATTGGAAACTGTAGCTCATTTAGTCCCTCTACTTTGCAGATTAACCTCACATGTGAACTGAACCGCTTGGTTAACCTGGTTTCGAAGGAAGCTCTAGGAAAGGTGCCGGTACTTCTCCATGAGCCTGAACTCCGATGCATCCAGCTTATGAGCTACTAAAGAATGAATAAAACATAATAAGTGGACGACAGCCTATCTCTCAGGGATACAGGCAAAGCTGTGTCTTCCAGCCTGTCCTACCTCACGGGGTTGCAGGTATAAACATATTGATTAGTCACAATATGATTAAGAGATGATCTAAGTTTCTTAAGATAATCCTCTATAATGCCGCGACCCTTTAATACAGTTCCTCATGTTGTGGTGACCCCCAACCATAAAATTATTTATTTATTATTTACAATGCCTCCCTCCCCACCGCCGGCAAAGGCCGCCTCGCCAGCAAGGAACAGGATGGGCAGGGAGGGAGGGAAAGAGGAGCCATGCATCTCCCCCGGGAAAAAACTACGAGAACCCCCCCCCAAGGCTCTGCTTCTGCTTCGCTCTCATTTTTACTGGGGGGGGCAGTGTGGGAAAAGTTTCCAGAGTGTCGACTCTGGCCCGGGGGGGGGGAATCCCAGTGCCTTTGTCTTTTGTGCCGGGCGCAACTCACCCCCCCCGGAAAAGCGCTGCCTTGCGGCCCCCCGGCCCTTCCGCAGTGCCCCCCCTCTGTGGCGAGTGGGGCCGTGGTGAGGAGGGGGCCTGCCCCGTGCTACCGCCACCCCCCCAAGCTGGCCCGCCAGACGGGAGGTTCTCCCGATAGCGGAGAAGGGAAGCGATTTCAGTCCCTTTTGAACAGGGGGCAGGAGGCCACGAGCACGTGGCTCGTGCTTGCACATCACCACTCCTGCTGTGGCGACACTGTGGTCGCACGTGCTCCTGCCAAAGGAGGCAGGAGGACGCGAGTGCGTGGCTCACGCTTGCGCACCACCATCAAGGAGGGAATAGAGCCTAAGACCATTGGAAATACGTATTTTCCAATGGTCTTAGGCGACCCTGTGAAAGGGTCATTCGACCCCCAAAGGCTGAGAACCGCAGGTTGAGAACCGCTGCTCTATAGTTTGGCCAAGAAAGGGAAAATCTTGTGAAAGTTCACATTTTTTTCAGAGCAGAAAATCCCAACAGACTGATTTGTTTCTTCATCAGAACGGGAAGATGCTTAAAAGAAGACAAGGCTTGAATGAGGCAGAATCTAAATTAGTATTTAGGTGGGCTGACACCCCATATGAGCTACAGGAAATTTCAGGTTAGCTCGGTGGCAAACTAACCAAGGGTCACATTTGCCCCCAACCCCTTTTTTTTCACACCTTGAACATACCCAAAAATCAGTGGGTAAAAGGAGAATTGTGCTGCTGGAGGTATGTTTGCCCACTAATTGCTTTACAGACCCACCCCTCTGTACATTTTAAAAGTGAAAACTGGGGAAGACTGAAAGCAGAGATGGATTTCCAGCCACACCTGGTTTCGCTGGAAGAGAATGGGGGATATGGAAATAGGAAATTTGACCCAAGACATCCCAAGGTATAGTTGTGACCATACATTTGCAATCGTGCAGTACAAATAATGTACGGTTGTCGCTTGATGCAAATTGGTGCCAGAATCACTGCTCTTGCTGCAAAGTCCAGGGGTATTTGTAACATTAATATAGATAACCATTGACATCTAAATATGGATTTTCACATTATTCTTTGAAATGAGGCGCTACCTATATTGGACGAAGTCAGGAAAGCATATTCATTCTTAACCTTTTGATAACAAACATGTTCTCAAGCTGCTTGAAAGGTCTCAAAATTGTACATCTGGATAAAGTTACACATTTGGTTAAAATAAAATTGCACATAAATTAGTATTCCTGTCCCACCACCCCTGGAAATGCCTTTTGCTAATTTTTGAAATCTGAGAGATACTTCTGAATTCCCAAACCTTTCCTGATCCCCCCCCCGCCATGCAAATAATGGGGAATAGTTTCATTTTTAAAAGATGTACAGAGGAATTGACTACTGTACAGCAAAGTGGTTCTCTCATAGTTGTTTTTTAGTAAAACATGACGTCTCGCAGGACTACATCAAGGACACTGTGTTGGCACAGCAATTTAATTTTACCATGCTAACAAAGGACACTTTGGCCAAGAGCCTATGCCAACTGTCTTTATTACTGTTTATTAAAGAGCTCGCCAAGTACTTTAAAAAAAAAGGTTCCTTTGTTCAGGATGCACTGTTGTCACACCTGCCGAGTAATGAGAATGTCATGGTTCTTTTACAACCAACCCAGTAAAATTCCTCATCAGTATGGATTGGCAGAGAAGGGGGATGGAAGAAGAGACAGAATCCCTTTATTGTAGAGACTTAAGGGAGAGTTGCTTGGGGTGGGCTGTTAATATATCTCTGGAGAATATCTTACAGTTTTGGAAGAGGCTTTATTGGTGGAAGTTTGAGGATGTTGTTCCAGCACTGCATGTAGTTAGAGGACACCGGAGGACACAGGGCAGTGTAGGAAAAAGAAATAAGCCAAGCACAGCCATCCTTGAAACTGCAATTTTATACATGTTTATAGGCACTTTGGAAAAATAGAGGAGAAAAACAGGCTGTGCTCATTAAAATGTAAATTTCAAGACTAGGGATGGGAATGTAGGATATTGAACCTGAGATTTTGACTAAGCAGTGCTGGATTCAAAAATCTGCAGGGCTCTGCAGTTCACTGCTTAAGCAAACCATGATTTCTCAGTCTGGCGTGCCCAGAAGGATGGCTATGAAGATAAATGGGGACAGGGGTTGAAGACAATGTACAGAGGGATCAGCAAGTACCAGAGGTTCCGGGGTGGGATATGTCCCTCCCAAGATCTCTGAAGGCCACACACTTCCCAAAGCCCTGGTGGCGCAGTGGTTAAATGCCAGTACTGCAAGCCACAAGGCTGTGAGTTCGATCCTGCCGGGCTCCAAGGTTGACTCAGCCTTCCATCCTTTCGCAGGTCGGTAAAATGAGTACCCAGCTTGTTGGTGGCATGTGTAGAAATGTTTCGAAATACATGCTATTTGTAAGTTGTTCGCCGCCTCGATCCATACGGAGAGGCGGGATACAAATAAATAATTTAAAAAAAAGTGGGAAGGGTTAAATTAAAAAGACTTCTACTTTTGAAAACAACCCCCTGGGTCTAAATGTGCTCAGGGAGAGGGGCTGAAAACATGGCAAAACTGCCCACATCCTCTAGATCAGTGTTACTCCATGTTACTGTGGAGCAGTGCCAGTCTGCACCAAGTTTCCAGAAAAGAGAGGAATAGTGGTAGCCAATGGACACAAATAGGATGCCAGCCTCTGGCACAATGAGGATAAAAACCTGCTGGTCTGCCACATCAGAGAACTTAAGCAGTACTGCCTCAGGGGCTGAAATTTCTTCTTTGTTATAATTTTAAAGAGAATTTCTATCAGATGATGCATAAGTAGTACAAGCCAGCACAGTGTAGTGGTTTGAGCATTGGGCTATGACCCTGGAGACCAGGGTTTGGTTTCCCGCTCAGCCATGGAAACCCACTGGGTGACCTTAGGTACGTCACATACTCTCAGCCCCAGAAATCCCCATGATAGGTTTGCCTTAGGATCACTATTAAATCCGAAATGACCTGAAGGCACACAACAACATGGGTGATATATGATCCCAGTTAAGGTGTCTAGAATGTATAAAGGTCTTTCTAATTTGGAAATGTGAGCAACAGAAAGGTACATTTTATCATATGTGCTGAACATGTGAAAAAAAAAGGGGGATGCTAATCCATATAGTGATGCTGAAGCTTTTAAAGATTAAGATGCGACTTAAATTAGACATGTTTCTTTTGGAACTGTGGAATGCACAACTGGAGAAGATCCATGGAAGGTTACTACAATCTATGGCCCCAGCAGCGAGACTGTTATATATGCAAAGATGAAAAAATCCAGAACCACCTGCTATGGAAAAGCAGTTGTTGAAATTTGACAGTTCTGCAAAAAATGGATAAACTGGCCTGTTTGATCACAGGAAGGGCATTAATGAGTTTTCTTTAAAAATGTGAACCTCTTAATAATTTTCTTGCAAAAAAAAAAAAAAATTAAATTTTAATTTTGGGTTTTGATGACTAAATGTTAATGGGTGAAGTACGAATAATATGTTAGTTTATATTACTGCTGAGAAGATTGGAAGTCAACTTCTTTCTGTTTTTCTCTTTCTTTGTTGTTATAATCTTAATAAACAACTACCACTACCACTATCATTACCACAGGTACTATCCTTGATAGCCTTTTAAAATAAAAAAGGGGGAATGCTGGGGGTGACAGAGTTCCATTTTGACTATTCTTTATATACATCAAATTGGATTCCTTTTGTGAAAGCTATTAAAGCAATAAACAGCAATGAATTTCCTTCTCTAGTAGAGTGAAAGACACATTTCTCCAATAAAATTTAAGTACAAACTAGAACTTTTGCCAACAAAATGCAAATCTTTGCATCAGGTGGAGATTGCATGCAAAGGCTTTGGTCTTTGCATTCATTATCAAAGCCCATGCAAGTGATGGAAAGACACAGAAAACACAGAAGAGGAGCAGGGAGTGGTGACAGAGTGACCTATTTGTTTTTATCATGATTTTCTAGCAAAAGAGAAGCTTATGCAGGTAAAGTAGAGAGACAGCTTGGTGTGGTGGTTTGAACATTGAATTATGATCCTGGAGACCAGGGTTTGATTCTCTGCTTGATCATGGAAATCCACTAGTTGACTTTGGGCACATCACACAATCTCGGCCCCAGAAAACCCCAGGATAAGTTTACCTTAGGGGTGCCTTAAGTTGGAAATGACCTGAAGGCACACAACAAGAAGACTGGGCTGCTAATACTGAGATTCCAATACCACTGAAATTCAGTCTGACAATGACACATTTAACCTGCTTCTGCTTCTACTTTGGATTTTTTTTTTCCTTTTCTTTCCTAGAACTCCAAGGTCCACCAACCAGAGCTAAAGGCAAGCTGGACACATTGTCTTGAGAGCATGTATGCCTGCTTATGATCAAGACAAAGGGTGCCCGAAACACCTGCTCAACTTTGGAATTGTATTATAAGAGGCAAGCTCACCATCCCTTTCACACAGTGGTGGGTATGTGCCCAAAGTCAAAGGGCAATTCAATTCTGGTCACCTTTGGATTGATCTCTCTGTTGTTTCAGGGTAGATCCTGACGCAGCATTTAAGAACCCAAATGGAGCTGATTTTTTTCCAAAATAATTGGGGTTCAGAGAGTCCAGGGGGCCAAAGCTCATGGAACATGTTAAGTACTGCATGTTGCCCCCAGGCAACATGCTTCCTACTTCTTATTTAACAGTCTGCTCTTGTGGCCTTCTCACACTACAAAATTATAGCAAAATTACTCCACTTTAACTGCCATGGTTCCATCCTATGGAATCTTGGGGACTTCTGTTTTGTTGTTGTTGGATGCCTTCGGGTTGTTTCCAACTTATGGCGAACCTAAGGCAAACCTCTCGCAGGATTTTTGGGGTTGCTGAGAGTGTGTGAGACAGTTTTAGGGAGGGTTATTTAGAATTCTCAGAAAGCTCTAATGCCCCACCAAATTACAAGCCTCAGGTTTCCACAGGACACAGCTGTGGCAGTTAAATTAGAACAACAGCCCTACAATCACAGAGTATGCACAAGGTCTCCACCCCAAGCTGCCTTCATTTTAGGAGTCTAATTTATGGGGTGGGGGGATTCTCTTTTGTCCTTGGTAGCTATAAACAAAAGAAAGTCACATAAGCTATTTCCTATTCAGAGATCAGGGGTAATTCATGATTTATCTGCTGCCCATCTTCATCTAAACCCAACCTTTTGCTGGAGATTGCTCTTGGACTTTGAGAGATAATTCAACTAGCACTTGGGGAATTCACCTTCTTCTGACCTCTGCCATTCACACTGTCCTGGTATTTCTCCAAATTGTAATGAAGCGAGCACAAAAGCACAGAAGTGTTGTGTTTCTCTTACTGCAAGAAATAGCATGCACTTGGTTTTGTCTGCTCCGTTTGTGTTGAATCTACCATGTGCTCTCCAGGATGCTCAGTTTGGAAGCATCAGTCCCAGTTAGCTGATCAACCATGGAAAGGAGAAATAGAAATTATAGTACTAAAACTCCTTCACTGGCTACTGGTTCATCTCCAGGGACAATTAAAAACGCTAGTTATGACCTATAAACATTATGTGGCTTGGGCTCTGATTATCTGAAAAAAATCATATCTCCCAATGTGGGTCTGTCTGAGTTTTAAAACCTCCAGGGAGGGATTTCTCCCCATCCCACCATCATTACAGGGATGCTTGGTGAGGACACAAGAGAGAGAACATTCTTGGTGGTTGCTCCCAGAGTGCAGTATTCTCTCCAGTGAGAAGCTAGGTTGGTCCCCTCTGTGCTCTCCTTCCAGCAGCAACCACAGAAATCTCTGTTTACCCAGGGCTTTGAGTGTTAACTGACTATTGCAGCAGATCTTTTTACTGGGATGCACATTATTCTAGTTTTATGATCATTGTTATATTTTAATGGCCTTTTTTAAACAATTTAAATTAATGTTTATAATATTAATCATCCAACTCTTGTGTTATCCCTTGGTTTTAACTGTATTTTGCTTTAACTGATACTGTGAGTCACCTTGGGACCCATATTAGGAGAAAGGCAGGATATAAATTAAATAAATAAAAATAGCATGCAAAGGCATCCCATCAAAAGTAGTATGCCATCTTTCATAGGGCAACGTCCTCCAAGAGGTGGGCAAAGAGCTTTGAGCATGTATCTCATCCCCACTCCACTTTCAGACAGATTATGTTGCTGTTCTTAATTGCCACCAAGCTGACTTCAATTTATAGTGGCTCTCTGAATAAGAGATCTCCAAGTCTCCCTGTTATCCTTGCTCAGGTCTGTGACTCCTGAATCATAGAATAATTGTAGAGTTAAAGGAAACCATGGGGGACATCCAGTCCAACCCCCTGCCATGCAGGAACATCCTCAAAGCACTCCCAACAGATGACCATCCAGCCTCTGTTCAAAAACTTCCAAAGAAGGAGACTCCACCACACTTCAAGGCAGCATATTCCACCGCTATTCAGCTCTGACTGTCAGGAAGTTCTTCCTCATCTTTAGATGGCATCTCTCTTCCTGAAGTTTGAAGCCATTGCTCTGTGTCCTAGTCTCTTGAGCTTCAGAAAATAAGCTTACTCCATCTTCCATGTGACACTCCTTCAAATATTTCAACATAACCATCAGGTTGCCTCTTAACCTTCTCTTCTCCAGGCTAAACGTACCCAGCTCCCTAAGCCTCTCCTCATATGGCCTGGTTTCCAGGCCTTTTACCATTTTGATTGCCCTCCCCTGGACATGTGCCAGCTTGTCAATATCCTTCCTAAAATGTGGTGTCCAGGACTGGACACAATATTCCACAGTATTCTGACCAAAGCAGAATAGAGGTAAGATCAGTTCAACAGTGGAATATGCTGCCTCAATGGAGTGTGGTAGAGTCTCCTTCTTTGGAGGTTTTTAAATAGAGTCTGGATGGCCATCTGTCAGGAGTGCTTTGATGGTGTATTCTTGCATGGCAGGAGGCTGGACTCAATGCCCCTGTGGTCACTTCCAACGCTATGATTCTATGATTCAGAGGATGACATTTGCCCTGCAGACCAGAGGAGCACCTCGGTAAACCATGTCCTGATTTTAAAAACCTGTTGGAAGGGCCCTAAAGCAGATCCAAGAAATCACTAGAAACTGTCCCTCCCTGCAAAAATGGAATGACACAGGCAATAACTGGCAAAACCCAGGAAAAAAGGACCTATATTGTGAGAACTCACACTTTTTAAAACCAGTCTGGAAAAGATACCACACCAAGAATGAGACAGAGATGGGTTTCATCAAATAAGAGTTATATCGGGTCTGTATTTCAAGTGCCCTAACTCGTCTCTGCCATCTCTGTGCAGCAAAATCCTTAAAGCACAATTTCATCCACTGGTTAATCACTGATACAGTTCGCAAGAATAGATGTCATATAATGAACATGAGATCCCACGGCCTTTAAAATATAGCCTAGTAACATGATAAAAGAAAGCAGAGGAGAATAATGAGCTTTTCCTATTAAAAGCCCTGCCGAGGTGGAAATGCTGTCCATTAATAAGGTCAGTCCCCCAAGGGAGTTTTCAGAACCATTGTACCATTACACAGTACTAATGAGCTCTTAGGTGGACAAGCCAGAACTCAGAAAGATTACTTCTTTGGACTACAAATCCCAGAATCCCCAGTGGCCATGGTGGCTGGGAGAATAAAGGACTTGTAGTCCAAAAAAGTATATTTCCTCAGTTATTCATGCACTAGTTTAGAGAAAATTGAATTTTACCCCAGCTTTCCTGGGAATAACAGGGTGTCTACATTCACATTTCATCAGTTTCAGGAAACAAAGAGCCCTGGCCCATATAGGGTTACAATTGCTGTTGTTGTTGTGTGCCTTCAAGTTATTTTCCACTTACGGAGACCCTAAGATAAACGGAGACTGTGTGATGCATCCAGTATCACCCAGTGGGTTTCTATGGCTGAGTGGGGAATCAAATCCTGGTCTCCAATGCTCAGAGCATTACACCACACTGGCTCTATCCACATACTCTTACACAAATTTCACAGTGGTAGAATTCAAAGACAAAAAAAGTCACAGCTCCGTGGGGTTACTTTCCAGGACTGGTGCCTCTTTAAGACATCCATTCCTTGGAATGCAATTGAGCGTTCAAATCCTTTCAAGTCCTTTGAGATCAGAAATGTTCCATAGGATAAGTTACAACCCTGTCCAGTGAAAAGTTTAAGGACACCTGAGTGTAACCATTGCAATGCATTTAGTCACGTCTTACATACTCTGCTGAAAATGATATCAAGGGCATTGAAAGACAACTTACCAATGTATTGGAGGAATTATAATCTTCAACTGATTTATCTAAAAGAAAAACAGATTTTTTTCCAAATTACTTGTGTAGTCTAGTTTCATTTTATATTTTTTTAAAAAAATGTTCTTATATCCTGACTCTCATCTCCAATCAAAACACAATTCACAAAAATTATACTATTACATGTACATGATACAACGCTAAAACATAAATTAGCACCAGAGACAGGCCAGACGAAGGCAGCGAAGAGGGAAAGCTGCCAAAGAAGGTAGGAATCAAGGGTGGGAAAAGAACTGGAAAGAAAACAACATTTTTCTGTGCAAAACAACCACATGCAAATTTTGTGCAGAATAAGTCCCAAATTACAAATAGTCTTCAAAACACAATTTTCAAGGACTGGGGGAAGGAAATTGCTAAAATTACTCATTAGTTCCTCCCAGAAAAAAACTAAAGATACAATCATACCAGACACATCCATATTAACATACACTATCAAAAACTGGAACAACGGTACAAACAGCGCCTCCTTCCCTCTGGCTGGCGTTTGCTTTAAATCATTTCTCATGTCCCAATGCTGCTGGATTTTGTAATACCATTATATGCCCTGTACTTTTTATTTCTAACATTTGTGTACTTATTTGGACTGAAGACTCTTGCAAATATCTGGCAAACCTCATACTCAGCCTAAATATAATTGCAGAGTTGCAATTATACTTACTGACAAATTCTAATTGCAAGTATAATTGCAACTCCGTAATTATATTTACTGAGGATTAAGTAGAGGCCCAGCTGTTTTGTCTAAAAAAAAAATCTTTAAATAGAAAACTAAAGTCTATGCAGTACTGTTTTGTCCAAGAGAGTGGAGCAAATCACATGTGATCTTGCTAAGTACTATTGACTTAAGGTGATAGTCCAGCAAGAAGTTATCGATGCTCTAGTAATACCCACACTTGGCTACTGCAATGTATAATATACCAGGCTGCCTTTGAAAACCTCTCAAAAACTTATTTTTTGTTCAAAATGTAGTAGCTGTGCTTCTCACTAGCACGGATGATAGTTGATGGACAAAATATCATGGACGAAATTCAACACATCTTCCCTCTTCTCAAGTTTCTAAAGAATCCAGGGTGTTGGCTTTGACTACACGGTTTGGGACCAAAGACACATCATTAAGATGTGGCTCAGGTCAAAATAGGTCTAGTGGTGCCATTATATTGCCAATATGCTTTGGTTCCCCTAAATTATTTTTAGTGTTATGGTTGAGCCACCATATATTTATTGGTGTATTACTGATTTCCACCTTATCTGATCTATTACAGGTATTCACATTATGAAATATTTGTATCTGTTTAATTTTCTCATATTTGATATCTAGGCTGCAATCCATAGTTTTCTGTTGGGACATCATTTCGTGCTTGTTTTTAACATGTTGGGTAAAACAAAACCTGATCACTTACCGGTGAAGCTCATGTATTTCTGGCTATTAGAGGTCTTCTTGGAATTGTAGAATTCAAGTACATCAAGTACCGCTTGGGGGTTCTTCTTCTGTTCCGATTTGGTAATATTGGAGGTTTGTAGCAAGCGGGCCCATTGCTCTGGCATGCCCTGGAAACAGGATAATAAGAGTAATCAGTATCATTCAAGGCCAGGGCACCTGCTGTGCTTAACACTAGGAACACATCCACACTACACAGTTAGAGCAGTGTGATACCACTTTAACTACCATGCTTCTATACTACTGAATCCCAGGATTTATACGTCGAGGAGGTACTCTGAATTATCCGCTAGAAGAATTCTCTGTTTATAATTCTCTAGCACACTCCCCTAAACTACAGTCCTGACAGCCCTGCATACTGTGTCAAACTACAAAACCCAGGATTCTATCAGAAAGAGATGTAATAGTTAAAGCAGGAAGAAAATGCTGATATACAGAATATCTTCATCCAGCAGCACTGGGGCATTCATAATTATTATTATGCTTCTATTTATATATCAACAGATTGTGATTTTAATCAATATGATATTATGGTATTGATACTGAACTAAAAGGAACTAATTCAAAGACACACCCATGCAAGCCTGGATCAGTACATAAAGGGATCTTTTAACACCTTTGAGACTGAGGAAAGAAGTTGGTAGCATAAGCTTTTGTAGACTTAAGTCTACTTCATCAGACGCCTAGAACGAAGCACCAGAGGTTGGCCATATCCACAGTTTCATTTATTCACAATCCGCTCCAGGGATATAGTTGTTGCCATCAGCCAGGATCCTTGCTCTACAAGGTCAGGCCCCATGGTCTCTACCTGGCGAGGCACAGCCAGGCCCCCCGTGCCTCTCTCAGCCAAGGAAGGTGTCTTCCTCCCTCCTCAGCTGAGAAATGTACATGGAAATGTACAGATGGCTTTCCCCTGCCTCTCTCAGCTGAAGAAGGAATCTCCCTTCCTGAGAGAGATGCACAGCTCCCCCACACTTCTCTCATCCAAGGAAAGTGACCAACATTCCTTCCTTGGTGCAGAGAGGCATAGGAAGCCCAGCTCTGCAGAGCCATGCACCTCTCGCAGCCGAGGAAGGAGAGAAACACTCCTTCCTCGGCCAAAAGAAGTACATGGCTCCAAGCAGCTGGGCCTCCCACTGGGTTTAGCTCCCAAGAGGCGGCTGCTCATCAAGCCCCACTGGAAGGGAGGAAGGGAGGTGAGGAGGGAGGTGGAGCTGCCTCCCCCCACTACATCACCTGGTCTCGGGATGTAAACTACGGATTTGGTAGTGTGTTCAGGGTAAAAGCTAAATGTAAGTACATGTAGCGGTGGGTCTATGATATAGTGTGGTGCTTAGATGTCCATTGTGTAGCTGTATGGTGGTGCCGGAAAGTGAGTTTGTTCTATTGATAGTTCCAAGCTGAGAATGATGGTAAGGTGGAAGCTGTCGAAATTCTGGTGGAATGTCTTACATGATTCCTCTCCATGAGTCCAAATTATGAAACACCATCAAAGCACTCTTAGCAGGCCATACACTTTCATGCTTTGATATGGTCTAATTGGCAAAATATATTAATTGGCAGATATGTTGGCATATAATATAAATTATGCACCCTCATGGCTGGAAAGGCCATGTGGAAAGGGACACTGGTTGGGAATAGGTCAGAGATGACCCCAGCATGGCCAGGTTGAAAGTTCACTGAAATTAGCCAAGAAAGCTTGACTTAATAGCTCTGAGCTAATCCTATCAACTGCCAACCTCAACAATAAGGTGCCCAAGTATAGAGGCCAGGACCCCTGCTGTGTGCATTTCCTACTGAGCCTGGCCCAGAAACCCCCACTCAACCAAGACATTGAAACCAATCAGTCCATTCCAGACACCATTGTCTGTGTTGCAACTCCCCCTGGCCACTAGGCTGGGAGAGCAATCAACTCACATCCCTTCAGGGAGGAAAACAAAAGTATATAAACTCTTGGTTCTGAGAAGTCAGGTGAAGTCAAATGAAATGCTGGACCCCACCATGTCGCTCTGAATCCCTGATCTAGTCTGCCCTTAAACACAAGTCTAAGTCACATTTCAACTTCTTCATTACCCTTCTGGACTAACTGGTAATTATAAATCTCCCCAAACCCCTCAGCCTCTCTATACATAATTTTTTCCTCCCCTTCCCCTTCAGTCAGCTCTTGTGTGAATGTGTGATTGTATCTTGTGTGCATGCATGAGTGAATTTCCCTCAATAAAACACATTTTTAGCTTACTTTTGAATCTCTGGCTGTTTCTTTTCCTGCATGAGCCTATAAACATTGGTAGCAAGGATCTCGCTAAGTTGCCCCCCTCTTGCAAGCCTCCTCTTTGAGCTAGTTCATTCCCCACTTTTGCAAGAGGTATCTGGCATTGTCAGATGGCCTCTGTGGCACCTACATTTTGGAGTAAGTAGGTAGAGGAGAGTACAAGAGTTTCTGAGTACAAGAGTTAAGAAAGTATTGTTCCAGATCAGCCATGAAGATGTTGGCATATGGTGATACTACGTGTGTATCCATGGCAGTACTGTTAATTTTCAGGCATATATTATTACCAAAAGTTGTGTGTGAGAACAAAGTAGCAGACCTTGGTGGTTAGGTCTCCTATGATCCCCTCTGGCAGCCTGTAGTCCATCCTTGTGTGGGATGTTGGTATACAGTGTATATACAAAGAATTAAATTGAATACGATATTTGGTATCACACTGAGCACAGTTCATTTAGGACAGTGGTTCTCAACCTTCCTAATGCCGTGACACTTTAATACAGTTCCTCATGTTGTGGTGACCCGCAACCATAAAATTATTTATTTATTATTTACTATGCCTCCCCCCCGGCAAAGGCCACCTCGCCGGCCAGGAATGGGGGAGGTGGGAAGGGAGGGAAAGGGGAGCCACGCGTCTCCCCCGGGAAAAAAACTCTGAGAGCCCCACCCCCGGGCTCTGCTTCTGCTTTGCTCTCGTTTCCGCTGGGGGGGGGCAGTGTGGGAAAAGTTTCCAGAGTGTTGACCCTGGCCGGGGGGGGAGGAATCCCAGCGCCTTTGTCTTTTGTGCTGGGCGCAGGCTGCACTGCGGAAGGAATGGGTGGAGCGGTCGCGCGACCAGGAAGACAGCTGCGGGACGAAGGAGCAGCGAAGAGAGCGCCTTGCGCAAGAACCTGCTTGCGCGAACGGCACCCCCCACCTCTGCGATAAGGTAACGTGCGGGAAAGGCCCAGGAGTGGTGGTGCACAAGCGCTCCCACCAAAGGGGGCAGGAGGATGCGAGCGCGTGGCTTGTGCTTGCGTATCACCACCAAGGAGGGAATGGAGCCTAAGGGAAATACGTATTTACCGATGGTTTTAGGCGACCCCTGTGAAAGGGTCGTTTGACCCCCCCAAAGGGGTCGCGACCCACAGGTTGAGAACCGCTGGTTTAGGATCCTATCACACTACACTGCTATCACTACTATAGCATTATTATTCCACTTCAACTGCCATGACAACATCATATAGAATCCTGGAATACACAGTTTAGGGAGGGAAAATTAGAATTGTCACCTAGAAAGCTCTTGGGCCTACTACAAGCCCCAAAATTCCACAGAAAGTTCCCATGGCAGTTAAGGTGGAATATTAACACTATAACAATGCAGTGTGATAAGTCAACTAATTTCTTTCTCCATTGGCTGTAGTGTATTTAGTGCTTTACTACTGAAATTCAAACAGGAAACTGCAGTGTTAAGTTTTTTTTGTTTTGTTTTACAACAAAATTAAAATTCTGGGGAACACTGGAAAACACAGGGGTGTGTTTCCACAAAAAAAAAAAAAAGGATTGGGGTTGCATCCATCCCTGGGGTTGCATCCATCCCTGGTCTTGCAGATAGGAATGATTTCTGGTGTCTACTCCATGCCCCCCTGTTCCTTCTTCATTCCATTCCCCTTACCGTGAATTCACCAGTGACAGCATCAAATCCAACATGAATTGTGTGTTCAAAATCTGAAGGCAGGGAGATCTCAGGCCGCTCTTTCTCTTTCTTTTTATTGGCTTTTGGAAGAAGAAGAAGAAGAAAAGCAAAGTCACTAGGGGACAGGGCACATTACTTTGACAAACAGTACTATACTGACAAAATTGTCCAGATTTAAGACATTAATGGGAACCCTGTTGACTGCCAGACTGGCTGCGCTGATGGGAGTTGTAGTCCAACAGCATTGGAAGGTCACACAATTTCCATCCTGATTTAGGCCACGATGGTGCAAATTCCATAGGCAAACACTGAGCTTCACTTTACAGCAGCAAACTGAAGTTGCATTCATTTTAAAAACTTTTATGTATCACTCAACGTGCCAGCCACAGAAACCAGTTCCATAGCACAAACATGGCTTTCATCGCTTTCCACCCAGCCATTTGACTCTGTCACTATCAGGGATGAGGAAAATTACTTTTGGGACTACAGCTTCCAGATTTCCCCATCCAGCAAGGACACTGGTATGCCGCCTGAGGGATACAGAGAAATGTAGCCCCCCCCCAAATTATTTTATATTGAATAGAGCTTGGACAAAATTATTACAACACATTTTTCACACTACATGTTGGAACGGAGACTTAGTTTTCCATGCTGTTCCAACAGACAGATGTTGTTGAGCTTTCAGGCAGCAAGTTCATACAAACCACAAATCTGGTGGAGATTCTTAAATTTAAACGGAGGCCCTTGTATTTGAGAGGTGGTCAGTACAATGGTTACAGCACTGGACTAGGACCTGGGAAGTTTATGTTCCAATCCCCAGTGAGCCAGGAAACTGACAGGGTGCCTTTGGCTCAGTTGCTCTTTTAATCTAGTCTCACAGAATCACAGAAATGTAGAGTTGGAAGAGACCCCAGGGGCCATCCAGTCCAACCCCCTGCCATGCAGAATCCAACTGTCCAATTTGGCAAGAACAGTCCCAATGAATCCTCTGTCACTGCACATCTTCAGCTGCTTTTAACACACCTCAGTTCCTCTCTCCTCCTCTTTTCTCAGCTTACTTCAATTACTGGAAGCTGAGTTCAAAATGCAGAAGTAGTTTTCACTCACTTAACACAACAAGGGGGAGAGGAAAGGAGAGGAAAGGGCAGAATCATAGAATCATAGAAATGTAGAGTTGGAAGAGACCCCAGGGGCCATCCAGTCCAACCCCCTGCCATGCAGGAACACCCTCAAAGCACTCCCGACAGATGGCCATCCAGCCTCTGCTTAAAAACCTCCAAAGAAGGAGACTCCACTACACTCCAAGGCACATGATAGCCATGTTTAAATATCTGAAGGGATGCCATGTAGAGGAGGGAGAGGGCTTGTTTTCTGCTGCTCCAGAGACCAGGACAAGGAGCAATGGATTCAAGCTGCAGGAAAGGAAATTCCACCTGAACCTCAGGAAGAACTTCCTGATGGTCATGGATGTCCGGCAGTGGAATATCTTGCCCATCCCAGTGGGCTTAAGCAAAAACAAACTGCCGTCACCTCCAGGTCATGTGTTCACCCTCATTAACAGCTTTTGCCCACACCTTGATGTCGCTTGGCCATACGTGCCCCAGTTTCCATTTGTGAAATGTTGGGAGGTCTGGAATCTATTTCAGAGGGTTGTTGTGAAGATTAAGCAGAGGGGGGAAAAACTGTACAGTCGGTCCTCCGTATCCACGGATTCTGTATCCACGGATTCAACCAACCACAGATTGAAAATATTCCAAAAAAAATCCACAAAAGCAAACTTTGATTTTGACATTTTATAACAGGTATTCCATTTTACTACACCATTGTACATAAAGGGACTTGAGCATCCATGAATTTTGCTATCCATGGGGGGGTGATATGGAACCAAACCTTAGTGGATAACTGCATATGCTATCTTGCACTCACTGGAGGAAAGGTGTGATATAAATGTTCTTTACAGCAGGTTGTGCCCAAACACATGAAAGCTACATTACAATGCAGCCAACTTTCAGCACATGCTCAAATCTCTTCTACGTAAATCAGCAGGTCTTAAAATTGCTTAACTCTATGAAGCATGCATAGGCCATTTCCGCACTAGCCTGTTATAGTGCGATGATTCCACTTTCAACATCCTCTGGAATCCTGGGGTTTGCAGTTTCGGGAGGGGCAGGCCGGACTCCAGGATTCCAGAGGAAGTTGAAAGTGGAATCATCGCACTATAACAGGCTAGTGCGGAAATGGCCATAGCCAGGCATAAGGGATTATTTGAAAGCTTAAGTACTTTGATTGTAAACTTACAAATATGGAAGACAAGGGGGTGCATTATCTCTAGAGCAGAACTTGGAGAACCACACACCCCACTCTATCCACTCCTGGGGGGAAAAAGCCCCCAAATGCCCCCTAGGAGACATAGAGGAATATTTTTGGGCATTCCTAGGTCCATAGAAGACATTTTAAGGCACATGCAAAAAAACTGTTTTGCAAAATTTTGTTTTGACCCTGGTGGTCCAGAGGGGCTCTGAACAGGGTGGAAATGCCCTGCACACCTCCTAGAAACCATTTTGGCATGAAAAAAAATTGACCTTGGAGGGGCCCGGGGGGGGGCACAGAAACACCTGCACTTTCACAGAATCACAGAGTTGGAAGAGACCCCAGGGGCCATCCAGTCCAACCCCCGGCCATGCAGGAACACCCATCAAAGCATTCCCGACAGATGGCCATCCAGCCTCTGCTTAAAAACCTCCAAAGAAGGAGACTCCACCACACTCCAAGGCAGCATATTCCACTGCTGAACAGCTCTGACCATCAGGAAGTTCTTCCTGAGGTTCAAGTGGAATCTCCTTTCCTGCAGCTTGAATCTATTGCTCCTTGTCCTAGTCTCTGGAGCGGCAGAGAACAAGCCTGCTCCCTCCTCAACATGACATCCCTTCACCCCTGACTAATTTATATCAGAGCTTTGAAAAGTTATTACATTTCCCAGAATCCCCCAGCCAATATGGCCACTGACCAAGCTGGCTAGGGGATATTGAGAGTTGTAATCCGAAAAGATTTTTTCAAGCTCTGCTTCATATATCGTTTTACACTCTGCCTTGTACCAGATCTTTCTCTGAGCTACTGAAAATGGCATGCAGCAACATATAGTTCTAAAAGCTCAAAATAGATCACAGATTATACAAATCAGGATGTCTCCCATCTGAAATCTGGGTTCCACTGCTCAGTCCCTATGTAACCTTAGGCAAGCTGCTCTCAGTAAACCTCAGCTATCTCTCCACTGGGGCAGCATAGAGTACAATGATACTGCTTTACTACATCACAGGATTGTTGTAAAGATATGTAGATAACTCATCCAACCCTTGGAACATCACTGATTTCTCTTAAATGCTAATGCACATCATTTTAAGCTCTTTTAATCTTTTAAATCTGTTTTAATTTCTTATATTTAATCTAATTTTTTTTAGTTTATTTAAATTCCTTCTATTATTTTAAACTGTACACATTAATTTTACTTGTAAGCTGCCCTGTGATCTTTTGGTATTTTTATCAATATCATTAAAAAATAATATTTATTTAAAGCAAGCAAGACTGTGGAACCATTTAAACATACCACACAGATGTTAATTATTACTATTTCCACAAAAGGTACCTTTCAAATTAAGGAGACAGAAACAAGACAATTTCAACATTTTTCTTCTATCCCCTGTTATAGTTCTAGACTTGAAGCCAAAACAGAAAAAGGGGGGAAAGCCAGGTATTGGCCCTTAATTCTGAGTCAACCGGTAAATTGGCCCCTACTAATCAATCCAAGCTGCAGTTGTTTAAGCAATCAAAGATTGGTACTTTCATCAGGGGTGGGGAAGACATCCTTCCTCCACTGAAGTGGGTGGACTGCAACTCTTAGGCCATTTCCGCACTAGACTGCTATAGCACTATTATTCCAGTTTCAACATCCTATGGAATCCTGGGGTTTGCAGTTTAGGGAGGGTCTAGCTGGCCCCTCCCTAAACTGCAAACCCCAGGATTCCACAGGATGTTGAAACTGGAATCATAGCGCTATAACAGTCCAGTGCGGAAATGGCCTTATTAGCCATAACCCACATAGCTAATGGAACAGGATGCTAGGAGTTGCAGTCCAACAACATCTGGAGGTCCAAATCTCATCTCCTCCTTCACCCCCTAGTTCTATGTAAATATCAGTAGATCAGCAGACTATTTATTTAATTCCAAAGACAAAACAAAGTTGGAGACTGATCAACCTGCAGACTGTATGGAGGCCCTGATACCCTCTTAGACTTCTAATTCCTAAAACCAGTTTTTTAAATAAAATTCAGTCAAAAGACTGCAAATTTTCAGGTACAAAAGAGAATAATAACAACATTCTTGAATTGTTTGGGTGTCTCCTACCCCGCAAACAGCAGGAAATCTTCCCAAATTTTTCAGGAAAATAGCATCAGCACAATTTGCTGAAAATCATGAGATGCCCAGACTACCTTTTGCTTTCTTTTCTCCTTCGTTTGCCTGTTCCTATAAGAGGTCTGTGATAGTATTACCTGATTCACCTGAGCTTCCTAGCTTAGCCCCCATCCTCTGCCTGCAAGGAAGAATTCAAACACTGCTTTTCCAACCCCTATGAGTTATTGGTTTGGCCAAGTGGGTGGGGGACCTTAAGGAAGAGGCTGCACTTGCTAAGTGATTTCAAAAGGAGAGGGAGAATTGGAGAGGAACTGTGGCTAAGGAGCAGACTCTTATCACCTTGAATAAGGTAGTGATATTTTCAGTTATGTATTTAGGAAGGAACAACAGGGATACATCCTTTGTGGTGTAACTTCTACATTGCATTTGCAACTATTCTGCTTTGTTTGTTTGTTTGTTTGTTTAATCTAGGGCTTAAAAGTTGCATCTAAATGTTGCAGAAGAGCCCTTCACTGAATGCATGGACCTTTGTGGACAATGCCTTTGGATCAAATTTATTATGCAATTTGTTGTATTATAGACAAATTGCTATTATGTTTGCAATATTTAATTATATTTCATCCCACAGAACCCAAATTCACCTTAATCTGCAAGCTTCTTTACCCATGATTCTCTATTGGTTAAGCTTCTTGTACGCATTGTGCTCCTCCGTTGCTTTAAGGGTGCAAAGAACAGGTGACCCTTGTATTGATATATTCACCTGGGATTTCAGAGCAAGCTGGGACTAATAATAGGCTCTTTCCACCCCACATTGTTATAGTGCTATTATTTCACTTTCAACCTCCAGTGGAATTCTGGGGTTTGTAGTTTACTTGAGGCCAAAGAGCTCTCTGGCTGAGAATTCAAAAGGCTCCTCCCTAAACTGCAAACCCCAGGATTCCATAGGATGTGGAAAGTGGATAACAGTGCATGTGAAAGGGATCTAGGAGTCTTAGAAATCATAGAAATCACAGAGTTGGAAGAGACCCCAGGGGCCATCGAGTCCAACCCCCTGCTATGCAGGAACACCCCTCAAAGCATTCCCAACAGATGGCCACCCAGCCTCTGCTTAAAAACCTCCAAAGAAGGAGACTCAACCACATTCCCAGGCAGCATTTTCCACTGCCGGACAGCTCTGACCATCAGGAAGTTCTTCCTGAGATTTAAGTGGAATCTCCTTTCCTGTAGTTTGAATCCATTGCTCCCTGTCCCAGTCTCTGTTGGTAGATCACAAGCTGAACATGAGTCAGTAGAGTGATGTGATAGCCAAGAAAGCCAAGGCGGTTCTTGGTTGCATCAGTAGGAGTATGGTGTCTAGATCAAGGGAGGTAATGGTACCAGTCTATTCTGCTTTGGTTAGACCTCATTTGGAATCCTGTGTCCAGTTCTGGGCACCTCAATTCAAGAAGGATGTTGACAAGCTGGCGCATGTCCAGAGGAGGGCGACCAAAATGGTGAAAGATCTGGAAGCCATGAAGCCCTATGAGGAACGCCTTAGGGAGCTGGGTATGTTTAGTCTGCAGAAGAGAAGGTTAAAGGGGGACATGATAGTCATGTTTAAATATTTGAAGGCATGCCATGTTGGAGAGGGAGCGGGCTTGTTTTCCGCTGTTCCAGAGACTAGGACAGGAGCAATGGATTCAAGCAGCAAGAAAGGAGATTCCACCTGAATCTCAAGAAGAACTTCCTGATGATCAGAGCTGTTCAGCAGTGAAATATGCTGCCTCAGAGTGTGGTGGAGTCTCCTTCTTTGGAGGTTTTTAAGCAGAGGCTGGATGGCCATCTGTCAAAGGGAGTGCTTTGATGTGGGTTCCTGCATGGCAGGGGGTTCGACTGGATGGCCGCTGGGGTTTCTTCCAACTCTGTGATTCTATGATTCTATGAATAATAGCACTATAACAGTGTAGGGCAGAAATGGCCATAGGGTTGGAAGGGACCAAGAGGGCCATCTAGTCTAACCCTCTGCCATACAGATAGATGTACACAATGAAAGCACTCCTGAAAGACGTCCATTTAACCTCTGTTTAAAGACCTCCAACAAGACTCCATCACAGTCCTACACAGCTGATTCCATTGCCAAGCAGCTTTTACAGTCAAAAGGTTCTTCCTCTCATTTAGGTGGAATCTCTTTCCTTGTAATCTGAATCCACTGGGTTGTGTTTTAATCTCTGGAGCAGCAGCAAACAAGCTTGCTCCATCTTCTACATGACATCCCTTCAGATACTTCAAAATAGCTATCATGTCACCTCTCCAGTCTTCTCTCCTCTAAACTAACAGTAAAGTGAAGCTCTGTATTTACTTCTGGAATTTACCCCTTCATGGCCCAATTCAGGGTAGAAATTGTGTAACCCACCTCAAGCTTTTATATTGCAATTCCCAGCAGCCCCAGCAACATAGCTAACGAGGAGGAATACTAGGAACTACAAACCTGAAGACAAACCTGGAGACTGCAAAACTTTTTGTGACTATTGAAAATATTCACTTCTCATCTGGGATGTTTCGGTGGGAATAGAAATGTCACATGAGAGTTGAAAACCCTAGACAGACAACATCTTGTCAAAATAAGAAGCCAGAGAAGGAGCAGATAAGGTTCCAAACAGCTGGGAACAAATTTTTAATTCCCTGTTTGGGAGTGGTAGCAATGTGAGATGTCTAGCAAGGATGCTCATTCCTGCTTTGAACGCTGATCCCATCTCTAGAAATCTATTTCTAACCTTGTGGGATTATGGCTTAAATTAGGCATAGGAATGATGTAGCCCTTCTGGATGTTGATGGGTGGCAAGTCCCAGCAACCCTAGCAGTGTAACTATTGCCAAGGAACGCTGGGAGTTGCAATCCAGCAACATATGGAAGGCTACCTGATTCCCAAACCCTGGCCTAACTCCAATTGTTAGCCCCAATTCAAGAAGACCAAATGAGTCAATGGGAGACTTGGTAAATGGACACTTTTGCAAATTCCACTGAATCGATGGGTCTCCTCTAGTTAGCATTAACAGATTTAGGCCTGATAGGCCAATCATTTCACAGCCCTACACATTATAATTAAGGATTGCTTTACATTGTGAAATCTCTGAATTATTTGGGACCAGATTATCTAAAGGATCATTTATATCCAAAGGAACCTGTATGGACCTTTAAGTTCATGTATAGCAGCTCTGCCGGCATGCCCGTGTGAAGGAGCAGTGCTTTTATATTATTTTACTGATATGTATGGGTTTATTAGTGTTTTTATGTTGTTTTCTAATGGTATATATACAAGAGACAGCATAGTTTAGTGGTTTGAATGTTGGACTATAATTCAGGAGACCAGGGTTTGAACCCCTCGCACTGCCATGGAAACCCACTAGGTCACCTTGGGCAAGTCACACTCTCTCAGCCTCAAAGGAAGACAAAGGCAACCTCCTTGAACAAATCTTGCCAAGAAAACCCCGTGACAGGTTTGCCTTAATGTCACCCTAAGTTGGAAATATCTTGAAGGCACATAACAAATTAGTATAACTGATGTTAATGTTCAGTGGCTGAGTCTACTTTCTTGTAAAATATTACGGAGGTTGCAGAGAACAGAACAGGGAGGGAAATTTTTGTCTGTAAGTGAGCCAAGCCTCCCAAGGGGTGATCAATGTGAAAGCTGGAAATGGAAGCTGAGTTGAAACTGCGGAAAGAGAGCTGGTATTAGAATTGAGGTTGAAGGAAAATGGAAGAAGAAAGAAAGCAGAGCAGACAGATGAGCAGATCAACGAGAAAGAAAGAATGCATTCTGGCAGAGAAAAACCTGGAGTATAAGGTTTGAGCTATGGGAGAACTGTTCTGGGGCAGGGGGAAGGCTGTTCCGGTTTTCATATTAGATGAGTGAACCTTTAAAAAAGAAGTTATTACTGCTATGGCTTGTGGTTGTTGGTTGCTCACCCCATGCCTAAAACCTTAATACAAAAAGGAGATTCATTCATGGGATGAAAAGCCCATGAGCTGCACAGCCTAAGAAATAAAAAGATCCATCTGGTGGCAGTGGAAGAGTACATGGGGAAGGAGTACATCCACTGTTGCAAACCTCTTTTTGGCCAATCTCACTCCTCCCCCTTACAAGGCCAGTCTGTGACAGCCTACTTTCAAGGTCCATTGCAACCAGCAGGGCCTAAAGAGGAGACCACTTTGGCGGTGGCCCCATTTCCCGAATGTTCTCCCAAAGGAAGCACATATGGACCAATGGAAACACAGCAAGCTAGCTGCCTTATACTGAGCCAGACCATCATTCTGTTTCACATCATACAGGCTTCTCCCACTTATCTGACAGATTAGGGACTAGAGCACTGTCAGAACGGTCAGGGCTGTCCGGCAGTGGAATCTGCTGCCTTGGAGTGTGGTGGGGTCTCCTCCTTCTTTGGAGGTTTTTAAGCAGAGGCTTGATGGCCATCTGTCGGGAGTGCTTTGAGGGTGTTCCTGCATGGCAGAGGGTTGGACTGGATGGCCCCTGGGGTCTCTTCCAACTCTACATTTCTATAATTCTATAAAGTGGAAATGATCGAGAAACAGAACCCAACTACATGTGGTAGGGAACATGAACGACTTACGGAAGCTCACTTGGGACAGACTGCGCACGCTGCTTCTGAAGTCGCTCAGCTGGCTTGGCTCCATTTTGCCCCTCTGAGCCCACTTTGCAGGCAGTGCGCGCGGGGTCCCAAGCGAGCCTCCACAGGCAAGAAAAACTGATGGAAGCCCACGGTTTTGATGCTTGCAATTCACCAGTTAGTGAATTGCACCGTTCTTTCCACATCCAAGACTTGTGCACATGTGCTTGCATGCATGTGAGCAGTCCCAAGTGAGTCTCTGGAGGCAAGAAGAATTGACAAAAGAGCAGACCCCTCGTAAATTAATAGAATTTATCTGTACAATCATCCTTCCCCATTCGCTAGGGTTAGGGGCACAAGACCCCCTTGAAAGTGAAAAAAGTTCTAGTTATAGAATAAGATAAATGAAGTAAATTAAATAAAGCCTAAACATGTTTAGAAGAAGTTAAAAAGCAAATGAATGTACAAACAAGTATGGGTTTTGTAGTGAATCTTACAGAAAACAGTATCTTGACTGGATATGGAAACCAGGGAGAAAAGATTGCTAGAGGTGTATACAAAGAAGTTTTGCCTGTTAGTGCATAAATGTTTATATAAATATAAATATGAATGTGTATGAACATTGGTATATGTTGAATATATAAAATATACATATAGGAAGGACATACATAAACATGTCAAATATGTATAAATATATATAGGATGAACAATACCAATTGATACAGAGATTATACAGAAAGAAGTAAGTAAGGAAAGGAAGTTTAAGTACCATGTAAATAAACCTTCGATATTTTTCAAGAAGTGACTGAGTTCTAAACAATGGAAGTAATGTGAAATGTATGGGGGGGTTTTTTGTTTTGTTTTGTGTCTCTTTTTTACTTTTGATTTTATTTCTATTTAATAATGAAACTAATGGTACTATTAGAAAGCTGTCTCTTTTTTTAGGTTTTTTCTTTTTCTTCATAAAGTTATTGATGCTAATTGGAAGACATTAGTTGATTGAAAACAACCCTGTTAAAGTCAAAAGTGTCAATAATTTTGATTATGCTTATTCAGTTTATGTATTTATCAACTCATCTTACTTTTGTTTAATAAAAAGATAATGAAAAAAAAGAAAGAAAGTGAAAAAAGTGAATAACTCTAGGCCCTCCCAAACCATATTTAACACACACACAAAGTATGATCGCCATACATGCAACCCTTTGAGGCATCAGGGTTCCTTCACAGGGCAAATGTGGGGGGCTAGTGGGGCTGACTACCACCCCCACTGCTGTTCCACGTAATTTTTAATAGGGACTTACAAGCCTCATTTGCAGTTTCTCAGTCTCACAAGGCTTGTTGTCTCTATTAAAAATGGCATAAGGAGGCAGGAGAGGTGACAGCAAATAATCCGTGAATAATCAAGTCTGCAAAAGTGAAACTTGCAAATGTGGAGGGCCAACTAATTTGCAAGTGGTAAAATAGAGGAACAGCAAAAAATGAGTATAGTTCAGTGGTTCTCAACCTTCCTAATGCCGCGACCCTTTAATACAATTCCTCATGTTGTGGTGACCCCCAACCATAAAATTATTTATTTATTATTTACAATGCCTCCTCTCCTCCCGGCAAAGGCTGCCTCGCCAGCCAGGAAAGCAGGGAGGGAAAGAGGAGCCCGCATATCCCCCGGGAAAAAACTCTGAGAACCCCCCCCCGGGCTCTGCTTCTGCTTCGCTCTCGTTTCCACTGGGGGGGCAGTGTGGGAAAAGTTTCCAGAGTGTTGACCTTGGCCGGGGGGGGAGGAATCCCAGCGCCTTTGTCTTTTGCGCTAGGCGCAGCTCACCCCCCCCGGAAAAGCGCCACCTTGTGGCCCCCCAGCCCTTCCACAGCACCCCCCTCTGTGGCGAGTGGGGCAGGGGCTGTGGCGAGGAGGGGGCCTGCCCCCCGTGCTGCCACCGCCCCCCCAAGCTGGCCCGTCAGACGGGAGCTTCTCCCGGTAGCGGAGAAGGGGAGCGATTTCAGTCCCTTCTGAACAGGGGGCAGGGGGACACAATCGTGTGGCTCGTGCTTGCACACCACCACCAAGAAGGGAATGGAGCCTGAGACCATCGGAAATACATATTTTCCAATGGTCTTAGGTGACCCCTGTGAAAGGGTCATTTGACCCCCAAAAGGGTCACGACCCACAGGTATAGTTGAAAAGCTGGGAGATGCCTATACTGTCAATTGATTGGCAGCCATGGCTGTCCAGGGCTTCAGGCAGAATTCTTCTTCCTAGCCCTACCTGGAACCCGTGATACTCTCACGTGAACTCCCATCCAAGTACTAACCAGGTTGCACCTCACTTAGCTTCCCAAACTTACTTAGCTTCCAAAACAAGATGAAATACGATGTCTTCAGCTATGGTGGACCCATCTCTGTTGGCTTTAAATGATCCTTTAAAACTTTTCTCATTTCAATTTGCAGTTTCCTACAAGTCTTGCATTGGGTTCTTAAGCAGCTGCTGTTGTTTTAATTATTGTTTTAATTATCTCTGTAAGCCACATCGGGAGGGCTTTACTTGACAAGTCAGCATATATAAATGCCTTCCATAAATATGCAACACAATACATTAACAAACAAGAGAAGATTTTCAATGGACTCATGAAGCAGGAACAAATGCATCATTGAACCACACATTTTTTGAACCAATCAATGAAATTAGGATAGCTATATAACTAAATGCTGGAAGAATGATATAGTCTGAATTAAGATCTGGTAGTAAGAGTTTAAAATGCATGCATATATTACTAGAAAACGCTAGGCTTGCCGACCATCCCAAGCATTATGGTTGTCTCTGGCAACAGTTTTTGGGCACAATGAAATGGGGACAAGCTGTCAGTTCAATTTTTTGTGCCCCCTCCCCCCAGAGAGGGGCAGGGGTTCTTGTGCCATATGGATTTTCTTCCTCCAACTCTAGGGTAGCCTAGCCTCACTAAAAGGGTAGAGAATGTCATTCCAATTTTGTGTGCCCTGGGAAATCATAGAATCATGGAGTTCGAAGAGACCCCAGGGGCCATCCAGTCCAACCCCCTGCTATGCAGGAACACCCATCAAAGCATTCCCAGCAGATGGCCATCCAGCCTCTGCTTAAAAACCTCCAACAAAGAAGACTCCACCACACTCCCAGGCAGCATTTTCCACTCCTGGACAGCTCTTGCCCGTCAGGAAGTTCTTCTTGAGGTTTAAGTGGAATCTCCTTTCCTGTAGTTTGAATCCATTGCTCCTTGTCCTACTCTCTGAAGCAGCGGTTCCTCTGAAGCAGATATTCCTCGACGTGACATCCCTTCAAATATTTAAACACGGCTATCATGTCCCCTCTTAACCTTTTCTTCTGCAGACTAAACAGACCCAGCTCCCTAGGCCATTCCTCGTGGAGCATGGCTTCCAGACCCTTCACCATTTTGGTCACGTTCCTCTGGACACGCTCCAGCTTGTCGATATCCTTCTTGAATTGAGGTGCTCAGAACTGGACACAGTATTCCAAATGAGGTCTAACCAATGCAGAATAGAGTGCTACCATTACCTCCCTCGATCTAGACACCATACTCCTATTGATGCAACCAAGAATCGCATTGGTTTTCTTGGCTGCCGCATCACACTGCTGACTCATGTTCAGCTTCTAATCTACCATGTTAGTTCAGTGGTTCAGTTGGAACAGTTCCAGAAAGCCAAACATCTGTAATTAGCTTATGAGAATGCAATTCTCTGAATGTAACTTGTAGGAGATATAGATAAGGATGTTAACACCCTAAAAACATCAGATCCCAACTGATCTTGGAAGCTAAGCGGGATCAACCCTGGTCAGTATTTTGGATGAGAAACTGCCAATGAATACCAGGTGCTGTAGGCTGTATTTCAGAGTAAAGAACTGGCAAAACCACATCTGAGTTTTCCTAGCCTAAGAAAACCCTATGACATTCATGGGATCACAAGTTGACAGGCAACTAGAAGGCATATGCACACACATATATGCTGCTAAACAGCACATTTTCAGCATTCTTGAAGAAACACTGATGTAATTGAGTTATACCTGGCACAGTTATCTGAATATCAAGTAGAAATGTGAAGAGGTGGTGGATTCCTTGTCAGTGGGGCAATGAATCCACTCCAGGTTTTAGGAAGAGCTATCCAAGGTGCTGAAACCTATCCAAAATTCTTTCAGAACCCTGGAAAGTTTCTTTAAAGCTTTGACTAAGACATGGAGTAGATTGACTGCCCCCATGCCATGGAAGCCAGCACTGCTGCTAAGTCACCTTTTGTATTTCAAAGGATTATTCCCTGTCTGAGTGAGGGTGGTGAAGTTCATGGTTAGCAAAATCTACTCTCTGATGCATTTGATTTCTCCAAGTATGGAATTATTGAGCAGGGCTAAGTTGGAGGAATATTCAAGTGGGCAATTCCTCTCTTCATTCTCCATCAGTCTGGGATGATCTGTCCAGGGGTGGGCAAGGAAGGTTAGGGGGCTGTGTTGCCCCACCAAGAGACCTTGGAGCATTGCATCTCCCTGCAAAAATAATCAATGAAATCAACCACCCCATTTTTCTTCTCTAAATGCCTTAGGAGACTTTTGTCACATGTTGGTCCTTCTGAGTAATTTCAGGCACAGGAGTGGTCTTTTTTAATACAGAAAATGACCCACTTTCAAATCCCTGCTCAACCACAGAAACTCACTGGTCGCCCTTGAGAAAGTTCTACTCTCTCAGCCTCTGAGGAAGGCAGTGGTAAACTTCCTCTGAACCAATTTTGCAAAGAAAACCCTAGAAGAGGGTGCATGTAAGTTGGAGTCAAATTGAAAAAGCCTAATAACAAACAAACAAACAAACAAACAAATATAAAAAAAAAATGCAGCACAAAAAAAAGAGGCCCAAGATAACTAGGAGCGTGCAATGGTTGAACAATGTATACCTTTTGGTTGTGTGCATCCGCAATGCTTCAGAAAACCCCTAAGACCTGAGGTCTCATTCTGTGTCCAATAAGCTGCTTAAGAGCACACAACTGAGGGTATTAAGAACCAAATTAATTACCTTCCAACCCTGTTAAATAAACTGGCACTTAAGTTCTTACACACACAGGATTATAATAGCAGATGAAGAGCAGATGTTTTCTTTGTCCAAATCCAAAACGGCTTTGGAGGTCTGAGCCTGGATGCATTAAAATATTAACCACTATAATCGCTTTTTCCTGCTAAAATACCACACGCCGCAGCATGAGGCATAGGCTTAAGAGAATTAGAAATTTAAATGCCTGTGGAACCACATTTTAACTATTTAATCTCTTTTGATCTCATTCGTAGACATTTCAGGCAGGACTTTTCCAGGTACCACAAAAAAGCTGGTGGGGGGAGGCAGTGAACTTTTAAAACTTTTACAGCTAAGACTTAAAAAAACAAGGTATTCTCCCCACTCTTATTAAACTTAAACTTTCTTAAAATTTCTTGAATAATAGCTTTAAATGTGTATGTGCAGAGGAATACACACACACACACACATAGAGATATACACACACACACATATATTACTTTTCTTCCATATCACCTTTTTTCTAGTGAATGCACACAGTTCCTCTCTCAATCCGACAGACATTTTTCCATCCCAACAACCTTTCAAAGTTGTTTGGGCCAAGAGACAATGACTTCCCTGAGGTCTTAGTAGGCCACAAGCTGAATACGAGTCAGTGTGATGCAGCAGCTAAAAAAGCCAATGTGATTCTGGGTTGCATCAACAGGAGTATAGTGTCTAGGACAAGGGAAGTGATAGTGCCACTTTATTCTGCTTTGGCCAGAGCCCACCTAGAATACTGTGTCAGTTCTGGACACTACAGTTCAGGAAGGATATTGACAAGCTGGAACATGTCCAGAGGAGGATGACCAAAATGGTAGAAGGCCTGAAAACCATGAAGCCCTATGAAGGAAGCTGGAGATGTTTAGCCTGGAGAAGAGAAGGTTAAGGGGTGATATGATACCACATTTGAATATTTGAAGGGATGTCATAGGGAGGATGGAGCAAGCTTGTTTTCTGCTGCTCCAGAGTCTAGGACATGGAGCAATGGCTTCAAACTTCAGGAGATTCCACCTAAATATTAAGAACTTCTTGATGGCAAGAGAAGTTCAATACTGGAACACACTGCCTCCGTATACTGTTACGGTGCCCCATTATTCCAGATTTCCCATCTTCTTGCTCTCAGCATTATCTAAGCTCTTGACCTCTTGTTATAGACTACTTGCGATGGACAGCAGCTATTCCTCTCCGGCCCATCAGTGTCCTTGAACGTGATTATTGTCAAGGCCTCGCAGGTGCCTAAGTCTGCACAGGATCAGGCTAAGCCCACCAGTATCCAGTCCCATCTGCTTAAGAGACACAGTGCTCTCGACGAGGGAAAAATCACAATGTGGATAAAGCTCTCCTGCCTGCTTGGCCATCTGTCGCCAAGAAAACAGGGCACAACAACCTACGGGTTGCATAAGGTGGCTGGCACACATTTGGATTTCTCTTATTGGCACATATGCTATCAGAACGGGTGGAAAATCGAAGATTTTACCCAATTTTTTTAAAAATGGTTTTATTTTAGATTTGGATATTGGTGAAGAACTACAGTTGCGCTCACTTCTTGCATCCCTTCTGCAGAGGTCAGAAACACATAGAAGGATGTAAAAGTTGGTGGAAGTGAAGCCCCTGCTGCTGTTTCCCTATGCCCAAAGAAACAAACTCAGCAGTCAAATGAGTTTTTAATTCAGCAGTTTCAGTGATTGCCACTTGAAGGAAAGGAGCCACATGTGGCTGAAGCATCAAAATCTAAGCAAGAGAGGAAGGGAGTAATGCCTCATTCAGATGCTCTTCCAAAGGCACTGCAGAATACCAGCAGCAAGCCAAAGGATGGAGGCCAAACCAATCGCTGAGAGTTACAGCTCCTACAGATCTCCACCTCTGTCTAAGGCCATTTCCGCACTAGACTGTTACAGTGCTATTATCCCACTTTCAACATCCTATGGAATCCTGGGGTTTTTGCAGTTTAGGGCCCTTGCAGTTTAGGGCCCTTTAACGGCCCCTCCCTAAACTGCAAACCTCAGGATTCCATAGGATGTTGAAAGTGGAATAATAGCACTGTTCACAATCTAGGGCAGAAATGGCCTAAGTCACTATGTTTTTTCTTTTACCAGAATTGATTTCTATCAAGCAGGGGTTGACTGTCTTCCCATCTCCTTGTGGTTCTAGCAGGAGTTAAGAAATAGGGGAAATCATACAACTGTAAATGTTTGATTAATGTTTTTAACTTTTTTGGAGCCGCCTTGGGTCCCACTCTGGGAGAAAGGTGGCATATAAGTATAATAAATATAATGGTGGTATATAAGTATATAAGATGGCATATAAGTATAGTAAGTATAATAGATAAATATTTCTAAACAAATATAATAAATAAATATTATTACAAAACAATAAATTTATTGTAAATAAATAAATTTATTGTAATACCATAATAAAACAATAATACAATCCTAATACAATAAATTTATTATATTAGGATTGTATTATTGTTTTATTATGGTATTACAATAAATTTATTATAATACAATAAATAATGAATAAATAATATGACCATATCGCTTTATTGCCAAGATCCTACTGGCCAAAATACCAAAGAACCCAATGAAGGATAATAATTCCACATATCTCATTTTAACACCTCCAAGCCACCCCAACTCACAGCCATCCCATGGGGGGATTGGAAAAATACATGGTTATGTCCCTGATGCCAGACGCAAAATGATTACTGTACGTACTCGTGTATAATCTAGAAATTTTAGTCAAAAAAATGGACACACAATCCCTGGGTCAACTTATCCAGGGGTCAATGTAAGTACTGTACCTTAACTCTTATCAAAAAAAGGAAACTTCTCTTTCTCTGAGTAGAGTGGCAACAGGTCCTTCTGACTGCCTGGGCTGGAAAAAGGTGCCAGTGGCCGGGGCAGGGCTTTCCCCTCTCTGTGGAATGACCCTCAACTTATCCACAAGTCATATCAAAATCCGTAACTTTGGTCCTCAAACTTGCCCCCAACTTATACATGAGGTCAACTTGTATATGAGTATACACATCACACCTCAGATTCCACTAGGGTCCTCCAAAAGACTCACAGATGAGGTATCTGTTCTGATTCTGGCTATGGGAACATAACCCAAAGCTTCTGGGACTCCATCTCCTTTTTCACTAGCCACAAAATGAGTGTAGGAATAGCAATAGCCGTTATATTTCTACACCGCTTATCAGTGCAAAGCACTCCCTAAGCAATTTACAATGTGTTTAGCTAATTGCTCCCAAGATGTTGGGTACCCATTTTACCAACCTACAGAAACATGGAAGGCTGAGTCAATCTGGAGCCCGGCAGGATTGAACTCACAACGTTGTGCCTGCAGTACCAGCATTTAACCACTGCGCCATCAGGGCTCATAATGGGAAGGCTGCAGTGGCTGAAGAGTGAGTTCAGGGGCTGCTTTGATTGTGGTGGGGTGGACAGAATATCAATCTCCAGAACAAGCAAAAAAATATATATACACAGGCTGAAGGTGGACTTAACGCCTGCATATGTCATTAATGCAAGTCATTGTGTCAAACTACCTGCGCTGCACGAGCAATTTGATATTTTCACCATTTGTGAGGGATCCAGGAACTCATTGCATAAGCAGGAGCCGTGTCTTCTGATCAGGGACTATCTCATGATGGGTGTTGGGATAGCACCAGTGGCTTTCCCACACTCAAACCAGATTTCTAGCCCTTAAAGGTGTGTCTGATCTGATAAAGTCTCTGCAGCAGAGTTCAAATGAGAAATGTATCCAGTGGGCACGGACATGGCAGATTCCCAAATAGGTTTACCATCTTGGATACCTCTATTAAAGTTCAGATCTTAAAACCTGGAGCAGATTCACCATTCCACTGACATGGAATCCCATCACTAGTTCAGGGAAACAGTTTTGGCATCCTCATAGATCATGGATCTCGTTTTCTGCTGTCTTCTTGTGATGCTGCTACTCTTTGAAGCTAAGTAGCTTAAATGGAGTTGTCATAGTTTCTGACTATGACTACCTATGTAGCTTAAATAGACTATGAAATTAAATGGTTTCAAAATAGTGCAGTTCAGGAATAGTTGTCTTTTTTGCTATCATTTTATTCCATGATTTGTATTAGTGTGAGAAAGCAATACTATGCAATTATTTTCCTATATATAAAGAGAATGTTTCATGAGTTTAGCCATGTTAATGTGATAATTTTTCTTATGTATTAAAAACATTCTTCCTGTGTTTAGGAACTGGTTAACATATCTTTAAGTTGGATATTGTGGATATACTTCCTACATTATTAAATGTTTGATATTTTTATTTATTTGATTTGTATACAGCCTTTTTCCAAAAAGCATGGGGCTCAAGGTGGCTATGACATTCTTATGACTTTAGATCAGGGATGGACAAATTTTTGTCCCCAAACCATGCAAAAGCCCCCCCTGCAATACATGAAAATATACAAAAATATCCCCACTCCATTCCCACAGTCACCCCAGAACCCTGCACTACTCCCCAAACAACTCCATTTTCCTCACTTCCTGTCACTCTTTGGAGAGAGATTGCAGAAGGAATATATGGTTTCTGTAGGAGCTACTTTACAAAGTTACGACCATAAAAAGTCACTCCAGGGAGTCTGGAGGGGCTGAGGAACATAAAACCAGCCCTAATAGGCCACTTTTGCCATCCCTGCTTTAACCTATCCAGCATGTGCTTAGGGACATTGATGGCTGGTGGCTCCCATGTCAGTGGGGTTGTGAATCCCTTCCAGGTTTCAGTTTGAACTTCAAAAGAGCTATCCAAGGTGCTCGACCTATTTCTAGGACGGGGTTCAGCAATGCTGAAGTTCAGACTAAACCCCAGAACAGATTCACTGCCACAATGACCTTGAACCCAGCTGTCATTGCTCGCGGGGAATCTCCAAAAAGGAGTTAAAATGGTAGTTAAGAGCAGTTAAATTTGTACTTTTATCTCCTGGAAGGATGGAACGGTAGAAGCGGTCCCTCTTTTTCTTTTCTTCTGGATTTGGAGGCAAAGGTTTTGAGCCATGATTTAAGGTTCCCACGTCTTTGCCACCGGTGCTGATCATGGTGCTGGTATTCCTCATCGGAGGAGCAGGTGGCTTGTCTTCCGCTTCTAGCCCATTATTGGACATCTTCAACGGTAGCAGCTATGACCTGGAATTAAGAGATATGAGGAAGAAAAAAAAGAGAATATTATGCTTGGGCTGAGCTATAGCTACTGAGAAAACCTTGCAACCAGCAATCAAAGAATCAGGAAGACCAGGTATTTTCCAGGAGCTGGAAAAGTTACTTTTTTTGGACTACAACTCCTAGAACTGCCAAATTTCCATGACTATCAGCCATGTGGGTTAAGGGACACTAGTTCTATAGCATGAAAGGGCTGTGAGTCTATTTGTGGTTGAATTTGCCCAGAGTTTTTTTCCAACAAAATCAGAAATAATCTTGTTTATCTTACACTGCTCTTTCTACAATTTAAACCTTACTTAACACAGGCTACAAGTCCTCTAGGTTCTTCTGTGTTTGTTTTAACAAAAATAAAAATAAAACCTAAGTTACTTTATAAAATTTCAAAGAATGTTGATACTTCACTTTCATGACAGTTCCTTATACAAACAAATGCATTAGCATTTTATTTGTACAATTTTGGGGTTAAAAAACCATTCTTTGTTCACCTAGGTTGTTCAGTCCATTCACATTTACGGAAAAGGACTATATCATCTCCATTCTTCTTTGTTCATTACTATAATACCCATTCCTGATAGACTGTTGGAATGTACCTGATCTAGCCATCAAATTCTTCCTCCAGTAAATTTACCATTTTAATATACACTAGAGGGGCAGAAAGGAGTGATTCTTAAGTCAAACCAAAATCAAGAAGGGAACATCCAAACTGTATACCGAGGTAATAAAACAAGGTGATCTTCAATCAATTATGCAAAGAAGTCTAATTTTATTTTGCACCTGCCTCTGCTAGGCCTCTACTAGACCATGGGGACAGATGAAAATGTATGCTGAACACTAAAATGCAGAACACGTTTATCTCCTACCCAACAACAATTCTGCTCAGTTTTAATCTTACTGTTCAAATTTCTCAAACAACTGGCCAGAATCATTCCAGCTTCCACCACCATAAGGACTAGAAATTTGATGGGATATACCAGAAACTGTCATTTTCAGAAGCCTGCATTCTGCACCAGGCAATGAAGTTCTGTGTACAATACAATAACGCACTTTCCATATGTTTTTGTTGTTTTATGCAGTTCAAATGCAAAAACAGAAATCAAAGGGAGGTGTTTCTAAACCATGGAATCTATACTGTAGCCAACAAAAGCTCAACACTCTGATGTGTATGTTACGAAAATCAAAGAATACCCATATAAATTTGCATAACTTTATCAACTTATGGTAGATATGCACGGAATATCAAGATTGCTCCCTTGCTATATTTTGGGGTCATGAACCATTATTGACATATTGTCCACAAATATTCAGGCCTATGATTGAAGCCTTGCAGTATGCCACCATCCTCCCAAGAAATTTTGGGTAGTGTTCTCTACACGTACATGGATATACCAATGTCAGAGTTCAGCTCCCAGCCCATACCGCTCTGCCAGCCAGAGAATCATAGAGTTGGAAAAGACCCCAGGGGCCATCAAGTCCAACCCCCTGCTATGCAGGAACACCCATCAAAGCATTCCCAACAGATGGCCATCCAGCCTCTGCTTAAAAACTTCCAAAGAAGGAGAGAGGTGATAGTACCTATAGAATCATAGAAATGTAGAGTTGGAAGAGACCACAGGGGCCATCCAGTCCAACCCCCTGCCATGCAGGAACACCCTCAAAGCACTCCCGACAGATGACCATCAAGCCTCTGCTTAAAAACCTCCAAGGAAGGAGACTCCACTACACTCCGAGGCAGCAGATTCCACTGCGCGACAGCCCTGACTGTCAGGAAGTTCTTCCTGAGGTTCAGGTGGAATCTTCTTTCCTGCAGCTTGAATCCATTGCTCCTTGTCCTGGTCTCTGGAGCACCAGAAAACAAGCCCTCTCCTTCCTCTACGTGGCGTCCCTTCAAATATTTAAACATGGCTATCATGTCCCCTCTGCTCAAGAGGAGGTGGCAGTGGACAGGGTCCAATGCAAACAATCAAGTAGAAACACTGAGCTAAGCCAAAGTCAGGGTCAGTCCCAAAGGTCCATAATGCTGATGGTCCATCCAAAAGGGATCAAGAGACCCAGAACACAAGGGTTGTGAGGACTTGAATCACGATTTGCTACAAACAAACAGCAAGCCACGTGGAGAGACTTATATAGCTGGTGGAAACAGGTGTTATTTATCATTGTTCTGTTCTCTCAATCTCACCAAAATGGCTTCCCTCTGAGCTGCTTGTTTTTGTCTCCTCCATGATTGGAGGATGGGGAGCAAAGGTGGATCTAATTCCTCTAAATCATTGCTGGTCCCTTCTCCCTCTGGCAGTGGTTGCAACAACTCCATCTCAGCTTGTCTTTCAGCTGACGGGGGTGTTGGCAAGGTAGTTTGGTCTACCACTAGCTCTGTTTCTGGCACAATCAATTGCTCATCGACCTCTGAGCCGTCATCTATCGCAACCAGAGCCTGGAAAACTTACGTTTGGTCTACAACTCCTGGAATCCCCAGTCAACTAGGGGATTGAGGAAGTTGTTCAAAAAGAAAGTCTTCCAGGCTGTGATGTACATTTGTCATGGTGGTGTGCCTTCAAGTCATTTCTGATTTATGGTGACCCTTATGGTGGGTTTTTTGGTAAGATTTGTTCAAAGGGGTTTTGCCACTGCCTTCCTCTGAGGCTGAGAGAATGTGACTTGCCCAAGGTCATTCAGCGGGTTTCCATGGCTGAGTGAGGATTCAAACCCAGGTCTTCCAGAGTTCTAGTTCAACATTCAAACCACCACATCACACTAGCTCTGTTAATTGTTGTTACATGCCTTTAAGATAACCTTGAATCATGGTGACCATATCATGGGGTTTTCTTGACAGGATCTGTTCAGAGGGAGTTTACCATTGCCTTCCTCTGAAGCCGAGAAAGTGTGACTTGCCCAAGGTCACCCAGTGAGTTTCCACGGCTGAGCAGGGATTCAAACCCTTGTCTCCCAGGGCCCTAGTCCAAGACTCAAACCACTAGACTACACTGGCTGGCACAGATAGATTTTAATTTCACAATGCCATATACGTTAGGCTGAGAGATGACAGCCCCAGGGTCACTTGCTCATTTTCCTGTCCAAGCAGGGTTTCGAGCATGGGTCTTGGTCCTGCACTTCTAACTACTACACCATGCCAGTTCTTTAAAAAGACTAGAACATGTTCAAAAAGTAAAATTTTTAAAGAAGAGAGTGTAGAGAAATCTCAAGCTGCCAAACTCTAAGCATGGTTCAAAAATTTCACACATTGCTGGTCCTCATGTCCCTCAAGCTGGCATTCTGTGGTATTCCCCAGTCCCTTCTTCTTAACTTTTTCCAAGCAGAAGGAATTTTAACTAGTGGCATTGGAACTGATTGTTAGCGCTCGGAAATAACCCTATCAGAAATCCACATGGGAAGGATTTATTTTCATGGTCTGGGGCAAACGTCTCTCTGCCAGATGGGATGTTTCAGCTTTCCACGGTCCAGGTGGGGTATTTCTGGCACTCCCTGATTATTCACTCTTCTGGCCTGTTGCCATCCTACATGTCTCGCCCAACATGGGATCACATCTGGAAGAACTGGCATCTGGAGGAAAGCAGCAGGCGGGAGGTGGAGAGGGAGGGCAGCAAGAACTGTGTCAAATGTTTCCGGGGAGTTCCTTTGGATGCACTCCACTGTTGTCTTTCCCTGTGAAAACACATAGTTTACGATGCGGAAATCTTCTCGGAGCCTTGATCAGGATGAACTGTGGCAGCCGTCGTACAGAATGACTTGGGATGAAATCAACCAAGGAAGCAGCAGCAACTGGAGACTCCGTGCCAGAGGGGCAGTGAACCCGCTCTGAGTTTCAGTCTGAACTTTAAAGGAGCTATCCGAGGCAATGATCTTATTTTAAGCATAAGTCTTGGAGAACGCGCCCTTTAAAGTTCAGAGCAGATTTACGGCCCACTAACTGTCACTGCAAGGAATATAAAGCAGACATTTCTGAATTTAAGTGTGTGTGCAGGCATGCACAGAATACAAGCTGCCTCAGAGTATTTTGTCAGAGCTGTGAAAATGGGAGCTGGCTAGATCTGGTAACTGTAGTCCGAACAAGTGACTTTTCCAAGGTCTGCGCTTTCTCTATGGAGCCTAGTCTTTTATGCTTCAATCACCTTAGGCTGGGAAGGATTCTGTAGCACCATCCATTACTTTTGTGATCCTTTATGAATATCAGGCTTTTTGCATGCTAAGCAGTTACTCCGCCAATGAGCTATGGTTTCCAACTAAGTAGAGCTTCAAAGTAGCTAGTTACAAATAACTATTTACTCATAATTAATTCCACCTGCAGTTGGCCCTCCACATTTGCTGGGGTTAGGGGCACAAGATCCCTGCAAAAAACTGCAATTATTTGCAATGGATAAATTGCAAATACCAATGTGTGTGTGTGTGTCTGTGCAAAGGGGATAAAGGCTTACTTCCTCTCTTGCCTATCTTCTTTCTTGGATATGGGGGACATCAGGAGAAGACTTGTGGTGCTGAGAAATCAGGTTGTGATCTGTCCTTAGATGGCCAGGCAGCAGATAGGGGAGGAGGAAGAGGGAAACAATGACAACAACAAAACCGAGAGGCGGGTTCTTTTAAAGGGCTGCATGGCCTCACCAGAGTGGTGGAGAGGGAAGGTTCCCCTGGAAAAGAAGCACCTGAGGTGGGGGGCAAGGTTTGGAGAAATTTGCAAATAATTGCACCTGTGAAAGTCAAACCCGAGTGTAATTTAAAAGATTTAAAAAGGATTAAATTGCTTGTCCGTTAAAAGAATTTTAAATAGTACAATCATAACATGTGCAGCCTGGATAAAATCAGGCCCACAAAAGGCCTTAATAAAAAGCCAAGATTTGCCTTGGTGCTGAAATGATCACAATATTGGTGCTAACCAGGTCTCCAGGGGGACTGCGGTGCCAACAAACAGCAGGCCCTGAAGGAATTTCAGCAGGCATTGCTTGTTAACTAGTTGTGCGACAAGCAACAGCTGTTGTAACTCCCTCTTCTACACAACCATTCAAGATGCAGTAGCTTTCTAAAGGTTTGTTTCTGGAAAACTTAAAGAAGTCCCATTCCAACCTGGCAGGATTTCATTTCATTTAATCTGAAGAAGTGGGTCATGCTAAAAGAAAAATCAGTTAAGTCTTAGAATCACAGAATCATAGAAACGTAGAGTCAGAAGAGACCCCAGGGGCCATCCAGTCCAACCCCCTGCCATGCAGGAACACCCTCAAAGCACTCCCGACAGATGGCCATCCAGCCTCTGCTTAAAAGCCTCCAAGGAAGGAGAATCCGCTACACTCCGTGGAGGCAGCATCTTCCACTGCCGGACAGCCCTGACTGTCAGGAAGTTCTTCCTGAGGTTCAGGTGGAATCTCCTTTCCTGCAGCTTGAATCCATTGCTCCTTGTCCTGGTCTCTGGAGCAGCAGAAAACAAGCCCTCTCCCTCCTCTACATGGCATCCCTTCAAATATTTAAACATGGCTATCATGTCCCCTCTTAACCTTCTCTTCTGCAGAATAAACACACCCAGCTCTCTAAGTCTATCCTCATAGGGCTTCATGGCTTCCAGGCCTCTCACCATTTTGGTTGCCCTCCTTTGGACTTGCTCCAGCTTGACCATGTCCTTCTTGAATTGGGGTGCCCAGAACTGGACACAGGATTCAAGATGAGGTCTAACCAAAGCAGAGTAGAGTGGTACCAGTACCTCCCTCAAGCTATGTCTTAAACATGCATTTATTTGTTCAGGAGGTATTTGCCTTCCCATGAAGCTGAGAGAGTGTGACTTTTGCATGGCCACCCATTGGGTTTCTGTGGCTGCGCAGCAATTTAAACCCCAGAGCCATAGTCCAGCATTCAAACTATCTTCCATGCCAGATGATCCACAAAATTCACACATTTAGCAAAGTTGATTATCGTTTCATCCTGCAGGCCTGTGACACTTGACAAACTTTTCTGTGCACTAAATAAATAAATAAATAAATCCCAAAGAGCGGCTTTTCAGAGGAGCATTCATAATTCATCTGCCATCACGAAGCCCAACAAAGCAGCCAACTTTTCACGCCACATCAGACGAGGACAACTCTTTGACATTCAGACATAATTACACTGCATTAAAGAATCAGCAGCCAGGTCAAGCTTCAAAAAAACACGCCAATATGAAAAACTTTCTTACGATCGAGATGATTATTTCAGTGGGTCCACAGAGCTCAGCATTTCAAAAGCAGCCTTGGAAATTAAAGATCGGGAATTGATGTCACTGGTCTGAGACAGTAAGTACCACTGATAATGGAACCTCTTGAAGCATCGTCGTAATTTGTCCGCCAATAACGTGCGCCGGATGCTTTGAAGATGTAAAAAGCATGATTTTAAATTGCGAGTGTTATTAATTCTCGACAGGGATGTTTTTAACCACGTCTTTCAATGTTAAGAAATTTAAACTCTTTTTTTCCTCCGCTTCAAAGCTCTCTTCACCTGTCCTGCAATCAATGCAGAGCCAAGAAAAGCAAATTGGATATTTCAAGATGTAGGCATTAACGCACATCGTGCTCCTTAACGTTAGACTAAAAGTTTTAAGAAGAAAAGAAAAAAAGGCTGGAGGGCAGACACTGCCAAAATTTCTTGGCAGAGGATCTCACGTCAAATGCTTAAAATCAGACCCACAGGAGGCTGCGTTCAAAAGGCGGCCAACCAGAAGCCTTTGGCAAAGAAGATGTGGAGGAAACTGCCTCCCCTTGTGGTTTGCTCCCAACATCTGGGCTTTTTTTTAATGTGGGTTACAAAAGGTGGGGGAAGAAGAAATTTGAAAAAAGAGAGGTAAGGAAAATATATGGACATTATAGAATCACCATTGTTGCCACTTTGTGCCTTCAAGACATTTCTAACATACACTGACCCTAAGAAAAGCCTACCATAGAGATTTTTCTTTTTTTTCCCATTATTTTTATTCCAATATAAGTCATAATAAACAATAACTTCCATTCCATACATCAAATACTTCGTCTTTGAACATCAATTACATTACATTTACTTATTTATATATGTTTTACATAATTTTGTCTGAATGTTGGAAAGTTTCCTGCTCCTATTTTCGAATATTTCAAAGCCTCGAAAAAGAATGAATTTCTCTAAAACTAAAAAAAAAAAAACTTAACAAAAAAAAACACTCCTGAAAGTCTGAACCCGTATCCTTGTTATCCAATAAATTAAAAGTAACAGCCTGTTTTTTGTACTTCCCTTCATTATAATTTTCTTTGCTTTTCTCTGTATTATAATACCGTTCTGAGTAGATATTATATACGCTCTATATGTGTCAAGAGATTTTTCTATTTTGCAAGATTTCTTCACAGAGGCTTGACAATGCTTTCTTCTGAGGCTGAGAGAGTGTAGCCTGTCCAGGATCACTCAGTGGCTTTTCTCTATGCAATACATGCGTGCATATGTCCTCAAGTCACCTGCTGACTTACAGCAACCCCCTGAATTTCATACGGTCTTCTTAGGAAGCAATACCTAGCAAGGGCTTGCCATTGCCTTCCCCTGAAATATAGCTTACAGCATCTGGTATTCATTGCTGGTCTCTCATCCAAGTACTAGCCTGGGCTGGCCCTGCTTAGCTTCCAAGATCAGATGGGATTTGGTGCCTTTAGGGCATTTGGGTCCTTAGTAGAGATGGCAGCAGCTCAACATCTTGTTGTTGTGTGCCTTCAAGTTGTTTCTAACTTACAGCGACCCTAAGACGAACCTATCACGGGGGTTTTTTGGCAAGATTTTTTTAGAGGAGGTTTGCCATTGCTTTCCTTTGAGGCTGAGAGAGCATGACTTGCCCAAGGTCATCCAGTGGGCTTTCATGGCCAAGCAGGGGTTCAAACCCTGGTCTCCCGGAGTCCTAATCCAGAACCCCAACAATGACACTGACCACATTTCCCAAAACACAATTTGTTGCGGTGGGCATATCTAAAAGATATGTACATGGGTAATAATAATAATAATAATAATAATAATAATAATAATAATATTTATTTGTATCCCGCCTCTCCACATGGATCGAGGCGGCAAACAGCATGAAATACATTATACATTAAAATACATTAAAAACATACCCAATCCTCCCCACTCACCAACCCACCTAAACCAACCCCTTAAAATACACAGCAATTAACAATCCATCAATTACTATTAGCAAGCAGCAAGGCAATAGATGGGAGGCGATGGAAATGCTTCAAGGCTTGAAGTGCACATTTTTTAGCAACAGTAAGAGCATGCAAAGATCCAACTGCAAAGACCATAAATTAGATTCCATGTTGCAGGGATATAATGTAAAACAACACACACAACTATAAATACCGAAGGTTTTTTGTAACACAAAATGAATGAATATCTGGTCATATGCTGTGTATCTGATATTAGAAGCAGTTCCCAGTATTCCCCAGCCTTCACAGCCAGCAGCCATGCAGCCTTGGGAATTCTGAGATCTGCCATACAAAGAAGTAAGTTTTCCCTGCACTGATCAGAACTGCAAACTGAATCAACCACAAAGCACGAAATCTTCCCGTTCAGTGTTTCCGTTGGCCACAGGCTTTCTTAAGATACTTCATTCCGTTACATCCTCTCTCCAGTTTCTTCTTCCAACAGTCAGCATTTCATGCCTATCCAAATCAAGATTTGTGGGGTATCCCTCCCTGTTTTAAGTTATTTCGGCCCTAAATATTTTTGTAAGCGAGGTGTGCAGTTTTGGCTACATAAAGACCCAGAGTCTGAGGCCATTTCCACACTACAGTGTTATAGTGCTATTATTCCACTTTCAACATCCTATGGAACCCTGGCGTTCGGAGCTTAGGGAGGGGCACTGAGAATTCTCAGCCAGAGAGCTCTTTGGCCTCAGTAAACTACAAACCCCAGAATTCCACAGGATGTTGAAAGTGGAATAATACCACTATAACACTGTAGTGTGGAAATGGTCTGAGACTCAGGATGTAGGTGCCTTGCCTAATCTGATGCCTTCTAGATGTGTTTGGGTCTAATTCTCCTCATGCCTAGCCAGCCTGGCCAATAATAATAATAATAATAATAATAATAATAATAATAATAATAATAATAAATATTACTATTATTATTATTATTATTATTATTATTATTATTATTATTATTAATTTCTATCCCGCCTCTCCCCATGGATCGAGGTGGCGAACAACAATAATACATTAATTACATTAAAAACCATTAAAAACATACCCAATCCTCCCCACCCACCAACCCATCTAAAACCAACCCCCTAAAACACACAACAATTAACAATGAACAACAATCAACTGACTATTAAAAGAACAGCAAGACAGTGGGTGGGAGGCCAATCAAGGATATTTAAAAGATGCAACAATATCTAAGATATATCCAACAGCACTAAGATAGTGACCATGTTTTTATTTTATTATTATTTTGCCTAAGAATTTCTAATGGTGTCCTGATTCCAAGTGCTAGTCCCAATTAAGGATGAAAAGAATATTCAAAATATTCGAAGAATGGCTGAAAAACATGTTTCTTGAATGTCAAGGAACCCTGACAAGAAGAATCCTGGACTGGTGATAATCTTTGCAGTTCAGGATTTACTCTGCACAAACTTTGTATGCAGTTGTTTTGCACAGAAGACAGTATATTCTATTCAGGATTATTTTCTGTGCAGAAAAAAAGGTCATTTCCTGAGCAGAAACTGCTATTTTCTATGCCAATCAACCATGCACAAATTTTGCACAGAACAAGTCCCAAATGGCAGCATTTCCTGTATAGGAAACAGCGTTTTCTGCACTGAAAATAACATTTCTATCCAGAAATATTTTCTGTGCAGAGCAGTGTGTTTCCTGTGCAAAACAACCACATGTGAATTTTTTGTGGAATAAGTGCCAAAATCTGTGTGGTTTTCAAAGATGTTCCCTTTAGAAGAAAATTGCTAGAATTAATCACTCCTTCCTTTGAGAAAAAATTAGTGAAAGCTGATACCCTTGGCCCTGATTAGAGTAGACCAACTGAATCAACAGGATTTACACAAACACTGATTTGTCATTCAAGCAGTTGGTGTAAATGGGTTTACTCTGTTTGGTCTAACAACTGGATTTAGACCTCTGCTCTGCTTTTCTTTCTTTGCAGTTACAGCTCACTCCATGGACATTTTCAAGGAGCTTCCTGCCGAAAATCTAATTCCTGGGAGCAAAATGAGAATTGCCTTCAAATCCACAAAATGCAGCAGATGTCACACACAGATCATGGATATCCACAGCATACCAATCGTCTGAGTCTCATCAGATGAACTCATAAAAAGCACGGCATTTATAATTCATGTGAGCTCAGAACTGGATCATATTTGAGGGTTTGCTGATATACATTCCACTTGGGAGAGGAAAGAACGGATGGCTGCATGAAAGGAAACAGATGAGCTCAGCATTTCTTTCTGTCTTACCCAGCAAAATGTCTCAAGTGCTTGGGTAGCATCCCTGTAGCTGCTTTCTCCCATCTCCAAGACACAAAAACACTACGGCTGCTCAGAGTACAAACCAGTTTGTTGCACAACATACAAAAGATCCCAGTGGCCAATCAACCAGTTACGCATCTTAACCCTTTACTTGGAAACCCCGTCCTAGATTTGTAGCATGACGCTACATGCATTCAACGAACCATCGTTAGCTTTTATCCGTCCTCTATTCATCCGTAAAATTTCTTAACACTAAAATGTCGGGAAATGGTAGGTATTTGGATATAAACAAAATCAAGACGTGCGATGTCCAGGATAACTTGCATTCCACAAACTTCACTCAGAGTTAATCAGAAGCGTGTATTTGTAGCAAAGCAAGGAACACAGCAACCTTCTGGTGGAGTTGCTGAGACCACAGTATACATGGTGGCTACAAGATTTTATACCCTGTCATACAAATTTAGGTGCACAAAACTGTGATTGGAGACAGTGGCAGAGCTTGGAGTGTATGGAGAGGGGGCGGGAGAGGCCACAGCGCAGGGGGGGCAGAACCACTGTGGGGGGGCATGGTGTTGGGGGGCATGGCTACAGGCCAGGATGCTCCCCCAAACATTGCGCCCAGGTTGATCCGCCCCATCCCCCCTCGTCCCTACATGACTGATTGGAGGAAATCATAAATCTCAACATCATCCCACCAGTTCAGATATTTTCCCAGACCCTCAGTTGTTCATATACTTTCATCCTTTAAGCAGGAACAAGTTCTTGTCTTCACATCTTTGAGCTTTGACAGTTCTGATAACACCTTTCCAATATTTTCTCTCCCCCCTCTCTGATCTTCTCCCCCTTACCATATACGCTGGAGCAGTGAGCAATAAAGCAATTAACCGTCTGATGTCCTGGAATACCTTAGCAAGCTTCAACCAGATAAACAGTTGTAATCAACATTTGGAAATTGCTATTTTGTGGTACTCTTGCAGACTCTAGCAATTTGATAAACCATGACAGATGTTTATGCAAACATTGGTCCTTGTGTCACCTTCAACTCCTTCCAGCTTTACGATTCTATGGCCATTTCCGCACGAGTCTGTTATAGCGCGATGATTCCACTTTCAACCTCCTATGGAATCCTGGGGTTTGCATTTGTCTAAAATTTGTTTTTAACCTATAATATCTGAATGGGTATACAGCATGTTACCTACAGTTTAAACTGTTCTGTCTTCAAAGGGAAACTGAAGAACTGGAAAAGGTACAGAAAAAGGCAGGCAAAAATATATGAAGAATTGGAGAAATGCCCCTACAAGGTTATTTGGTTATTTTATATTTGAGGTTAAGAAAAAGGCAAGGAAGGGAAACAGTTGATAGAGATATATAAAATTATGCATGGGTCAGAAAAAGTAGATAGGTATCTCTCATAATACTAGAAAGCAATGGAATCATCCACTGGACCTGACTGGTGGGAGATTTGGAACAGATAAAAGAAAGTAGTTCTTAAGTCAACGTGAAACTGTGGAATTCACTGCCAAAGATGTGTTGACTGCCAACATACACATGGCACCTAAAGGGGATTAAATAAATTATCTGAGGTTGGGGACACCCATGGCTACTAGTCAAGATGGTTGTCAATACTAGTCAAAGTAAGGAAGGGCATCCATTCCTTCTAGGCCAGGGTGGATTCTACAATTAGTTATCTCCACTATTAGTTATCTCATTCAATGTCATCTACCAAAGAACATGTAAAGGAAGAACACTTTCTCACGTCCTGCTTTTAGAATTTGCAGCTGGCCGCTATGAGAACGGTACCTGGAACTGTAAGATTTTTTTTTTAAAAAAATACGTTTGTAAGCTTGAATAAACATAAATCATAGAATCAGAGAGTGGGAAATGGCCTCATGTAAAAGTGAAATATTCCTTCAAATCTTGAGGTCATCCTAAGAAGGTTGCATGTGGATATGAGGTTCAGTCCGAAAAGGGGACCAGTGTGCAAAGAGGTTATAAGTATGACCTTATAAATGTACATGCCGATGTAACAGGAGATTATGCCAGCATTATGTCACTGACCGGATACTGGCTTTGCCATTCTCACCTTACCACTTCAAAGCTTACAGCTAGAAATAAAAAAAAAAAGATTTTTTTTAAAAAATTATCTTCAGGCAGCTAATATTAACTACACATGTTATTTTACAGGGAGGGGAGTGGATCTTGAGAGATTTCTGTCCTATCAATATTACTGTTGTTGTGTGTTTTCAAGTCATTTCTGACTTGTGGCGACCCTCTCACAGAGTTTTCTTGGCAAGACTTCTTCGGAGGGGATTTGTCTTTGAACCCTCACTTTTTAGCCACAGTTGCTCATCCGTAAAATGGGAACAAAAGGAGGATTCCGTTCTTCTACAGACCCAAGGCAATATAATGTAGCCCCAATTACAGCAAAGACTATATACAGTCAGCCATCCATATCTGCGGATTCTGTATAGGCAGATTCAACTAAGCATGACTTGAAAATATTTTTTTTAAAAAAATCCAAAAAGCAAACTTTGATTTTGCCATTTAAATAATGTATGCCATTTTACTACACCCTTGTACATAACGGGACTTAAGCATCCACAAATTTTGGTATGCACAGGTGTCCTGGTGAGTGCCCACTGTACATGCATATTTTGGATAAACCAGGAGGCAACTCTGTGTATCTAAAACACCGCAGAGAAGTCTATGAAAAATTCTGGAGATATATTTAAAGTTCCTATAGGATGATTATGAGGTTCAGGAGATTCACCACTCACCTGCATCACACTGCCTTTATCCTGTTTAAATATCTGAAGGGATGCCATGTAGAGGAGGGAGTGGGCTTGTTTTGCTGCCCAACCCACGAAATGAAGAGACCACACACAGGATTTGGGTTGAACTAGGGCAATTTATTGATATGCCTAATTAACATAAAGTGGGAAGTGAACTTGAACTTGAACTTCTGACCTGAGAAGGGGGGTCAACAGCATGGGTGGACTAGGGCAAGAGTCAGCTCCTGACCATCTTCCCTAGCCCGTTGAGCGAAATACCGGGCCCCAAAGCCAACCGCTGAAAGTGGATTAAGACTTTGACCGGCCCTTGTCTGGAAGGCGAGCCCCAAACCACAACCCCCGCCCCCCGCGCACGACAGTGAGGGCGAGTCCCGGGCCCTCCTCAAGGATAGCATTTATCCTACACCAAAGGGTGCCATAGGTACTCACCGAACCCTTAGACCCCCCATACCAGCCTGGGTAACTGCAAGAGTGACTGTGGAGACCTATTTAGAACCTAATTAAGACACCACCCTGTGAAGCCAATTACCCAACCCTTGGTGCAGTGTAGGGTAGGCGAAAAAAACCCCAAAACGGGGGAAAAATTCCTACCCGGTCCTGAAGCGACCAGCGATCTTACACTGAAACCATCGGGCGGGAAGGTGGGTCGCCAGGAACCGAAGAGGCTGAGGGAGAGGCAGGGGCAGCCTTAAGAAGTGCCTGCCAGCCCCGCCCCCTCCCGTCGCTCAGAAATGACGTGCTCTCTTCTCGCGGGAGGACAGCAAAGGCCGTTCCCCCCCGCCACCCGTGGTCAGGTGGGGCGGTGGGAGACGAATTCTGCTGCTCCAGAGACCAGGGCAAGGAGTAATGGATTCAAGCTGCAGGAAAGGAGATTCCATCTGAACCTCAGGAAGAACTTCCTGGACCGTCAAGGCTGTCCGGCAGTGGAATCTGCTGCCTCGGAGTGTAGTGGAGTCTCCTTCTTTGGAGGTTTTTAAGCAGAGGCTGGATGGCCATCTGTCAGGAGTGCTTTGAGGGTGTTCCTGTATGAGGGGGGTTGGACTGGATGGCCTCTGGGGTCTCTTCCAACTCTACGTTTCTATGATTCTATGATTCCTCAACATGTATGTTCCTAAATCTGAAATGTTACAGACAGAAGAATGATAACTCACAGAAAGCAAGCCATTTTTAATGGATGTTCATCCACCAACAGGGCTCGTCTTCACCAAAGGACTCAGAAGATCAGGTTCACCTTTAATTATTAAACTAAAAAGATTGGCATGTTGAGATGACTGAGCTACTGCTTTCATTATTTCCGAATGATTGCAGGTAGGGCAGCGGGAAATTTTAGAATGCATGCGCCTTCATGACAGTCCCCACCCCATAGGGCAGGCAGCTGTGTTGATCCATGTATCAACAAACCGCTCTCATTTTGGCAGGCATTCTCCAAACTCTTTGAAGCATATCTATGCAAAAGGAGGGGCCAGAAATCTCCTCATCTTTTGTACATGAAAGTGGAGTTTTTAAAAAAAGGAAGCTAGAATTTGGGCCCAGTAGCCCATTTTCTCTGCTCTCAGGCATCTCAGCACACTCTAGATCACTTAAGTAAAGTGAAAAAGACAGGAATTTAATCATCGTCATAACAAAATTCCTTTTGTGAAAGGTTACCTAGCAGAGGTTGAATATCCATGTGTGACGGATTCTTTAGCTGTGGATTTCTGCATCATTAGGAGAAAGCTGGAGTAGATGCTCCTTCTAAACCTGTTGTTGTTCCACACTACACTGCTATAGTGCTATTATTCCACTTTCAACATCCTATGGAATCCTGAGGTTTGCAGGTTAGGGAGGGGCATTTAGAATTATCAGCCAGAGAGCCCTTTGGCCTCAATAAACTACTTACGTGGTTATGTGGGGATTTTTTTTTTCTTTTTTCTTTAAGAAAAAGCAAAGCTGAGAAGCAAAGATTCCAAACTGAGCCAAATGGCTGGAGATGTCTGGGGCAACCGCTTATCCTTAGGGCTTTTTCACTTATGTTTGCACAACATCGAACAACACAGCTGCAGCACCTGAAAGTGTGATCCACCCATTGAGAGAATCTCTCCCCAATTTTTTTTTTTTTGTGACCTGCCAAAGAAACAGGAGACTCGTCACAAGATGCTTAAAAATGATTATTAATGGAAAATCCCAACATTTTTCATTCTTACGAATCAAGCCTGAATTCTCACTAGAAGCGAAGATGAGCTATTTGAAGCTATTGCACTTTGGATGTGTCATGAAATGATTCTGGAAAAGATGATAATTAGGGATGGGCCAACCAAATCCTCAGATCCTCGAATCCTTGAATCCTCGACAAGGATTCGAGATTTGTGGATCCGAATCCCCACGCCAAAATAGGCAAACAGAATCTTTTGAATCCACCAAACTTTGTTTTTAAAAATTAGTGCCTCTGGGGCCTGACAAAGACCCGACTGGCCATCGGGCCCCAGGCATGCGAAAATCACAGCATAAAGCCACGCTGGAGGCTGCCTGTGTCCACTCGTGGGATTGCCTGTTCCTGCTGAGGCTGCCTCCCACTGCAAGGTAATAAATAATCTCTATTCTTTTTTCATATATAATTTTATTAAAGTTTCAGCAAATAAAACAAACAATTATTTCTGCAATGTTTACATGCAATATTATTTCTTCTTCCTTTCCTTTCTGGATTGCAATTATTAATATTCCTCTATTTATTATACCACGTAACGCAATAAAATGTTAGTAATCAATTGACTTGCGACTGGTGGGTAGGGATTGGGAATTACTGAAACTGGACTAGAGACTTGACCTGAAAGTCCCTTGCAGGCCTTGAGACTGGACTTGAGGGTAGAGAATTGAGACTGGACTACAGGCTATTTGTTTTTCTCAAGTGCCTTGTTGCAGGACTTGAGACTGGACTAGAGACTGCAGGGTGCAGAACTGAGACTGGACTAGAGGCTGGGGTTTGTTTGTTTGTTTGTTTGTTTGTTTTAAGTGCCTTCCTTGTTGCAAGACTTGAAACTTGTCAAATCCTGCTTCGAAAACACTTTTCAGTAAGTGTTTTCTTTCCCTTTCTTTTTAAACCCTTTTTTCAAAAAGGAGTCAAAAGATTTGAGATTCGTGGATTCCCAGAACTTTCCAAGGATTCGGATCCGGATTTGGAAACATCAGAATCATTTCATGATACATCCAAAGTGCAATAGCTTCAAATAGCTCATCTTCGCTTCTAGTGAGAGTTCAGGCTTGATTCGTAAGAATGAAAAATGTTGGGATTTTCCATTAATAAAGTAATCATTTTTAAGCATCTTGTGATGAGTCTCCTGTTTCTTTGGCAGGTCATAAAAAAAATTTGGGGAGAGATTCTCTCAATGGGTGGATCACACTTTCAGGTGCTGCAGCTGTGTTGTTCAAAGTTGTACAAACATAAGTGAAAAAGCCCTAAGGACAAGCGGTTGCCCCAGACGTCTCCAGCCATTTGGCTCAGTTTGGAACCTTTGCTTCTCAGCTTTGCTTTTTCTTAAAGAAAAAAAAGAAAAAAGAAAAAAAGAAGCCCCAAATAACCATGTAAGTAGTTTATTGAGGCCAAAGGGCTCTCTGGCTGATAATTCTAAATGCCCCTCCCTAACCTGCAAACCCCAGGATTCCATAGGAAAATCCTGGATTCGTCCCACCCCTAATGATGATGCTTGCTAATGTCAAAGGCAGTAGGAAAAGAGAAAGACTGCACTATAAGTGAATTTACTGAACCAAGGAAGCCAAGGCCCTGAATCTGCACGATGCAAGCAGAGCAGGGGGATTACTGGAGATCTTTCATCCCTAGGGTTGCCATACGAAATTTCAGGGCTAGTAACTCTCAAAGTATTTACTTTGGTTTGGGTGTTCTTGTTTGGGTTTTTTATTTGTCCAGTAAATGGTCTGAACATTCTCACTCCAGAATTTATTTATTTTGTTGGAACTGTGATTTTAAATGGCCCCTGAGGAAGACTTTGGGAAAAACATATATTGAAACATGTTCGGCTTTTTCACAAATAAAATAACTATATTCATGGCATCTCCATAAGTCAACAGGTGAATTGAAGACACACACACACACATTAAAAAAAAGACCTACATTTTCAGCATCTTGAGACATGTCCCCAAAATTTTGCCACTGCTCCCCAATTTCTGCTTCTTTCAATCTGTGGCACGGCAAGCAAAACAATATGGCAAAGCCACATGGTGGCAAAATGGACTGTATCATTTTAGGCTTCAGATGGGGGCACCCAAGAGTTTTGGACTGCTCTCCGCATGTAGAAAACTAGGTCAGAGCAAAACAGATTGGGCTAGCCTAAAATCTGAGCTTGAGAAAAGACATGTCGGCTGGCAGTTTCTGGGAACCCATGGTCCAAAAAATAACTTGTCTAAGTTTCCTCTAAAACCACGTCCTCAGATGTGCTAGATTTTCTGTTGCCCATTGACTTTACATGCAGGGAGGGGTTCTGTTTTATTCTGAAAGCCAAGGGATCATTTAAAAATGGGGGGACCCTCTTCCCCTCATGTCTGAAATGGCACATGCCAATCCTGCACTTTCTGGTGCCATGAAAAACCAACTTGACCGAAGGATTTCCCATGCGTTCAATCAACTGATGAATACCTTTGCTCTCCACAGATGTTTGATGCCTTAGGATACAATGGGGGGGGAAGGCACACCCCGTCATTTGTTTTTGTTTTTTAATTAAAAGCTAGTTCAATGGAGGCTCCCATGGAAGAGAACAAAATGTGCAAGCAAATTAATGATTGCATTGCATTAGTCATACAAGTCCCTTTAGCTTTGTGTTGACACAATCTTTTGATCTTTGGAGAAGCCAGGAATCAACTTCGCTTCAGGAGAAGATCAAAAGAACGCTAAAAACACTCATTCTTTTAAAAAGAAACATGGCTTAAAAGTTATTTCCCTTTTCAGCATTTCTACTCCAGACTTCACTTTGGACAATTAGATCAAGGTGATTGTCTTGGACCAGCCTTCATTAACCCTGGTGCCTTCCCTGACCTGTTGAACTGTATCTCCCATCATCCCCAGCCAGGATAGCTTAAGACAAGACAGCCCCTTCCACAACCCCAGAGGGGCACAACACTTATCTCCTGCACTACAAAGAGAACTGAGAAGACCTAACAACAAACGCCAGTCTGAACTCAAAGAGACCCATAGAATTATAACGGAGCTTTGCAAGTCAGCACTTATAATTCACATTCCATTGATTCAATGGCTTTATTCTAGCTTATATTTAGGCTAAAATTCCTAGCAGCGAAGCACAACCTGAATCAATTTTCACAAAGTGGTACTTGTCTAAGTGATTTTCCACAAATCTTTCCTGACAATAGTAGCATGAACTAACCAATACGCTGCATTACTTGATTTGAGAAAATTTGCATGTTGAAGTCCAAATACAGAAAATTTAGATTCTCTTCTTGGATGATCCAGAGGTCTTCACAGACCACAAACTAAATATTAGTCAACAGTGTGGTGGCCAAAAAAATCCCAATACCATTCTGGGCTGTATCAACAGGAGTAGCATGCTGAGATCGAGGACAATAGCAGTATCACTTTGTTCTGCTTTGATCAGACCTCATCTGGAATACTGTGTCCAGTTCTGGGCAATACAGTTCAAACTGGATAGTGAGAAGTTGGAACGTATCCAGAGGAGGGCATCCAAGATGGAAACCAAGTTCTATGAGGCACAACTTAGAGGACTGGGTATGGTTAGCTTGAAGAAGAGAAAATTGAGCACTGATACGATTTTTGTTGTTGTTGTTGTTGTTGTATGCCTTCATGTCATACCCAACTTATGATGACCCTAAGATGAGCCTATCACAAGGTTTTCTGGGGCTGAGAGTGTGTGATATGCCAAGGTCACCCCGTGGATTTCCATGGCTGGGCACGGAATCAAACCCTGATTTGCAAGGTCATAATCCAATGCTCAAACCACTACACCATGCTACTATGATGGCAGTCTTTAAATCAAAGAAATGTCATGCCAAAGACTGAGCAGCTTCCTCTGAAGATGCCAGCCACAGTTGCAGGCAAAACGTCAGGAGAAAATACAACCAGAACACAGTCTCAAAGCCCAAAAAACCCACAAGAACCAATGGATTCTGGCCGTGAAAGCCTTCGACTCTACACTGAGCAGCTTGTTTTGGGACTATGACACAAACCAATAGATTCAAATTACAAGAAAAAGGATTCTGCTGAAACATTAAGAATATATATATATATATATATTATTGCCAGATCTCCTCAGCAGTGGAATGACCTCCTTCAGAGAGAGATGGTACTCTCCTTCTTACAAGGTCTTTAAACACAGGTTAGATGGGCATCTTCAAGGAGTGTTTTAACTGTCTATTGCTATATGGCAGGGAGTTGAATTAGATACCCCTTATGGTTCCTTCCCACTCTATGATTCTATGTTGAGTAAGGATTCTAGGAGTTTTAGTTCAAGTTCTGAGGTAGAAGACCCAGATTTTAAAAAGGATATCTATCAATATCAATTGCAAATCCTATTCATCAGCTGTGGCTCCTATTATCGCATTTAACCAAACAGAACTTGAGATTTCCATTGAAATCTTTTACAATTTTGGGCAGCCTTCCCTAACCTAGAATCACAGAGCTGGAAAAAACCACAAGGGCCATCGAGTCCAATCCCATTCTGCCATGCAGGAATACATCGCCAAAGCATTCCCAACAGATGGTCTCCAGCTTTTGTTTAAAAACCTCCAAAGAATGAGACTCCTTCACACTCTCAGGCAGCAGATTCCATTGTCAAACTGCTCTTACCATCAGGAAGTTCTACCTAATGTTTACATGGAATCTCTTTTCCTGAACTTTGAAGCCAACTCCCCATGTCCAAATCTCTGGAGCAGCAATCTCTGGAGGCTTGCTCCATCTTCCCTATGACATCCCTTCAAATATTTAACCATAGCTATTACATCACCTCTTAACCTTCTTTTCTCCAGGCTAAACATACTCAGCTCCCTAAGCTGCTCCTCACAGGGCTTCATGGTTTCCAGACCTTCTACCATTTTGGTCACTCTCCTCTGGACACGTTCCAGCTTGTCAATACCCTTCCTGAACAGTGGTGCCCAGAACTGGACACAGTATCCCAGCAGAATCGAGTGGTACCATCACTTCTCTTGACCTAGACGCTTTCCTTCAATTGATGAAGCTCAGAATCACATTCACTTTTTTAGCTGCTACATCACACTGCTTGACTCACGTTCAGCTTGCGGTCTACTAAGATTCCTAGATCCTTTTCACATGTACTGTGTACTTGTCACTTACTGGCTGTGTTGGACTACTCTGTTGGCTGGGGATAATGCAAACAGTACTCCAACATACACAGAGGGTGCCTAGCTAGTGAAGGCTGATTTTGAACATAACAGAAGCAACATATATATTCCCATGTCACCATAACATAGGTGCATCCTCAGAATGTTCACAGCTGTCAAAGGCTCTCCCCCCAGTTCAAGCTCTCTGTCAGAATTTGGAAAAGTTATCTGGACCATGCTGGCTGGGAGATTCTGGGAGTTGTAGTCAAAAAGTAACTTTTCCCAACTTTACTTGTTCTTTGTTGTCCAACCCAATGCTCAATGGAGGATTTCAATCTACATTAGGGTATCATTCATTAATTGCACCAAGCCAACCTAATCTGATATCACAGCATTTCATGGAAGCGGAAGGAATCCATAAAATCTCTTAGCCTTCTTCAGCTCCTGTTGGCTGCATTATCTATTATGTATTTGCTGTCGTCATATGAGATATGGTTTAAACGGCAAATGCAATTCATTATCTACCCTGCAGCAGAGATATTATAATAGGAACCCCAGCAAATGAGTTCTTCTATTACTAAAAGGCCCCACTGCATTACTTTTTACCAAATGCATGGGAACATTTACTGGAATGACACCATCTCTTATAATTAAAAATTAAAGCCATAGGAAAGTAGGGAGAGTAACAAATTTGTTCTGAGCTATTCTAGCTTTGCTCTGCTCACATAAAAGACTGACCAGAGCTGTGTGCATGCTTTCATCGTACAGTTACCAGCAATCCCAAATTCCTTTGCTTTTAAAAAAAAAAAACTAAATAGCCTAAAAGGCACCAAATCCTATCTGATCTTAGAAGCTAAGCAGGATAAGCCCTGGTTAGTAGTTAGATGGGAGACTGCCAACAAGTAGGCTGTAGGGTACATTTCTCAGGAAGGAACTGGCAAAACTACCTGTGAGTTTTCTTTGCCTAAGAAAAACGTATAAAATTCACAGGGTCATGGCAAGTCAACAGGCAACCTGAAGGCATATACACACACGAAATACTTTAATGTAGGGACGGCATAGAGGGATGTACTGCATGGAAGTTTAGGAAGAAATAAACTGGTTACTACAAAACTCCTTCTTTACTTTCTGAAAAATACACAGCTTTATTGTTGTTTTTAATTGCCACCATGTTGGCTTTGATTTACCCTATGAATCAGAGACCTGCAAGATCCCCAGTCATCACCTGCCCTGTTCAGGTCCTACAGACTCACGGATCTGTCCTACACAATTGAGGGTATCCAACTGTAATGCAGTCTTCTTCTTTTCCTACTCCCTTCCACTTTACCCAGCATTATTGTCTTACCAAGCATTATTGTCTTTTCTAGTGAGTCATGTCATCCAATGATTTATCATCATAGTCATTCAGCTGGAAGGGGCCCCATGGGACATCAGGTCTAAAACCCTGGTCATTGCAGGATCTCCAGCTAGAGCATCCCAAACAAGTAGCTGTCCAGCATCTTATCTGAAGACATCAGAGGGGCCTCACCACCTCTCTAGGCAATTGATTCTATTGTCAAACGGCTCTCAGGGCCAAGAACTAACTTCTCATGTTCAATTGATATCCACCCTCCCATAACTTAAAACCATTAGACCTAGTTCTACCCTCTAAGGCAGCAGAGAACAAGCCTGCACTCTCCTCTTTGTAGCAGCCCTTTACATATTTAAAGAGTGTGATCATGTCATTTCTGAGAATTGTTTCAGAAAAGCATCATCTACCACCTCTTTTTAATTTGGTAGCCTGTAGTAAACTCTTACCACAATGTTGTTTTTATTTCTTCCTCAATTTATTTAGGAAGTTATTGAGGAAGAAATAAATGCTCTCCACTGGTCTAGTCTGATTACTTGTGTGGATTTCTAAACAAGTGAATTTGTCTTTGACGCAAAATGCTGCTTTGACCTCCTTTTCTTCCCCATCTATTCTTTTTGAACAGATTATATTCCTCAATTTTTATATTCCAATCATGGGAGTCTCAATGCATGTTCAGTCTCAGACTGGTCAGTTTGGCTTCTAGTGAGAGTTTAAGTTTGATTTGGTCTAGGACCAATGTATTTGACTTTTTGGCAGTCGGTGATATAGGCAGAACTCTCCCCCAATACGCCATTTCAAACGGGTCGATTCTCTTCCTCTCAACCTTCTTCGCTCTCCAACTTTCACAACCATACATGGCAATTGGATGATTTCATGCCTTTTTCAGTGAAACCACCAATATTCATCGATGAAAGAATTAGGTAGGATCCTCAGGTGTAAAGGTATTTCAAAGAATATCAAAGTGAAGATCATCCAATGCTGCAGTATTTCTGATTTCTACATATGGTTGTGAAACCTGGACAGTGAAGAAAACTGGAAGGAAGAAGATCAACATAATGCAAATGTGGTGTTGGAAGACAGTTCTACAGATACCATGGATGCCAGAAAGAAAGAAAGAAAGAAAGAAAGAAAGAAAGAAAGAAAGAAAGAAAGAAAGAAAGAAAGAGGTGAATCTAAAATGAAATTAAGTCTGAACTCTCCCTAGAAGCTAAAATAATTAAAATGAACTATCATAGTTGGAACACATCATGAGACAACATGATTCATCAGAAAAGATGGCAACACTCAGTAAAGTGGAAGTCATAGAAGAAGACCACATTACAGAAGAATTGACCTAATTAAGGATGTCACAAGGAGTTTACAAGCTCTGAGCAGGTCTCTTTCAGTTGTAGCACTCATAACGTCGTCGTAAGTTGAAGGCAACTTGACAACGAAGAGAACTGCTTTAAATGTTCATTTAGGAATTTCCACCTCAGCCTTAGTTTAAATCCAAAGGAACCCTGCAAAAAAGGATGACATATTCAGTGAAACTACAAAATGTCCCCAATTCTCTTGAGAGAGACCCCAAATCAAATCCCTGGTTCCTCACACTACTTTGCAAAGCTCCAGAGGTTTCCTTCCCGCCTCAGTTTTGCCAGCCAGATATCTATCGCCGTAGGGATAACAGATGGTTGTTAAGGAAGAATGGAAAGGCCGCTCGGGTTTGCAATTTAAATTCTAAATTGTAATAATAAAAAGGAGAGTCATGCATCACCTGAAAAAAGGCAACACACAACTCCTCTCTCAATTCTTCAACCAACCATAAAACTTTAAATATGCATGTTAGTCTATCACATCACTTTTATTTTATTATTTTATTGAGAGGTGCTATGATAAGCCATCTTTAAATATCTGAAGCACTGTCATAGGGAAGATGGAATAAGCTTATTTTCTGAGGCTCCAGACCAGTAGCGCTTGAACCAATGGATTCAAATGACAAAAAAGGATATTCTCACTACATATTAGAAAGGAATTCCTGACTCTTGTAGTTGTTCAACGTGGGACAGATTACCTTGGATGGTAGTCAACTCTCTTCCACTGGAGATTGGATGCCCACTTTGCAGAGATGCATTTAGCTGCACTGGCAGAGGTTTGTACTAGATGACTGAAGAGTCCTGTCGTGGGGGAGAGACAGTTTTGGAGGAGCAGACCGTCAGGTCGCCTTCACTACCCTGCCATGCTATTCTAATGCCCTTCCAATGATATGTAATGTTTTGATGTCTGATATCAGATAAAGCCGTGTAATTCCCTATGCATTCATTTCACGTTATTGCCATGTAATGCTTTGCTGCTGGATAGCATATAACACTTGGAACATAGGAGGCTGGAAGGGGATGATGGAAAATGAAAGAGAAAACAGTTATTTTTTTGGAAACTAAGGGATGTTATTCTACCAAGCCTTGATAAGAGGAGAACAAAGGCAGTTACACAGTCAGGACATTGGTGGGCAGGAAGCAGGCGTGGGAAAGGAGCTGTTTTAATTAGCTGCCAAATAGGGGCCATGTGCACACAAGTCTGTAATGTTACTGCTTATAAGACACTGCAAATCCAGTAAAGCTTTTAGTCTTGGCAATTGTCAGAATGTGCTTCTGTTACTATGAAGTTCCTGAATAAAGCTTTTGCAAACTTCTCAGCTGAATCTCTCATGACACTGGCCCTTGCGGTGCCTTCCAGCTCAACAACTTCATACTCATTTTAAGACTAAAGCTAGCTTCTTGTTACTCCAGAATTTGCGTTGCGGGGGAGAACAGCTGCAAGCCATCTTGTTTTGGTGGTAGCTTCTACTTGCTTCTAGAAGGCTGCAGAATGGGATCCAGAGAATTTGGGGCTGATGGAGAATGACTGCTTCCAGCTGTGAAGAAACATAGAGTTGAGATATCCAACAGAAGGATTCATGCTAGTCTGCTGCCACAAGAACTTGCAGCATCTTTTAAAAAAAAGTTTTATCTAGAACAGGCTTTCACAGACTCTACTCCATCAGCTACCTTGAGTGGAACCTCTGTTGCTAGATAACTCACAAATATGATAAAGTGGAGATGTAAAGAAATGGAAATACAAAAGTTACCAGCAGGTGATGATTTTCACTGCAGCCCTTTAAAACACATTAAGAGCATTGACAGGGAGGGGAAGAGGGAGGAAAATGCAAGAAACACAAGCAGAAGAAAAATTGCTCAAACAGCAGCACAGAACAGCAAAAACATGAAAGCAAAGTTGAAGTAGACAAACTAAGCTAACCTACAATTAAAGGAACAGGGAAAGATCACTGGCCTACCAATGGTAAGAAACAGACACCCACCACCTAATTTTCAAAGGATTTTGCACACCTATAAATCTGAAACCCTCTGCTGCCCGTGAATAGGCTGGAAAATTTGAATAGGTTGGCAAATATTCACTTTGTACAGGGGTGGGTGGGGAATATCCCTTATATTTTAAGCCAGGGCACAGAACAACAGAGTGGGTGGCTTTGCTTTTCAACATATTCCCACTTGACCGACTGGCAAGGTGAAATCCACAAGAGGAACATGCTTCCTGGGCAACTGAGAGGTCATCACCGCCTGTGTAATGTCAGTGAAATGCCACGGGTGGTAGACTTAATGCTGCACATGTCCTTCATGCTCTGGAGGGTACAGAATGTGTTCCCTACTGGGATTGCATCAGCCTCATCAAGAAAGCCAATGGCACCCTATGGGTTCAGATCTGAAGGTGGGAGTTTGGCCCCCACACAACTGTCAGGCAAGGTTCTGTACAGTAGGGAGAAACCACTTAAGGTGAGCATGTCAGGTACACCAAACAAATCGGTATGTCAGGTACAAAAGTGGAAGCCCTCCTTTGTAATGGGAAGCTATCCAGAACCACGGACAGCTCCGAGAGCTCTTTCCTACTGGAACCAAAAAAGGATGATGCCTCCATAGCCAGCAAAGCTCACTAAAAGCCAGTCTGAGCAGAAGCAGGACTCACAATGCTCTCCAGATGTTGATGGACTGCAACTCCCAGCAGCTCCAGCCAGAACAGCCATTGGTAAAGAATACTAGGAGCTGCAGTCCAACCATATCCAGGGGCTGCATGATTCCCACCCTTGATTTAGAGTGCTGGACTGAGACTTGGGAGGCATGAATTCTACTCCCTACTCCACCCTGAAATTCACGAAGTGACTGTTAGGTCTGTCCCTCTCTGTATTTAGCGAGAGCATAATAAGGTAAACAAGCAGAGTATCAGGTAAAGGATTATGGGAGTACCGTGGGACGGAAAAAATCTAAGAAAGAACCAACTAGCACAGAGAAAAGAAAATAAGGGAAGAGTTTTGTTTGTTTGTTTGTTTGTTTGTTTTTGTTCTTGGGCTAAATGTATTTTATTATTATTTGAATTGTATATTTGAAATGTGAATGAAATAGATTGGTTGAAATTTGAAATGGAAAAGTTCAATAAAAAGATTTGAAACACAAAGTGAGGCCTCTGGAAAGGGGCTACACCAACACACACAACAACACCCCCCCAAAAAAAAGCCAAGAAAGAAAGCCAAGGAAAGCAGAAGTGGCTAGAAGTCCACTTCCAGTTCGAGGAGAGCTATTTTTGACAGCAGAAATTGGAGGGGGAGCTTGTTTAAAAGCAGAAATTTCCATTTGTCACTAAGAAGTCTTTTAAACAGAGAGGGGAAAAAAGTTATTGGGGGCCTCACATGACAGGGAGGGGATATAGTTTTTCCCTCCCCTATTTTGCTAGACAGCAGTTCCCTAGCAAATGTGTTGCTCCTTGCCCATTACAGAGGATCTTTTAAACAGGAGATGCCAAGCTACGAGCTTGACACATTCTGCATCCAGAACGCTTGCCCTAGAAATGAATTGCAGTTGTCTCGCCAGCTGACAGCGCCTTTCCATCAGAGCAAAACGAGGTGAAGACTAAGGCAGAAACGAATTTAGTTGCATTACAGGACCAAAGCACTGCATAACTCTTCCAGTGCTACAAAATGCTGAAGATCTAAAGCACACAGAAAAAAACAAGGAAGCTGCTTTGCATCCGGCTGACTGCAATTCCCATTAGTCTTAGTCAGAAAAGCTGCAGGATGATGGGAACTGCAATGCAACAACCTCTGGAGCAGTACATGCTCACCCATCCTGGCTCTACACTAACTGGCAGTTGATTTCTCCAGAATTTTTCAGAGGCTAGAATTAGAGTGTTGGCTAACACTTGGACTTTCTCCTCCCTTGCTCCTGGCATCGCTGACCTGTTAAGAGAGAAACCTATTCATTTTTCAAAAAAGGAAAGGATAAATATTTGAGAGAGGGAGAGATCAGGAAATTATTTTTCACTATAGATTTTTGGTGACTCCAGCCATGCAACTGTCTTGATGTTGTTGCACAAAGATGAGAATTGAAGCTGGTCCAAAAAAAAAGACCTTTTTACAAAATTTTCAAAAGTGAATGCTTGACCACTACCCAGACAGGAACAACATCTTTCACTTTACTGGTGATATCCTGCCAGATTCAGTTAAAAGTGTTCCAGTTACATATTTTTCTTTTCAATAGAGAGATTTTTTTGGAAGAGAAAGAAGCAGCACTTTTAATGAATTCGGGGTTTCTGTAGGATGACTCTAAAATTTGCAAACTTCTACGCTGGTAAGTAATTGTGTTTTCCATACTGCCTCTTCTCAACCACAGTCATAGGAAATCAAGCTAGAACTGGGATTGTAGTAATTGGAGTGCTGGACTGGAAACGAGGAGATCCAAAGTCAAGCTGCCAGGAAACGATGAAATTCACTGGGTGACCTCAGGGTAGTCACTCTTGCTCAGCCTGACCTACCTCACAGGGTTGTTATAATCATAAAGTGAAGAGGAAAACCATGTCGGTACCAGGTGCAAGTCTGAATCAACAAAAATAAACTTTACAGACACTCACACTTCTAAGGAAAATTATCACAGGTGGTTGTATCAGTGGAATTTACAAATCCAATAAAGCTTACTGAAGTTTGAATGTGAATTACAGATTGTACTTGCCCATTCTTCCTTCAGTTTATTTATTTATTTGTCTTCTTAACAGAATCCTATCTCAGCCTATATCAAAAAATTTCAAGGTATCGTATTTATAGCAAGCAAAATCAAGGCAAACAGATTAAAACAATTAAAAGGATTTTAAAAAGACCAAAACCGAAGTAAACATGTTAACTAGCAAAAACAGCTTTAAAAAACAGTTTATGTGCAGAAGCCTTTGAACTTATCAGTGAGACCCAAGGGCTTTAATAAACAGATGTGCTTTTAAGTCGTGCCTAAATGATGCCAGTGTTGGTGCCAACCAGGACTCCAAAGAGAAGGTAATTAAACAATTGTGGTGCCACAACCCAAAAGGTCCTGGCCCACGTCCTATTAACCTCCCTGGCTGACACAGTTGGTGTATGTGGCTTCGATGCTCCAGGAAATGAAGATCTTCTTCCCAACACATCTCCCATCTTTGAACTCCCAAATCAGAGTCACAGAAATAGATAATCTACTCCGAACTGTCTATGATGCATAAGTCTGAAGCAAAAATATCCTTCACGGGTGGCTGTCCAACCTCTGCTCAACAACCTCCCGCAAAAGGAGTTTTATTATATTGATAATTTTATTAGTTAATTGTATTTACTACTGAGTATGATTATGTTCCTGTCCCTCTCCCTTTGCTGAAATAGATCTGGAGCGTGCTAAGATTACTGAGAACACAGAAAATGGCATACCAGGCATAGAACCCAGCCTTTTCTTTTTTCTAAAACCTCAACTTTCATTTAAAAAGATGAGAAAGTTTCTAGCCCCTCCCGTTGCAAAGATATGCTTGAAAGAGTTTGGGCAATGCCTGCCAAAATGAAAAGCCGGTGAGGTGAGGCAGCAGATAAGATTCTCTCTGGCTGGAGGCAAATCTTGCTTCCCTGTTACAAAAGCCTGGAAAGTTAACTAAGGTTGAACTGGATAAGTTCATACAACAGGAAGAATAATTACAGAAGGAAATATAGAAAAATAGTCTTGAGAACAGAGAAAGAACACAGCCAGCAGGTAATAGTGCAGTGGTTCTCAACCTTCCTAATGCTGCAACCCTTTAATACAGTTCCTCATGTTGGGGTGACCCCCAACCATAAAATTATTTATTTATAATTTACAATGCCTCCCCCCCTGGCAAAGGCCACCTCGCAGGGAGGGAAAGAGGAGCCACGCGTCTCCCCCAGGAAAAAACTTCGAGAAACCCCCCGGGCTCTGCTTCTGCTTCGCTCTCGTTTCCGCTGGGGGGGCAGTGTGGGAAAAGTTTCCAGAGTGTCGACCCTGGCCGGGGGGGGAAGAATCCCAGCGCCTTTGTCTTTTGCACCGGGCGCAGCTCGGCCCCCCGGCCCTTCTGCAGTGCCCCCCTCCGTGGCGAGTGGAGCAGGGGCTGTGGTGAGGAGGGGGCCTGCTCCCCGTGCTGCCGCCCCCCCCCAAGCTGGCCCATCAGATGGGAGGTTCTCCCAGTAGCAGAGAAGGGGAACAATTTCAGTCCCCTCTGAACAGGGGGCAGGAGGACGCGAGCGCATGGCTCGTGCTTGCGCACCACCACTCCTGCTGTGGCGACGCTTTGGCCACATGCGCTCCCGCCAAAGGGGGCAGGAGGACACAAGCGTGTGGCTCGCGCTTGCGCACAGCTCGCACTTGCGGACCACCACTCCTGGGCCTTTTCTGCACGTTACCTTATCGCGGAGGTGGGGGGTGCCATTCGTACAAGCAGGTTCTTGCGCGAGGTGCTCCCTTCGCTGCTCCTTCGCCCCACAGCTGGCTTCCTGGTCGCGCAACCGCCCCGCCCCTTCCTCCCCCAGTGCAGCCTACAGCTCCCAGGCTGCACTGCAGAAGGAAGGGGCGGGGCGGTCGCACGACCAGGAAGCCAGCTGCGGGACGAAGGAGCAGTGAAGAGAGCGCCTCTGCACACGATAAGGTAACTTGCAGAAAAGGCCCAGGAGTGGTGGTGCGCAAGCGCAAGCCACGCACTCCCGCCAAAGGAGGCAGGAGGACGCAAGCACATGGCTCGCGCTTGCACACCACCACCGAGGAGGGAATGGAGCCTAAGACCATCAGAAATACGTATTTTCCAATGGTCTTAGGCGACTCCTGTGAAAGGGTCATTCGACCCCCAAAGGGGTCACGACCTACAGGTTGAGAACCGCTGTAATAGTGGATTAAACATTGAGTTATGATCCTAGAAACCAGGGTTCAATCCTCCTCTCGGCCACAGAAACCCAGTGGGTGACCTTGGGTGGGTCACACACTCTCAGACCCCAGAAAACCCTGTGATAACTTCGTCTTAGGGTTGCCGTAAGTTGGAAATGACTTGAAGACACACAACAGCAACAAATATTATTAGCTGGCACTGGGAACAACAAAATGTTTTGGAAATTACAGCATAATGTTTGGAGAATGCTGAGCAGACTTTAGCTCCAGAAGGGGTTTTCAACGCTATGGTGTACAAAATAAATGTAAAAATTAATAGAGGCCCATTGTTTCCTGCAGGTCATACTTGACTGATACTGTTTTAATGATGAAAAGACTTTCTTTAAACTATACATATGACTGACTCTACACTTGGTTTTACTTAAGAGTAGATTCACCGTAATTAGTGGAACATAAGTTTGTAAGTAGACCAAGTTCCACTGATTACACTGGGTATACTCAAAGTAGGATTAAGTCCATGTTTAATTTGGTCCCACTGCTTTACATGATTTGACTCTTAAATGGAAACCCACTGGGTCACGTTCTCAGGCCATTTCCACACCAGACTGTTATAGTGCTATTATTCCACTTTCAACATCTTATGGAATCGTGGGGTTTGCAGTTTAGGGAGCGGCCTTTGATGCAACAATGGTAAATCTGAATAAATCTTGCCAAGGGAGCCCTACCATGGGGTCACCATAACTCAAAGTGGTGTGAACTAACAACAACAACACTTCAGCAGACCTAAAACAAACTCAAACCGTTGTTATGATGTGTCAATTTTTATGGCTATGCTTTTATGGTATGCTTCATGCTTAGCTGCTTTCTTTTGTTAAAAATAAAAACAGAAAATACAAGCCCACAAGAAGGTGCCTCAGATGAGATTATTGATCCAAGGCAGGCCACTTGTCGGTTGCGGTCCAAATGTGGCTGCCACAACTCACCACAAAATGAAAATGTTCTCCACACCCTCTGAAAACAAGAAAAACTATGCACTTGGTAGTGCACTCTTTTAAAACGAGATGCACCCCTCCACACACGCCCCACAGCTTGTTTTGGTTAGCAGAAAACAAGTCCAGCCCTCCAGATGTTGCTGGACTGCAGATTCCATCAGCCCTAACCAGCAAAAGCAATGGGTAGAAGGAATGCTGGGAGATACAGTCCAACATGATAAGGGCTGTCATACAGTCAGACCTCCGAATTTGTGCATTTGACTTGCACCGATTTGGTTAACTGAGAATTTCTTCAACTCCTGCCCCTGCTCTCACCTCAAGTGCTCCTTTTCCGTGAGATCTTTCCCTCTCGGCGGCTCCAATCAGGCCATGCAGTCGTTTAAAAGCCTGCCTCTGATCCTCCTCTTCCAGTTGCTTCTTGGCCAGCTAAAGGTTGGCTCAAGCCCCAGTTTCTCAGCATCACAACCTTCCTCCCCTGCGTCCAAGGAAGGAGATGGTTGAGAGCGAGGGCCATCATGCCAACTGCCTTCTTGCCTCTCCTTTCCCTGATCTGGTCTGGACCTTGAGTGCCCGCTCTCCCTGCCGTGCCTCTGCCCTCTTCCCACAGACACACACACACACATTCTGATATTTGCAATTTTCCCACTTTTGCAATGGTCCTGCACCCCTCACCCTAGCAAATGTGGAGGGCCAACTGTATATGGAGGGACACATGAATTAAATCACCTAAATCACCACACCTGGCCTAAATCCAATCCCTGCTTCTGGCCAGAGAAAACCCACTGAATAAATGGGAATTCTCAGTGTTGATTTGCCATTTCACCATTCATTCAACAGGTCTTCTCTGGCTAGGATAAATAGTTGGATTAAGGCCTGAGTCTTTATATCAATTAAACTCCATCAATACATTTAGCTAGTATTTGTAAAAGGAGGAGGAGCATGTAGCCCATCTGAAGGTCCCAGGGGGTGAACTTGGGACACAGATGTGCAAAGCTGCCTACCTCTGATCTAGCCCCAGAGAGTTCAAGGAGAGAAGCATCTTTCCTATCATCTGCTACCGGATCCTTTTCTAACTTAAGAGGCTAAAAATTGAACCCAGGACTTTGTTTATCCAACATAAACCAGGACTGAGCTGTGGCCTCTCTCTAGCTGTGTAAAATTTCTGGATACTTTGAACCCATGTGGGGAAAAACACAGTTTTAAGAAACAGGATATAGCAAATATTCAGAAAAATTGGGAAAAAATGCAATATTAACACCCTTTATAGATGGATAACCACTTTGTTTGTGGTTACGTTAAACAATTTAGCTACATCTTAATATTTGAAGGGATGTCCATATGGAAGATGGAGCCAGCCTGTTTTCTGCTGCTTCAGAGACTAGGACATGGAGCAATGAAAAGAAATCCCACCTAAACATTAGGAAGAACTCCCTGATGGTAAGAGCGGTTCGATAATAGGATGCGCTGTCTCAGAATGTGGTAGAGTCTCTTTGTTTGAAGGTTTTTAAAGAGAGCACGGATGGCCATCTGTCAAGAATGCTTTGATGGCCGAATGAAGTTGGACTGGATGGCCCTTGGGGGTTCCTTCTAATTCTATGATTCTATGCTTGTTACTATAGGAACATAAAATACTGTACGCATAACTTGGCTTGGCATAATAATTACCATGATATATTATATATATTAAAAGTACTGTTTATTCAGAAAATAGTTACAAATTGAATATCTTATTTTTATAGAAAAGAAGGAGAAGGAGGAGAGAACTATAAGGTCCTCAACCTGTTTCGGTTTGCCAGTTTATGAGGAGCAGGAAAAGATTCCGACAAAGACAGAGGAAAACATCAATATTAATAAAGTGAAGAAAATTATTGTCTCCTTTAGTTCCCCACAGTGCCTGGCAGACATAAAACACTTATTCCCATAAAAAGAACTGAGAAAAATAAACCAAGCCAGGAACTGTCATGACGTGAGATATCGTATATAGTCTAAGCTCAAAGTCTACCTGCTGTGTTGTTTTTAGAAACAATAAGAGGAAGTAAGCACAAAAATGCCCTGTCTTAAATATTTTACTCATCATTTTAAAGCAAAAAAAAAAAATTGGAAAAAAATGGGGGAAAAAACAGCTTTTTTCCTGATTTTTTTCTGTTCTCCCCTCCCTGACCCAAATCTCTCTCTCTCCTTTGCCAATTTTGCATCCAAACTCAAAAAAATGCAGAGGAACAATTTACCTGTTTTATTTAAGCAGGCTTTTAACGATTAATTGGTTGCAATTTGCCTATTACGGGGTATGTCTTTTTTATGTTTCTAAAATGATTTTATACTTTCTAAAAAAAAAATGACCAGTATTTTAATATGATGATTGTTGAATTGTGTTTGGACTTGCTTACGATCAGGTTTTTATTATCAGACGTTTTTATATTTTTGAGCTCATCTTGTTTTTAGCCTTTGTAAGCCACCTTGGGTCTCGTGCCAGGCGAAAGGCGGCATATTAAATAAATAAATAAATAAATAAGCAAGAGAAAATACTTTGCAGCATGTTCATTACCTACTTCTCCCCTCCCTAATGCTAGAGAACAATCTTTCAGAAGAGAGGTGCTGCCCAAATGGCAGAAAGCTATGAACGGATGCTCATCACTTGTATAGTTGGCCCTCTATATTGACAAGGGGTTAGGGGTGCAAGACCCCCATGAAAGTGGAAAATCTGCAAATATCAAAATGTGTATGTGTGTGTCTGGGAGAAGGAGTGACAATTCACTTTGAAATAGTATGGGCAAAAGTGGTCGCCAGACCTGTCTTTGTTGCCCACCCCTCATTCAACCCACCATACTCTTCTAATCCACTTTACAGAGGACAATCCTCTATTTAAATGCATACTATATTTGAGCTTTTCAATTCAAGTTTAATAATAATCAGGAAATACAGGGATCTCGAAATTGGCCATCAGCGGATGCCGAGATGTTTTTAATTGCTATATGAATTACATCAATTATTTCTAAATGTGTATCTATGCATATAAATATCGATATTTTATTTGACTCAAAAAAAAATAGTATTATTCAACAGAAAAAGACTTGATTTTCAAAACCAGAAGTAGGATTTCAGTCACTTCTGATGGTGTAGTGGGGCATTTCTTGCAATCTATGGAGGGACTCGGAGGCAAAAAAAAAAAAAAATTACCCCCACTCCCCGAGCATCCTCAAGTTCTCCACTCCTGATTTAATCCAACCTCAAGTTTGGAATATTAGAGTTCCAGCAAATGGCCTCCCCTCCCCGCTCCCAAGCTTCCACCGTTGGTGACTTCCCGTCCACCAGGTCCATGCAAATGAGTTACAAGGCATATGAATTATGGAGAAGTAAAAAAAAAAAAGGATTTGCAATTCCAATGAGATGCATTTTGCAGCCTGGCTTTCGGCAAGAAGAGCTGAAGGAAGCTTGTAATTGGGATGGAAAGGGGGGGGCGGGTTAAGAGGAAGAGAAAGGAAAATTCTATACCGCAACACTCCCAAGACAATCACTGCCCTCCATACAGTGTGCCAAGAACTGCCAACAAAACGTATGGTCCAGAATGTTTCACATTTAGGGCCAATTCCCATAGAGGTCTGTGATGGAGCCAGTGTGGACAGCCAGTTCACACGCCTCGCTGGCCAACCCGGTGGGAGCAGCTGGTCTTGTGCGCTCGCCTGATGCTCCAGGGAGCTGCTCTATCGTGCGTGTCATCTGCAACAATCCATCAATTCTCAAACGTCTCATTAAAGACCCTCCATGCCTCATAATCCTCCCCCAACTGTCAACAGCTACAGGCAGGAGCAAAGAGTGACAGGCAAGAGACCTTACACTTGTGTGGTTTTACACATTTATAATATATAGCCACATCCCAGGATTCTGATTTTTCTACAACAATAAGCATTTGTCAGTATTAAGAATGTCTGTTCAACAGGAAATACTAAGTACGTATTAGGTAAAACAGGTCCCCATCAGGTCAGAATGTAACTTTTAATAAGGAACCAGTTACGTCATTCATTATTCCAGCCACTCAAAAGTTCATTACTTTTATTGCAGTCCAGAAAGGCAGCTGAGTCACTCACTACTAACAAGTTGCCATTACGGTTACTATTGTGCCATTGGAAAATAAGTGGAAATGCTGTCTCCCCCAAGTGTCCAAATCAGATATTGCACTCTGTAAATTCTGAGAAAAACACAAAAGGTGTCGTACAGTTGAAACTTGTGCTAGGAAAAAAGTGAGGTATATAAACAAACAAATTTTCAGAAGTCATCCTGGCTGCAGCACAAGGCAGGCACCCATTTGACTTTCCTCCTCCACATCCCATTGCTCAAAATTGAGTCAGCAGCACACATACACAGTAATAATAATAATAATAATAATAATAATAATAATAATAATAATAATAATAATAATAATAATAATGGACAACCCATTTCCATCCCACTGAAGCCATAGATGTGTGGAATGATATACCACATCAGCCCTGAACTCAGGGATACTACAGACAAAATGTAACTATCTACCAAAGTAATGTATTAGAAATAAGTTACTACATTGTTCTGCTAGAGCCAAGAGGATGTACACAACTCCCATCAAATTGTGGCTGCAAGAGCAACACAGGCCAAAACTTTTGCTTCAAAAGAGCACACCCTCATGTCAAAAGAACAATAGGGTATTAAAAATCCCAAGCAAGCCTCCGTAATTCCCTACAGGAAAAAGACAAGAGGAGAAGAACTGACCAAAGAATGGACCCGGAGTTGAAACAACAGTACAAGTCTGTAATTTACAAAGGCTGAAAAAGCAGAACTTCAAAAAATAAGTTGTCAAAAAGCGTGGGACGCCTGTATACCATATGCCACTTTCAGTCCCAGCCAGTACTGCAGCCACAAAGTTTGAGATCGATCCTGCCGGGCTCCAGGTTGACTCAGCCTTCCATCCTTCCGCAGGTCGGTAAAATGAGTACCCAGCTTGTTGGGGGCAATTAGCTAAAAATAACACATTGTAAACCGCTTAGAGAGCACTTGCTATTTGCAATGTATAATGTATTTCATGTTGTTCGCCACCTCGGTCCATGTGGAGAGGCGGGATACAAATAAATAAATAAATAAATAAAGATGATGATGATGATGATGATGATGATGATGATGATACGACGACGACATGCCCAGCGAGTTTCCATGGCCGAGTAGGGAACTGAATACTGGTCTCCAAGGTCGTATTCCAATGCTCACACCACTACACCACAGTAGCTGTCATTTGGGGGCTACAGCCTCTTTAAATCTAACTGCCCAAATTCAGTGGACATTTCAGATATCTTCAATGATTTCAGGAAGCCATTAAATAATAAGCAGTGACCATGAGACACTGCATGTGCTAAGAGATTAATTAATACGCAACTTAACACTATTATTAAAATAACATTATAAGCTCTGTTCTCCACCACGGAGCGATGAGCCCTCCTAGTTTTCTGTGAAATTCACAGGAACAAGCTCAGTTAAAATTTTGGTAACTACAGAAGCTGAACTTAAGATACATTCATATGAAATTTGCAAAGTCGTGGTCATGTTAGCCTGTTGCAGGAGAAAAAGGCGGAAGGGAGGGGAGAAAAAAACGAGGCAGCACCTTTATGACTAATTGATTTTTCTTTTAGCATGATCTCTTGTGGATATAAATCTACTTCTTCAGATGCAGTAGAGAGGGATGAAATGAAGTCCTGCTGAGTCAGAATTCGACTTCTTTAGGGTTTGCAGAAAGAAACCTTTAGAAAGGTACTGCACCTGAAATGTTGTGTAGAAGAAACTGCAGAACCGTTGCTTCTCACATAACTAGTCAACAAGAAATACCTGCGGCAATTCCCTCAGGGCCTGCTCTTTGGTGGCACCCCAGCTGTTGAATTCTCCCCCTCGACGGCCTAATGTTGGGATCATTTCAGCACCAAGTCAAATCTTGCCTTTTTATTAAGGTCATTAGACAGGCCTAACTGACTTCACAGAATCACAGAGTTGGAAGAGACCCCAGGGGCCATCCAGTCCAACCCCCTTCTGCCATGCAGGAACACCCATCAAAGCATTCCCAACAGAGGGCCATCCAGGCTCTGCTTAAAAAACTCCAAAGAAGGAGACTCAACCACACTCCCAGGCAGCAGATTCCACTGTTGGACAGCTCTGACTGTCAGGAAGTTTTTCCTGAGGTTCAAGTGGAATATCCTTTCCCGCAGCTTGAATCCATTGCTCCTTGTCCTGGTCTCTGGAGCAGCAGAAAACAAGCCCGCTCCCTCCTCAATGTGACATCCCTTCAAATATTTAAACATGGCTTTCATGTCCTTTCTTAACCTTCTCTTCCAGACTAAACATCCCCAGCTCTCTAAGTCTATCCTCATAGGGCATGGCTTCCAGACCCTTCACCATTTTGGTCACCCTCCTCTGGACATGTGCCAGCTTGTCGATATCCCTCTTGAACTGAGGTGCCCAGAACTGGACACAGTATCCCAAGTGAGGCCTAACCAATGCAGAATAGAGTGGTACCATTACCTCCCTCGATCTAGACACCATACTCTTATTGATGCAACCAAGAATCGCGTTGGCTTTCTTGGTTGCCACATCACACTGCTGACTCATGTTCAGCTTGTGATCTACCTAGACTCCTAGATCCCTTTCACACATACTGCTATCCAGCCATTTCATCCAGGCTGCACATGTTATGGTTGCACTACGGAGAACTCTTTTAACTGATAAGAAATTTCATATATTTTTAATCTTTTAAATTACAGTCAGCCCTCCACATTTGCAGGATTCACTTTCAGGGATTTGATTGTTTGCAAGTTTCTTCAACCCTGCCCCCCCCAAGTGCTTATTTTCTAGGGGAACCTTCCCTCTCGGCAGCTCCAATCAAGGTGTGCATCCCTTTGAAAGAACCCACCTCTGGTCTTCCTTCTCCTCCACCAGCCTGGCCTGCTAAGGATGCTTTTTCAGCACCAGAAGCCTCCCTGTACACACTCAAGGAAGGAGACGAACAAGATAAAAGTAGTATAGGGCCCCAAGCCGACCCACCTTCTTTGAACCCGGGGTGTCTATTCTCCTCACCATGCCTTGGCGCCTTTTGCACAGAGACACACACACACACACACATTTTGATATCTGCAATTTTTCCACTTTTGTGGGGGTCCTGCACTCCAACCCCTAGCAAATTTGGAGAGCTGACTGTAATAATATTATTATTTATTGTTTTGAATTGCTTTTATCATGAGCTGCCCTGAGATCTCCAGATACAGGGCAGAATTTAAATATCTCAATGAATGAAAAAACATAAAGGTGCAAGAGCCCTCTCCAGTTTTCACTCTGGCAACCCTAGACTTTTTACACATCGAGCACACACTCACAGGCCTACTGTCATCCCATGTTAAACTTCATTATCAGACCCCAAAGACACGTCATCGCCGCAGGGATTCCTGCAATACTTCCCCTGGATTAGGCTGCCCAAATCGCTAATCGCAAATTAGGTAGCAACATCGCAAGTACAAATCAAATATTGCCGGCTGTCAAAAAAGTTTAGCAGCAGAAGGGGAAGAGAGAAAGGGAGAGCTGCCTTTTTGAAAAAAGGAGCCCAGGGGAAAATATGACAGCTAGCTTTTGAGGGAACTGAAGTATAACTATGACTCACTGCCAAAGCGATCTGTGAAGGGTATGCGAACATGCCATTGAAATGACACGTCTGGAGTGTAAACAAAGCACAGCAGACACCTCTGCCCACAGATCTCAGGCTTCAAATACTCCAAAGGGGAAAAACGGGAAACTCATTTCAGATCAGCCTGGCAGGTTCCTATTCAACCCTAAATGTGGAATCACTGTTTCCATGCCTTAATTTTTCCGCAGGATATTTTTGATCACTTTTGAACTGCAGAATGTCTAACAATTAATTAGTAACACAAAAAGCGCGCTCGCCATGCACTCAAACCATGGTTCAGCCTGATGCGAACAAGCTGAAAGAAGTGGCAGGAAACCTCCGAGGGGGTTTTTCCCTGCAACTTGGAAGATTTCTTTTGATTACAGTTGACCTTCCATGTTTGTGGGTTTAACTTCCACAGCTTTAATTATTTGCGATTTTCTCCAACGCCTGCCCCCCCTCCCGCTTATTCTTGGGGGAGGAACCTTCCCTCTCAGCAGCTCCGATCAAGCCATGCAGCCCTTTAAAAACTTGCTTCTTGTCCCCCTCCTCCTCCAACAGCCACTGCCTGGCCAGCTAAGGATGTCTCACAACCTGATTTCTCTGCACCACAAACCCTCCTCTGGATGCCTCCAGCACCTAAGAAAGGAGACAGGTCATGGAGAGGAAGCACACGGCCACCCTGCCAAACCACCCCCTTTCCCTCTCCTCTCCCTGACCTGGTTTGGAGGTTTTTGGGTGCCTGCTCTCCCCAGCGTGCCACGGCCACCCTTCCACAGATACACACACACACACACATTTTGATCTTTGCAATTTTACCTCTAACCCTAGCAAATTGTGGAAGGCTGACTGTACTTTAACTGCTGCCTCTGCTTCCTATGGAATCCCGGGGTCTGTCCTTCAGGGAGCCACTCCAGCTCTCCGGTTGAGGACTCCAAATGCCTCTCTTTAAACTGCAAACTCCAGGATTCCATAGGATGTTGCCATGGCAGTTAATGTATAACACAGAGCTATAATTGTATAACATGAATGGGTCTCAAGATTAAAAAAAAAACAGCGCTGTATCGTGGTAAGAATACTGGTCTGACACTTGGGAAATCCAGGATAAAGTCCATGCTAAGCCATGACAGTCATTGGGTGATTCTGGGCCAGTCACTCTCTGGCCTACCTAACGGGGCTGTTGGTATAGAGATAACAGAGGGGAGGGGAGCCATGTAAGCTGCTTTGAGCTCATAGAAAAAAAGGGTGGGAAATAAATGAGAGTAATAAATAAAGGCAATAAGGTTTGGTAAAGTGGAGTGCAGTAGGAAAAGAGGAAAATCTCCTTACAGTAAAGGAAGCCATGGCTGCTCCGAGATTGCAAGACCTGAGCAGCGCTGCTCATAAAAGGATGTGTCAGATGGCCCTCATTCATAAGTAAGTAGAAGCTGACTTGATGATAACGGTAAGGAATAAATACTTCATTGGCAATAGGTCCTACATTTGGTACCTAGCATCTCCTGATGAAAGCAAGTCAGGCCTTGGAGAACTGCCAGTCAGAGCAGACAATGTGTGGTTGGACAGAATGCATGGTCTGACAACAGAAGGCAGCTTCATACTGCTTTTCAAATCCTGCTGATGCAATCAAAAATAGCCTTGCCTCGCATGCTGCAGCATCACATTGCTGTCTCTTATTAGGTCACTGTCTACTATAAATCTCTCCTTCTCTCTCTCTGTCTCTTGTGTGTGCTTGTGTATGTGTATATAAACACTCACAACCTCTTCAGATTCCTGGGCATTTGGTTGTTCTCTCCTAAATTGCTTTCCACCAGTCCTGGATTAACTTCATTCTGTTACCCTTCCTCAATTTTCTATTTAAAACAGACCCAATTTTTAGCTCATCCTCTAACAGGTTTGCCATACTTTCCAGCTTTGTATCATCAAAGCATCTGGCCAAACACCCTCCCCTGCTATCAAACAGCAACTACTGAGCCCTCTGGAATACCTTCTTCTTCTTGTTGTTGCAGTTATGAGATGCTTCCGATAATAACCATGACCCTAAATCTTAGCTTTATGATGCACACATCAATACAGCTTTAGATGCTTTCCTGACTCTGACTCCAGTGTGGCGTCCAACACTAGTCTTGGGGACCGATATTGAGGATGTCAAATAAACCTACAATAAAGGTCAAAGAAAAGATGCCAAGAAAATCCTGGCGTTCTCTTTCAAAGCTACTGGCACAAACATCACTGTCGCTCCTGTCTTAACTATTTTAGCAACTTCTATCGGTTTTAAGATTTCCTCTTATCAGAACCTGCTGTCGCTCAGTTGTCACTGCTTTTTAAATCAGGAATATATTTGACAGGAAGCTTTCGGTCTGAAAATCTGGAAGAAGGGCAAACAGGCATATTATCCTAGGCTATTTAAAGAGCACACTATCAAGTCACTGTACAAATATATACACAGTGGTAAGCCAGGGTCTCTCCTGTTACAGCTGCTTGTTCCAAGGTGGGCTGGCCAATGATCCTTCATACACACAAAGCAACCATGTCTAAAACCTTTAGACCAGAGGTGGAAATTGTAGGACCCTCTAGTTGTCCAAAGGCACCAGGTCCTGTCTGATCTGGGATGCTTAGCAGGGTCAGCCCTGGTTAGTACTTGGATGGGAGACCATCAACAAATACCAGGTGCCATGGGTTGCACCTCAGAGGAAGGAACTGGCAAAACCACCTCTTGAGTATTCCTTGCCTAAGAAAACACTATGAAATTCACCGTAAGTCACGGTAAGTCAACAGGCAACTCAAAAGTACAAATGCACACACTAGATGCCATTGGCCTAGTGGTGGTGCAGTGGTTAAATGCCAGTACTGCAAGCCACAAGGTTGTGAGTTCGATCCTGCTGGGCTCCAAGGTTGACTCAGCCTTCCATCCTTCCGCAGGTCGGTAAAATGAGTACCCAGCTTGTTGGGGGCATGTATAGAAATGTATCGAAATACATGCTATTTGTAAGTTGTTCGCCGCCTTGATCCATATGGAGAGGTGGGATACAAATAAATAAATGACAACAACAACAACAACAACAACAACTCTCAGCATTCTTCATCTCTGGCTAAGCTAGCTTTGGTTGATGGGACTTATAATCCAAGAAAATCTAGAGGACTACACTATTCTCACTCCTGCTCAAAGATACAAATTTTTATTAACCAATTTTCCCAACAGTATGGGAAGGTCTATGAAAACACCACCATTTTTTTGCAGTTCAGAACTTACTTTGAAAACAAATTATGGTCACATGTGGGATTTTATGCAAAAAAACAACAGCATTTTCTGCACAGGAAGGATTGTTATCTGTGAAGAAAATCGTATTTTCTCTGCAGGAAAACAAACTTTCTGCACAGACAACTCGCATTCTCTTTTGCAGACAGCAACATGCCTCTCCAGAAAATGATGTTTTCTTCACAATCTCCCCTCTCCCCACTGCAAGTGGCTATGGGTTATTCTGCACAGAATAATTCCTGAACCGTAAAGATTTTTCATCATATTGCTTTTTTCCCTATCAGGGTTTCCTTACACTCAGGAGACCCCTTTTTTGCCTTTTTGTTTTGTTGTTGTTCAAATACTCCTTCCATCCCCACTGCTGCCCCAAACAAACCCTGTCCCAAGCTGGGATTCTCCAAATCTTCCAGACTGCACACTTCATCATCCCCAGATGACAGGTAAGTCCAGAGTACACCTCCTCTTATATCAACATGCTGCTATTTGCTTGCTTCAATTTATTTATATCCTTCTTGAGACTCAAGGGAGCTTGCAAAAGTTAAAACAGGTGTTTTCTGTCAAGATATATTACAGCAAGCTGGCCCAGCCTGCCCTCCCCAGATGAGTTGGTCTATACCCTTGCCATTTTCATCTAGTATGGCCACCAGTCAGTTTATCTTTAGGACTTTAAGTTTGCAGGAAAGACGCCCCAGTCTATATTTAAGCCAGCATAAAGGATTTCTGGTTTACCTAACATCCACATAATCTTCTCCGAAAATGAGGAAGATTCGGTTTTAATCAAGGAGTGAGGAAGAAAAATCCAAAGTGTTAGAGCTCCTTTTGCAGAAGCACACAGGGAAGAAGCAAGGAGGTGAATTGAGACTTATAAGCTTATCGCACGGAACTCTTTACCATGTTATGGCCATGCTGTTTGAGGGATGCTTGGAGTTGCAGTCCAAAAAAAACTCTTCCAAGCTCTGCTTTTGATGTTTCTATGATTGGGAAGCCGAATAACTTCTCTGAGCTCTAGAATAAATGTAGGAAATATACACCTCTGGACATTGTGGATTGCAATTCCCAGCCTTTCTACCATTGGCAATACTGACTAAGGCTGCTGGGAGCTGAAGTTCAACAACATTTCCTACCTGTCCCCTACAATAAGAAAGGGGCATAAGCACAGCCAAGAAATTGGGAATGGATGTTAACAAAGCCCCCAACCATCCACCATAAATGGTGGACTATGGGTCCCATCACCCTAGCCAGCAGGGCCATGAGTTGGCTGGGAGTGATGGGAGCTGCAATCCATAACATCTACAGGTGAGCAGGCTGGGCAGTGCTGCCATTAGAGAAGCAGGGAGAGGTTTGAGGTACTCAGTGGTAAGAGGGTTATGTAATCTACACCTCAACATGCTGGCCAGGGAAGATGGGAGTTGCAGTCAAAAACATATCTTACAAAAGCACAGTCCACTACTTCATTTATCTTAGGACTCAGGCTGAGCACTACCAACAGATTCCTAGGTTGTACTCTGAAATTCCCCAATGAATATGCAGGTGCTATGGGCCTCTGCTTTGCAGACAGGCAGTGGGCACCCTGGGTTCATTCCTGCCATCTCAGTGATCCCCAAACTCTTGTCCTCCAGGTGTTTTGGCCTTCAATTCCCAGAAGTCCCAGCTACCTCAGCCAATGATCAGGGACTCTGGGAGCTGAAGTCCAAAACACCTGGAAGACTGTAATTTAAGAATTACTGATGCAGCAGAACCGAGAAGTTGGAGACCCACTGCCACCCTGAGCAGACACTATAGAACTAGATGGAAATTCTTTTTAAAATTTCAAAGCAGAAGTTTTTTGCTTAGTATAGTTCCTCCCAGCATGCTGGGCTAGTACTCCTATCATTTCCAACTAGCATCATAGACTCATATGGTTGGAAGAGACCCCAAGCGCCACCCAATCCAACCCCCTGTCATGCAAGAATACACCATCAAAGCATTCCCAAAAAGATGGCCACCCAGACTCTGTTTAAAAATTTCCAAAGCAGGAGACCCCACCACTTCCCCAGGCAGCATATTCTACTGTCAAAATGCACTTTCCATCTGGAATTTCTTTCTATTGTTTAGATGGAATCTCTTTTCCTGAACTTTGAAGCCACTGCTCCGTGCTCTAGTCTCCGGAGCAGCAGAAAACAGGCTTGCTCCATCCTCCCTATGACATCCCTTCAAATATTTAGACACTGCTATCATGTCTCCTCTTAACCTTCTCTTCTCCAGGCTAAACATACCCAGCTTCCTAATCTGCTCCTCATAGGCCTTCATGGTTTCCAGGCCTTCTATCATTTTGGTTACCCTCCTCTGGACACATTCCAGCTTGTCAATATCCTTCCTGAACTGTGATGCCAGAACTGGATACAGTTTTCCAGGTGGGGTCTGACCCAGTGCAGAACAATCATTTCCCTTGACCTAGATGCTATACTCCTATTCACGCAGCCCAGAATCACATTAGCTTTTCTAGCTGCTGTATCACACTGTTGACTCACATTCAGCTTGTGGTCCCCTAAGATCCCTTTCATATGTACTTTGTTCAAGCCAGGTGCCACCCATCTTATATCTGTGCATTTAATTTTTAATGCCCCTTTTAATGCTCACTTCTCCTTATTGAAATCCATTTTGGTAGTTTTGGTCCACCTCTCCAATCTGTTAAGATCATTTTGAACTCTGATCTTGTCCTCCGGGGTGTTAGCTAATTTGATGTCACCAGCAAAATATGGTAATCTCCAGATGTGCTGCATTACAACTTCCATTACTGGTTGGGGATGATGGGTAGCCACACTTCAACATATCTGGAAAGCACCAAGTTGGGAAAGGATGGTCTAACGGGCAGAGCTTGAGGGGTCACAAAGAGACCTCATCGCCCACAACCATCAACGAACAGATGGAGCAGTAACAGCTCTGGAATGCTTCCTCCCCGCAGGCAGAACAGATTCCTGAACTCTGGTTACATAAACAAGCCCTCTGAAAGCATCAGCTGGCCAAGAACAGCTGAGCCTAGTTGGGTGATTTTCAGGCTAACAGCCATAAAAATGCACTCCTGTACCTCCAATCCAAGCAGCAAGTGATGAATCACAGAGATTTACCCAGCCAAGCCAAAGCTATAGCCAGCTGCACATAAATTTCCAAGTTCAGTACAATGTAGAAAAGACTAAGTTGAAGCAACACTTCATTAGATTCCAAACAAACCATGCCAACAACACTTTCTAGTGAGGAAGGAGGAGAAAATAAGTAATGTTGCATTCAGGGCAAACTGTCTACCAGTTCCTCTATAGCAGTGGTTCTCAACCTTCCTAATGCCGCGACCCTTTAATACAGTTCCTCATGTTATGGTGACCCCCAACCATAAAATTATTTATTTATTATTTACAATGCCTTCCCCCAGCAAAGGCCGCCTCGACGGCCAGGAATGAAGGGGGGCGGGCAGGGAGGGAAAGAGGAGCCGCGCGTCTCCCCAGGAAAAAACTCTGAGAACCCCCCCTGGGCTCTGCTTCTGCTTCGCTCTCATTGCCACTGGGGGGGGCAGTGTGGGAAAAGTTTCCAGAGTGTCGACCCTGGCCGAGAGGGGGTAGGAATCCCAGTGCCTTTGTCTTTTGCGCCGGGCACAGCTCGCCCCCACCGGAAAAGCACCACCTTGCAGCCCCCCAGCCGTTCCGCAGCGCCCCCTCCATGGCGAGTGGGGCAGGGGCCGTGGCGAGGAGGGGGTCTGCCCCCCATGCTGCCGCCGCCCCCCAAGCTGGCCCGTCAGACGAGAGATTCTCCTGGTAGCGGAGAAGGGGAGCGAATTCAGTCCCTTCTGAACAGGGGGCAGGAGGACGCTGTGGCTCGCGCTTGGGCCCCACCACTCCTGCTGTGGCGACGCTGTGGCCGCATGCACTCCCGCCAAAGGGGGCAGGAGGACACGAGCGCATGGCTCGCGCTTGCGCACCACCACCGAGGAGGGAATGGAGCCTAAGACCATCGGAAATACGTATTTTTCGATGGCGACCCCTGTGAAAGGGTCGTTCAACCCCCAAAGGGATCGCACCCCACAGGTTGAGAACCGCTGCTCTACAGCATGGATGAGAATCATGTAACCCTGCAAGCATCATTGGACTGCAGTGCCCACAATTCCTCTCCATGCCAATTACAGCTGCTGGGACCTCCAGTCCAACAGCATCTGGAGGACCATATAACTCTCATCCCTGCTGGGATCATTCCACAATAGTTGCCTACAACTCCTATGAGGTCCAACAAACACAGTCATATGGCATCAGACCTAAAAAATACCAACAACCAAAGCAAATCAGTTCCGACTCTTGGCATCACAATTCGCCAAAAGACCACACGGGATATTGTTTGCACTAATCCCATTACAACTGCTGGAAAAAAGAGAGCCCAACAGCAAAACACAGTAGATTTGTTAAGCCAGTTTTTGTTACATTCCTCCATTTTTGTTATATTCTGTCCTTGTTGTTGTTCCAAGTCATATGTGTAAATGGCCAAAACTTGAAGGCAATGGCTTGGGTTCATATAGCTAGTCCAAGCTAAAGTAGACCAACTGAATCAATCAGATTTACTTAAGTGTTGACTCACTGTTTGATAACTGATTCAAGGGGACCACTTCGTTTGTATCCCCAACAGGAATCAAGTCTTGGTTTCCTACGGGTGACATTGCTGCAGAATGTCTACACTGCAAGGTCGTCTGTCAATTCTGCAATAAATCATAACTCTACGGGACTAAATTGTTTTCTCCTACTGTCTGAGGATGAAAACACTCATTCCCCAAAATGCCAAATGCATTCCCTTGCCTTGCAGCTCTTGTTCTGCAGAAGGCAACACGTAAGACTTTTGACTCTAAAACACAAATCTTTAAGTTATTCTGTGCCAGTACAAAATCCAGACCTTTACAGAATTGAGACAGTGTAGTGCAGTGGTTTGAGCGTTACCCTAGAGACCACGGCTTGATTCCCCACTCAGCCATGGAAACGCAATGGATGATCTTGGACGTGTCACACACTCTCAGCCCCAGAAAATCCCATGACAGATTCACCTTGAGTTTGCTGTAAGTCAGAAACAACTTGAAGGCACACAAAACAAGCTGCCTAAATATCCTAAAGGTACCAGATCCTATTAGATATTGGAAGCTAAGCAGGGCCAGCTCTGGTTAATACTTGGATGGAAGACTGGCAACAAATACCAGATGCTATAGGCTAGCTATATTTCAGAGGAAGGATCTGGCAAAACCACTTCTAAGTTTTCCCGGCCGAAGAAAACTCTATAAAGTTCATGTAGTCGACATAAGTTGACAGCCAGCTTTGAAGACACATAAACACACACATCATGGAATATTCACCTGGGTAGTTACAGTCCAAGGAAAATCCCTCATGCAAATGCAATTGGATCAGCATCAAAGTCAATCCCTCAACTTAACAGCTCCCCCACCATCTATCTATTTAATAAGGATGTCTGAAACAAGGAGCGGATTAGGGAGCTGGAGGTGTTTAGTTTGCAGAAGAGAAGGTAAAGAGGGAACACAATAGCTATGTTTAAATATTTAAAGGGATGTCATGTAGAGGAGGGAGCAGGCTTGTTTTCCACTGCTCCAGAGACTAGGACAAGGAGAAATGGATTCAAACTGCAGGAAAAGAATTCCACTTAAACCTCAGGAAAAACTTCCTGACAGTCAGAGTTGTTCAGCAATGGAATCTGCTGCCTCGGAGTGTGGTGGAGTCTCCTTCTTTGGAGGCTTTTAAGCAGAGGCTGGATAGCCATCTGTGGGGAGAGCTTTGGTGTGGGTTCCTGAATGGCAGGGGTTTGGACGGGATGGCCCCTGGGGTCTCTTCCAACTCTACCATTCTATGATTCCAAGAGTTAAGCAAAATAGCTTCTTCAGTCTTAATTCACATATAACAATTCACTCCCTTCCACCACTGAAGACCATTTGGAAGATCACGTCAATCCAAAATAAGCTGCTAATAATTTCAAGATAATCTAGGGGAAGGGTGTAATTGCAAAGTGAGCATTAGCACATTCGGGAATGATGGGAGCTGCAATCAAACATACCAGGAAAGGGAGCACCAAGTTGAGGAAACTGGTCTTCAAAGGCTGTTCAGAGATACTTCCAAAGTAAAGTTTTCAGTTCCATTTGGGGGGGAAATGGGATCGATATCAAATAAATAAATAGAATCTGTGTTTTTTTTTTAAATAATCTGCTATACAGGTTCAGTTGCCGACACCTTTAATGGACAATCAGGTACCAGGTACTGAGAAAGACCTTTGCCACAGCTCTCTGGCAGACGGCGTGATTATCATGGGACACAGTGCAGTGTTAGGCAGGCCTTGGTTTCCCATATATAAAACACTGTCTTCTTAATCAGATCGGTCCTGTGCTGAATGAATAAACATGATAAGAGATCTGCTGGATCAGACCAAAGGTCTCTCTATTAGTCGAGCACTCTGTGTCATGCAATCGACACAACCTTCTCCAGGTATTTATCATTAAACGTATAGGACAGAAGTGGGTAACTTCCATCTGGGTTGGAGCAGTTGGTACAGTGCCAGTACCCCAAACCCACTGGGAACAGTGGTATAACCTCCAACATTTCACAGTTAAAAACCAGGAGGTGTATAGCCAAGCAACATCAGACTGTGGTCAAGACAGCAAAAGTTACTATTTATTTAATATGTACATATTTCATTTGTATGCCACCTTTCTCCAAAAGTGAGACCCAAGGTGGCTCCCACAAACAGTCAATTACAAAGATATTAATTATTATTACTAACAGGGAAGAAAACACAAGGTAGACGAGGCTGCAGCAGTCTGCTTTTGCCTAAGCCTACTGGGAAGGGGAAGAATCTGCCCTCTCCTCTCCTTTCCCATCACTGAGTTAACTAACTACAAACTACTTTTGCAATTTGAACTCACTTTGCAACCACTGAAGTAAAAACATAGAATCATAGAGCTGGAAGAGACCCCAAGGGCCATCAAGTCCAACCTCCTGCCATGCAGGAATACACAATCAAAGTATTCCTGACAGATGGCCATCCAGCCTCTGTTTAAAAGCTTCCAAAGAAAGGGACTCCAACACACTCTGAAGCAGCATTTTCCACTGTCAAACAGGTCTCACCATCAGCAAGCTCTTCCTAATATTTAAGTGGAATCTATTTTCCCATTGTGTGAAGCCATTGTTCCATGTCCGTGTCTGTGGAGCAGCAGAAAACAAGCTTGCCCCATCTTTCATATGAAATCCCTTCAAATATTTGCAGGAATAAACAATCAAAGCATTCCCAACTGAAGGCCATCCAGGAGGTCCTTCCTCATGTTTAGGTGGAATCTCTTTTCCTGTGGTTTGAAGCCACTGCTCCATGTCCTAGTTGCTAGAGCACCAAAAAACAAGCTTGCGCCATCTTCCATATACATTATACTGTAATATCCTTTCAAATATGTAAACATGGCTATCATGTGACCTCTATACATTTTCTCCTCCAGGCTAAACATACCCAGCTCCCTAAGCTGCTCCTTCATAGGGCTTCACGGTTTCCAGGCATTTTAGCATTTTGGTCACCCTTCTCTGGACACATTCCAACTTGTCAATATCCTTCCTGAGCTGTGATGCCCAGAACCAGACACAGTATTCCTGGTGAGGTCTGACCAAATCAGAATAGTGGTACTATTATCACATCCCTTAGCCTAAACGTAGCCTAGAATCACATTGGCTTTTTTAGCTGCCGCACCACACTGTAGTTCTCACCGAGAAAACAAAATACGATCAAATGAACAAAACGCAAGTTGCAGCAACTCAAGACACAGAATTACCCAGTGAATAAAGCAGGAGGAACCCACAGTGCTCAGATCTACCTCCCTCTAGAACCAGTCAAAAAAAAAAAAAGGCATAAGGATACAGTTGGACCGGAAGTTGCACAACACTAGTGCCACAACCAAAGAGGCCATTTTCCTTGCATTTGTCTGATGAAGAAGTTTTGATGCAGGGTTAACTCAGATGCAGGTTGTTTGACTATGGCCATTCCCACACTAGATTGTTATAGTGCTATTATTCCATTTTCAACATCCTACGGAATCCTGGGGTTTGCAGCTTAGGGAGGGGCCAGGATTCCATAGCAAGTTGAAAGTGGAATAATAGCACTATAACAGTCTAGTGTGGAAATGGCCTTGGCTATGCTGCCTTGCACCCATGGGGGCTGGATACCAACAACATGTGGACAGCTACAGGTTCCTAATACAGTGGAGGCAGCGCTTGTACCCACCTATTGCAAACAAACTGATTAAAAACAAGTTTATTTCCATGTCACACTGACTTAATTGACAGGACGACAACCCAGGAAACCATAATGCAATCCTAGCAAAAAGGGGGGTCAAGATTAACAATTATGATTAAAGTTCTGAAGACCAGTAAGGGGGAGAGGGCTTCTTACAGAATGTCTACCATGTGCCTATAAGCAGAACAGCCTTCCTGTTGCTCTGCTTTCTTTGAAATGCCCTAAGCAGAAAGAGTTTACCTATTTGTAAAAGGAGGACCAACTGAACCAGGAACAAACGTAAGCAGGTGCATTTGGAGAAAGACAAAGAAATGCCCTTTTTCTACGAGGACCAGACTCTGCCAACAACAGCCTCCCTGCTGACTGAAGCGATCAGAACTCCCCACATTAAAAACCTAAGATTAAGTACAATAATTACACATGTAACTTACCAGCCCTGCAAAATTTCAGAGTGAATAGAACTGCAAAGACTACAGCCTGAAAAAATAGAACTGACAGCGCTTAGCAGGGAGAAAAAATAAACATATACAATCATCCCTCCACATTTGCTAGGGTTAGGGGCACAGGACCCCTGTGAAAGTGGAAAAACCGTGAATAACTCTCGGCCCTCCCACACCATCGCCTCCCATCTATTGCCTTGCTGCTTTGCTAATAGCAATGGATGGATTGTTAATTGCTGTGTATTTTAAGGGGTTGGTTTAGGTGGGCTGGTGGGTCGGGAGGATTGGGTATGTTTTTAATGTCTTTTAATGTATAATGCACTTCATGTTGTTCGCCGCCTCGATCCATGTGGAGAGGCGGGATACAAATAAATTTTATTATTATTTATTATGATGATATTGAACACACACACAAAAGGATGATCACCATATTCAACCCACTTTGGATTCCTTTGGGACATCAGGGTTCCTTCACAAGGCTGAACTGGGGGGCTGGGGGGGCTTACGGCCACCTCCATTGCTGCCCCACACCATTTTTAAGAGGGACTTACAAGCCTCATTCGCTGTTTCTCAGTCTCACGAGGCTTGCAGTCCCTATTAAAAATGGCACAGGGAGGCAGCAGAGCTGACAGCAAATAATCCATGAATAAATAACCTAATCTGCAAAAGTAAAACCTGTGAATGTGGGGGGCTGACTGTACAACTCAAAGAATCAAACTGGCTGAGCTTCCCATCATCCCCAGCCAAATGGGGAATGTTAGCCAAGAATGATGGGAACTACAGCCCATCCCATCTCAAAGGCATTTATTCTGAATTGTCAGGTCAATTTAAACTGGGATGAAAGGTCGCTGCAGGATGGGGGCCAATTTTTACCCTCCCTAACACCCTTGTTGGGCCATCCCATTACATTGCCGGGAAAAGGACGTAATGGGATATCATGTCTGGTTTCTGCATTGACCAGTTCTCAGCCATCTGGGGAGTTTTTGGTGTGCTTAAGGGATAGGAGAAGCAAAACTTCTTTTTTTTCTTTTTTCTTTTTTTAAATTTTGAGTGGTTTGGGGATATCTGGACAGATAAAATGATCCGGTTTTATGAAGACCCCAGGCCCTCTATTCTGCTTTGGTCAGATCCCACCTCCAGCTGGAATACTGTGTCCAGTTCTGGGCACAACAATTCAGGAAACATATTGACAAGCTGGGACATGTCTAAAATGGTAGAAGGCCTAGAAATCATGCCCTATGAGCAGCAGCTTAGGGAGTTAGCCTAAAGAAGAGAAGGTCAAGAGAGCACATGATAGCTATGTTTAAATATCTGAAGGAATGTCATAAGGAGGGTGGAGCAAGCCTGTTTTCTGCTGCTCCAGAGACTAGGACATGGAGCAATGGCTTCAAACTTCAGGAAAAGAGACTGCATCTAAACATTAGGAAGAACCTCCTCAAAGGAAGAGGAATTCAACAGTGGAATATGCTGCCTGGGAGTGTGGTGGAGTCTCCTTTTTTGGAGGTTTTTAAACAGAGCTTGGATGGCTCCTGTCTTGGGAATGCTTTGATAGTATATTCCTGCATGGCAGAATGAGGCTGGACTAGATGGCCTTTGTGGTCTCTTCCAACTCTACAATCCTATAATTCTCCGATTCAGGGGCTTGGAAAAGTGAGTCTGGTGCCACCTCTGGCCCACATTCCACACTTTCTCCATTCCAGGTTTAAACAATCCCCCAGCAATTTAATCACAGAACTGAGTTTGTTCAGTGTTAAGGATCAGATTAACGGTTTGTTTGGAGATCGGGCCAAACATGCACTCTGCAAAAGAGACAGACAACGAAAAAGCTAAATACAATCCCCACTTGCCAAAATAAGAAAAAAAAGATCCAATTATGTATGGAAACAAGCTGTCTTTAATTGCTGGCTGTAACGGATAATTATTTAATCATTAAGACACACAAAAGCTCCCTGGACTCCAAAAGAGAACTCGGTTCCATTTAGAGACATGAAAGCCTGTGGGGAAAAAATGGGAAAAATTGTAGGAGAACAAGTCTTTCCCCTCTTTTTCTCTGAAGCCCTTTTTCCAGAAAAAAAAAATGGGGAAAATGGATTATGGAACATTTTCCTTTAGAATGATACACCAAATATGTTCATGTATTTACTCCCCCTAAATTATTTCCAAAAACTATATAAAGACTGTATGAGTAAGGATAGCATTAGATTGCAGTTATCCCTGATCTTGGTTTTATTTTCTCAAGTCTTTTGGTGGAAATGATTGCTTTATGTCCGCCTGACACTTCAGAAGACTAGAAGAGACAAAACCATTTTCTTTGTTTTGCTAATTCTGATATTTGCTAATTCTGTTTTTATTGCTTATTGCCTACTCCTCATAAATTGGCAAAATGAAAGAGGTTGCTCACAATTCGGGTCTTCTTCACAACTCAGGTCCTTGTAGCTCCATTTGTAACAACAACAACAATTTTTTTTAAAATTTGTAGTTATTGCAAAAACAAATTAGACATAACACATTTTATGCTCCTGATGTAACGAAATGACTTTCATTCTGCAGAGGATACTAATACCATTTTTTTTTCAGTTTTTCCCAAAGCATTTAATTCTTTACATACACACACACACACACACACACACAAGGAAAAATATGTTGTCTTCCTACTGCTTCAAAATTTCTGGGATTTTAACAACTCTAACTCCATACCACAACTTCTCAGGCTTTGAACAGCCTCCTATTTCTGGCAGGAGTTAAAGCAGAATGTTGTGGCCCAAACATAAATTTCATAAGGTTGCATTAATCCCACGCACAAGAAGTTCCAGGTACTTGAATTTAATGCATTCCTGTCGCTACCTCTCCTCCAAGAAGTCCAGTCCGTCATGTGTGTTGTTTTCCCGCGCACACTCTATTCTCACAACAACTTATGGTGAAGTCCAAGCTTCGATATGGCCACAATCATAAAATCATCCTCAAGGCTAAATGGGAATTTGAACTCAGGGTCTTCCTATTCCCAGTCACCTTGGCCATCCCACGACAGTGGCTTTTCAGTAGTCAGAAGGGCAAAATCATGGCACTATTATTTCCACTAACAGTGTGATGTGGCAACTAAAAAAGTCAACATGATTCTGGGCTCCATCAATAGGAGTATAGTCTCATGGGAAGTAATAGTACCACTTTATTCGGTTTGATCAGACTTCACCTGGAATACTGTGTCCAGTTCTGTGCACCACAACTCAAGAAGAGAAGGTGAAGAGGGGACATGATAGCCATGTTTAAATATTTGAAGCGATGCCATCTAGAGGAAGGACAGGGCTTGTTTTCTGCTGCTCCAGAGACCAGGACAAGGAGCAATGGATTCAAGTTGCAGGAAAGGAGATTCCACCTGAACCTCAGGAAGAACTTCCTGACAGTCAGGGCTGTCTGGCAGTGGAATCTGCTGCCTCAAAGGAGTGTAGTAGAGCCTCCTCCTTCTTTGGAGGTTTTTAAGCAGAGGCTGGATGGCCATCTGTCGGGAGTGCTTTGAGGGTGTTCCTTCATAGCAGGGGGTTGGACTGGATGGCCCCTCGGATCTCTTCCAACTCTACGTTTCTATGATTCTGTGATTCTAAGAAGGATACTGACAAGCCAGAACACATCCAGAGGAGAATGACCAACATGGCAAAAGTCCTGGAAACCATGTCCTATAAGGAGCATCTTAGGGAACTAGGTTTAGTTTGGAGAAGAAAACATTGTAAGCTGTGACATGATAACCATGTTAATTTATGTGAAGGGATGTCATACGGAGAATGGAGCTAGCTTGTTTTCCGCTGTTCCAGAGACTAGGACAAGGAAGAATGGCTTCAAACAACAGGAAAAGAGATTCCACCTAAACATTAGGGAAAAACTACATGATGGTAAGAGCAGTTCAACAGTGCAATACACTGCTGCCTGGGAGTGTGGTGGAGTCCCCTCCTTTGGAAGATTTTAAACAGAGGCTGGATGACCATCTGTCCAGAGTGTTTTGATTATGTATTCCTGCATGGCAGAATGGGGTTGGACTCAATGGGTGTTGTGGTCTCTTCCAACTCTATGATTCTATTTAGCAGTCAGCTTTTCTACTCACTTGAACAAATTAGATCATGCACTCAATTAAATCACTTTCGTCCTCAGTACATTTCCAGCATCTGGGAAAATGTTTGCATAGCTTGAGAAAGTTATTTTTTGGCCTACAGCTCCAAAAAACCCCTCCCCAATCAGCCTGACCATGCCTAAAACATCCATATTTAGCAGTTTTAGACACTTTCACACATTGAGAGCCCTGTGACTGCAACTGTGTGCCCAACCACTGGGGAGTACCGGTAATTCCTACAGGACTCAGCAGTGATTTACATTTGAGTGAACACAGCTACAAGTAGACCAACCAAAAAGCCAGATGCAGCAGCTAAAAAGGCTAAGGTAATATTTGAATCCATTAATCAAACCTTACAGTCCAGATTAACAGCTGCATTCAGCTCTCTGCTGGCCACCCTGTATATCTATGGTGCTGTTCCCTGTTCTGGGAGTCATGACACATTTTAAAGGAGGACATTGACAACTGAAGCACCTTGAGAGGTGGATGACTAGATTATAAAAGGCCTGGAAATCCAAGTCTTACGAAGAGCAGTTGAATGAGTTGGGCAAATTTGGCCTGGAGAAGTAGTCGTTAAAGGGAGGCAGAATAACAATTTGCAAATATCTGAGAGGCTGTCATGCAGAAGATGAACCGGACTTGTTCTCTGTTGCTCCAAAGAGGAAGTGAAATGCAAACTATTGGGTGGATATTGCAGGGAAGTAGATTCAAGTTTGGCAAAGTGTGGCTGCAGGGCTGTTTTGCAGCCCATGACTCCTCTAAACTCTCTGCACCTCTCTTGTTCTAGAGGGTGAATTCAGTCCCCTGAAAAGGTGACAATTCACTTTTTAAATAGGTTGTGGGGAGGGGGCTGCTGGATTATTTAACAGCCAAAAAATATCCACCTTCAAAACCAATAGTGGGTCTCCACAAACTTCTGGTTTTGTTTTTTTAGAGTGGTGGAATTTTTGGCAATACACACAAATTCTAAGGGGGGGATTAGGGGCAAAATATTGGCTTCTTGACCCACCAACTACCTCAACTCTGAGCTAAACATTGGGGCAGATATCCTCACAATGAGAAACATTTGTAGGAAAATAGACCACCATGGGAGCTGGGGAGATGTTCATGTTTCATATTTAAGCAGACTTAAGTCATCTCTCAGGATTGCTATAGTGCCCCCATCCATGGGGGATATATTTCATGACCCCTGTGGATGCTTGAAACTGCAGATGGTACCAAGCCCTATAGCAGCAGATAGTACCAAACCTCTTTCTTACTTTATATATATATATGAGATTAAGTTTAATTTATAACTTAGTCAAAGTAAGAGATTAACAATAGTTAATAATAAAATATCGGCCCTCTACATTCATGAGTTCAGCATGCATGGATTCGATTTGATTTGCCAGCTTGCTTGCTTGCTTATTTAGTTATTTATTTCTTTATTTGCCCTTGCCACAGAAAAAATCATAGAATCATAGAAATGTAGAGTTGGAAGAGACCCCAAGGGCCATCCAGTCCAACCCCCTGCCATGCAGGAACACCCTCAAAGCACTCCCGACAGATGGCCATCCAGCCTCTGCTTAAAAACCTCCAAGGAAGGAGACTCCACTACACTCCAAGGCAGCAGATTCCACTGCAGGACAGCCCTGACTGTCAGGAAGTTCTTCCTGAGGTTCAGGTGGAATCTCCTTTCCTGCAGCTTGAATCCATTGCTCCTTGTCCTGGTCTCTGGAGCAGCAGAAAACAAGCCCACTCCCTCCTCTACATGGCATCCCTTCAAAATATGTCCTCCCTGGGAATCTCTAAGTACTCCAGCACCATGGCAGCCCAATACTTCCTTTCTTGCCCATCTCCTTCCTTGGGTGTGTGGTGGGCACCGGGAAATTGGACTGCAAGTCATCCTTAGCTGGCCAAGAAGTAGCTGGAGGAGGAGGGCCAAAACTAGGTTTTCAAAGGACTGTGTGGCTTGAATGGAGCCCCAGAGATAGAAGGTTCCCAGAAAAAATAAGTGCTGGGGGGCAGACAAGGGTTGGAGAAACTGTCAAATTATCAAATCCATGAAAATGAAACCCATAAATGTGGAGGACTGACTACAGTCCACTGACCATGTCAATCAATTACAAATGATAACATAAAAAAATCATAAATACAGACAGCCCTCCACATTTATGGGTTTCACTTACACAGATCTAATTATTTGAGAGTTTCTCCAACCTCTGCCCCCCACCTCAGGCACTTCTTTTCCAGGTGAACCTTCCCTCTCAATGGCTCTGCCCAGGTCGTGCAGCCCTTTAAAAACCTGCCCCTGGTCCTTCACCTCCACCAGCCGCCGCCCGGACAACTAAGGATGGATTGCAGCCCAATTTCTCAGCACCACAAGCCCCCACCTGAGGGACCCACCCACCCAAAAAAGGAGATGGGCAAAAGAGGGGACGTATTTGCCATGCCAAGCCACACTCCTTCCCTCACCTTTCCCTGACCTGGTTTGAATCTTGGCCGCTCATGGGCACACACGTACTTTTTGATATTTGCCATTTTTCTACTTTTGCAGGGGTCCTGCATCCCCAGCCCTAGCAAACGTGGAGGGCCAAATATACTACAATACAGTTGCAATACAAACATTTGGCATGTCACATATCTTTTTTTTTTTTAAGGAAACATAGCTTTCATCCCTTTGAGCAACACCAGGAAGAAAACACCAGCAAGCAAACCAGAAGCATAGCATGGCAAAATGTCTCTCATCAGAAGCCTGAAACCACTGGGAAGCAGTGCAATAAGCAGAGAAAACACAAACCTGCTACGCTCAAGGTCAGCTATAAAATTCCCCTCTGTGATGCTCAAAGGTTCAATTGATTATGAATCAAAAACAAGCAAACAGAATTCAGGGAGGAGGGGAGAAAAGGGAGAGGGAAATGGCATCCCTAACAAGAACCATCACAGGTTTCCTGCACAGTGCATCACTTTTCTATTAAACTATTCCTTCCCTGAAAGATCTTATGTGAAATAAAGATGTGAAAGAAAGAAAGAAAAATAGTAAATAAATAGGAGAAATTGTGCAAGAAAATCCGCCACATATAATTGCCAAATTATATAAAAGACTTTTGATATACAAGAGAGAAGATGAAACGGTAAAACATGTAATGATCAAATGGGCGCAGAATATTGGTCACCGAAGAAGATTGGAACATTGGGAACAAAGTTGGAAGCTCACACAAAAATTTATAGCAGCCCAAAACCTAATAGAGAATTACTTGAAGATCTTTGATCGATGGTATATGACCCCTTATAAGCTTCAGAAAATCTATAAAACAGGATCCGGGAAATGTTGGAAATGCAAAGAGGATGTAGGTATAACCTGCCACCTATGGTGGACGTGTAAGTTGGCAAAGAGATACTGGAATACTATACATAATAAAATTGAAGAAATTCTTCAAGTGAAATTCACAAAAGAACCAGAAATCTATCTATTGAATATGCTGCACACACTAGATCAAAGCATGCAGAAGAAGTACTCAAAGATTTTACTATGCATGATAACAATAGCTAGAGTTGAGTACGCAAAGCTTTGGAAGAAAGAAAAAATACAAACATTGAGCAATGGACACAAAGCTTATATGAAATTAGGTTAGCAGATAACTTAACACAGAGACTTAAGAGGGCAAACTGACGAGAAGATTGCAAAAGACTGGGATCCTGTAAACTCTTATTTTCTGAACCAGAGAGTAATATAAGCTATCTTATCTACATAAAAGAAATAAGAAAAACAAAATGACAAAAAGTAAACATCAAAGAAGCAAATAAATATAAGAAAAGTAAATATTTCTAATGTAAATTAAAAACTAGAGTTAGATTAATTTAGGAGCATAATGATAAGATGTAAGAATACAGTTCATTGACGAGATAAATGGAATGCTGGATCAATATATAAGAGGTAATTGATGAGAAATAGAGGGTTAGCATTATAAAAAGAATGATAATATTTATTAGCTCTTACCAAAAAAAGCTAGGAAGAAATATTGTAAATATGTGAAACTGTTCTAATAAGATATTACCACTATATGTTGTATTACTAAAAGATGTACATATCTGTTTTTATTTATTATTTCTTTTTCTGGAAAATTAATAAAATTATTTTAAAAAAGAAAGAAAGAAAGAAAAATAAAGATGTGAAAAGGTGACTTCTTGCCCAATATTACACAAGTTTGTTCAGGAGAAAGTCCCATTGAGCTCAACAGAATTTACTCCGAGGCAAAACAAGCATAAATTACAATCTTTTATGGTGTTTGTGTGATAAGGAGAAGACAATAAACTGGACTGATTTTTTGTTCTGTAATGCCAGCGCTATTTAAAAACGTGTTTTAGACTTTCCCAATGGCAGCTGGTGGCTGCCATTTCAGCTGGGCAATGACTCTGCTCCCAGTTCGAGTACGAACTTTAAAGGAGCTTTTGAAGGTTCTGAACCTATCTGACAGGCTTCAGCACTTTTGACAGCCACTTTAAAGTTCAGACTAAAATGCACAGCAAATTTCCCACTAATATGGAAGCCACTAGTCTTCACTAAATCAATCATCCAGCTGTAACATAAATTATAGGAAAGACTCGGTGTAGTACAGGGGTCCAAGAGCTGACTTGGGTGAGGAAAGTCACTCAAATAACATCTATGGACAACCCCAGAAACTGCCAGTGGCCATACCGGATGGGGGATTCTGGGACTTATAATCCTGAAAAGTAAGTGGAAAATCCCGACAGGCTCTTCTTAGGCAAGTTGCTATCTCCCAAGCTTCATCTATATGTAGGTAAAACCAACCCCACAACTTCAGATAACAGGTAGAATAGGTCAACTTTGTAAAACATTCCATTACCTACTACTCCCTGAAAGCAGAAAGCCAGCAAGCACATCAGGAAGAAAGATGGGATAAAACCTGTTCCACTAATCTGCTACATTTCTTCTTGCAGGGAGTAATTGTTATTTTCCCTGGAAGAATATTCAGAAAATGCTCCCTCTCCTTATGGGCAAAGGCCAGTCCATCACTTTCTTCTGCCGTATGTGTCTTTCCAATCCAAGCTACCACCATGGCAATTTAGAAAACAGAAGAGGAAGATGCCACCCAATTTTCTAGGATAGGAATCAAACATGCCAAATAAACCAGAACCAGCTAAAGAGATTCAAAAATTCCTAAGTGAAAATAAACAGAATAAAAAGTAATCTATAAATCATTTAACCATTAAGTCAGAACAAAGCTGGACATCGACCTTCAACATCATCACTGAAAAACTTACTTTTTTGAGGCACAGCTCTTAGAACCCCCCAGTCCGTGGAGTCAGTGGTTGTTTGCACCAGCGAACTCTAGGAGATATAGTCTTGCAAAGTAATTTTTTTTCCAAGCTCAGTCCAGATTGCTTCCCTGTTCAGGAATCTGGCAACTACAGCATCCCTAACAGATGGTCATTCAGCCTCTGCTTCAATACATCCATTGAGAAGAAACCAACCACCTTCTGAGACAGTCTGTTCTACCGTTGAACAACTCCCTCTGTTAAGAAGTTTCTCCTCATGTTTAGCTGAAATCTGCTTCCCTGCAATTTCTACCCGTTGGCTCTAGTTCTGTCCACTGAAGCAACAGAGAACAAGTCTTCAAGTCTTTTCCATCTTCTGAAAGCAACCTTTGAGATATCTAAAAATTACTACCACGACCCCTGTTCACCTTAAAATCATACAATCATAGAGTTGGAAGAAACTACAGTGACCATCCAATCCTTCCCTTCTCCAAGGTAAATACATCAAACTTTTTCAACCATTCCTCATAGGTCTTGGTTTCAAGATCCATCCCCAACCTCACCACCTGCCTCTGGACATGTTCCAAACTGTCAGTGTCCCAAGTGAGCAAAGTAACTTTTGGGGATTAACAGCAGCCAGAAGTTCTCAACTAGCCCGACCACTGGGAGTCTCTTGGGGTTGCGGTCTAAAAAAGAGCTGGTTGGAGGTTCTTGGGGTCCTAATATTTAAAATCTGATGCCCGGTAGCAGACAGAGAGGTGCAAACACACATGTCTGTACAGATTTGGATTTTTCAGCAGAAGCAAACAAAAGACAGCCCAGTCCAGAAGCAGGTTACCGGCCATTCTTTGGTAGTCCTCTGAGTGCCTCCCATTTTCTGAGCTTCCGTCTGAACCATGGGTTCAATCGTACAAGGGCCATCTCATGCTCCTAAGAAAAGATGGCATTCTCAAAATTTCTTATCAAAGCTCAGTTCTGCTTCAGCAATCTTTCCATTTTCCTCCCAATACAGGAGCCAAGGCAGTTTGTAACACAAGTTAAAAAGAATACAATTATAATAAGGCATAAAGGAAGATTTAAAAACAAATAAACACTTACGTTACCAACAAAGACTTAATTATTTTTAAATGCAGTTAAAACACGAGAATGATTATTTTAAAATTTGCAGCCCTGTTACTGTATGTCTTCAGGTTGTTTCCGGCTTACAGCGACCCTAAAGAGAACCTGCCACATCTTCTTGGCCAGATTTGTTCAGAAGGAGCTTGCCTTTGCCTCCCTCTGAGAGAGTGCAACTTGCCCAAGATCAACCAGTGGGTTTCCATGGCTGAATGGTGATTTGAACCCTGGTCCAACACATAAGCTACACTTAAAGCACATCCCCATTAACTGGCCGATGCAGAAGGTCTTTTACAAGTCAACAGAAAGGTCTTTGCCTCCAGTGGAAAGACAGCAGAAAACAGGGCCAACGTAGCTTCAGGAAAGATGTAATCCCACAGCCTGGGAGCAGCCACCAAGAAGGCTCTCTCCCATTTCCTCATTAGGTGACCCTGTAATCATGGTGGGACCAAGAGAAAGCCCTTCTTCTAGGATCTTAAGACTCAGGCAAGTTCATATTGGGAGACGTTGCTCTTAGTAATTATCACAATAGCAGTTACATTTCTATACCGCTTATCAGTGCAAAGCACTCCCTAAGCGGTTTACAAAGTGTTTCGCTAATTGTCCCCAATAAGCTGGGTACTCATTTTACCAACCTACGGAAGGATGGAAGGCTGAATCAACCTGGAGCCCTGCAGGATCAAACTCACAACATTGGGGCTGCAGTACCAGCATTCAACCACTGCGCCACCAGGGCTCTTCAGATAATCTGGACCTACATATGACTACTAGTACAAATGACTAGTTTCAGAACTTTTGGAGAACAGGTGAAGTCCCAGCAGACTGGAGGAGGGCAAATGTCGTCCCCATCTTCAAGAAGGGGAAAAAAGAGGACCCTAATAATTATCGCCCGGTCAGCCTGACATGAATACCAGGAAAGATCCTAGAGCAGATCATTAAACAGTCAGTTTGTAATTACTTAGAAAGTAATGGCATAATCACTAAAGGCCAGCATGGATTTCTCAAAAATAAGTAATGCCACACAAATCTTAGCTCTTTTTATGATAGGGTTACAAGCTTGATAGATGAAGGGAATGCTGTAGACGTAGCATATCTTGACATCAGTAAAGCCTTTCACAAAGTTCCCCATGACATTCTTGCAAAGAAACTAGAAAAATGCAGGCTGGACAGTGCTACCGTTAGGTGGATTTGGAATTGGTTGACCGATCGAACCCAAAGAGTGATCACCAATGACTGCTTTTCATCCTGGAGAGAAGTGACTAGTGGGGTGCCGGGGGTTCTGTCCTGGGCCCAGTGCTATGCAACATCTTCATCAATGACTTGGATGAAGGAGCAGAGGGCATGCTGATCAAATCTGCAGATAATACTAAATTGGGAGGGGTTGCTAATACACCAGAGGACAGGATCAAAATTCAAAATGACCTTGACAGATTGGAAAGCTGGGCCAAAGCTAACAAAATGAATTTCAACAGAGAAAAATGTGCGGTCCTGCACTTAGGCAGAAAAAATGGAATACACAAATATTGAATGGGGGAGGCGTGGCTGGATAACAGTACATATGAAATAGGAGTCTTGGTAGATCACAAGCTGAACATGAGTCAGCAGTGAGATGCGGCAGCCAAGAAAGCCAACGTGATTCTTGGTTGCATCAATAGGAGTATGGTGTCTAGATCGAGGGAGGTAATGGCACAACTCTATTCTGCATTGGTTAGGCCTCGTTTGGAATACTGTGTCCAGTTCTGGACACCTCAATTCAAGAAGGATGTCGACAACATGGAACGTGTCCAGAGGAGGGTGACCAAATGGTGAAGGGTCTGAAAGCCATGCTCTGTAAGGAATGGCTTAGGGAGCTGAGTATGTTTAGTCTGCAGAAGAGAAGGTTAAGAGGGGACATGATAGCCATGTTTAAATATCTGAAGGGATGTCATGTTGAGGAGGGAGTGGGCTTGTTCTCCGCCGCTCCAGAGACTAGGACAAGGAGCAGTGGATTCAAACTACAGGAAAGGAGTTTCCACTTAAACCTCAAGAAGAACTTCCTGATGGTCAGAGCTGTCCAGCAGTGGAATCTGCTGCCTCGGAGCGTAGTGGCATCTCCTTCTTTGGAGGTTTTTAAGGAGAGGCTGGATAGCCATCTGTTGGGAATGCTTTGATGGGTGTTCCTGCATAGCAGGGGGTTGGACTGGATGGCCCCTGGGGTCTTTCCAACTCTATGATTCTATGACTACTCTTCCTCAGTGGCTGGAATGGCAGCTTTTGGGGGACTCCAGCTCCCAGAATCCCCCAAGTCAACTTTCCATGCTCAGCTCAATAGATTAAAATACATGTCTGCTGGATCGTGAAGATTCCTGTAGTTGGGGAAAGAAACAGAAAACCACCCAGAATGGTCATCCAAGCCCAGCTGTCCCTGTGTTGGGAGAAATGATCCCTTGAGAGGTAGCTGGCAAACTGTCCCAAGTCTAGGTTGCCAATTCCAATCTATTATAGTGATATGCAAGAACAAAGCCAGAAAGCAGGCTATGTACAAAATTACTTGATGGGGGAAGAGCATGATCAATCTAAATGCCAGCTCAGCAGTTTTAAGGCACAATCCCTGATACAACCAAAAGCAAGGAGAAAAAAACAAAACAAAACTCATTTTACTTTCTTTACCGCCTCCCATCCCATTGCATAGATGTCATATTGGTTAAGTGAGGGGAATAAGCCAGACTTGGTAAAGCTCTGTGCGGTTTGCTAAGGCTGCCAACCAAAATCCACTTGGCGTCAGTGGTCTGCTATAGAGAATTCATCGAACAGCAGGAAATTCAAACTGCCACCAAGAGTTAAATCTTCTGTGCGGGCCGACAAGGAAATGAGTGTTTCCACCATCAAAGACGGCCCTGCCAGATCACTTTCCAGGTCATGATGTGTAAAATTATTCCCTTTTTTGCAAAAGGAAAAAGGGAGAAGAAAGAACTTCCAAAGCCACAGAAAGGAGACACAAATTTGTATGTTTAAAAATAGGATGTCTTATCTGTGTACAATCCATCAACTTTCTAAAACTTTAAAACTTGGGAGGTTGTCTGTTTGCAAAGACCCCGTAAAACTCTGTGTGTGTGTGTGTGTGTACATGAGCGCAGAGTTTTCTTAGGCCAGGAATACTCAGAGCCAGTTTTCCCAATTCCTTCCTCTGAAATACAACCTACAGCAGCTGGTATTTGTTTATGGTCTCCCATCCAAGTACCAACTGGGGCTGACCCTGCTTAGCTCTCAAGATCGGACAGGATCTCCTACCTTTAAGTTATTCTGACAAGGAATGCTCAAAGGTGGTTTTGCCAGTCCCTTCCTTTGAAATACAGCCTACAGCACCTGGTATTCATTGGTGGTCTCCCACCCAAGGATGAAGAGGGCTGGCCCTGCTTAGCTTTCAAGATCAAATGGGATCTGCTGCCTTCAGGATTTTTAAACCCTACCTTTAGGCTAGCATACCTCAAACACGTGGATAATTGAGACACGTGTTCAGATCAGTCTTATTAGTCAAAAAAAAAAGGATGTGGTATCATTTACTTACATCCCAATATCGTTGTCGTCATCATTATCCTGACTTTCTCTTGAATGAGCTTAAGGAAGCTCACAACATGAGTTAAAACAAGGTACATGGATTAAGAATCCACTAAGAGAGCCAGTATAGGGTAGTGGTTTGAGCACTGGACCACGACTCTGGAGACCAGAGTTCGATTCCCCGCTCAGCTATGGAAACCCAATGGGTGACATCAAATTCTCTCAGCCTGAGACAGATGCAAAGGAAGACACACACATGCCAAGCGAATCTTGCTAAGAAATCCCTGTGACAGGATTGCCTTAGAGTCCTTGTAAATTGAAAACAGCTTGAAGGCAAATAACAACACAGATTAAACATTAGTAATAAAAAGTTTTTGAAAACCAACTAAATGAGCTACCACATGAAAACACCAAAGCAATATAAAATCGTTTAAGACCATGACAGGAACAATAAAAATGCAGCATGTACACGTGACCCCATTAAAGAACTTCCTGCATAGCCACTCAGTCATCAAATGCTTGTTCACATTAAAACAAAACAAAAAGTTCTTTATCAATGGGCAGAAGAAGAGCAGAGAGGAGGCTCGCCTCCCATGGGAGAAAATTCCACAGTCTGGGAGCAGCCACCAAGAACGTCCTTGCCTGTGTCTTCACCAAAGATACCTGTGAAGGTGTGTTTCTTCCAGTGAGCTCTTAACTCACTGACAAGCATGGCTCTGCTCTTCCTCCACATTCAGTCTAATGACAACCCTGCAAGACTGGTCAATCTAAAAGTGACTAGCCCACTGTTCAGGGCATTTCGTGGTCCAGTCCAGGAGAGAACCTGAAACCAAGTCTCAATCCAAAAGTTTAACCATTAGACACAAGTAGCCTTTGATATAACTCTGTGATGCAACCAGATCTGAACCCAGTGTATCCTCTGAGGGCATCATCAGCTCAAAAAAACATATTTTGGGAGTTAGGAAAAGACGCCATCTATTGCAAATCACTCAGACATCTACTAGGATATCCTAATCTACGTGCATTTTGTCCCTGTAAATGTAGATCAGGAGAAAGAACTGCACAGGTTTTGCAACTATAACTCCCAGCACTGGCCAGAATGGGTAGAGCTTCTGAAACCTCCTAGGAGTCGATATTCCAAAGGTTTGCAGCCCTGATGTAGAACTGCATCAGGGTGGGCAACTGTGGGATGCTAAGGGAGCACATCAGTTTCCTAGCAGACCACATCCCTCACTGAAAAGAATCAATAGATTTGCAAGGGCCAACAAGTCTAACCCCTTTCTGTCATGAAAGAAGATACCATCAAAGCATTCCTGACAATTGGCCCTCCAGCCTCTGCTTAAAAACCTCCGTGAAGAGACTCTACCACACTCCCAGGCAGCCTATTCCACTGTCAAACTGCTCTTCCAATCTTCCTAATGTGCTTGTCATTTGACACCATTGCTCTGTGTCCTAGTCTCTGGAGCAGCAGAAAACAAGCTTGTCCCATCTTCCATACGACAATCTGTTTAAATATTTAAATATGGCTATCATGTCACCCTAGAAACCAGGGTTTGATCCCTGGCTTGGCCATGGAAACCCATTGGGTGATCTTGGGCACATCACACACTCCCAGAAAACCCCATAATAGATTTGCCTTGGGATCAGCATAAGTCAGAAATGACTTGAAGGCACAGAACAATTATGTCACTTCTTAATCTTCTCTTCTCCAGGCTAAACATACACAACTCCCTAAGCAGGTCAGGGTTTCCAGCCTCCCCTCCTAAAAAAAATTGCCTCCAAATGTCCCACAATGCTTTCTAGGAGCTGTGGGGAACACTTTTCCCATGTTTTTAGCCCTACCAGGGCGATGTAAGGCCCAAAAGAGGTGTTTTTTTCCCCAAAACAGTTTACTTCCGGTTTTAAATAAAGCTTTTCTCCTGGGCCAAATACAACCCAAGGGGGTCCAAACCATGACAAAAATGGCCCACACACCCTGTAGAGAGCATTTTGAGGTACTGTGGAGCAAAATAAAGATAGAAAGAAAGAAATAAAAATGGGGGAATCTAATGGGCCCTGAGGGCCACAAAAACAACTCTAGAGGCCAGATGCACCTCAGGGGCTGCACTCTGCCCAAGTCTGAGCTACATGAACCAATACTGAGCATGATGAACCAAAGATATGAGTCAGTAGAGAGCCAGCATGACATAATGGTTTGAGCACTGGACGACAGCCCTGGTGACCAAGGTTTAATTTCCCACTGAGCCCTCGAAACACAGTGGGTGACTGTGTGTGCATTACACACTCTCAGCCCCAGAAAACCCCGTAATAGCTTCACCTTAGGGTCACCATAAGTCAGAAATGACCTGAAGGTATACAACAAATGAAAAGGATCTAGGAGTGTGAAAAGGGTCTAGAAGTCTTGGTAGATCACAAGCTGAACATGAGTCAGCAGTGTGACGCGCCAGCCAAGAAAGCCAATGTGATTCTTGGTTGCAACAATAGGAGTATGGTGTCCAGATCGAGGGAGGTAATGGCACCACTCTATTCTGCACTGATTACGCCTCATTTGGAATAGTGTGTCCAGTTCTGGGCACCTCAATTCAGGGAGGATGTCGACAAGTTGGAATGTGTCCAGAGGAGGGTGACCAAAATGGTGAAGGGTCTGGAAGCCATGCCCTATGAAGAACGCCTTAGGGAACTGGGTATGTTTAGTCTGCAGAAGAGAAGGTTAAGAGGGGACATGATAGCCCTGTTTAAATATTTGAAGGGATGTCATGTCGAGGAGGGAGTGGGCTTGTTTTCCACTGCTCCAGAGACTAGGACAAGGAGCAATGGACTCAAACTGCAGGAAAGGGGATTCCACTTGAACCTCAGGAAGAACTTCCTGATGGTCAGGGCTGTCCAGCAGTGGAATCTGCTGCTGCCTCAATGGAGTGTGGTGGAGTCTCCTTCTTTGGAGGTTTTTAAGCAGAGGCTGGATGGCCATCTGTTGGGAATGCTTTGATGGGTGTTCCTGCATAGCAGGGGGTTGGATTTGATGGCCCCTGAGGTCTCTTCCAACTCTGTGACTGTATGATTCTATAAGTCATTACGATACAAACTTGCTATGTTCCTAAAAAGGTCAGTGTGTAATTTCAGAGGACGTTTCTCCATGAAAGCAATATACTACCACCCAGTTCAAAGTCCACATGACACTGAATTCCAGTTGCTGAGAAGCAAAAGCCAGAAACATTTAAGCCAAAGTTGTCAGTCAAAGGTCTTTCAAAATCTGGCCTATAAATTCATCCCATAGAACGAAACCAATGAAACACTGCATCAGATTCACCGTGCCCACCCAAACACCTTTGAGATGGAACTACAAAGAGCCGCAGCACCGAAATAGGAAGAACTGTCACAAGGAGCCAGGCAACCATGTAATTCATTTATTTACTTATACCTCACTTTGCTTCCATAAAGGAGTCAAAGTGCCTTACAGTGGATCTCAAAACAAAACAACTGAAACAATCTGAATGCAAAAATTTTAAAAAGCATTAAACAATTGACTCAAAAAGCTAATTTACGACAGTTAAAAAATACATTAAAACCTATTACATATTTAAGCCAGCACACCCGTTGCATTACTGCAAGCAGTTAAAAGCCAAATTGCTGCTTAAATAAGAAAGTCTTTGCCTGCCAGGGAAAAGAGAGCAGCAACAGTCCAACCAAGCCTCTCCTGGAAGAGAATTTTATAGCCTGGTAGCAGCCACTAAGAAGGCTCTCCTTCGAGTCTTCACCAGATATACAGGAAGCCCCCATCTTTTGACGCCCTGTTATCTGACGATTCACTTGATGCTTCCAAAAGAAAGACAAGTTCTGTTAATTCGACAGGGGTTTCACCCTTTCATCAATTCTTCTTGCTTACAGAGGGTCACCTGGAAATCACACGCATGAACACAATGCTTGCAAAGCAAGCTTGGAGGGAAGGCGCTAAGCAAGCTGAGAGACTTTGCAAGCTACACACACACAGTTAGTCTCAAGTGAGCCTCTGCAAGTCTCTCATGCTCCCTACAGTACAGTATATCGGTTCCACTTTTCAACCACTTCCGTTTATTGACAGTGTTCTCTCTTCAGTAATCTGTCAGACAAGCAGGGGACACATGTACCTGTTATGGTGATGGGAGACCGAGAGAAAGCCCTCTCCCGAAAGGCTTAAAACTGAGTAGGCTAGGAAGATATGATCTCTGAGACAGGAGCATCCAAGGTGCTCTTAGTAGGGAGTGATGCTGGTGCAAATTCTTCCACTTTTTATGTCATTTCAGCAATCTTCTTCTGCAATGGGATCCCAGCGGACAGAAATGAAGGTCAAACGCAAGGAAGCTACTGCAATTTTATGTCATACACACTAGTAGTATCCACTTCTCGGCATACATCTCTGAACGGCCACTGCCCAAATTCATGTGCATAGTTGCCACAGACTTCCTCAGGTTTCTCCCCCCACATAGCCCCTGCAGCTCTATAGCTCCTTCCAGATGTTCCAAGGTATATACAATGAACATATACACATTGCATGAGGAGCAGGTTCAGACCCCACCTGAGTTCTGGACACAGTATTTTAAAGAAAGTCATTGACAAATTAGAGCCCATTCTAAGAAGTGCAGCCAGAGATGCTGGGAAAAGATCAAGATACGAAGCCCAGAGTTTGAAAAAATTTTATTTGACTTGTTGCTGTTGTGCACCTTCAAGTTGTTTCCAACTTATGGTAACCCCAAAGTGAACCTATCACGGGTGTTTCTGGGGCTGAGAGTGTGTAATTTACCCAAGGTCACTGAGTGGGTTTCCACAGTTCCCCAAAACCCTAGCCTGCAGGGCCAGTGGTTTTGCTAGCCAGGGAATTCTAGGCGCTGAAGTCCAAAAATATAACTTTCCTGAGCTCTGGCCAAGTCCGATGACAAACGTTCCAAAGAGCTGAGTTACGTTTAGCCTGGAGAAAAGACAATTAATGGGGGAAACACAATAGCAGTCTTCAAATATCTGAAAGGCCGTCATGCAGAAGATGAAACAGACATCTTTCCTGTTGCACCAAAGCAACAAAGATGAGAACTAATAGGTAGAAATAACAGGGAAGCAGATTTTAGATACATATTGGAAGGAAATTTCTAATGGTAAGGCTACCCAAGAGTGAAACAAGCTGCTTTGGGAAGTGGGAGCTTTCCTTTTTTTGTAGAGCAGGGGCTGGATGGCCATCAGTTGGGAACACACTCCTTGCAACTTCTATTGAACTAAGTAGGGAGTTACACTAGATCAGATATGTGAAAACTTGGGCACACTGGCTAGATCCAGTTAGTACAGGTTTTGCATCCTGCCATAGCTTCTTCTGCTGTTATTTTCCTCATCAAGGAGATATCAGCCCTGGAGAAGTGAGCTCTGGCTTGAACCCAGAGAAGTATGTCATGTAACTGATGCTCTGCTTTGCCAGGAAGAAGTTATGCTGAGGCTTACCCCTGAGTCAGCCCACCTAGAATTGAGCTGGACCTTATATGACTGATGAGGAAATGTCAAAAAGTGTAAATATTCTGGAGAACAGGGTTTGAATCTCTGTTTGGCCATGAAAACCCACAAAATCTTGGGCAAGTCATACTCCCTTAGGCTCAGAGAAGGGCAAAGGCAAGCACCCCTCTGAACAAATCTTGCCAAGAAAATCCAGTAATTAATTCACCTTAGAGCTGCCATAAGTCTGAAAAAACTCAAAGGCACACAGTACTACTGAATTTCCAGAATCATAGTCCAAAGTTCAAACCACTATACCACACTGGCTCTCTTAATGCAATGTACCCCACGACTACTGTTCCCAGCATTCCTGGTCAAGCTATGTTAGAGGGTGCCTGGTGCTTTGCTCCCCATGCAAACTGGTAAAAACAGAGCTTGGATAAGTTATTTGTTTTGAATAAAATCCCCAGAATGGCCCCAGTCAGCATGTCTGAGTGGTCTGGGGACCAAGTATCCAAGGAAAGCAAGTCTGAAAACATTATATTTTAATTCCCAGATTCCCCAGCCTGATTCTGGAAGCTGTAGTCCAAAAAGCAACTTTCCCAAGCTCTGGGTAAAACCACACTCTCTCAGTTAATAGGAGAACTGGACTTTGAACAGCTAATGCACTGCAGACAATGCTGTGCTTCACCCCCAACCATGACTGCATCCAGGCAACTGGCACCTGTTGAACTAAAAAAAATTGGCCTTTGACCCTCCAGAGGTTTTGAACTACAGTTCCCATCATCTCTTACTACTAGCCATACAGGCAGGGGCTTCTGGGGATTTATATCCCTAAAGCAGTGAATTCAAGTTTGAACTGTTCCACTTCAGACCCCAGATGGGGGCGTAAATGGCTGAATGCTCCTCCGAGTAAAAAAGAAAGATCCCGTGGGACAAATGGATTGTAGCTAGCCTTCACCTTGACATGCTATGTTTCTATAGATGCAGATATTTTTGTAAATAGGAACATTCAGCCTTGTGACTCCACATACGCACTCTCTAGAAACCTGAAATGGTACAGTCCAGACACAGATTTGCTGCATCCTTGAAATTGAGGCTAGAGGAGATAACCACCTGCTCCTAATTTTGGTACTACATCTCCAGCTAAATTCGGTACTGCAGCACATGGGAAGCAACAAATTACGAGGTATCTAGTTACGTATAACACATTGGCTGGTAACCTGTTAGACACTGACCAAGCCATAAGTTAGCCTTTAGCCCTTGTAACTGCTTCCTATTCATCTTTACGATCACAACACCATTGCCACAACTGTAAATGCCCTCCAAAACCTATCTAAAAATCCAACCAGCTGCACCAAGGAACAGAGTTCTGTGGCGCCAGTGAGAAGAGCACCGAAGGATAACGTGTTCAGCCGCCTCCTGCCACTGAGACATCAGAAGCAGAACAGAACAGAAGTCCCATTTTCATTCCTTGGCCCACTTCTACATGCTGGCAGGTGGGCACTGGATGCATTGTTCAGTATGCCACTCGCCAGTTCCTACAAACTGTCCCTCAGTGTGGCTGGCTGGATTTTAAGGTGGGTTTAAGGGTAAGAAAAGGAGACAATTTGTAGCCACGACCTCATGGCTACATGCCTGACGTAAGAACTTGGCTCTCACCTTTCTGTTGTGGTAAGGGTGGACTGAAGTTACATTTCAAAGGCAACATAATACATGGGAACAAAGTTATTTTATGGGCATAACCCACAGCACTTCCAGCTACTTGAAACATTACTTTTAAGGACATTTTAGAAGAATCCCAGTTCCTTTTAATGGCATTGCAGAGGAATTCTGACACACAGATTTCCAACTTTTCAATCCTTTTCAAACTTTTCAATTATCTTTTCAATCCTAAGGCATTTCTTTAAGCATCAAAAAGGAACAGAAAAATACAATGAATAAAGCAATGGGTTAGGTTTTTTTTCCAGCTCTGCAACATATATTGACAACACTTTACTGTTTGAACACTATCTGTTCTATTAATCCGAGCTTTCCAAAAGAAATTTTCCAAGCGCTGAGATCCCCCTATTTTGCAATCCACATGCAAAACCTCCACCTCTTGCCGTCTTTAAAGCTGCTCCCAGCACCTGACACCTTGGGCATTTATTCCAGTGCAAATCACAGGGCAGGGTGGGGCAGGTTAAACATCAACTAGGCTGCATCACACTTTCTTTGGACTGCCACCACACCGGCTCAAGCATCACTGCGTCTGTGTGCTTCCACCCTCGAGATTACACAACCAGTTTGACAAAGAGAATCGAAGGGGAACCGGGACTGAGATCTCAGCACCCCAAACGTTCAAAGTAAAAAAGCAAACAGCAACATGTAAGGGGGCCTGTGTCATACTTTTAGGTATCTGGCATTATTCCAAGATCCACATTTGGAAAACCAGTTCATGAAAATGTATGTTTAGGGGAGGTGTTGAGGGGGGATATATAAAAGAGTAGCAATCTTGGCTCTCTCCTTTTTGAAATGTTTTCAGATTACACATGGTTCTTGTTAAGACACATCTTTAAAAATTGTATACGGCCACAACCAGGAGTTTTCTATCCAAAAGGGTATCCAGGTCTTTTCTATCCAACAGGGTATCCAATTTATGTTGTTCTTCTTGTTTGTCATCAAGCTGACTTCAACTTATGGTGGTCCTATGAGTCACCTCCAAGAGCGCCATTCTTCAACTGCCCGGGTCTGAGTCAAGGAAGCCATGCCTTCCTTGACTGAAAAATCCACCTATAGTACAGCCTCCCCCTTTTCCTACTGGTTTCCACTTTACTGGGCATATACAAATGTTGGTACACATTTCTGACTTGGAAAATTCCAGTGCAAAGTTTGGGAAGACATCCACTTCAAAGAACATCTAAATTTTGGCTCTCATTTTGATTAAGAAGTACAAAATTAAGAACCATCATCTTAAGGGAACCATACAAATGTATCTCCCAACTCTAGCTAGAAATTCCTTGCCCCAGCTTCTTAGAGCCTGAGCCAGAAATGTTCTCCAATCTTTCTATCTGGAAGTGCTAGGAGTTAAAAAAAGATTTGTGCAGGAAGCCCCTGCCTTTTGCTACCCGTTGTCTGATGACTTGCTTTTGCAAGGCTTCCAACTTAAGGACAAGTTCCATTAATCTGACAGAAGTTCTGCTTTTTCATCAATTCTTCCTGCCTACCAAGGCTCTCAAGGGACCAAGGCTCTCATGGGACCGCTGGTGCACGTGCACTGCTGGCAAATTGAGCTGAGAGGGGGGAAAAATATGCCGAGTCAGCTGAGAGACGGTGCAAGCAGTGCATGTGCAAGTAGTCCCAAGCAAGCCTCGCAAGTCCTTCACACTCCCTTCAGTATGGCACATGGGTTCCACTTTTCCACCAATTCTAGTTTCGTACAATGCCTCCACTCCCTAACCTGTCAGTTAAGTGGGGGAAACCTGTATGTGCAAAGCACATGTTCTGCACCCCTGCATTCTGAGCCCCTTTCATAGATGAAACACTAACTTCAATAGTATACACTACTCAACACAAACATTCCATTTTCTTTCTGTTCCCTTTCTCCACTAAATCATGCCTCTGCTCAATCATGACACATACACAAACCATACCCTTCAACTGTCCTAATCTGGCAGGGACAGACCCAACTGTTGCACCACTATTTCTGCTGCTTTTAAGATGTCTCAGGTTCTCTTTCCTCCTCCCACTTTCCCCCTTTGTCCTCAGCTTACTTCAATTACTGTAAACTCAGTTCAGAGTGCAAAAGTACTTTGCACTCAATCAACTGAGAAGAGGAAAGGAGAGGCTAGAATCTTGCTCTTCATAGGTGGCTAAGGCAAAAGCAAGCACTCCAACCTCTCCTGGCTTCCGCATCTTCCTCATTAATTTTTTTTATTTATTTATTTGTATCCCGCCTCTCCATATGGATCGAGGTGGCGAACAACTTACAAATAGCATGTATTTTGATACATTTTTCTATACATGCCCCCAACAAGCTGGGTACTCATTTTACCGACCTGCGAAAGGATGGAAGGCTGAGTCAACCTTGGAGCCCGGCAGGATCAAACTCACAACCTTGTGGCTTGTAGTACTGGCATTTAACCACTGCGCCACCATGGCTCCTTTAATAACTTTTGCCTGACCACATTCTGATTTTCCCTGGCCGCACGTGTTCCAGTTTTCATTTGTGAAAAGTTGGAGAGACGACAAAATGTTGGGAAGCCAAGTGGTGTAGTGGTTTGAGCACTGAACAACTCTGGAGACCAGGGTTTAAGTCTTCATTTGGGCATGGAAACCTGCTGAGTGACCTCGAGCAGGTCACACTCTCTCAGCCTCAGAGGAAGAGAAAGGCAAACTCCCTCTGAACAAAGCTTGCCAAGAAAACCCTGTGACAGGTTCACTTTAGGGTCGCCTAAGTTGGAAACTATTTGAAGGCACACCAGAACAAGAACAATGACGAAACACTGCATCCCATTTTAGTTACTATCAGTTCTGGACCAGAAAGCAAGTGTAGTCTAACAGTTAGAATAGGGCATGGACTTGGCAAGACCAGTCTGAGTTTACACAGAGGCAAAAATCTTACTGGAGTCTCTTTCACATTACAGAACTATAGCACTTAGTTATAACTAATTATAGCATTTAATCCCATTTTAACCATGGCTTCATCTTATGGAATCCTGGAATTTGCAGTTTCGTGAAATACTTAGAATTCTCTGCCAGAGATCTCTAGTCTCTCACCAGTCTACAAATCTTAGGATTCCACCAGTTCAAGCAAAATCAAACTGCTAGAACTACGCAGTGTGAAAGAAATATGGGCCCGTTGCTCTTTGTCTCAACCGATTCCACCTTGCAGGGTTATTGTGAGGATTTGTGGAGAGCAAGACGAAAGCCACGTATCCTGCCTTGAGCTCACTGGAGAGAAAAAGTGAGACATAAATGTATCTTATAAATAGCTACCATTAGATGACAGGGAATACAAATGCACAGAGAATTGCAAAAGGAGAATGTGGAGGCAGTATGAAAGTTTCCCTTTGCAATGGCATGCTCACCCAGTTCAAGTCATCACGGATGATGCTGTCATGAACAGATGAACACACAAGTCTGAAGCAGCCTCAATTCAACTCAGTGGCCTCAGTCCAATTATGAAAAGAAAAAAAAATAGAATGAAAACTACTGATTCAACCGGAACTTGCTAAGTCTGCACTTAGGTATGCAAGTTGATCTAACAGGTCTACTCTGGTTGTGACTAACAGTCGGGCTCCAGCCAGCATCACTAAGCTACCCATCACTTCAGCCATTTCCGCACTAGTCTGTTATAGCGCTATGATTCCACTTTCAACATCCTATGGAATCCTGGGGTTTGCAGTTTAAACTGCAAACCCCAGGATTCCATAGGATGATGAAAGTGGAATCATAGCGCTATAACAGGCTAATGCAGAAATGGCCTTTGTGTGGAAAATGTACCTTTAAAAGTAAACAAAAAATATACCAATGATTTTTTTCAGGCAACAGATTGGTTAAGGCACATTAAGCTGTAACTCACTTGCATTAAGGATCCCTGAATAGGCCAACCTTCCCCAGAAATGCCCCTGCAAATTTACAATAAGGAACAAGAAGGTAACAACAAAACCTATTGGGAAATATTTTCAAAAAGTGCAGCTATTCTAGGGGTTTCCTACAGGCACAAAAAACAAACAAACCCAACCATACTGGTATTCCCCTAATATTTAGAGAGATGGTTCTTGACCTTAACTTTTTCTTTACCATTATATAGCAAATATAATTTTTTGCCAGGGACCCCTCCAGATGTAAATTTCAAATTTCAAGACTTAAATATGTAAGTTTTCAAATATTTTATTTATTTATTATAGGCATCTGAGAAGAGGATCCAAATCCTCACTCAGACACTAGGTGACCTTGGACAAGTCACACTCTCTCAGCCTCAGGGGCAAAGCCCTCTGAACAATTTCTTGCCCTCCCCCCATGATAGGTTCACTTTAAAGTTGCTACAGAAGTGCTGTAGATAGAGGGACACTCTTTCTAGCCATTCATGTTTCTCCCCTTTGAAAACTGACTTATGGCAACTCTAATGCAAATCTATCAGGATGATTTTCTTGGTAAGATTTGTTGCCTTGACTTTCTCTGAGGCTGAGACAATGTGATTTGCCTGAGGTCACTCAGTGGGTTTCCATGACCAAATGGGAATATGAACACTGTTCACCAGAGTCATAGTTTGGGCGCAGGCACATGTCTGCCGCTGCGTCCCTTTCGTCAGGGATGCAGTAGTGAGGGCATGCGCATATGTGCATTCGAACAGCTCCCTTGTTTGCAAACAAGGACACAGTAGTGAGGGCATGCACGTATGTGAATTCAAACAGCTCCCTTGTCTGCAAACAAGGGAACAGTTAAAGCACCCACTGCTACGTCTCTGCTGCTGCTACTGCTTTTGGTGTCCAGCAGCAGCACTTTGTGGACCCTCTTGTGAGAGCTGCATGGACCCAACCCATGTGGCACTCGAGATACGTTGGTTGAGAATGCCTATCATCCACATCTGACTGCCTGGGCCATTCTAGTGGTTGGGGATGAGGGGAGTTGTCACCCAGCACATCCAGAAAGCACTACCAGAAGGGAGAAAACCACGTGCAAGTTCTTGGTGCACAATGGATGAACTTTTCATTCACTCTGCTCTGTAAAACACAGGCAAAGAATGAATTCTGAGCTCCCTTATCCAACGCAAAGCTTTAAACATTTCATAACTGCCTTTCCTGTATCTTCCTCCTTTACATGATTTTTGCACAACATGAAGTCAATGGAGGAAATAAGCATCATAACTACGCTGAACACAAAAAGACAAAAGGCTCATGGGGAGGCATTAAAAATATTAGGAGTAAACCTAGAGATATCATGCCCACGTATACACAAATTTTCAGACCTGCATTCTGGAATGGGAGAGGCAGGGGGTCAAGCTCTCCCAAATATTAGGCATAGGGAGTTGTGCCTGCCCCCCAAAAAAAATGTAGCAAAATTGGACCACCGAGATTTCTATGTAGGAACCTCCTCTGGAATTATCAAGCAAAAGTACACTAAACGATCATTCACTAAAAAGCATGAAAACAGAGACTAATTGAGACTGTCTGCAATCTATCTTCTGCGCACTTACTTGGGACTCAGCTACACTGAACACATGGAGGGGATTTCTGCTTTCCAAGAGTCTTCATACATAAGGATAGCTGAATGATAATGGGTGGGAAAAGTCAGTCGCTCTCCTCCCTCTGATAATACCAATCTGCCTGCCAATGTTGAGACCCCTCCACCTTTTAAAAAAACAGTTTGGGGATCCATGTTTACAGATTTACGATGTTGCGATTGTGACTCTATTTATTATTTTTCTCTCCATCCCATCACCATCGCAGGTGCATGTGCAACGGAAAGACAAGAGACTTCTCAGTGGCCGCTCCCCAATTGTGGAATTCCCTTCCATACGAGGCTCTGCTTTCTTTCCACCAGGAGGCAAAAACCTTTCTATGTGGGCAGACTTTGGGCTCTCAACTTACTGTGTCAAAAGGGTCTTTTAACAGGTGGGTTATGCCTTTTCCCATTGTAATGAGTGCATTATGCTGTTATCCCTTTTTAAACCATGGCCATTTCCGCATGAGACTGTTATAGCGCTATGATTGCACTTTCAACATCCTATGGAATCCTGGGGTTTGCAGTTTCGGGAGGGGCTAGATGGCCCCTCCCGAAACTGCAAACCCCAGGATTCCATAGGATGTTGAAAGTGCAATCATAGCGCTATAACAGTCCCGTGCAGAAATGGCCTATGTTTTAACCTGTTTTTAAAGACTTTAAATTTAGGGGTTTTTTTAACCAAGATTGTTTAATGGTGTTTTTTTAATTGTTGTATCCAATACTCTTTAACTGCACTTTGTTTCCATTTGTTGCAAGCCCCCTGGGACCCTGCACCAGGAGAAAAGTGGGGTACACATTAAACAAACACACAGGACATCAGCCACTCTGAAACCCGGTGGGATTTCATGGCCTTTGAGCAACCCCCTTCCAATGCTGCATTTCTTCCTGTTCCCCCCAAAGGTGATGAACTCCTCTGAAGTCTCATCCCCCTTTTCAATTAAGTGGGAAATGATTTGGGAGTTAAGCCAATGGGCTGCAATGACCATCGATTGGTTTTCTCAGGCCATTTCTGCACTACACTGAACTCAATGACACTGGTTTCTCATCAGAACTCATGCAATGACCCTACTTTCTGTCTCTGGGTGTATCCACGTTGCCCACCTGACAGCAGTTCGGTATCATTGGTCATTTCTGCACTACACTGTTATAGGGCTATTATTCCACTTCCAACTTCCTATGGAATCCTGGGCTTTGCAGTTCAAGGAGGGGCCTTGAGAATTCTCAGCCAGATTGCTCCTTGGCCTCAGTAAACTACAAATTCCAGAATTCCACAAGATATTGAAAGTGGAACGATAGCACTATAACAGTGTAGTGCAGAAATGGCCTCAGCTGGGACAGAAACAGCAGCGAAGGACTTTAAGCCCCATTTCCTTATTGCACTGCCAGGGAGGGTTTGCCTGGGTCCTCAACTCAGAGGGAGGGGAGAAGAGGAGGAAGAGGAGCAGAGGGGCTGGTCCCTTTGTTATGGGGGTCCCTGGCAGGCCTTGGGCGATTGTTTCCCGATTAATGAATGAATGAATGAATGGGAGGCGTGCTCAGGAAGGGTCCATCCATCATCCACTTCGCAGATGCCACAGATCTTCCACGGAGTGATTCTGGAGGGCTGCGGAGGGGAGGGGAGCTGATTGCAAATCCCACCGAATTTTTTACATCCTGCAAAGGAAGCAGCCTCCGTTCACATTTAATTAAAGACACTGGCTGGACCACGGCGGGCGAGGGGGGGGATAAAAATTCCAAAGGCGATCGGGGAGAAACAACCTTTGCAACGTCCCTTATCGAGATGGGGGGTCCGATCCAGCCATGCGCACCACACAACTCCCCCCCCCAAAACACACCTCGCACCCACCCACACCCCGCAGCCCTCCCGTGAAAAAGTTTTCGCAGGAGGGGGAAAAAGGTCCCCACTTCCCGGTGGAACAAAGACGAGAGCGAGCCACGGAAGACCTCGCAGAGCCCCCCTTCCGCACTAGCCTGTTATAGCGCGATGATCCCACTTTCAGCATCCCTTGGAATCCTGGGGTTTGCAGTTTCGGGAGGGGCCGGCCGGAGGTTGAAAGTGGAATCATCGCGCTATAACAGGCTAGTGCGGAAATGAAGCGGAGGCCGGCTGGCCATTGGCCGCGAGGGCTTCGAGGCTGCCCGGCAGAAGCGGGCTGGCCACGAGGGCCCTTGCGCTCTCTTCCAACTCTATGGCCATTTCCGCACTAGCCTGTTAGAGCGCGATGATTCCACTTTCAACATCCTCTGGAATCCTCCCGAAACTGCAAACCCCAGGATTCCAGAGGATGTTGAAAGTGGAATCATCGCGCTCTAACAGGCTAGTGCGGAAATGGCCCACATCCATTTCTGCACGAGGCTGTTGTCGCGCGATGATCCCGCTTTCCACATCCTGCGGAACTCTGGGGTTCGAGAGCTGCAGAGCAACCTGGGTGGGAATTCTCGACGCCTCTCTCTCCCTAAACTGCAAAGCCCGGGCTTGCATCGGATGCTGAAAGTGGGATGAGAGCACCCCAAAAGTGCGGCGCGGGAGTGGCCTATGTTTCTCTGCCTCTAGCAAGTCTTGCCGGAGGGAGGCTGCAACTTGGCCGTCCCGGCGCGGGATGATCCCGCGACAGGCGTCCAGACGGCCAAAGAGGAGGGCCCCGCCCCCTCCGCCTCCCGCCCGGGCTCCTTCCCGGCTCTCCCGCGGCGCCAAGACTCACCGGTTTCTCTTTCTTCCTCCCGCTCCTGCCGCTGAGCCGGGAGGAGTCGTCCTTCCCCGCCCGCGCTCGCACCGCCGGCTCGCCTCGGCCACTTCCTCGCGCGAAGAAGAAGAAGAAGAAGGCAGGCAGGCAGGCCGGCCGACCAGCCAGCGAGCCCAGACCTGTCCCTCTCCTCGCCGCGTCTCTGCCGGGCTCCCCACGCGCACGCTCCCCGCCCCTATTGTCAGAGGCTGCCGGCAGCGGCCCCGACAGCCAGCCAGCCAGCCAGCCAGCCAGCGGCCGCGCACGCGCGCTGGCTCGCCCGCTCCCACCTTGCCCGCCAAAGGACCGCGGCGCCCACCTCCCGGCCACCGCGGCTCCCGCCTCGCCCATTGGCTCGCCTCGCCTCGGCCCCGCCTCTCTCATTGGCTGCTGGGCATGTCCTGCAAAGTCCCCTGCTTTGGGCTTGTCTTTTTTTTTTTTCCCTTCCTCTCTCTGCAAAGGTACTCGAGCCGCGCAAGGCGGAGGCATCGCGAAAGGACCTCTCTCCCCCGCCGGAACGGGGTCGGAACTTTTCCGCACGAGAGTCTTATAGCGCGATGATTCCGCTTTCAACCTCCTAGGGAATCCTGGGGTTTGCAGCTTCGGGAGGGGCCGGCCGGCCCCTCCCGAAGCTGCAAACCCCAGGATTCCCTAGGAGGTTGAAAGCGGAATCATCGCGCTATAAGACTCTCGTGCGGAAAGGGCCTTTGTGTGGGGGGGTTGTTTAAAAAAATCAATGCGTTTCCTATGTTTTTGAGGGTTTTTTCCCTGCAATGTTTTAAAAAATCGATGTGATTTCTGTGTTTTCGAGGGTTTTTCTCTGCAGTTTTTAAAAAAATCGATGTGTTTTCTATGTTTTCGAGGGTTTCTCTTGCAATTTTAAAAAAGTTAATGTGTTTTATATGTTTTTGAGGGCTTTTTCCTGCAATCTTAAAAAAAAATCAGTGCATTTTATACGTTTCTGAGCGTTTCTTCTGCAATTTTTTTAAAAAACTGCATTTATATGCTTTTTGAGAGTTTTTTCCTGCAGTTTAAAGAAAATCAATACATTTTATATGTTTTTGAGGGTTCTTTTCTACAATTTTAAAAAAAACTATGTTTTTGAGGGCTTTTCCCTGCAATTTTTTAAAAAACCAATGTGTTTTGTATGTTTTCGAGGGTTTTTCTCGGCAATTTTTAAAAAAATCGATGTGTTTTCTATGTTTTTGAGGGTTTCTCTTGCAATTTTAAAAAATTAAATGTGTTTTCTATGTTTTTGAGGGTTTTTTCCCTTGCAGTTTAGAAAAAAAAAATCAATGTTTTTTATATGCTTTTGAGGGGGTTTTTTCTGCAATAAAAAAAATCCAATGTATTTTCTATGTTTCTGAGGTTTTTTTCCTTGCAATTTAGAAAAAAAATCAGTGTTTTTTATATGCTTTTGAGGGTTTTTTTTCCTGCAATTAAAAAAAACTCCAATGTCTTTTCTATGTTTTTGAGGGGATTTTTTTCCTTGCAATTTAGAAAAAAAATCAGTGTTTTTTATATACTTTTGAGAGTTTTTTTTCCTGCAATTAAAAAAAACCAATGTGTTTTCTATGTTTTTGAGGGTTTCTCTTGCAATTTTAAAAAATTAAATGTGTTTTCTATGTTTTTGAGGGTTTTTTCCCTTGCAATTTAGGAAAAAAATGTTTTTTATATGCTTTTGAGGGTTTTTTTTCTGCAATAAAAAAAAATCCAATATATTTTCTATGTTTTTGAGGTTTTTTTTCCTTGCAATTTAGAAAAAAAATCTGTTTTTTATATACTTTTGAGAGTTTTTTTTTTCTGCAATTAAAAAAACGTATTTTCTGTTTTTGAGGATTTTTCCTGCAATTTTAAAAAAATCAGTGCATTTTCTATGTTTTTGAGGGTTTTTTCTGCAATTTTTTTAAAAATGCATTTTATACGCTTTTGAGGGCTTTTTTCTACAGTTTAAAAAATCAATGTGTTTTATATGTTTTTGAGGGGGTTTTTTTCCTGCTATTTAAAAGAAAATCAATACGTTTTATATGTTTTTGAGGGTTCTTTTCTACAATTTAAAAAAACGAAACAATGTGTCTTCTACGTTTTTGAGGGCTTTTCCCTGCAAGTTTAAAAAGACCATTTCCGCACTAGCCTGTTACAGTGCTATTATTCCACTTTCAACATCCTATGGAATCCTGGGCTTTGCAGGTTAGCGAGTTTGAGGCCCCTCCCTAAACTGCAAAGCCCAGGATTCCATAGGATGTTGAAAGTGGAATAATAGCACTGTAACAGTCTAGTGCGGAAATGGCCAAAGTTGTAGATGTACCAAAGTGGAGCCCTGCAGTGTACAAAGTGTACAAGCATAGAAAGACTGCCTTCTACTTGTACGACATTTTGGGAAGCTCATGGAGTGTTCCTGTTGGGATTTTGCAGGACTCCACTATATCCTTTTTTTTAGATGCCTAAATTGTGTTTCTAAATGGTTGGCTGCAATGCTTAAAAATTTGGAGGCTGCAAGATAATTTCATAAGGATCAGAATTCTTCATTGCAAGGAGGGGGGACGATGCCCTCATTCCTCTCCCCTGTTACTACACTGTGCCTTTTTCCTAATCTTACATACAACTAGTACATTTTTGAGAACTGGCATATTTGAGTATTGATTGGGTTGTTTAAATGGCTGATTAATCTATTTAATCTGAGTAAATGGGAGGAGCAGATCTGGCTACAGTGGCTTAATTACCTCCAAGTTAGACTTCTGCAGTGGTGTCTTTCTGGGGCTACCATTGGGAAGTGTTCAGTGTCTGTGAAACCCACAAATGAGAAGGGCCAGCTCTGTGGGCCTTTCCGCGCTACACTGTTATGGTGCTACTGTTCCACTTTCAACATCCTGTGGGATTTTGGGATTTGTAGTTTACTGAGGACAAAGAGTTCTGGCTGAGAATTCTCAATGCCCCTCCCTAAACTGCAAATCCCAGGATTCCATAGGATATTGAAAGTGGAATAATAGCACTATAACAACGTAGCGCAGAAATGGCCGATGATACCGAACTGCTATCAGGTGTGCAATGTGGATACATCCAGAGACAGAAAATAGGGTCATTGCATGGGTTCTGATGAGAAACCAGGATCATAGAATCATAGAAATGTAGAGTTGGAAGAGACCCCAGGGGCCATCCAGTCCAACCCCCTGCCATGCAGGAACACCCTCCAAGCAATCCCGACAGATGGCCATCTAGCCTCTGCTTAAAAACCTCCAAGAAAGGAGACTCCACTACACTCCAAGGCAGCAGATTCCATTGCCGGACAGCCTTGACTGTCAGGAAATTCTTCCAGAGGTTCAGGTGGAATCACCTTTCCTGCAGCTTGAATCCATTGCTCCTTGTCCTGGTCTCTGGAGCAGCAGAAAACAAGCCCTCACCTTCCTCTACAAACCCTTCAAACATTGGGTGTCATTGGGATCTTTTCTCCCTCAAGTGCTTTGTTTTTGGCTACTTACTGAAGATTACTGTGCAACTTCTTAAGGAAGCGGGGGGAAAGAATTTTGTGGCACCATTGTTGATGTAGTTATGTCACTTCAAGTAATTTCAGACTTATGAACATCTACCCATAGGGTTTTCTTGACAGGATCTGCTCAGAAGAGCCTTCTTCTGAGGCTGAGCAAATGTGACTTGCCCAAGGTCACCCAGCAGATTTCCATGTCCAAGTGGGAACTCCAGCCCTTGCCTTCCAGAATCCTGGGGCTTTTCGCACTACACTGTTATAGTGCTATTATTCCACTTTCAACATCCTGTGGAATTCTGGGGTTTCTAGTTTCCTGAGACCAAAGAGCGCTCTGGCTGAGAATTCTCAATGCCCCTCCCTGAACTGCAAACCCCAGGATTCCATAGGAGGTTGAAAGTGGAATAATAGCACTATAACAGTATAGTGCGGAAATGGACTATGACTCTGGAGACACAAGTTGGAATCCCCGCTTGGCCATGGAAACTCACTGGGTGTCCTTAGTCAAGTCCCATTCTGTCAGCCTCGAAGGAAGTAAAGGCAAATGCCCTCTGAAAAAATTTCTTGCCAAGAAAACTTCATGATAGGTTCTCCCTAGGACTGCTGTAAGTCCAAAAGGAACTGAAGGCACACAACAGTAACAGTAACAGCGACGACAGCAACAACAAGGGATATAAAAGGGTGGAGAGGTGGTAAACACACTGGGTCACATGGGCATGAAATGCAATATGCACCATTTTGTCCCAATTCTATATGAAACTTGTGATCCTAGCAAGAAACAGGAAACGCACACTGCAAACCAATTAACACCCAGATCGAGGCCATTTCCGCACTAGCCTATTATATCGCGATGATTGCACTTTCAACATCCTCTGGAATCCTGGGGTTTGCAGTTTCGAGAGGGGCCAGGCAGCCCCTCCCGAAACTGCGAACCCCAGGATTCCAGAGGATGTTGAAAGTGCAATCATGGCGCTATAACAGGCTAGTGCGGAAACATCGTGGGACAGGAAGGAATTGTTGTATCAATTCCACCCTTAAGCAATAGAATCAAATTTCTGGATTGCTTCCAATTTGGACAATTTCATGCTGGATAACCCTTAGGACACAATGCCCTTTTTCTTTCACCCTCAAGATATCACCAGACTTTCTCTCACTTCTGCAGCCATAGATTAATACATTAAAGTTTGCACCACAACAGATGTACTGGGTTTTAAGATGGCGCCAAGCTCCCCCCCCGCCTTCTTTTTGTTTGCCAGTGTGGGTAACAATAGGTTAACATGGCTACCGATCTGGAATGTGTGTCTTTTTTCCATAGATTTTGCTTCTTGGAATCTGAATAATTGGCATTCTGGGAAATCGGGCAAGTTGGTAGCCCGCTACCACCACTGTCTTTCTCTAGCAGAAGGAAACCGTCCTTGGTGGTCAGGCACCTCAAAACCTTTTTGTATTTCCTCCTGCCCGCAAGCTCTCCATACCATTCCCTTCCACCATGGATGCTTGGGAGCAAACCTTTTGTGGAAGCCTCTCGCTACGGCTTCCTTCCAAGCCTGAAGAAGGTAGAGGAGGCCATCAATCTCTCTTCCTGCTGGGAATGTGGATTCGTCACCTAAGCACAGCAGTTCACAGCTTCTGACAGCTTCCCTTGCTAATATGCCACCGGGGTCATTGCATTGTTTCCTCAATATCTGTTTTCTCCTCGGCTGGGGTTATGCAAGAAACTGACACAGAGGAATGTTGTGCCATTGGCACTCCTGACAAGAGCTTGGGATTCCATTAACAGCTTTTGTCTTGGGGTGGGACACCCGGTGGTCCACCACAAAAGGGAGGAGGGGGAGAAAGAGCAACTTGCCAGATAAAATAAGAATCCTTGTTAGCAATTCTTTTATCTCCTTTGTTGCTGTTGTATCTTGCTTCCCCGCCACTGGAGTCAAAGTGGCGTACACGACTCTCTTGCTGTTCCCTACTTTAGACTTAGGACAAATCCATGAGGTCGGTCAGAAAGAGAGAGGGTTGCTGGCTGAAGGTCCCCCACAAAGAGCTTCATAGCTGAGGAGAGAGAAGGGAAATAGAATATAGACAAGTCTCACCCCATTGCCATTCTAACATCCAAGTCTAACCCTCCTTTACAAATGAAATGTTCAGCATACAGGTTAAACGGATAAGATGATCAAATGTAGACTTGCCTGACCTTGCCAATTGGAAACCACACTGTTTCTCCATGTTTTGACCTAACGGTTCCTCTTGTATTGAGCACAGGTTATGCATTAGGATGACCAAGTGTGGCACACCCGTTTCTTTAAGAACTAGCCACAGTTTTTCATTATCTACACAAAGATTGTGAAAGCACTGACTGATTATTTTCTGAAATTCTTTGGTGCATTCCATCATCCAACATATGTCTGCAATATGATCCCTAGTGGCTCTTCCTTTCCTGAACCTAGTTTGGACATCTGGCATTTCTCACTCTGTATGTGGTAGAAATCTTGGGCCCTTTTCGCAGCGCCGGCGCTCGCGTGACGGAGGAGGGCAGCTCGCACAAGAAGCCTTCTCCAGGAGGCTGCCGCTTCCCCCTCCTTCCTTCCACAGGCGAAGGAACGAGCGGGGAAGCGGCAGCCTCCCAGAGGCGGCGGTGGCGGCTCGCGCGTCCGTCCATCCCCGGTGCGCGCGAGAAAGGAGCCTGTCCCGTCCATCCCCCCCCGTGCGCACGAGAAAGGAGTCTGTCCCGTCCATCACCCCCCCGCGCGCGAGAGAAAGGAGCTTGTCGCGTCCGCCCCCGTGCGCGCGAAGCAGGATGCATCGCGTCCATCGCACTAGCGCCCCGCCTCGCCCCTTCCTTCCGCAGGGGCGGAGGGAAGGAAGCACTACCCGGCCGGCTCCCCGACGCTCCGCACAAGAGGTAAGTGCGCGCGGGCACGGGGAGCGTTGCGCAAGTGCGGGTGATTTTTGCTTCAAAGCGAAAATCAAAAAACCCGCGCTCGCACCGCTTCAGCCCCGTGAGCCCGGCAGAAGTGGGAGTGCGTCGTGCGGAGCGACGCTCCCACTCCTGCGAGGCTCACGGGGCTGTCGCGCGAGAGAAGGCCTGTGCGAAAAGGGCCTTTGTTGTAGAATTTTGAGCTTCACTTTGCTTGCATGGGAGATTAATGCAATGGCCCTGTGGTTACTGCAATCCCTAGTGTCCCCTTTCTTGGATGTTAGAGTGTATACTGAGTGTTTCCAATCTGTGGGCCACTCTTGTTTTCCATACTTGTTGACAGATTTTAGTTAGAATTTCAGTGGATTCTGTCTCTGTTGCTTGAAACAGCTCCATTGGCATGCCATGTGTTCTCTGGTGATTTATTTCTCCAAAGTGCTCTGAATGCAACTTCTACTTTATTTTCTAAAATTGAGGGTTCATCTTCAAATCTATGAATCCATCATCCTTTCATCTCTTTTATATAGTTGTTCAGTGTATTGGTTCCTTTATCTTTTTATTTCTACTTGGTGATGTACTGTATTCCTTTACTGGTCGTAGAGCATACCCACTGTTGGTTTAAATTGCCTTTTGAATTCTTGGATCTTGTTGGAGAGGTTGCTTGTTCTTCCTTTTTGGTTACCATCTTTTATTTCTTTGCATTACTAATATAGTTCTCTTTGTTCCTGTGCACAAGTCACTGAAAAGTTGTGTTCAGGGTTCTTGCCCTATTTCTGTCCCCTTTTACTTTGGTTTCTTGTCTGTCTTTAACTGTTTGAAGAGTTTCATCCGTCATCTATTTAGGCTTCTCTTTCTTTGTGGCTTCAGACAGTGTCTTCCTTGCATTCCTCCCTGACAGCGCCCTTGGCTTCAGAGTTCTTCCAGCTCCTGGTCAATTAGGCTTAATAGTGCAAATCTATTTTTTGCAGGGTCTTTAAATTCTGTGGAGATGTTCTTGAGGTTGTATTTTGACACAATGGATGTTAGAGTGTATATTGTATATACTTAGGACATATATAGGAGTGTATATTTAGCGTTCTCCTTTAGCTTTACACTAATTTTGGATATTAACAGATTGTGCTACAATCTGCTGCTGATCTTGGTTTTCCAGAGAGAACGGGGCATCTTCTACTTGTTATTATGTAATCTGTTCAATTTCTATATCGACCATCAGATTATGTTCAAGTATGCATTTGCCTCTTTGGTTGCTTGAAGAATGTGTTTTCGACCAACAAGCTGTTGGCCTCCCAAAATTCAAAATCCGTTGCTGTCCTGCTTCATTTCTTAATTCTAGGCCAAATTTCCCTACAGTCATTGATTCTGCTCTGTTTCCTGCTTTTACGTTCCAATCACCTATGATTAACAAGGAGTCCTGTTTTGGTGTGTGATCAGTTTTCTCCTGGACTCCACACAGAACCTTTCAATTTCATCTTCTTCTGCCACTGTAGTTAAGAGTATAACCTTGTATTGTTGGTTATATTGATGGTTTTTCCCTGGAGTCTTACTGATATTATTCAGACTTCACATTATATCCTTTGACTCTTTTGCATTATTAATTCCACTCCATATCTTCTTAATATTTCATTTCCTGCATAAAACACTGTATAATTATCCGAATCAAAATGTCCCATTCTTGTTCACCGGAGCTCACTCACCTCAAGTATTGCAATGTTTCCATGTTCCATTTCTTGTTTTACTATGTCTAGTATCCCCCTGGTCATGCTTCTGACATTCCATGTTCCAGTATCATGTGCGGCACAGCTTCAGACTTTCCTTTCACCTGTGAGCACACCAATAGCTGAATGTCCTTTTGGCTTGAGTCCAGTTGTGTCATTAGCACTAATTGTAGTCATCTTCTGCTGTACCCCAGTAGCTTATTGAGCGCTTTCCAACTTGCGAGTCTTATCTTCTTCCACTATCTCTTGTTTCATTTTGGATTGTCTCATCAAAAGGTTTTTGTGGCAAAACACATTCCAAAGGGGTTTACTGTGCGTCCGTCTGTACCATACTAACAAGTGTTTGCTATGGTGTCACTGCCATTGTCTCTGAGAAATTCTCCGGGAGTTGTGGGTGAAGTAATTCAGGTTACTGTTCTGTATTCACAACCACCTTTTAACCACAATTTTGACACTATTGCAATGATCATAATTTCACCCCAACTTGCCTTACTGGGGATCAGCGGCATGGGGAGAAGGAGGTCCATTCTACTGGCAATTGCAGCATGGTTGAATGACATTTCCACCAGATTTGTGGGGCTTGGGCCAGGAGAAGTTACTTAGCTTGGTATACTTAGCTTCTTCTGCCTCTAATGTTTGAAGCATAAACTTGGATAATGGTTATACTGATGGGTTTTCCCTGAAGTCCTTTTGATATTATTCACCCAGACTTTGCATTATATCCTTTGATGGCTTTTGCTACTTCACTAATAGCTGATGCAGAATTCCAGCCAAGGTCTCTTTGTCGACATGCTTTTATTGGGCAAGGCTGATGGGCAGGGCCAGATGTAAGAGTGGGAGAAGACATTCACCCTCTCTCTCTTGCTTTTTTTTCTTCCTGTCTAGTGGTCTCCTGCAGGAAGGACAGACCATTCTTCTCAGATATCTGATTGCTAGCAATGTTCTCTTGAAATTAGGCCAAGGAGGCCACAGTTCTGTGGCTCAAAGACTGAAAGGTGAACATTGCTATCTTCTGCATTACATGGAAGGGAATATTTCACCACTGGAACAGCTGGATGAAATCTTTGTTCTGTGCCACAATTAAAATGCTTTCCAGGGGTCTGGAAATGGCAGATTTGTGAAGAATTGCTGCTCCAGTTGGGCTATCAAGTTCTTCCACCCACCTCTGCCCCCAGGTAGATGGAAGATGGAGCAAACTTGTTTTCTGCTGTTCTATAGACCAGGACACAGAGCAATGACTTCAAACTTCAGAAAAAGAGATTCTGCATAAACATCAGGAAAAACATCTTGATTGTAAGAGCTGTTTGACAGTGAAATGCGCTGCCTGGGAGTGTGGTGGAGTCTCCTTCTTTAGAGATTTTTAAACAGAGGCTGGATGCCCATCTGTTGGGAATGCCTTGATGGTGTATTCCCGCATGGCAGAATGGCGTTGGACTTGTTGGCCCTTGTGGTTTCTTCCAACTCTATGATTCTATGGCCATTTCCATATGGCGTCTCAGTTCTGCTATGGGGATGGGGTGGCAGTGGTTCTGAGGCCATGCTTTCACATGATGTCATTGTGGTTCTGCTGCCATCCTGTCCCCATGCGTCACTATTGTGGGATATTAACAAAACCATTAAGCATCTGCAATCATGCAATGCTCCTGTACTTACCTGCCATGCAGAAGGGCAGAAAGCATGATCACGCACTTCCTTCCTCGCTGCAGCATGAAAAGAAGGCCAGCAGCATTGCAGAAGAAAGGGGCATGTCCCTTGTTCTCCCTTCCGCAGGTAGGTGGTCACATGCGGATAGCAGTGTTCCCATCATGCTCCCTTCCCAGCAAAGGTGATGTGGGATTGTAATGGGACGATGCGGGAGAGCGTCGCCATGCGGAATGGTGTAAGATTCTAAGCATTTAAGAATTGTAAATCATTCCTGGTTTTTAGTCAATAAATAATGTTTAATTTCAAGGAAATTAGAAAAATGACTATAATAAGGTACTCGTTATCTGATGATGATGATGAAGGTAGTTTTAAGCAGGCTTTCAGGAATGTTTCCATTATTAGCAGTAAAGGTTCAGTAAGCACTGGAGTGAGCCACTGAGAAACACAGGCTGCTAATCCCCAGGCCTTTTATCAATTGAACAATAACAAAGCAGGCTGTTTGTCTGTCAAAGAAAGCATGAAAGATGGTGAAAGAGATTGTAACAGAGGAACCAGCATTCCAACTGTTCTTCACTTTGAGCATTTTTTTTCTCAAGCAAAAATGGGTTCTGAACCTGATAATATGTTCTATGATTCCAATTTCAAGATTTCAGGGAAAGGATTATCCAACTCTCTCCAGGTTTAAGAGTAGGGTGGCCATGTACCTTTTATTTGAAGACTGTCAGAGGACAGTCCTCTTTGTAAGGATATCCTCCATTTGTAAGGCTGTCCAATCTAAGGCCATTTCCACACTACACCGTTATACTGCTATTATTCCACTTTCAACATCCTATGGAATCCTGGAGTTTGTGGTTTAGGGAGGGGCATTTAAAATTTGGAAGAGCCAAAGAGCTCTGCGGCCTCGGTAAACTATAAACCGTAGAATTCCACAGGATTCTGAAAGTGGGATAATAGCACTATAACAGTATAGTGCAGAAACAGCCTAAGTCTGTTTTAAAGATCAGGGCCACAGGAGTTGCCCTTCCACAGTAAGCACCTGTACAGCAGGAAAACAGGTCACCTAGTCATAATGTTCCCCAAATAGGTGAGATGTACTGAAATTCTACTTAAATTATTTTTAAAGATTCTAATTTTCCATTTCTATATGTAAGTGAGAACAAGGTTTATAATCCTATCAGTGACATACATGGGAGTAAACCCCTGTTTGACCTACTTTTGCCTACTTCTTTGTGCAACAACCCACCCCAGGCACACACGTGCAACCAGATTGATTACTGTTTTACTCTATCACCACCCAACCCTGGGGAAAAGGGAGAAGGTAGTCAACCAGCATCTGGATGAATTTCTGCAGTAAGAAACAAAGTGAAGACATTCTTCTCCCGGAGTTTTGGAAATTTGGGAGGATAGATTCTCTCTTTCTCTCTGGACTTCTAGCTGTGGAAATACTGCTGGTCTTCCTGCTTACCTTTCTCTTCCAGCCACTATCTGCCCGCGACAGGTGCATTCCTGCAATGATCAGCTTGGTTGCACACATGGAAGTAAGCTGACAAATGTAGGAATGAACCATACATTTTTATGCAAATTGGGGTCCTCCTTTGTTCTCCTGTTTGGTGATTCACATCCTCTTTCATCTTTTTTGGTGATATATAAGTGGCATCCTGTTTAAGAAGCTACATTCCAGCTTTTCATTTCACATTCCGCCCAAAGACTGCAACTGAACTCAGATGTGGCATTTTCCACTTTCCATTTACTATAAGAGACAGAAACAGCCTCTGTTTTCTGCAGCTGGGTCGTGGCATTTCAAGCTGAGCCAGCTTCCAGATAAGTTTGGTACCTGAGGCAGAAAATTCCAAATGGCAGTCTTTTGCGGCAAGAACAAAATACTGACCCAGGACCGCTGTTGCTGCACCCATAATAATAAAAGAGATCCATTTGTCTATCTGTCTGTCTGAACTTTTATCTCCAAAACAATGATATCTAGAATATCTGAAACTTGGTATTCATACCTGCAGGGGAAAGATCGGGATTGTTCACTGGGGTTTTTTTTAACGTATTAATTATTTTTCATTATTTTGAATGTCTCATTGGCAGACTGGCTGCCAGGTGATGAACTGCTCCCGGAAGCCGAGAACATGACAAGGGGTGCGAAATAGGTGTAATCTGTATCAGTGAAATCACACCCTTTCAAAGAATTCAAAGTGATTTAAATGTGTTTTCACTCAGTGGGCTGTAGATCTCCATAACCAGTTCTCAACTGTGCTGTTGGTAAAGGTTGAAACCATAGAATTATTAAGTTGTCCCCTCCATTTTTCTATGGGAAAGCTTTCCTTATGGAAATACAACAGGTAGACCCCTCTATGAGGAGACTATTGATAATGCCAAAAAATGGGTGATTCCTGGCTTGACACAAGTACTTGTGGAAAGAAACTGAAGGTCTTCATAGAGTGTGAACCAGTGGTTATGCCTGGGATTTAAAAGGCTAATCCAATCCAGATAATTTTTAAATTATGAATTTCAAGTTATGAATTGACTTTTCTAAATATGTATGCTCTTTTACTTGCTGGTATGCTCTCTAATGTTAAGTGTTATGTTTCCATCTGTTGTTGTATTTTAATATGTTGTTCCCCTTACCTGCAGAGAGGGAGGTAAGAAATAAGTATTATTTGTACTAAAGTAAATGTAATAATGTAAGAATTTTGAAAATATGAATGTATGAAGATAAATAAGCAGAGTCAGTTGGGACAAAGATAGAAGTGGGGAAGGTTTTTTTTGTTTTATGTTTAATATAAACTGCAATAAAATATAATAAAGAAGTAAGTATTATTATGTTCCATCGCCTCCCATCAATTGTCTTGCTGCTTTGCTAATAGTAATTGATGGACTGTCAATTGCTGTGTGTTTTAAGGGTTGGTTTAGGTGGGTTGGTGGGTGGGGAGGATTGGGTATGTTTTTAATGTATTTTAATGTATAATGTATTTTATGTTGTTTGCCGTCTCGATTCATGTGGAGAGGCGGGATATAAATTATTATTATTATTATTATTATTATTATTATTATTATTATTATTATTATTATTATTATTATTATTATTGGCAGAAAAATTTTGCTCAGGTCATGATAAGTAACGGTACCACTTTTTTCTTCCGCAGAGTGGGAATTACTTCTCTTTCACTCATGGTGCATATACTTTTATACTCCACCTGCAATCATGTCTTTTCCCAGAGACTCCCAGCATTTCAGAATGTGCACATCTGTTTGCCACAACATTTTCACTGCTCTTTTTTGAAAAATAATATTATTGTTTCCAGCCATTGGCAATTTACCTTTTAAACTCTGGAAAGAGGTTGCTTTTTTAGTTGATAAGATGCTTTTATGCTCCCAATCTCTGCAGCACTCACAGGTAGAATTTGTGGAGGAGATTATCCCATGAAATAAAATACAAGAGAGAAATGGACAATTAGCGTTTAGTTTCAGCAAAGTACAAAATAACTCTTCTTCCTACAGTACACTGAGCCACTTTGTCTCCCTCGCTCTAGTTCTTCTCTTCTCAGGAGTATCCAATTGCTAACTTGCTGAATCAAACACAATCTTCCAGGTGGAAAAGGGGGCTGACTCAGATCTGGTTCTCCTGTTTGGAAAAAAATGTGGCTCTAGCGATCCTCCTCAGCTCTGGCAGGAATGTGTGCAGTTCAGAATCGCTCCAACATTCACATGAAGATATATCCTAAATACTCTGATTTATTTCACATACTGTCAGTATCTGTATTTCGAGAGGAGCTTGTAAACGTGTATGCCAGTTACAACACAAATTCTTTCACCCACCACAAGTTTTTTCCAATTTAACTGCCATGATTCCATTTTATAGAATCCTGGGATTTGCAGTTTGTTGTTGCTATTGTGTGCCTTCAAGTCATTTTTGAGTTATGGAGACCCCGTGGCAAACTTATCGTGAGGTTTTCTTGGCACCATTTGTTCAGGGGGGGCTGACTTTGCCTTCCTCTGAGGCTGAGAGAGTGTGACTTGCCCATGGCTGAATGGGGATTGGAACCCTGGTTACCAGTGTAATAGTCCAAAGCTCAAACCACTACACCACATTGGCTCCTCTGCACTTTAGGGAGGGCCATTCAGAATTCTCAGCCAGGAATCTCTAGTGCCTCGTCAAACTACACATTCCATGATCCCATACTATGTTGCCATGGTAGTAAAAGTGGAATCATAGTGCTATAACTGTGCAGTGCAAAAGGGCTCCAGCTCTATCACCTACTGGCCCATTCTCGGCATAAGTTCCCAGTGCAGGTTATCTCATATATAAAAGCCAAAGTTTGTGAGTTTATTTGGGGGCCTTTCCACCCTACATTGTTCTAGTGCTATTATTCCACTTTCAACCTCCTGTAGAATGCTGGGGTTTGTAGTTTCCTGAGGCCAAAGAGCTCTCTGGCTGAAAAGTCTAAATGCCCCTCCCTAAACTGCAAATCCCAGGATTCCATAGGAGGTTGAAACTGGGATAATAGGACTATAACAGTCTAGTGCAGTGGTTCTCAACCTGGGGGTCGGGACCCCTTTGGGGGTCGCACGACCCTTTCACAGGGGTCGCCTAAGACCTCACTTCAAGCCCTTCTCAGGTTGAGCTTCTGACATTATGATAATGGTTGGGGGTCACCACAACACGAGAAACTGTATTAAGGGGTCACGGCATTAGGAAGGTTGAGAACCACTGGTCTAGTGTGTGTTAGGCAGGCAAAGACCTCATATGATTGGCTGCCTGTGAAGATTTTATGGAATCCTGGGGTTGGCAGTTCAGGGAGGGGACTTTAGAATTCTCAGCCAGAGTGCTCTTGGACCTGGCCGGTTGCTATGGAGATGAAGCCTAGCAGCAAGGAGGAGGAGGGCAGTGTATTCCCTAAGAAACTAAACCTCTGTATGTTATTACCTCTGAACGCAGACTGGATTGGGGAATGTGGGGAAAAGTTACAGGTACTGATCAACACAGTTTGGGGAATTAGATACACAGGATCCGAAATCTTTCTAATAAGTATTAACCTATGAGAAAATAAAATCCCAGGCAATGCTGGGTAAATATGCTAGTGAACTATAAAATCCTAAGTGTCTCGGGGCCAAGCAATGTTAAAGGTCTTATTCTTCCATGCATGCCTGTTTTGAGATCTGCAGGAAAGAGGCCATTCTCTCGCTCCCATCACCTTCATGCTTGAAGAGGAAGGAAAAAAGGGCTTCCGAAACATGAGTCAGCAGTGTGATGTGGCAGCAAAGAAAGCCAATGCAATTCTTGGCTGCATCAATAGGAGTATGGTGTCTAGATCGAGGGAGGTACTGGTACCACTCTACGCTGCTTTGGTTAGACCCCATCTTGAATACTGTGTCCAGTTCTGGGCACCCCAATTCAAGAGGGATATTGACAAGCTGGAGCAAGTCCAGAGGAGGGCTACCAAAATGGTGAGAGGCCTGGAAACCATGCCCTATGAGGATAGACTTAGAGAGCTGGGTATGTTTAGTCTGCAGAAGAGAAGGTTGAGAGGGGACATGATAGCCATGTTTAAATATTTGAAGGGATGCCATGTAGAGGAAGGAGAGGGCTTGTTTTCTGCTGCTCCAGAGACCAGGACAAGGAGCAATGGATTCAAGCTGCAGGAAAGGAGATTCCACCCAAACCTCAGGAAGAACTTCCTGACCGTCAGGGCTGTCCAGCAGTGGAATACGCTGCCCCGAAGTGTGGTGGAGTCTCCGCCTTTGGAGGTTTTAAGCAGAGGCTGGATAGCCATCTGTCGGGAGTGCTTTGAGGGTGTTCCTGCATGGCAGGGGGTTGGACTGGATGGCCCCTGTGGTCTTTTCCAACTCTACATTTCTATGATTCTATGAAATTACACAACTCCCTTCTGAAACAGGGTAGGTTGCTTCTCTCACTTTTTTCCCTTTGCTGGCTGGCAGAGACCTTTTTCATTCACAGGGGCCTTTGGCAACTATCTGCTAATGAGCATACCGAACATAATGATAATGATGCCCTAAAACTATTTTAAGCAAACTGAGTTCTAATACAACAACTAGCTTTCCTATGGTTTAATATTTAGAACATAGTGGGATACATCCTATCGGTTAATCTGACTTGATTGAGTGAGTGAGTGATGTGATTATTGTAAACGTTTATGTAATACCATTCAGGCCATCAGCCCCTAGGAAGATGTACAAAGAAAAAAAAATTAAAATACTCTAGTAATCTGTTAAAGAGACATAAAAAAACAAGACTACAAACACTCCTTAAAATTAATTTAAAACCAGACAGCTAAAACAGCCAGAGTAATTTCAAGAGGGAAGATCAGAGTAAACTCCTCTTGAATGGTGAGTCAACACATACTTAAAGCCCAAAGATTCAGCAGGTTTACTTTAGGATTCAGGCCAAGGTCTTTTTATTGGTGCTTGTTAGAATTATAAGCCACATTGGATCACAGTTCTAGGAGAAAGGCAGGGTACAAATCAAATTAAATCAATCAATCAATGCAAGGGCAGCAATATATCTCCAATTCAATGTAGCAAGTTAAAATTGGTTTCTTGCCATCACGGATGCACAGAAAGGCTCAAAAATATATATCTTTTCCCCTGCGGTTGTTCTATTCTTGGATACAGTTCTGGCTGGCCAAAGACAGAGATGCTATATCAGTGACTAGTATATGTACCTGGCGTTGCCCAGGATTTTATTTTCTCATAGGTAATACTTGTTAGAAAGATTTGAGATCCTGTGTCTCTAATCCCCCAAACTGTCTTGTCCAGTACCTGTCACTTTCCCCCATATTCCCCAATCCAATCTGTATTCAGAGTTATTAACATACAGAGGTTGGGTTCCTGAGAGAATACACTGCCCTCCTCCTTGCTGCTAGGCCTCATCTCCATAGCAACTGGCCTGTTCTCTGGCTGAGAGTTCCAAAGGCCCCTCCCTAAACTGCAAACCCCAGGATTCCATAGGATGTTGAAACTGGAACAATAGTCCTATAACTGTCTGTTGTGGAAATCGCCTAAGATCTTTCAATTTCTTAACAGGGCTTGAGAATTGTAAAAATATTCTTACCTGATAAAACATGAAGATGGTGGTGGCGGCGATATATATTTGGTGTCGATTTTAAACATAACTTGACCTTAAAGTTTCTTTTGAAGCAATTTCTTTGTTTTCTTTTTTGTATGGAGTTTGTCTCGTCATTAACTGTGCTGTGGAATCAGAGTTGGCTGGAAATGCAAGACATCAATGCTTCAAACGTAAATTAAAACCAGAAATACAGAGCATCTTTTTGTTCACATCCAAACTTTTCACCTGCTGCCCCCCCTTTTCCATTCTCTTGAGAAATCAATTTTCCTGTGAGCTAAAGACGAACTGCTACTGAGGAAAATAATTTCATTCCACAACCAAAAAAAATCTAAAAGCGATCATCACATAAAGGAGAAAGATACAGGAATCACAAAGGGTGCTGAGAAGAGGGGAAATGGGTCCCGCTGGTGAATATTTGCCAAGACAGGCTAAACATTCAAGAAAATGCTGCCATTCTCTGCTGAACCTGTAAAGAGTTATTTCTGTATGTCAGTTAATAAATGCCAACCAGCAGCCTAAACAAACAATGACATTACTAGGAATAGCTCTGATCTAGTCTGGGGAATGGTTCAAGAGTCTTTAGCCATATTTCCAGTATATGGGGCAGAAACGGATACACTGTCCTACATTCATAGAATCATAGAATCACAGAGTTGGAAGAGACCACAAGAGCCATTTAATCCAACCCCATTCTGCCATGTAGGGATACAGCATCAAAGCATTCCCAAATTGCCATCCAGCCTCTGGTTAAAAACCTCCAAAGAAGGAGACTCAAACATGCTCCCAGGCAGCAGCATACTCCACTGACAAACTGCTCTTACTGTCAGTTCTTCCTAACATTTAGATGGAATCTTTTTTCCTGAAGTTTGAAGCCATTGCTCCATATCCTAGTCTCTGAAGCAGCAGAAAACAGGCTAGCTCCATCCTCCATATGACATCTCTTCAAATATTTAAATATAACTATCGTGTCACCTCTTAATCTTGTTACTCTGTTTTCTGGGGGTCCCAGGAGGGACACCTATATGAGCTTTCAATTAACTAAGTTTGGGAAATTAGCTAGAGCACAAGTTAGCAATGCGAGAGGCAGGGCAAAGCAGCAGAATCTTTTACTCAATGTCTATGGGGTCAGGCCAAGCGAAGGAGCACACCAAGTTATAAGAATAATTGAGATTTTTATTAAATACAGACAAACAGTGTATGCAACACACTCACACAAGTAACTAAGGAAAATAAAGGTTGGAGTGGTATAGAGGGATTTGGAGAGGGATAGTTGATTTGGGTGATACGAAACCTGTCCTGAAGCCTGGATAGTCTGAAGATTGAGTTCGTTGGTATAGAGTCTCAGTATGTGGGACTGAGGGGACAGCTTGCCAAACAAAGCAGAAGCAAGGCTGGATGGAAGTCCGGAGTGATCCGAGGAAGGTCTCGGAATCAGGGGTTTTTATAGGGAGAAATGTAACTGCAGGCTATTCCATACTTGGGGGAAACAATGAGTTTTGGGCGCGAGACAAAGCTTTGGAAAGGTCAAAATTTAGCATGATTGAGTTAGGTCCGAATTGACAAAGAGGTAGACAGTATGCAAACTCTCAATGCTTGGCAGTTGAGTATTCAGCTTGCCAAGTTACCTGCTCAGGGCAGGGAGTTCTTTTGTAAACAGCGTGCATACATAATGAGGGTGTTTGCAGAGAGGTCTCCTAAAGCGGTGATCTGGCTGTTTCTGGACTGCCTGTATTGTCTTGGGATATTGCAGCGTTTGATGGCTGAGTCTAGTTCTGTGCTTGTCTGGGGGCCTCACAAACACGTGGAGAGGGGTGGTGAAAGAAAGCCAAATTATTGATATCAAAAAAATTTTATTTATTTATTTATTTGTTTGTATCCCGCCTCTCCACATGGATTGAGGCGGCGAACAACTTACAAATAGCATGTATTTCGAAACATTTCTATACGTGTCCCCAACAAGCTGGGTACTCATTTTACCGACCTGTGAAAGGATGGAAGGCTGAGTCAACCTTGGAGCCAGGCAGGATTGAACTCACAACCTTGTGGCTTGCAGTACCGGCAAAATGATATGTTTATGCTATCTCCAAGGAGGCCTAACCTGCAGTAACAACCTTCTCTTTTTCAAGCTAAAGATACCCAGCTCCATAATCCTCTCCTCGTATGGCATGGTTTCCAGGCCTTCTATCATTTTGGTTGCCTTCCTCTGAACACATTCCAGCTTGTCAATATCCTGGAGGGAGTAACTGTGTAATTAAGAAATTGCTCCAGAACAGAAGCTCTTTCCATGGGGTAACTTTCATCATCTATATTAGAAGTAAGTGGAAAGTTCATTGGGATCTATGAGTAAATCTCTTGAGTATTTTCCAGTTGATTAGCAACAGTTTCTGATTCCCAATTGTCTTAAGTAAGTTTTTTAACCCTAAATTATATTTCAGGGGGGGAAATTAGGGGGGAAAAGGCCACGTTTTGTGGGAAAAGAGTTGTTAGTTTGCACTTTGGCCAGATAAACACATAGCTCAACAGAAAGAAGAACCGAGAATTGCATATCTCTCTCTCTTTGCTTGGGGCCCATTCATACCACATAATTATAATGTAATATTCCACTTTGCATACCATGGCTGCATCCTATGGAATCCTGAGGTTTACACTTTGGTGAGGCATCAGAGCTCTCTGTCTGAGAATGCTAAACGCCTCTTCTTACAATGCAAATCCCAGGACTCCATGGGATGTTGTCATGGCAGTTAAAGTGGAATATAGTGCAAAACATGTGTCTTGTGAATGGGCCCTTTGTGTGATTTAATTGTCCTGATTACTTTTGTTGTTAGAATCATAGAATCAGAGAGTTGGAAGGAGGTCATCCAGCCCAACACCCCCACCACCACGCAGAAATATAGATGTTGATGTTAATAGCAATAGCAGTTGCATTTCTATACCACTTATCAGTGCTTAGGACTCCCTAAGCGGTTTATAATGTGTTTAGCTAATTGCCCCCAACAAGCTGGGTACTCATTTTACCGACCTACAGAAGGATGGAGGGCTGAGTCAACCTGGAGCCCTGCGGGATTGAACTCACAACCTTGTGGCTGCAGTACTGGCATTTAACCAGTGTGCCACCAGGGCCATCAAGCTGGCTTTGACTTATGGCAACCACTAAGAGATATCCTTGAAGGCCTCCAAGTTTGTACCTACCTGTATGTGCCTTCAAGACACCCTGTTCTGAGCAGCTGTGCTATGGCTTGAAAACTCAAAGTAGCTACCATGATTGAGTGTATCCATCTCTGATTTTTTTAATATATATATATATTTTTACTGCCTTCTACTTTACTAAGCATTATTGTCTTTTCTAATGAGCCCCATTGTCTCATGATACGTCCACAGTGTGATAGCCTCTACTATGTCCATAATATGATAGCCTTTAGAGCCACCATGATGTAGTGATTTGAGCATTGGGCTGTGACCGTAGAGACCAGGATTTGGTTCTCTACTTGGCCATGGAAACTCACTCGGTGATCCTGGGTGTGTCACACACCCTCAGCCCCAGAAAACTCAATGGTAGGTTCGCATTAGGGTTGCCATAAGTCAAAAACTAATTGAAGGCAAACAACAGCAGCAACAACAACAACATCAGTTTAATCATCTTGGTTTCTAAGGAGAGTTCTGGCTTCATTTGTCCTAGGACCCATTCATTTATCTTTTTAGCAGTCTGTGGTATCTATAGAACTCTCCTCCAGCACCATATTTCAAATGAGTTGATACTCTTCCTATTAGCTTTCTTCATTGTTCAGCTTTCACAACCATACGCAGAAACTGGAAATATGATGACATGGAAAATCCTCAGTATTCAATGATACATCTTTACACTTCAGGATCTTGTCTAGCTCCTTCATAGCTGCCCTTAGTCTTCTTCTGATTTCTTAACTGCAGTCTCCATTCTCATTAATGATTGAGCCAAAGTAGGGAAAATCTTGAACTATATCAGTTTTGCATCATCTACTTCAAAGTCATTTAAATCATCTGTGGTCATTATTTTTGTTTTCTGAATGTTTTCAGCTGTAAACCCACCTTTTGCACTTCCTGCCTTGACTTTCTTCAGTAATCATTCCAAGTATTGTGGTGTCATTTGCACATCTTAAATGGTTGATATTCCTTCCTCCAATTGTTACTGTAGTTTCTAGCCCAGACTTGGGAGGTATTAGATATCAGTTTGACATCAATAATTTGGCCTTCTCTACCTATTCCTCTCCACGTGCTGCGAGGTCCCCCGGACAAGCTCGCAGACAGGCACGGCCACTAATCGATGTAATATTACAAACAATACAGGCTGGCCAGAAATAGCCGTCCTGCCGCTTCAGGAGATCTCAAAGACAAGTACTCTATTATGTATGCACGCTACTTACAAAGAACTCCCTGCCCCGAGCAGGCAGCTTGATTAGACGAATCCTCATCTGTCAAGCACTCTGCCTCTGCATACTGTCTACTCCTTTGTCAATTCGGACTTAACTCAATCATGCTAAATTCTGACCTTTCGGAGGCTTTGTCTCCAGCCCGAAACTTATTGTTTTCCCCAAGTACGGACTAGCCTATGGCCACATTTTCCCCTATAAAAACCCCTGACTTTGAGACCTTCTTTGGATCGCTCCCAACTTCCATCCCACCTTGCTGCTGCTTTGCTTGGTGAGCCTTCCCCTCAGTCCCACATACTGAGACTTCATACCTACGAACTCAATCTGCAGACTACCCGGGCTCCAGCACAGGTGTAATATCACCCAAACCAACAACTCCCCTAAAAATCCCTCTATCCCACTCCAACCTTTATTTCTCTAGTTCTCTAGTGCGTGAGTGTGTTGCATACACTGTTTGATTGTATTTTAATAAAGATCACATTTATTATTTCAATTCTGTTTGCTCCTTGACTCGGCCTGATCCCGTAGACATTGTGTAAAAGATTCTGCTCCGTTGCCCTGCCTCTCACAGTGCTAGCTTGTGCTCTGTGACTAATTTCCCCAACTTGTGTAATTGAAGTGCATTTAGGTGTCCCTCCCGGGACCCCCAGAAAACAAGGTAACACAATTTCCACGCCTCCTTCCTTCGAGTCTAACCGTGCTTTACATATGATATGTTCACCATACAAGTTAAACAGACAGGGTGATAAAATGCAGCCGTATCTGAGCTCCTTGCCAACTGGAAATTGTTCAGTTTCCTCATTTTTTGTCTTAACGGTAGGACTCTTCTTGTCAGCTTTCTTCACTGTCTAGATTTCACAACCATATATAGAAACTGAATTGCTTTGCCTGCCTCTTTTGCAAGGGCAGCACCACATAAAATCTAGTCCTTGGGAGTCCCTGTCCATGCAAACTATTGTACTGCCATTTCTGCACTAGACTATTATAGTGCTATTATTCCACTTTTAACAGCCTATGGCATCCTGGGGTTTGCAGTTTAGGGAGAGGCCTCAAAGGTCTAGTGTGGAAATGGCCTAAAACTATTTTCTTCTCCTGTTCTCACGACTGCTCCCTCATTTATATTCCTCTCAGAAATCCTGGATTCTAGCTTTTCATGCACCTTCACAGGATCCATAACCTGCTAGACTCTGTGGCCTGTGAAAAGTCTGTCTAGCTACTGCCTAGTTCAGTATGCTCAGTATCCCCATTCCAATGGCAGCTTTCCCATACTCTTATCTGGCAGATAGATTTTGCTTGTTTTCATATAGCTTACCCTCCAATACATTATACAGAGTGTGAAAATTCAGTTCGAAAAATAACAAGTTTCAGTTATAGTTCACAGGTACAGTAGCTTGTAACAATTACAGTTGCAATTTGAGCAATAACTCTTGCATGCCTGCTTGTCACAAGTAGTTAGAACAGTTAGTGATGTCAAAAACTTGCCTGAATTCTGCAAGCCACTTCCTAGTGGGGCAAAATAGGGGTTGCTAATACAACAGAGGACAGGATCAAAATTCAAAGCAACCTTGACAGATTGGAAAGCTGGGCCAAAGCTAACAAAATGAATTTCAACAGAGAGAAATGTAAAGTCTTACACTTAGGCAGACAAAAATGGAATGCACAAATGTAGGATGGGGAACACGTGGCTGAATAGCAGGATGTGTGAAAGGGATCTAGGAGTCTTGGTGGACCTTAAGCTGAACATGAGTCAGCAGTGTGATGCGGCAGCCAAGAAAGCCAGCACAATTCTTGGTTGCACTAATAGGAGAATAGTGTCTAGATCAAGGGAGGTAATGGTACCACTCTATTCTGCTTTGCTTAGATCTCATCTGGAATCCTGTGTCCAGTTCTGGGCACCTCAATTCAAGAAGGATATTGACAAGGTGGAACATGTCCAGAGGAAGGCAACCAAAATGATGGAGAGTCTGGAGGCCATGCCCTATGAGGAGCGGCTTAGGGAGCTGGGTATGTTTAGTCTGCAAAAGAGAAGGTTAAAAGGAGACATAGTAGCCATGTTTAAATATTTGAAAGGATGTCATATCGAGAAGGGAGCAGGCTTGTTTTCTGCTGCTCCAGAGACTAGGACAAGGAGTAATGGATTCAAGCCACAGGGAAGGAGATTCTACCTGAACCTCAGGAAGAATTTCCTGACGGTCAGAGTTGTCCGGCAGTGGAATCTGCTGCCTGGGACTGCGGTAGAGTCTCTTTCTTTGGAGGTTTTTAAGCAGAGGCTGGATGGCCATCTGTTGCGAATGCTTTGATGGGTGTTCCTGCATAGCAGGTGGTTGGACTGGATAGCCCCTGGGGTCTCTTCCAACTCTTATGATTCTATGATTCTATGAAAATAAACTCTTCACCTCATCACATCAACACTCACAACAGAACACAAGGCACATTGTGAGCCAACATTTTAACCAAGTGATACATCTCTTCCATCTGTGAAACCATAAAAGTAACTGAGGTTGCACTTATGTGGCAAAAGAAGTGATTCTGTCCCTCATTAAGTTAAACTTGAGATTAAAAAGGTATACCTTTGTTATTCAGCAAAGGGATCAAACCTAGGCTACCAATTATTTGTAACTAATTACTTTTAATCACTGTAAAATGCCTTGGCATGTTTGCAATTTCTGAGTTGAACAGTTCCCTTTTTCAGGTCATCTACTAATATACCTATTTCAAAAGAGCTAATTATTCCAAAAGAGCCAGCGTGGTATAGTAATTTGATTGCTGGAGTAGGACTCTGAGGTCATTCCGCACTAGCCTGTTATAGCGCGATGATTCCACTTGCAACATTCTATGGAGTTCTGGGGTTTGCAGTTTCGGGAGGGGCTAGTGTGGAAATAGTCTGAGAGACCAGTGTTTGGATCCCTGCCTAGCCATGGAAACTTGCTGGGTGACCTTGGGCAAGTTACACTCTCTCAGCCTCTCACAGCTTCAACCTTCAAACCCCCTTGGAAGAAATCTTGCCAAGAAATCCCCATGATAGGGTTGCCTCAGAGTCATCATAAGTCAGAAATAACTTGCGAAAGTTAAGAGAAGATTAAGAGGCGACATGACAGCCATGTTTAAATATATGAAGAGATGTCATATGGAAGATTTAGCTACATCTTAATATTTGAAGGGATGTCATATGGAAGATGGAGCCAGCCTGTTTTCTGCTGCTCCAGAAACTAAGTCATGGCGCAATGGCTTTAAACTTCAGGAAAAGAGATTCCACCTAAACATTGAGAAGAACTTCCTGATGGTAAAAGCAGTTTGACAATGGAATCTGCTGCCTCAGAGTGTGGTTGAGTCTCCTTCTTTGAAGATTTGTTGGAGGCTGGATGGCCATGTCTTTTATTCTTTTGTGATGTAAGCGTATCTTCCCTAGAGAATGTATATCTGTGTTACTGGGATAAATCTGCCAATGCATGCTACTATTAAAAGATCCCTTGTACAAGTGTATTCTTGGACTCTATGCATACTTGAACACAGATGCAAAAGGGAATGATTCCCTCTGCAAAGTGGCCAGGGTAATGTTTAAAATGTTCAATGTGTATACTGGGGACTATTCAACCATGTTTCCAGCACCAGGCACTTTGTCACAGATTATTTATTTATTTTATGAGACAAATCTTGTGTTTTTATTTGCCTCAACTAAAGGCCAGCCTCAGACTCTAGCACAATGGGCTTATAATCCTTACAGTTGCAAGGCAGATTCCCATGAAGGCATCAGACAGTCCCTTTTCATGGGATCAGCCAGCATGAATAGCAAAGGCAGACAAGCAGAATATTAAAAGATGCAAATGGCCATTTCTTTCATTTTTGCCAAGTAGTCCGCAAGCCTTGAGGGGAGTGGGGTGTAATTAATAACAGCATTTCAAATAAATGAATATATTTGTACAAACATATCAAACTGCTTACAAAACTACCAGTGTTCAGTGGGGAAAGCTATGGATTAACAGGGGCAACTAAGACTGGAATCATGCTTACCTTTTACTTGGAAGTCCTGTTGACTGATAGGGATCTTTTTCTTTTTCAAATAAATACAGAGAAGCCTGAGGATTGAAGTCTACTGGGAATTGTTCCCTAGATTAATGTTTCATACATTCCTTTAGCGCTGATCTGGTGTGGTTTTTTCCCCAGGCCATCCTGCTTGTGTCAGAACTGGGGTGATCATCCAAAGGCTGATTTTACTTTTATGCTAGTACCATTTTCTAGGATCGCTGCAAATTTCACTGTTCATGCTACCCAGAGTTTTCAGAAATAGTTACCATTACAATTTAATGTCTCCCAAAAGTTTATTACCATGATAGTTATGGTAATTTTTTTTAAAAAAGTAGCTATTGTCTCTCTCATAATTCCAAGTAACGAAAGTAGTTATATTTTAAATGTTTGCACAAAATCATCAGTATACAAGCTGCTGATCTACAGCAAACATATCTGAGAGTGCACATGCCATAACTATAAAAGTAACTAAAGCTGTTACATTTACACCATACAAGAGTAACATTATCCCACTATATATTACAGTCATAATATAACTTGATTATTCCTTAGGCCATTTTCACACTACACTGTTCTAGTGCTATTATTCCACTTTCAACCTCCTATGGAATTCTGGGGTTTGCAGTTTAGGGAGGGGCCTTTAGAATTCTCAGCCAGAGAGCTCTTTGTCCTCAGTAAACTACAAACCCCAGAATTCCACAGGAGATTGAAAGTGGACTAATAGCACTAGAACAGTGTAGTGCGGAAAGGCCCATCGCGATCCAAGATAGATAAAAAATGTAATTGCTAACTCTTGAAACAAAGAATTCTGCTAGCTGTGTGGCACCTGGGTCCAGTGACTTCTGGGTCCAGGACAGAATCCAGAGTGGGCACAAAGTTAGAACTAGTAACAGCTTAGCCATTTTAGGTGCTGAGGCAATACCGTGTACCAAATGGCAACAAAGAAGCAGCTCTGTTGGTTTTTTGCATTAGTGTGGCAACGAGCTAATGTGCAAAGCTTTTCTAGAAACAATATAATCTTATGCAAAGGTGCAGCTTTTGAATGAGGCTTTGCTCTGGACCCAATGGTTACTATTAGAGTTTACCACCTTCTCTCCAGGGATTTTTGGTCCCTGTGGAAGAGAGGGAGGGTGGAAGCTGTAAACAACTTGGCCAATCATCAGTGCCATTGTGCACTATTTGCTTAGGATGCTGTGAGACTCAGTGTGGGGCTTGAGTTTTTGTTTTTAAAGGAACAGCAGTCTAAAATCCTACAGTAGCATTGATGAGGAGTTAGTGCCCAATGAACATGGTGCAAACTGTAAGTATTAAACCACACAAGTCCTTTGGGTTTTTTTTATTCTGATATATCCAGGAATTTGATGAGGGGGACCCCTCTAGGAGGAAATAAAATGTTGCTGCTGGGGCTGGGAATTGCTATGACTAGTCTAGGATAGCATAAACATCATCTCTTAATTAATTTTAATTTTAACAAAATTTTAATTTGAACAAACACTGAGAATGACAGCAACAAATACTCCAGCCATGAGCAACATTCCACTTAGAAGTGCCCTTAATCGTTGTAATAATTTGGAAGAATATTGTACACATTTACACTGAACTGCACACATGGATGGAGAATCCTTTGGCCCTTTAGAAATTTTGGATCAGCTCTGATAATGCCTTATTACTGACAGTGCTGGTTGGAGAATTCCAGGTGCTGAAGTCCAAACATATACACTTTCCACTGTCAGCATTTTTAACAAGCTGAATTTCCAAACCATTGTCATGGTTTGAAATCTCTGCATCTCCATCTGGCGAAAACTGGAAGCTGATGTTACTCACGCTCAGATATACAAATTGAAATCAGCGGGATACTCCTAGAATCATAGAGGCCCAACGGAACATGAAGCCCAACCTTCTCTTCAGCTAGAGCATCCCCAGCAGGTAGATGTCCAGCCTCTTTTTGAAGACGTCCAAAGAAAGAGACTCCCATTGTAACTCCTGCTAGCAGACCCAGTCCTGGGAAGTATAATATTTGATATCAAAAAGTTATTAAGCCAGAGGTTCACCAGATAGGAACATAAATATCTGGGTCTATAAACTAAAGCATTTTTAGCGAGGTCAGTCCAACATATCCAAGAGGAAAACCTCGGAAGGCACATATGCATACATCAAATGGGCCAGCCACAACTTTGACACCTTGCGATTGCAATCGCAGGAACTACAAAGATGAGGTCCATCTGCATAACTCGGCTATTGTTCTTTTGTGGGAAAGGGTCTGCCCCTCTCCAGCATACTTTGCACTATAATTGAGTCCCTTTTTGGGTCTCTCTTTGGAGAACTCCCACCGTTGACTAGCATCTGACATGCTGCTAGTTTAAGGCTCCCCTCAGTTCTTTTTCTTTGTCTGATGATCTATCTTCGCTTACTTCTTCCTGAACTGCAGCCTTCAAGATCAGGTGCAGTATATCCGCTTTCTTTCTCTATGTTTTTCCTGCTCTTAAGTCTTTCAAACTCAGTAGTCCCTGTGCGCTTGAGTGACTGCTGTGTGTGTGTGTGTGTGTGTGTGTGTGTAAATTTTTTCCAATCCTGGTAAATAAACTACTCATAATTAGATATATGATCTGGTTTTTGTGTTGTCTGACTCCGTAAACATAGGGTTAAAGATCTCGCTGTGTTGCCCTGCCCTCTGCTGTGCTAAGCAGTTATCCCTAATTTCCCCAATCTTTGCATTTTTGGAGCAAATCCGGGTGTCCCTCAGGGACCCCCAGAAGTCAGGGTAACACCATCACTTTTTTAGGTAATCGATTCCATTGCCAAACCACTCTCAGGCCATTTCCACACTAGCCTGTTATAGTGGCATTATTTCACTTTCAACATCCTGTGGAATCCCAGGGTTAGCCTCAAAGGCCCCTCCCTAAACTGCAAACCCCAGGATTCCACAGGATGTTGAAAGTGGACTAATAGCACTATAACAGGCTAGTGCAGAAATGGCACCACTGGCAGGAAGTGCCTTTTAATGTTCCATTGAAATCTACCCTCTTGTAACTTAAAACCGTTAGACGGACATCATTTCTACACTAGACTGTTATAGCGCTATGATTCCACTTTCAACATCCTATGGAATCCTAGGGTTTGCCGTTTCGGGAGGGGCTGGGCGCCCCTCCCGAAACAGCAAACATCCATAGGATGTTGAAAGTGGAATCATAGCGCTATAACAGTCTAGTGCGGAAATGGCCTTAGTCGTACCTTCTGAGGCAGCAGAGAACAAGCCCTTGAGTTATTTAAAGAATGTGATCATGTCACTCCTCAGTCTTCTCTCCACCAAGCTGAACATGCCCAGCTCCTCATATGTTTTCTTCTCCATAGTTCTTGTTATCCTCCTTGCTCTTCTCTGGAACAATAGCACTATAACAGTGCAGGGCGGAAATGGCCTATGACCTAAGGTATGATTTGGGGAGGCCCCAAAACTGATGCAAATAACTCATTTAGTTGAACTGCCAGATTTGGGGAAGGGTGTGTGAGGTTCCTCAGGTTGCTGAGACCCCACTCAGATACTGTAGGTTCCTCTCCATAGGTGTGGCGCAGTTACCTTTCTCTCAGCTCCCAGAGATTGCAGGCTCTCTGCTTTCATCTGTTAGTTCTTCTCCAAGGGGACCCAAAAATGCCATGGTAACTGCCTAGAGAGATAAAATAGACACCACCTTCAGTTTCGCCTCTTCCTCCCCCATCCTGCAGAAAGACTTCAGCTCAGGGAAACAAAGAAGAAAACCAGCACTTTAAAGCAGAGCTTTGCAACTGTGTTGAGCTGAATTGCCAGACCTACCTTCAGGAACAACAACATGTAGATCGTTTGGACTGTAAATCCAAGATTCCCAGCTTTGTTCATTGTCCCCATATAAAGATAAGCCTCAAAGGTGACAGCCGTGCCTACCTATCAGCTTAGCTATAATTGACTCTGCTGTGGACAAAGAATTTATGACACCCTGAAGACCAACAGATTTATTGCAACGTGAGCTTCTGGTATACAAGAGTGTATTTTGCCAAAAGCGGTTCCTAGAATTTGGGAATGAAGCAAAGATGAGACAAAAAGTATCACTGGCTTGATATTGGTTTGCAAGATCCTTGCTAAGAGAAAGCAGCAGCTTATGAGTTCTACATAGACTAATTGTGGGTTACGAACCAGGATTTGTTGGAAATAAAGTACTAATTATGTAGCAAATGACTTGGTGGGGAATGGTGATGGAATAGGTGAATAAATAACACTTGATAATTTCCCTTTTGTTAGATCTCTGTGTGTATATTGCTATGCTTAAGCTACATTTCCTATTCCTTTCTCTGAGGTCATATTTATTTATTTGTTTGTTTGTTTGTTTGTTTGTTTGTTATATTTGTATGCCACCTTTCTCCCAGCATAGGACCCAAAGAGGTCACTTCTTTTACTTCTTCTAGCCCCTGCCACTATTTCCAGACAGAGGATTCTTTCACATTACATAGTCACAATAGTATGATTCCACTTTACATATCATGCCTACATCATACAGATTCATAGGGCCTTTCCGCACTGCACTGTTACAGTGCTATTATTCCACTTTCAACATCCTGTGGAATTCTGGGGTTTGTAGTTTACTGAGGCCAAAGAACTCTCTGGCTGAGAATTTTAAATGCCCCTCCCTAAACTGCAAACCCCAGGATTCCGCAGGACGGGGAAAGTGGAAAAACAGCACTGTAACAGTGTAGTGTAGAAATGACCCTAGAGTCTGTAGTTCAACTAGGCAATAGAGCTCTCTGGCTAAGAAGTCCAAATACCTCTCCATAAACTGCAGATCCCATGGTCTCATAAGATGAAACCATGGCTGTCAGGAACTGAATCCACACACGCAAATAGTACAATGCATAAAGCATTATTTATCTAGAGTGAAGTACACATAATGATTTTAGTGAGAAGACTGAGCTCCAAAAGAATTACATGAGTTTAAGATTCCCCACATTCCCTCCCCTATGCCAAGAGACCTTGAAGCCATGAGAGCCAAGCAGTGGTTATCAGCACATTCCTAGCAGTGTTAAGCATTGTTTACCTAACGGTTCCTGGTACCTATTGTTCTACAGTTACGAGTCATCTGTTATATTATACTAGACTACATATCCCATTATTTTATATGGAGGGCATCCCAACCTCCTGCCCCTCCTGAAAAGAAAAACGAATATAAGTTGGCAGAAATGAAGTTAGTACTAGCAAGGCTATGAGGGGTTAGAGGGCTTAGAAGAGTGAGACTTGTGCAATGCGGAAATAATTTCAGGAGCAAAAACATCAGAAGAGTAAACCCATTCAGCAAATCGGTGGGGAAGATCCTTCCAGAGTATCAGGTATTGGAGCTTTCCCTTGTGGATTCTGGAGTTGAGGATTTGAGCCACTTCTGTAAGTCCGGAGTCAGTTAGCGAAGAAGTCTGCAAAGGGGCTGGCTTGATCAAGCTGCAATGAAAAACAAGATGAATGAGTTTATATTTAGGAGGCAAAGAAAGTTCGAAACTGACTTCATTTATGGCCCGTTTGATTGAGAAAGGACCAATGAATTTAGGGGCAAGCTTTTTTGAGGGTCCCTCAAAAGTTCTTTGTGGAGAGGGAAACAAGGTCTCCAGGGTTGTAGTTAGGGTTACATTTGTCTTTTCCTGTCTGCAAAGCGTTTGTGTGAATCTTTTGAAGCGTGCAGTGCAGAGCAAACAGAGTCCCACGTTTGAGAGATTTTTTTATCCAGGTGTCGACAGAAGGGGGGTTGTTTGCTGTCGGTGAGAACAGAGGTAATCATGTAGGTTCAGCCCCATAGACAATTTCAAAGGGAGATTTTCCAGTGGAGGAACGGACAGCCAAATTGTAGGCGAATTCGGCGAACGGGAGTAGAGAAAACCAATTGGTTTGGTTGGAGGTGATGAAACAGCGAAGGTACTGCTCAAGGGTCTCATTGATGCGTTTGGTTTGTCCATCAGACTGTGGATATGACTGCTGCTGAATTTCTGAATAATTCTGAGAGATTTGAGGAGGGCAGTCCAGAATTTGGATGTAAAGATTGGTCCCCTATCTGAGATGATGCATGACGGCAATCCGTGCAGCTTCCAGATGTTAGAGATGAATAGTTCCGCATGTTTTTCTGCTGTGGGGACTTTTCTGAGAGCAACAAAGTGTGATTGTTTGGAGACGTGATCAGTAACGACCCAGATGACATGGTAGCCACAGCAGTTGGGAAGACAGACGATGAAATCCCTAGAAATGGTGTCCCAAGGTGCAGAAGGAGTCAGGAATGGTTTCAAAAGTCCATGAGGGTTTGAGTTAGGTGTTTTACAGATGTTGCATGTAGTGCACTTTTTAATGTATTCTTGAACATACTTGGTCAGGCCAAGCCAGTGGAAAAGCTTTCTAATTGCATGCAGGGTCTTGAGAAATCTGAAGTGACCCGCGGATATGGAATCATGATACCTTCCGAGGACCTCTGGCCTGCAGTCAAGGGGAATGTACAGCTTGGTTCTTATAAAGGCAATGCCATCAGTCCAAGTTACTGCATCAGAGTGGCTTTTTAGCCAGTCGCCTGTGATGTAGGCAGTTTTGATGGTGTGGAGGAAATCAGAGTTGAGAGCGGATGAGACTGAGGAACGGATGCGTTCTTGTGCTCTCGTGGTTACTTGCATGCCCAAGGTTTGGCGGGTGAATACAGTCTGTTCTTTAGTGGGAGGGGATTGTTTGGGAGACTTGTGGCATGAGAGCCAAGAGAGAGTGTCAGCTAGTGTGTTGGATTTTCCAGGTTTGAAAACAATTTTGAAATTGAAACATTGAAAGAATTCAGCCCAACGTGCTTGCTTAGGGCTTAATTTCCTGGCAGTTTTCAAAGTCTCTAGGTTGCAGTGGTCTGACCAAACTTCAAATGGCAATTTAGCATCTTCTAAGAAATGTCACCAGGTGGTGAGTGCAAAGTGAATAGCCATGGCTTCTTTTTCCCATATTGGCCAGTTCTGTTGGGTCTGTGAGAACTTTTTCAAGATGAAAGTGCATGGTTTGGGGTGAGGAGTTGAAGGACAACTCATGTTGAAAGAGTACCCCGCCCATGGCAAAATCGGAGGCATCTGTTTATATCACAAACTCCTTTTCTGGTTCAGGAAACAAGAGAAGCAGTTTGGTGGTGAACATGTGTTTGAGTTCGTCAAACACAGCCTGGCAAGCTTTAGTCCATGTCAGTTTTCTCGGGATTGCTGCATTGGGTTTTTTCTTTCCTGAAGTTGTTTTTAAGAGGTCTGTTAGTGGCAGTGCAATTGTGGCAAAGCCCTCGATGAAATTGCAGTAAAAGTTTGCAAATTCCAGGAACTGTTGCAGCTGTTTGTGTGTTCTTGGAGGAGGCCAATTTACAATTGTTTCAATTTTGGATGGGTCCATATTCAAGGTGTTGCTACATATTCTGTATCCAAAGTAATCAAAGGTTTGAGTGTGAAATTCGCACTCGGCTTTCATTGCCTATAAATCTTTGCAACACAGTGCGAACTAGTTCTACATGCTGTGGCAGAGTTTTGGAGTAAATCAAAATGTCATCTAAGTAAACCACAACACTGTTGTAAAGGAATTCTTGAAAAACTGAATTAAGGAACATTTGAAATCTGGCAGGTCCTGCTTGTACTTGGAAAGGGAGGACAGTCCATTGGTAATTCCCCAGGGGGGTCGGAGATTAGCGAGCCATTCACTGTCAGGGTCCATCCTAATTTGGTGAAAAGCCTCCCTGAGGTCTGGTTTTGTGAAGTATTTGCCTTGCATCAACTGAGCAGTTATATCCTCAGTGAGTGGAATCAGGTAGGTATTAGGGAGTACTGCCTGATTAATTAAATTGTACTTCACAATGAGTCTAGGATCCCCCCATCATGTTTCTGTCAGAAAAACACCGGGCTCACTGCCAGAAAGAAAGATGGTTTAATGAATCCACGCTGTAAATTTTTATTCAGGAACTTTCTCAGCGCCCCCAGTTCTTGTTTGCTCATGGGATAGATTTTTGGTTTGGGAATTTTGGTGCCATCTACTAGTCTTAGTTTACAGTCAATGTCTCTGTGGGGTAGGAGCTTATCAGCTTCATGTACTTCAAAAGCCTTCTGCAGGTCCCCGTACTCTTTCGGGATTTTCTGCAGCTCTTAGCTTTAGTGCCGCATTTGGATTTGGCATTTTCACAGGGGGAGTGATCCGTGTCTTGAGCACTTCGTCTAGTTTGTTTTTTTGTTTAATAAGGCCTTCGGTCCAGTCAATTTTGGGGTTATGTCTTTTTAGCCAATGGAACCTGAGGACACTTAGAATCCAATTTTGCTTGGTACTAGGAACCTCAAGTGGCCCCGGATATCTCCCACCTGAACAGAAATGGGTTTGGTCCTTTCCCTGATCAGGTATCCCACCATAGGGCAACCGTCCATTTGTGTCAAACAAATGGCTTTTTTGAAGGGTTCAAATTCAGCTACAAGTTCTTTGGCCACTACAGGTTTTAACAAGCTTGTAGTACATCCAGAGTCAATTAATGCCTTGTATTGTCTTAACTCCCCACTGTCCCTCATGAAAGTACTGTAACATACACATGCCGAGTTTTGGCTGTACTTACATTCACAGACTGGTCCGGAGTCCATTCGTCACTGTCAGAGTCAGAGGTAGCCAGGGGACTATCCCTGCCCTCGCAGACGTGTACGAAAGATCCCGCACCCAAGCACTTGGCCTGCGGCTTCAGGGGTCTCACTTTTACAGGGTGCTGGCTTTATAGAGGGAGGAGTTGACTTTTCCTCTGTAGTCTTCCCTTGTCCTTGGCAATCACTGGCAATGTGGTCCCTTTTCCCACAGCTGAAGCAGGTCCCTTCATGCAGCTGGTTTTTCGTTTCATCACTGCTCAGAATGGGAGGTTTTCTGGCTCCCAGGGTCCTGCAGCTGCTCTCTTGGGCCTGTTTTTGATGGGTAAGTTGGACACTTTCCAGTAAGCTCTCCACTCCGCCTGCAAGCTTCATCCAGCCCAACAGGCTGGTAGGATTTCCTTGGGAAAGGCATCGGTCCAGAATGGTAGGGTTCAATCCATCCTGAAAGAACTGCTTCAGTATTTCATCTTTTCATTCTGGTACCTTAGCTGTTTATCTTCTAAATTCCCAGGCGTACTCTCCAACAGTTCCTTTTCCCTGGTGCAGTTTCCTGAGTTGGTGTCTGGCTTGTTCTTGTATAAAAGGATCTTCAAACCTCTCCCGGAGCCGGCTCATAAACAGTTGGAGGTCCACTGTTTCTTCAGCCCAGGTATCAAATAATGTGGCAAACCATTCTGACGCCTCACCCTTCAGATGATGGCTTAAATATCTCACTCTGGCGGCATCACTGCTGAAGCTGTTCCCATAGTCGGCCATGTAGTTGGAGGCCACACTGAGGAAGTAGTTGAGAGTTGCTCCCTCTCCATCGTAAGTGGCTTTCATCTCTCGGAAGGGTCTGGGCCCATGTTGAGGTGCTGGTCCCACCGGAGGTGCTGGCGCTGTGGTAACTGATGCTGCTGCTGCGGGACCACACTGTTAGGCTTGATCTAGCTGAGGCATCAAATTCCTCCAGTTAGCTAGCTGTGCACGCAATCTAGACATCTCTTCTCGTAGTAGCTCCACTTCCTCTTCTTTGGCTAGAAGTTGTTCCGTTAGGTCATTTCGCTAGTTGTAACATCCCAATGTGTGGTGCAGTGACGTTGTCCGTGAGCTGTGTCGGGATGCTCTCCCCATGCTCAGGTTTGCCCAGCAACGGGGGTGGTTGCAGGAATCGCAGGACAAACCTTCGCTGGTACATCCGTGGGCAAGTTGGGGTCCGTTTCAGCTCCCTCACTTGTTCCTCCCCTTGGGTTTCTGTTGCTTCACCAGCCGCTCCCTCCTTCTGTGTTTCTTTTTCAAATTCTTGTAACATGGTTTAAAATTTGGTTTGAGTCTTCTCACTCTGCCAGGAACTGAATCCACACACGCAAATAATACAATGCATAAAGCACTATTTATCTGGAGTGAAGTACACATAATGACTTTAGTGAGAAGACTGAGCTCCAAAAGAATTACATGAGTTTAAGATTCTCCATGTTCCCTCCCCTTTGCCAAGAGATCTTGAAGCCATGAGAGCCAAGCAGTGGTTATCAGCACATTCCTAGCAGTGTTAAGCATTGTTTACCTAACAGTTCCTGGTACCTATTGCTTCTACAGCTATGAGTTGTCTGTTATATTATATTATATTATACTAGACTACATATCCCATTACTTTATACAGAGGGAATCTCAACAATGGCAAATAAAGTAGAATCATTGTGCTATAATGGTGTTGTGTTAAAGCACCCAGACAGAGAATTAACTGGCACATGAGGTCTCCATAATGGCTGCCTGAGCAGATCTGTACACATAAGAGCCAGTACTAGGGGTTTCTGTAATCAGTTGTGACATTTCCTCTTCCTATAGAGATATTTTACCTTACTCTCTTACTATAGGAAGAGGAAATGCTACGATGGGTTATAGAAACCCCTAGTACTGGCTTTATTACCTTACTACAAGTATCTAGAGAGCCAGCATTTTGCAGAGGTTTGAGTGTTGGGCTATGACTCTGGAGACCAGGGTTTGAATCCCTCCTCTCGGCCATGAAAACTCCCTGGCTGACTTTGGGCAAGTCACACACTCTCAGCCTCAGAGGATGGCAAAGGCAAACCCCACTCTGAACAAATCTTGCCAAGAAAACCCATGATGGGTTCACCTTAGGATTGCCATAAGTTGGAAATGACTTGAAGGCACACAACAACAACAACAACAACAACAGAGTATCTAGAGTAGCTATTCTCGCTTTATCGCCGTAAGCTGACCGCAGTAGCCTGTCGTACTCAGTTACCATAAAATGTCAAATATTCTTAGAGGATTAATATCCTATTAACCTTTTACCAGGATGATGTAACTCAGCATACCAAGCCTAGTGAAAAACTGAACAAAAATGTCTGTATGCGCTTTCTGAGTGTCTGTTTTTAGGGATGAAGCTTGCTGTTTGACAATACATCAGATATATTGTGATCAGATGAATCTGATGAAGTGGGCAGCAATCCACAAAAGCTTATGACTAATAAAACTTGTAACTTCTTAAGCGCTGCTCCTCTCCCCCATGAATTTTCAAAAACTGTTCCTTTCCTGTGGCGGAAAAAAAAATAACTATGTAACTAGAAATAATTGGAAACTACCTAAAGGTAACTAAATGGTTACCTTTAGGTAGTTTCCAATTATTTCTAGTTACATAGTTATTTTTTTAAAAATCTGCTTTGTACTTAAGGCTGCTAGCCAGAGGGACAAAACACATTCTGTTCCTATGCCTCTCATTGCCCTCTCACTTCAACAACCTCAAAAGAGTGCAAGACAGCAACACAAGGGACAGAGTGAACCAGCACTTGAACCATACAGTATTACTTCTCCAGCACTTAGTGAAACCACACCCTACAACAATCAAAGTAACTAAAAAGTTAAAATGACACCACAAAAGCAGTAAAATTATCTCTTTTTTATTACAGTCCTAGGCTAATGTCTCATTGGCATTTTCTGCAAATACACATTCCCTTATATGTGTGGACAGTTGAGAGTGCTTCTGTCACACACACACATTTTTCTTATTTTCTCAGTGGTGTCTTTCCCCCTCCCTTCGTGGGCTGAGCCATTGCAGCCATGGTGGGGAATGTGCCACCTGCTAGCATGCAGTTGCCGCTAGATCTAGTCAGTGTAGCCAGTGGTGAGGGATTATGGGAGACACAGTCAAACGGCATCAACAGGGCTACAGGTTCCTATCTCTAGTATATAGCATATACTGGTGATTCCAACCATATAAGTAATGTGTATCTTCACATTCCACCCACCCATCATCATAAAGGGTAGAATAATGGCTTACTCAGAGTGACCTGGTCTCACTTTCTCTCTCTTTTTCCTTGTTTGGTCGATTTACTGATGCTGGAGCTTTGCTTATAACCAAGGCAGCATCTTTGCTAGTTGTACTTTCCTGGTGGAGCTTGACTCAGCAATGAGTCATCAAAAGTGTGATTTAACACTGGGGTTGTGAACGAACTCTGTTTGCTCAGCCCGCTATTTTTGTACAAAGTGGAAGATTTTCTGGTGGCCACCCTCCTTTTCCAAACTGTCAGCTGCTCACATGGGCCTTACATAACCAAGCTGTTATTTGAAGTGTGATGCGAAGTGCAGAACGAGTGGGCAGGCTGGGGTAGGTGGGGGAAAGACGGTTGGCTGCGCATGAGAGAGGACATGAGTTGTTTCTTCATTTGCCACTGGAAGTTTCTCTCTCAGTAATTGAGAGGCCTAGAAGCATGGCTTGACACGTTATAAGAGGCTTCGTATGCTGCTATATTCTTTTCTCAAGTACTGACTGAAGTGTTTACATGGTCACCTGGTGATGACGCAGCCGTTGGTTATGCTGGAATAAGCTGTCTCTTGTTTGCATTCTTCCTCAACTTCCCTCAGTCTCATCTCTGTGATCATCAATGGAAGCTTCATGCAACTGCTTTGGGGACAGTCCACCTTGTGGACTGGCAGCTGGTAGGGTTTCCAAAAAGTCGATTTTTTGACTGCACAAAGGTTCTGTCAGACATTGCAAGCTTTATATTGAAGCAGAAGAAGCAAACTGAATACAAAGTGTGTTTTGCTCCTTTCTTACATTTCATGCCAGAGTTGGCTTCTCCATAGGAATCAGTAGTTTCATCTTTTGTTCAGAGGTGGTTCATGCTAGTAACAAAATGTCTTGTCTCTGTCTGTTGTCTCATTGCACTTGGTGCTGCCAAAACTGGTACCTCTAAGCATTGTTTTTAAAGGGGAGGGGGTAACAATATTCCATGCCTGCTTTTAAAGCTTCTGCAAGGTTTTCTTCATTCTCCTGTTGTTATTAATTCTCATTCCAATGCTCTGTCTCCAGTATATACCATGTGTCCAACCCAAACCCTCTTTCCAGCTTCACATCTGCCAGCTTTTCAGCTGAACGATATTAAACTAGGAGAACGTGCTTGTCTTTCTTGAGCCCTTGATTTTTTTCCCACTGCAACTGGACTATCATTAAATAATTCTAGATTAATGAATTCCCACTTCAAAATTCAGTAGCCAACAGTTCTGTTGGTGTTGCTTGTTACAGAGAGTTCAAAGGGAAATCTGATTTTTATCTATAGCCCAAATCTAATTTTTATGTTGTTCCATTCCTGAGAAAATACAGGAGTTCTTTTTTTTTGCTTTGACACATTGCTTGTCACTTTGTCTCAGCCAAAAACCCCATGGGCAGAGAAAAAAGCAATGGAGATTATTTTCAGCTAAACCACAGAGGAACTAAAAGAACTATACAGGGATCAAGACCTCTTGGTACTTAAATAGTTCAATATGATTGATGTTTTGGAGGTTGCCGTGCCAAAATTTTCAGAGCGTCCAAAGCATTTTCAAATATTTCATCCAGCTGGGTGCTTTTGCCAGCTTTTAGAAGTTTCCAAGACATTTTCCTATTTTTTTTTAAAGTATTTAACAGCACAAATAGGAACAAAAGCTTTTTAAAAATGAGAAAAATATCACACAGAAGATGAGATAAACATTTAGTTTTCATCACTAGAGTTATCATTCTTCCATCATTCATCTTCCTCTCTTAAAACTGTAGACAGGGCAAGTAACACCCTCCAGATAACGGTAATCTGGCATCATTGGTTATATGTCTAGCACTGATGGAAGTTCCAGTCCTACAACAATGGTGGAAGCACAGCTAGAGCAGGAAGTGAAGAATGTATCTTTGTTGCTCCAATGATGATGATGATGGTGATGGTGATGATGATGATGATGTTGAATGAGATGATGAATTAAATGAAGGTGTAAAGTCTTGCTTTAACCTAACTCAATAAGCAGTCCTCAAGGATATGCCCAGAAAGCATTTATTAAAGATCGAGTTCAGAACACAGACAACGTCCTTGCCGGAACTGGAGATGAGCAGACAGTTTCATTTTTCAGGACACCTCTCACTCCTCCCAGCTCTTTCCTGGGCACATAACATCCTCATGCTCTAGCTTGTACAAGTCTCCTGAAGGACCTTAGTTCTCATCCTCTGACCAACTCTCCTTTCCACAGGAAAGAACCAGCCAAGATTCCAAAATAAGCTAAAATGTGTTTTATTGAGAGTTCAGTCACGCATGCAGAAGATCCAAGCACTCACTCACTAGCACAAGGCTAACCAAAGGAAAAGGGAGGAAAGCTGCTGATAGTGAAGGTTAGGGAATGGGCAATAATTATCGATCCAGAGAGCAGCGAAGAAAGCAATGATGTGGCTTAAACTTGTGCCTAAGGACAGTACTCATTTGGGAATCAGAATGACAGTGGGGCATTCAGCAAGCAAGATACTGTGTCTGACTGTCCAAAACTGAGGGTTTTTATACCCAAAGTCTGCCTGGAGGGCAAGGGTGTAAATGGCTCTCTGGCCAAGCAAACAATGGAGTTCGCAACAAATACAAAGATGTTTGGAATGAACTGATGGGCTTAGCATTAGGTGACAAAGAGTTAATGGCTGTCATAATAGCTCTGTAATACTGGACAGGTAAAAGAACAATAAGAGGAAATATCCAGGTACTAGGAAGGAAGCCTGAAACAATCAGTATTCTGGTGGGAACTTTCTGTTGCTATTGTATGGCAGCAGAGATGTTACAGCTCCAACTTAAGCCTATTATCTCTGGAATTACCTGGTAATTGTCCTGACAATGACCTTGGCTATGCCTAGAGGGGATCTCTGGCCTTCTTTGCAGCTCATGTGTTCAGCAGTGTTTTTCCTCTGCTCAGCCTGGCCTTACAGTCACATCATGGTCCATTTTATATCAATGCCAATTGATGTCTTTTGGCAATTAAATTATATTCTGCCAGTTAAACCATACCAAATATGGGGGATGTGGGCCAATAACACCATAACCCTAGCATTGAAGGGTGCACAGCTATGAAGGAAGTACATCAAAATGGCTATAGTCAGGCTAAGCTAGACATGGCAGAGATGGCAATGCTCTCTGACAGAAGGTGACAGTCATTATTGCTGCCCAGCAGAATTTCTTCTTCCCAGGGGGCACTGAGGCAAGTTGAGACTTTGGGCAAATAGCAGGAAAGGCCAGTCATTCTGGAGGTAGGACTCTTCAATATAGATGTTGGAAGGGAAGTCTTCACTCCAGTCCTCCTGGGGAACATATAACTGCTGCCTGGCTAGAACTCATGCCAGTCTTCCTTTGACAAGTTTCCACTCTCCCTCAACTTGAGTTGTACATGTGGATTCTGATATTGTTATGGCCTGGCCTACCAATTTTTGATGTGTGGATGTGCACAACTTCCTTGGGTTCTGTAGGACCACTTTTAATATTACAAACACGGTCACAAAAGTTTAAACAATTGCAGATTTATATCAACATTTTGAAAAATTATAAAAACCAACAACAACATGGCATATTTTACACTAAATGCATCACATATGCGGTTTCCCAAAGTTCAATACACTCCACAAAGTGTCACAAGAATGAGATCCATATGGTCCAAATTAGCAAAGCAATGTGAGCAAGGAGTTAAAAGAAGGCAAGGTTTATTTCTGCAACAAAAATAGGTCAACAACACCTTGTAAAGGTCCAAAGGGAGAGAAAACATATTCCCAGCACCCACCTTATACATACTAAACAGGTGGGTTTCCTCATGTAAACATTCAGAAAACAAAATTAACACTTAGTTCAAAGCACATCCTCTCTGTCTGGCATCTATCAACATTTCCACACTGTCTCAATCTGTTTATCATTTTCAGAATGCATGTGATAATTCAACTAACAGAAACTTAGGTGTTTGCCTACATCAGAGAGTCTGTTTCCTTAATCAAGGAATGTAGTAGTTGCAAACCAAGGAGAACGCTCCCTTTTCTTACCTACATGTTAAAACACAGGATGGAGCCAAGGCTCACAAACTAGCCTATGTGACCCTCTCACTTCTATGGAACAGACATCTAAAGTCTTTTGAGTTCATATTGGAAAAGGTGGAATTTCTAGCTTTGAGAGTAAGAGTTTTACTGTTATTATTTTTATCACAAAAGCACCAGTGAAGGACTTACTTGCAGAAATCTTATGCTCAGTAGTTACTGTGGGAAACCTCAAACCCCTAAATAAAATATGAAATAGATGGAAGTACGTAATATAAATCCCTCCATAGGGAATTTATGTTTCCATTCTTCCTAAATCCATACTTTAAAATTAAATTTAAAGTGACAGTGATCTAATTCTTATCCCTGGCAAGCCCAGTTCCTCTCTCTCTCCAAACTGGACTAATAAACATAGCTCTGTCCTTAAAAGTTTTCCAACACACATGATCAAATTAATAATCCACAGTAACTACAGATGATTTATCCTTGTCACAACTTTTGGGATAGAAGTTTGAGCATTGCGCTGGATCCACTTAGGGGAGAAATTGAGACCTGTGTGCTCATTTCTCTATTTTGATGGTCCTTTGAGAGATCTTGAGGACTGAGGCATTTGGCCTACTATCATTGCCTCACTCCCAGGTGACACTAGTAGTCATGAAGTGGCTTTTGCCCATATGGATCCTAGTTACTGCCAACCTGTGGGTCTCCCCCCACCATCAGGGAGGACTACGGATGGGTATGATTGGATGGTAGACTGATTATTTGAAGCTTGGATCCATGCTCTATGTTGTACCATATCTCTAAAAGTTATAATGAAAAATGTTGTAGACATTTCAGTTCTGGCATTGTCTTCTCTGTGTGTGTTAATGCAGGTCCTTTCATCCAAGCCTGCTTCAATATCGTTAGCCTGGTAAACTGTATGTGAATGAACACTAATGTGTTGTACCACCATTTCACAGCCCAAAGTTGCTGAGTTTATTTTGGCATGCTGTAGGACCACTGATTTTTTTTTTAAATACATCTTGAAATGAAAGAAATAAAAATAATCTTGGCTTTTACAATAATGAGGGACAGTAAGTGGATACAGCACAGAGCCAACAAGGTAGAGCCCCCAGCAAGCCTCTTTAGCGTGGCTACACTGCTTGGGCTTTGAAACTGAGGCTTTTTACAAACTTTTCTGTTGGGAAGGCAAGCAGAGACCTGCCATTAGGCAAGGTGAGGCAACCAATTCTGGAGTGCCATTAAAGAGCATCAAACAGTCACTTATTTCCTTTGTGTCACTATGGGGGACACAACATTCAGTTTTAGAACCTTCTAATTGGATTGACAGAGGGAGGAAGTTTGAGCTGGGAAGAGCAGCTGCTTAGGTTAGGTTGTAGATATTTGGCAGACGAGTGCTATGCATATCTTCAGATTTTCTAAATATTGTTGCTTGCATCCCTCTAATCTTTGACTACATACACACCTTGTATCTATGCTTTGCGAATGCAACATCACAGTGATGCCAGGGGGAAATGGTTTGAGCTTGTTGGCATGGAAAATGAACACACCTAGCATGGAGCCCTGGTGGCGCAGTGGTTAAATGCCAGTACTGCAAGCCACAAGGTTCTAAGTTCGATCCTGCCGGGCTCCAAGGTTGGCTCAGCCTTCCATCCTTTCGCAGGTCGGTAAAATGAGTACCCAGCTTGTTGGGGGCATGTACAGAAATGTTTCAAAATACATGCTATTTGTAAGTTGTTCGCCGCCTCGATCCATATGGAGAGGCGGGATACAAATAAATAAATAAATAAATAAAGAGCATATATCCAGTATCTGAAGCTCTTCAGCTATCTTTCTCAGTAATTCTTATTGATTACCAAGGAGACTGGTATTATCTGTATATGGGGTATTGGAAAGAGGGTGGACAATCCTCTGTTTGAAAACATCCTCTGTTTAGAGGGCTGTCTAGCCTGTGCCTGGTTTAAAGATAAAAAGTCACGTAGACCAAGCCTCTTCAGCTATAACCAATAAAGCTGTGGCTGTTTTCGTTTCCAGCAACACTGTCTGTTTTATTTCTGACCATGCAGAGCCCAGCACTTTTGCTGTTGGGTCCATGAAGATGTCTCATAAAAGTAATTTGGGCTTTTTCCTAGGTAAGTGGACAAAGGACTACAGCCCAAGGCTGTTACTTACTGTAAAATTATTTAATAGAAAGCTCCCTCTGCTGGTGCATTCTTCTATTTCTTGACGTTAGTTTGTTTCCATTATTCTTGAAATCAAAATGTTTTCTCTAGAATTAGAAGAAACACATTTATTTTTATTTGTTTACAGACATAATCAATACATACAGATATAGATCTATTAATGCAAAATTATTGACTCACATTATGGGAATATATAATGCATGCAAATTTTGAATCAGAGATGTGAAATGAGCTGTTATACTTATTTTCAGGACCTTTCTGCATTGCACTATTATAGTGCTATCATTCCACTTTCAACATACTGTGGAGTCCTGGGATTTGCAATTTAGGGAGAGGCATTTAGAATTCTCAAGCAGAGAGCTCTTTTGGCCTCAGTAAACTAAAAACTCCAGAATTCCACAGAATGTTGAAAGTGGATTAATAGCACTATAACAGTGTAATGCAGAAAGGCACTCAATAGCAAAATGTGAGTTAAAAAAAGCTTAGTATGTCTGTTTTCTGCACTTTAAAGCAGCCAGTTTGAAATGCCTTAGCTTTTGGATCCTCAAAGAGAACATTTCCAACCGAGGAGAACCAAAATGAGCATTAGGGAGAAGAGTTCAACCTACTCTTTTGTTGACATTGTTTATTACATTCCATCAATGAGCAAAATACCTTACCTGGGTATATATGGAACACAGGTTTTTTCCCCTATTTTGATGGACATTACAATCTAAAAGCATAGGAAGAAAAAGAAAGACCAGAGTTTGGAAACTGTAACTTTTTGAGTACAGCTCTCAGAGGCCAGAATCCTGTATGGTGCAGCATAGCATAGTAGTTCCACATGTGGAACTATCCTTCACCTGGCCATTTACCACTCCTTGGATTTATTGTTATGCTGTTAAAACTTCAGGTGGCCATTCTGTCCTTGAAGACGGGAGGGTCAGAAAAGCATTTGGCTATGTTTCCATAGCCCGATATGAAAAAAATTACACCATCCACTGAAGTCGGCCACAGTCCACTGGAGGTCTCAGTGGATGATATAATCATTTCACATCTTACTATGAGGCCACAGCCAGACATTTCTCATATCCCCCTCTCTCCAGTGGGCATGAATGGCTAGGAGGGGACTTTAGCAGCTCTACAGTAAGTCGAGGGGGCTTTGGTCATTATGGAGAAGGAAAGGAATATCAACCTCTGCATTGAGCAGAAAAAGACATATGCAAGCATAAGGTTGATATGCCAGTAACAGGATGCCAGTCAGAATCCTCAGCCAAAAAGATTCTGGGAGGTGTAGTCCAAACAAGTAACTTTTCCACAATCTTGCAGAGACAAGGGTAGAAAGGAAAGAATGGAAAGACACATAGCGTCTTATATATAGCTGGGAATGAGAGAAAGCTCAAGGCAATGCAAGAAAGACAACTTTTAAGGAAGAATTTTGAAAATTGAAGAGAGACTGTAGCAATGTAGTTGTTCAGAGAAGCAGTTCCAAACAATCCAGACCATAGGCCAGATTGTGTCAGGGGGTGGACAGCTGAGAGCGGTGAGATAAGACCTGTTAACCTGTTTCCCCGGTGTGCAGCTTCTAGGGATGAGATGGACAGGTCGCCAAGACTTGTCTAACCTACTGGGTGATCTTTTCTTGCAGATCCACATGGGAATGACCCTGCCAGGCATAACTATGAACTTGCGTTTTTTAAGAACAGTCTCCAAGCCCCAGAGTCCCTCATTTTTCTCTCAAGAGCTTCTTAGTCAGCTGTGAAAGGAAAGCAGATGTGTTTCCTTAGAGCACACAGTTAAACTATGGAATATGTCACCAACAGGGCTAGATTATCAGTCGTTCGGTTGGTCCAATTGCTCTAGCTTGAGGCTCAAAACTGAAGGCAAAAGGTATAAATTATTTTTACTTCCACCCTAGTCTTACCTTGAATCTCGAGATATTTCTGTTACAATCATAGAATCATAGAATCATAGAAATGTAGAGTTAGAAGAGACCACAGAGGCCATCCAGTCCAACCCCCTGCCATGCAGGAACACTCTCAAAGCACTCCCGACAGATGGCTATCCAGCCTCTGCTTAAAAACCTCCAAGGAAGGAGACTCCACTATACTCCGAGGCAGCATCTTCCACTGCCGGACAGCCCTGACCGTCCTGAGTTCTTCCTGAGGTTCAGGTGGAATCTCCTTTCCTGCAGCTTGAATTCTATGATTCTAAGTGAAAGGGATCTTTTTCAGATTTTCAGTTGACACAGAACTGGAAAGAATAACTAAATGTACCAGCCCAACCTAGAAGAATTTCTGTCCTAGAAGAATTTTACTGCTTGATTTTCCTGAATGCACATAAAGGAATTTTTTTTCTTTTTTTGGTCAGGTTCAGAGATAGCAATTCTTGCTGCTGTAATTGAATGCTTCTTATCTGAAATGTTTTAAAGGGGAAAAGTAGAATGTTATCTGCCTTGTGGGATGGAGTGCAGAAGATGCTGTGAGACAGCTATTAATATTACTGAATTCCTGCTGCCCTCTTGTGGGAAACTACAGAATAGCTCTAGCACTAACTGGGATTACAATGAATGTAACTAGAAATAAATCTATGATCAGAACTTCTCATCCTTGAGATTTATGAAATTATTTGAATTCATGTTTTTTTCTGCTCTGCAAACCAATCTGTGTTGGAAGAAACCAAATCTACGGTCCAACCATCTTCCACCACATGAATTGTCTTTGTTGCAAAGTGTTGCATTATTTAAATAGGCAAACAATAATTCACTATAAGGTGCTACGTTGCCTGCTTGTGTTGTCCTGTGTTAGTTTGTTCTACAGCAGTCTGTCCTCTGCTGATTTTAAAACTAGGAAGTGGTTAATTTGGGAGATAACTGTATATGATATGCTTTTTTTTTTTTTTTTTAAGGCAGTTGAAGTCAAATTGGGTGGCTTTACCTAGTAGCTGGACACAACCACTCCAGCATCAAATTGTCTTCTCCACAGTTAGGATTTCCACAGTTGAATGATTAAAGTTGGCATTCTCCAGGTCACAGAAAAACAAAGGCTGGAAAAGTTACTTTGGGGAACTGCAGTTCCAATGAAACTGCACCATGCCCAGTGGCCATGATATTTCCCCCCCAAACTCTTCAGAAAAACTGAAGATATCCATTCAAAGTCTGCAGAACTCTTAAAATGCATCAGCTGCTACTGCTCAAAAATGTACAAATAAGACAGTTAAATAACAACAACAATAAAAGTCTGCATCTAATGAAGTAAACTTAGACCCTTTTCACACGTGGGCGGAGAAACGGGGTAAGCCACGCGGAAATGGGGCTTACCTTAATCCATCGCCGCGTGGAGCAGCCCGTTTCGCCGCTCCACACTCGGCGGCATCAGCGGCGTCCGGCAGTGCCCAAAATGGCGGCTTTCGACTGGCGGAGGCTCTCCACCAGTCGGAGAAGCTCGCCTGCCGGAAATCCCAACCCTCCGTGCGATCTGCAGGCATGCCCTTGCGCACACCTGCAGATCCATACCGCGCGCTGCGATGGGGCTGGACGGGGCTGCACGCCCCGTGCCTTTTAAAAACTATAAAACTAGTGGTTTTCAAAAAGCACGGGGCGGCGCCACTTCCGGTCGCCCCTGCGTGGATTGGGGTGTGGAACTACACAAACGTAGTCCGCCCGAATCCACATTACGGTGTAGACGACCTCCGCGGAGGTCGCTCTACACAGTTTTTTAACCCCGTGTGGAAAGGGCCTTAGTCTATGAAATCTTATGGTACCATCTTCTTTCTCAGGGCCTTTCCACACTACGCTGTTATAGTGCTTTTATTCCACTTTCCACATCCTATGGAATCCTGGGGTTTGCAGTTTAGGGAGGAGCATTTAGAATTCTCAGGCAGAGAGTTCTTGGGCCTCAGTAAACCACAAACCCCAGAATTCCACAGGATGTTGAAGATGGAATCATAGCACCGTAACAAGGTAGTGCGGAAAGGCCCTCAGTCCCAAGTGTGGTACAAGATCCCTTTGCAAAAGTCTCCATATTGGCCAAAGAAGAAAACTCAAAATCTTATATTGGGGCAAGCAGACAAATGTATCTCTTTTTAACACTTTTGATATTTCAAAAAATCTGAAGTAGGGTAAGAAAGTGAATTTTCCAGTCACTTCATCCTTCCAGAAAAAAGCATTTTCTGACAAATTGTAGGTCCTGCCCTGTGCTTTTAAGTACACTGCACAACAGGAAGACATTAAATAAGTGTTTGTGTGGGGGTGGGGGAGTGGGGTTCTTTTCTCTTTTTTTTGAGAATTCTGTCAGAGAATTTTATGATCTGCTCAGTATGTGTCTATCCCATGGTTGTTAACGTTTCAGAAGTCTTGCTGGAAAAAAACATTACATTAACGCACTGGAATCCCTCTCTGGTGTCAAAGGATTAGCACTTTTTCCCCGTCAGGATTACGGTCCTTTTAACAGTGTATGTGCCCGGCAGAAATAAAACTGGTGATATTTGTACTGTAACGTTAAGACAACCGAAGGGCGAGGCTAAATTTGTTTCTTACAAAACTGTTAAAAGTATGGTGCGTGTAAATTGTGGAGGAGAGTTACTGGCAGCTTTACATTGGGTCTCACAAAGTGGTGATACCACTCTCTCCCCCTACTCCCCCCGTTCCTTTTCTAATGGTGAAGCCCTCACTATGAAAACACATTCCTGGACGGTCCCATAAAAACGCTCCGCAGGGGTTTTTCCTTCGGCCGTTTCTATTAGAAAGGACTTCGATGCTCTTCCTCCCCCACCCCCCCTTAGACCACGTGACCGCCTCTAACGGTCTTTGGCTCTCAGAAGTCGGTTGGGGCGCGAGACCTAGGTAGAATGCGCCTGCGCGTCTCAGATGTTGGCCTCCCCGCGTCCATACACGTGTCTGCTTAAAACTGTTACGTGGCTGGTTAACCGTTGCCTGTTAGTTTCATAGGGTGCCTCATTTTTGTTCTTTTGTTGGAACTGACAGAGTTTGAGCGGAAAAGACAAAAGCTGGACTTAGAGGAAGGCTTTGCTTCCCTAAAAATGACACAGAAGCATCTGCCCCTAGTCAAACATGCATGCTAATACCACACACAAAGAGGGAAGGGGGATATTATGAAGAGGAAACTCTTCTGTTGACAAGAACTGACCTGCTGACAAAATAAGAGGATGTTAGATGTTCCAAAAGGAGGGGATTCATGGGCAATTTTTGTGAGCTTTTACCTATTTGCAATATACATATATACACACACACACACACACACACACACACACACATATATATATATATATATATATATGGTGAAGATTTCAGTTTCCTGAGTGGAAGGGTCATCATTTTTCTCTTAATTCCACCCTGAAATGAAGAAGGCACCCTGACAAAATGGTCGCATCTTTGGCAGAAGATCAAATAGAGAATCCTTGGTTGTCCCCTAAGAAGCACTTGGGAATAGACAGTAGGGCCCAGGTTTGATGACAAGAGGACAACCACAGTTTATGGGAAAAGAGGAGATGTTTCATTCCTGCTTCCTTGAGGATCCTGATAACAAGGAGCAACTCCTTGTTTTAAGAGTGAGGCATATAAGGATTTTGACATCCTTATGACACAACAATAGCTATCCTCAATAACAGGAGGTGTTTTGACTCGTCATAAGAGAAAGGGAGGGAGGTTGAGGCAAAGTGGGATGTTGAACCAAGTGCCATCTAGCTTCCCTTTAAGAAGTTGGGGTAATTTAGCTACAAGAGAAGCGAAAGGCAACAGAGAGGAAGAGTTTGGCTGCAAGAGAAGCCAAGCACCGCAAAGAGGGCTGGAGTGAAAACGTTACAGAGGCATTACATCATGGAAAAGGACTCTACAGTGCTGTTGATTTTCTTACAGGGGGTCACCACGCTGGTGGTAACCGAGTGTCGGATAATGACCCGCAGTTTTATCAGCCCCCTGGGACCCCGACTCTTCTTGTTGGAGATGCTGGCCACTTTCCAGATGTGCACCTGCTTTAATGTGCTGCACCCTTTGACAGAGGTGGAGCCCAAACCCCAGCTCTATCTTGCTCACATTTATTCCTTCACTGCTCTTCACTTCTATTTGACCTTGAATGAGAACACGAGCAATCCAACTTCCGTTCTTGTTTATATCCTGCGGAAAGGCATCTCAATGAAGCTTGGCATACTGAAGATTGTGGCCCAGTTCATTGGTGCTTTCTTAGCCATGTTCTATCAAAACGTGCTCTGGTTAGCAGGAATCAGTGAGTTGTTCTCTGATCCACGTATCTGCAGCCATCCTCTCCAGACAGGTCTAGTTAAGGCCTTGTGCACAGAACTGATAACCTCTTCCGTGTTCCAGCTTACCATGTTGCAGACGCAGCTGCAAGAGCTCCGTGTCAGAGCTAATGTGCTTGCCCTCACCATCACCTCACTGGTGTATGCAGGTTTGTAATCTTTCTTTTCCTCTGCCTATCTAAATAACTGTAAGCAATATTGCATGTGAAGTGCACTTACAAGCTAATGAGATGCCCAGCAAAAGGTGAGGATATGTATGTAGCCGTTTGAGCATTGGGCTATGACCCTGGAGACCAGGGTTCGACTCCATACTCGGCCATGGAAACCCACTGGGTGACTTTGGGCACACCACACACTCTCAGCCCCTAGAAAATTCTACGATAGGTTCATAGGGTCACCATAAGTTGGAAAAGACTTGAAGACACACAACAACAACATAACCACAAAAAGATGCCCTGTGGGTGAATAGGTGGGGAATGCTATCCCTCTGTGTGTGTGTGCGTGTGTGCGTGCGTGCCTTCAAGTCACCCATTGACTTATGGCAACCTTGTGAATTTTGTAGGGTTTTCTTAGGCAAGAAATGCTTCTCAGAGGTGGTTTTGCCACTTCCTTCCTCCAAAATATAGCTTACAGCGCATGGTACTCTTTGGCTGCCTCCCATGCAAGTGTTAACCGGAACTGACCCTGCTTAACTTTCAAATTAGATGGGATCTAGTGCCTTTAGGATATTTAAGCATCTAACCCTAACCCTTCTTTCCCTCCTGTGTTCCTTACTTCCTTCTTTCTGTCCTTGTTTCCTCAACTGCCTTACAGTCATACCATATTGTGTAGGTTGGTTTTCAGCTCTGTATGGCCACATTTATTCCTGAATGCCAGACTTACATACTGTGCTAGCCACCATATATGCAGTCGCATAGGGACGGGGTGGGGTGGGGCGGACGGTTTGCCCCAGGCAGCAATGTTTGGAGGGCATCCCAGCCCATAGCCACACCCCCGCATGCTCTGGCCATGCCCCAATGCACAGTGGCCATGCCCCTCATGCTGTAGCCCTGCCTCCCTCCCCATACTCCATGCTCCGCCATTGCATATATGCAAATAGGTCTGCAGTAAGGTTGAAGATCCCTGCTGATGCCAAAGATGTGTTGATGTTTGCTAAAACTGAAAACAGTGAATGGAAAAGCGGGGGGGGAGACATTTGACGGCTTTCTCCAAGGGGAAGGGTTGCAGGTTCCCCAAACCTATATCATTACCTTATCCTTCCTTGCAACGTTCGGAGTATGTTGTCCCTTTGTGTGAACCAAGCAACCCAAGAGAAGAACACAGAGAGGTAGATTTTTAAGGGTGTGGAAGATGAGTATGCAATATATAATAGACAGCCAGCTGAAGAAGTAAAACACTGCTGCATTAGACAAAGGTCGATCTCTTCCACCATCCTTTTATGACCAACCAGATATCTCTGGGAAGTGTATAGGACAGGACACAAGAGCAAGAGGACCAGCAATATCACTATCAACTGACATTTAAAGGTATACAGCCTCTTGTAGTGGGTTTTATACACATCCATCATGACTAGTAGCCACTGGTAGCCTTGTAGCCATCACAACAAGTTGCCATTAATGCATCCAATCCCCCTTTTGAAGCTATCTCTGTTGCTGACCATTGCAACATCGTGTGGGCAATGAATCATAGAATCATAGAGTTGGAAGAGACCACAGAGGCCTTCGAGTCCAACCCCCTGCTATGCAGGAATACCCATCAAAGCATTCCCAACAGATGGTCATCCAGCCTCTGCTTAAAAACCTCCAAAGGAGACTCTACCAGATTCCCAGGCAGCATATTCTACTGCCGGACAGCTCTGACCGTCATGAAGTTCTTCCTGAGGTTCAGGTGGAATCTCCTTTCCAGCAGCTTGAATCCATTGCTCTTTGTCCCAGTCTCTGGAGCAGCGGAAAACAAGCCTGCTCCCTCCTCGACGTGACAACCCTTCAAATACTTAAACATGGCTATCATGTCCCCTCTCAACCTTCTCTTCTGCAAACTAAACATCCCCAGCTTGCTAAGCCACTTCTCATAGGGCATGGCTTCCAGACCCTCCACCATTTTGGTCACCATCCTCTGGACACGCTCCAGCTTGTCAATATCCTTCTTGAATTGAGGTGCCCAGAACTGGACACAGTATTCCAGATGAGGTCTAACCAATGCAGAATAGAGTGGTACCATCACCTCCCTCAATCTACATTGCTGACCATTGCAACATCCTGTGGGCAATGAATTCCATAGTATACCCATGAAGTGTGTGAAGGAATTCCATCATGAGTGTCCACTATTCACCTATGCTGCTTAATGCAGAAGTTCTAGTTAGGAAAGGAAAAAGTTGCCTTACTGTATCTTTTCCAATCTGCAGTATACTTTTAAAGGCTTGTGTATACTTTTTAAGGCACAACAACCATAACTGTACACTCTATTCCAAGTGTGATTTGCTTCATAGGTTTGGGTAAAACAATATCACAATATCAATTGTTTTATTTTCAGTCCCTTCTCTAATGAACTGTGGCATGGAATTATCACAGAAATACTTGTGTTTAATCCAATATGCCCACTTACCAGGGCTCTCTATTCTAGCTGTTCTGGTTTAAATCTATTCTGCTAGGCACATATTCTTCTCTCAGCCTTCTCCTATTTATTTATTCATTTGTCCATGTCTTGGAACAGGAATCATGGGCCAGGTGTTTCCAAAACTTTGGGGATTTAGTTTAATGTTCTTTTATGAATTTGTATAGTTTGATTACAGGTAGTTGTCATTTTGTTTTATATTATATTGGATTTTTAGCATTTTACCTGGATAATTTGTTTTTCAATTGAATCGTATAGTTTTATTATTCCTTCATGCCCTTTATGTTTGTGTGTGTATGCACATATTTTAGATTGCATGACTTCGGCAGGACCCACTGTCTCTGGTTGCTTCATTAGTAAAGTACCTTGTACAGAGATGGTACTATATAAATTAATTGATGATGATGATGATGATGATGATATGTCATTACAACATAATGACTTGGATGACTGGTTATGTTACCAGGCACCAGAAATAAGGTGTAAGATTCCAAAGGGAAAATACTCTTATACTCTCTGAAGGAAAAAAGGGCTGGGTTTGTAACATATGCATATGTGCGCTCTCTCTCACACACACACATACATACGTGCGCACGCGCACACACACACACACACAGTACATTGAAAACCTATTGTAACTTTTCTTGTTGTCCTGCAATTTTGACAACTATTACACTATTGTTTTATGAACCCTATAAGTATATATTTTTATTTTATTAGGGACAATTATATCCCATTGCTGTCCCAGTCAGCTCAAAACAGTGTACACAGCTCTCCTCCTCCCTAATTTATTCTCATCATAACCCTGTGAAGTAACTCAGACTGAGAGTGAATGGTCAAGATCAACCAGTGAAATTCATGGCTCAGCCATAAATTGACTGTCAGCCATATTACACCACACTCACTAATTTTGTTTTAACATTTATGGTGTTAATTGGAAGAATGGAGTTGTGAGAAAATGCTACAGTTTGCTTGAACCAAAGGATCTATTCACAGAATATATTTTCTGTATGTGTGAATAGCCTAAATACATTGAGGCATAAGATTCTATCTGATCTCAGAAGCTAAGCAGAGTCATGCTCGATTAGTATTTGGAAGGGACTCTGCCAGGGAATACCAGGTACTATGAGGCTATATTTGAGAGAAAGGGAATAGCAAATCATCTTTGAATATTCATTATCTGAGAAAACCCTATGAAATTTATGGGGTTGCCATAATTTGACAGGCAACTTGAAGGCACATAATTATGTGAATAATGTTAATCTTAACATTTGTTAGGCATACGCTATTAAGATGACTGCAGTGTATGAAATGAGAAATCCTAGATTTGTATATCCAGAAGAAATTCCTATGACTGGGAGAGTATTTTCCCACATTCATTGTGCTATCGAAAGAACGGCTCTTGGGTGGATCTGTGACTGCTGGTTCACGTGCATGGACAGAAACTGTGAAGTCCCTGGAATCTGAGTGCAAATCATGTAGACAGGGAAATGAATGAATGTCAGTAATCAATGTCTGTGAAAAAATGTAAAATCAGTGACCATTATCAGTTATTTTGTATGTGGGGAGACTGCAGAATTGAAGTCAATTTCTGTAAGGAACCAAGACTACAATCCACTATTAGAAGTTAGCCTCAGTGGGACTTACTTCTGGGGTGGATACAAAAAGCATTGCACTGAAAACGGCTATATCTACACTGTTTGAGTTCATCCAGCAGCTCTTGTATTATTTGATAGCATCAAATAACATGGTGTCATTCCAACATCAAGACAAATTATTAAAGCCTTATGGGCGTAATTGATTTTGTTCTCATTTATTTTTTAATTGGTTTAACTGGATTTAAATTGCCTGCTTTTAAGTGACAAATGATTTAATATATTTTTGGCCTTTTAAACATTGTTATTTATTGATTTTCTTGTATGCCACCCTGAGATCCTCAGATATAGGGCAGGACATTCTCACCAATGGCACTACCTTTCCGTGGTGGTAGGATTATGTGTCCTGCTGCTGGTGGGGTCTCCTGTGTCAGACAGACTTTTGCTGAGAAGCCAGACTAAATGTGCCAAATAGCTACTGGGCAGCAGCAGTAGTTGAGGATGACACTGGCAGAGGATCTCTCAGAGACAAAGGCAATGGCATCATAGCTAACACTTCTTAGCTTACTGAGGAACATGTGGTGAACTTCCTTTTGAAGATCTTTAACCGGAAAAGCCCTATGATGAAACAATCCAAAATGAAACAAAACATAATGCCAGAAGATGAGGCTCCCAGGTCAGATGGCACTCAAACTACTGGGGAAAAGCAGCGGACAATGACTCTAACACTGTAGTTAACAACAAAACTAGACTCAGAGGCAAAAGGCAACTATCATGCTAACATAGAACCTGAAGAACACCCGTATAGAATTTAAAGATAATGTCAAAAATAGATTTGCACGTGACTGATCCTAATTGGACAGGAGCCAGAAGAACTCTGGACTGAAGCCAGGGACATTGTCAAGGAGGAATGCAAAAAGACACTATCTGCAGCCAAAAAGGAAGAGAAGCTAGCAGGTGGCAACAAAAAAAGAAAAACAGGAAACTTCTTCAGGAAGATCTGAAAAATCAAAGAGAATTTTAAACCAAGAGTGGGGAGCTCTACCACCAGCAGAGAAACACATTACATGATGAAGTAGAAATAAAAAGTCATTGAAAAGAACACACAGAAAAACTCCATAAAGGAGATTAAAGGTTGACAAATTCATTCAAGGAAGTACCATATGAAGACAAACCTCTGATTTTAGAAAATGAAGTGAAAGCTGCACTCAGAGCATTTGGGAGAAATAGATCTCCAGGAACACGTGGCATACCAATACAGCTGCTTCTCTCTACAGAGACAGAATATACTTTAGTTCTAACTAAAATCTGTCAACAAATATGGAAAGCCAAAAGACAGCTCACAGATTAGAAATCCACAATATATATTCCAATTCTCATGAAAGTGGATACCAGGGATTGCAGTAATCACAGGACCACTGCATTAATTTCCCATGCAAGCAAAGTGAAGCTCAAAATTCTACAACAAAGATTTCTACCACATATGGAGTGAGAAATGCCAGATGTCCAAGCTAGGTTCAGGAAAGGAAGAGCCACTAGGGATCACACTGTAAACACATGTTGGATAGTGGAGTACACCAAAGAATTTTGAAAGAAAATCAGCCTGTGCTTTATAGATTATAGCAAAGCCTTTGCTTGTGTAGGTCATGAAAAACTACAGATTGCTCTTAAATAAATTAACGTGCCACAATGTTTGACTGTCCTGATGCACAACCTGTACAGAGGACAACAGGCTACCGCTAGGATAGAATATAAAGAAATGGAATGATTTCTAATTGACCAGGGGTCAGTAAGTTTGTGTTTTATCACCCTATCTGTTTAACTGGTATGCTGAACACATCATGTCAGGCAGAATTAGATTCAGAGGCATGAAAATTGGAGGAAGGAACACCAACAGTTTAAGATATGCAGATGACATCATACTAAAAGCAGAAAATAGCCAAGATATGCAGATGACATCATAGTACTAACAGAAAATCGCCATTGGAATGATTACTGAAGAAAGTCAAGGCAGAAAGTATAAAGGCAGGTTTTTACAGTTGAACATTAAGAAAACAAAAATAATGGACACAGATGATTTAAAAAACTTTGAAGCAGGCAATGCAGAACTGAAATAGTTCAAGATTTTCCCTACTTTGGCTCAGTCATTAATCAGAATGGAGAGTGCAGTCAAAAAATCAGAAGACTTGGAAGAACACCTATGAAAGAACTAAACAAGATCCTGAATTGTACAGATATATCATTGAATACTAAGGCTTGTCCATGCCGTCATATTACTAATTTTATGTATGGTTGTGAAAGCTGGACAGTGAAGAAAGCTGAAAGGAAGAAAATTGGCTCATTTGAAATGTGGTGCTGGAGGAGAGTTCTATGGATGCCATGGACTGCTAAAAAGATAAATAAATGGGTTATAAAGCAAATCAATCTTGAACTCTCCCTAGAAGCCAAGATGACTAAACTGAGGCTGTCATACTTTGGCCATATGATGAGACAATGGCACTCATTAGAAAAAACAGTAATGTTTACTACAGTGGAAGACTGTAAAAAAAAATATAGAAACAACTGCATTAGAGGTGGATAGATTCAATCACAGAAGCTGCTGCTCTGAGTTTTAAGCCCGTAGCAGGTCTCACTAGAAAAGACAATAATGTTTGGTAAGGTAGAAGGCAGTAGGAAAAGAGGAAGACTGCCTTTACCGATGGATAGACTCAATCAAGGAAGATGCATCTCTGACTCTACAATATCTGAGCAGGGTTGTTGATCACACAGTGACTGGGAGGTCTCTCATTCATAGGGTCATCATAAGTCAAAGCCCACATGATGGCAGTTAACAGTGACAGAAATAAACATCTTAATAAATAACATAACATAACCTGGGATGACAGCCAGAAAAGTGGTGAGCACCGATCAAAATATAACAAGAACAGCATTGGAGTCTGGGAGCACCTTTTGGCTGCAACAGGCTGGCCCAGCCACCCCTCCTGTTGCAAAATGGAAGAGGAATCCTTATTACACAGAATCATAGAGTTGGAAGGGGCTTCACAGGTCATTGAATCCAACTCCCTGCTCAATACAGGGAACTAAAGTATCCTCAGCAGGTAGCTGTCCAGCCTCATTTTAAAGAAGTCCAAAGAAGACCCTATCACCTCTCTAGGCAATTGGATCCCAGAGTTGCTCTTTCTGAAATGAGGGCCTCCTTGTTTTGGGTTAGGGGACTATAGTATTCTGGAGTTTTGTATGTGAGGGAAACTAAAGCAAGAAATGAGTTTTGGGCAGTTTTTGCTCATGGCACGGCAGAATCAAATCCGAATCTTGGCTACGAATTATCCCCTGCTCTCTTCCTCTTCTTGAGGCAGAGTATATGGGTGAACTTCTGTGGTTTCCATAGATTCTGACAATGGCCCTCTGCTGGCCACTGCTGGCCTGCTGGCCTCCTGCCCACACATACACACACCCCGCTGTTGGTGCCAGCCGGTCACACTGCTCAGGGAATGCTGTGAAGGGAAGCAGGGGTGGGGAGAAAGGATACAAAACAGAGGCTTGTCTCTGAGAGAGGATAGATATGGAAAAGATGGCATAGAGATAGGAAAAGGCTGTAATGGACATAGGAAAGTCAGTTGATGGGGTGGGGGGAGAACTGAATAGAGTTTGGAGGAGTTGTGAATGATTAAATAGTTCAGGCCTTAATGTGTAATCTAATTAGGTATTAATAAACTCCCACTGGTTTATTCTTTTTACACTTATGTCTGGTTGTTACTGTTAACTTTTGGTAAGAATTTATTCATGTTTATCACAGAACAACACACCCACTGGTCCATCACCTTGAGGCCCAGGTACCTGATCCAGGGAGGAATCTTGGGGCAAGGGGGCACGGTAAATGACAGGAGGCCAAAGAGTTGGAACTGCAGGGCCAGCCATCATTGAGGATCTGTCACAATGAGTGGTAGCTTCTCTGATACATACACTCCTCAGACAGAGAGTGGACATAAGAGTTTCAAATATGTGTGTTGCTGTGTGCCTTTCTTTCTGACTCATGGTGACCTTATCATGGGTTTTTTTTGGCCAGATTTGTTCAGAGGGGGGTTGCTCTTCCCTTTGTCTGAGGCCGAGAGAGTGTGACTTACCCAAGGTCACCCAGGCGGTTTCCATAGCTCCAGCAGGGGTTTGAACCCTGATCTCCCAGAGTCGTAGTCCAGGGCTCAAACCACGTACACCATGCTGGCTCTCACAAATACATTTACACACGTTGTGTTCTAGTATTGCTCAGTATGCCTTCCAGTCTGAATCAGTGTTCTTGGTTCACTGATTAAATTGCATGTGTCTCTTTGGCCATAGAGAGCTGGGTATGTTTAGTCTGCAGAAGAGAAGGTTAAGAGGGGACATGAGAGCCATGTTTAAATATTTGAAGGGATGCCACATAGAGGAAGGAGAGGGCTTGTTTCCTGCTGCTCCAGAGACCAGGACAAGGAGCAATGGATTAAAGGTGCAGGAAAGGAGATTCCACCTGAACCTCAGGAAGAACTTCCTGACAGTCAGGGCTGTACAGCAGTGGAATCTGCTGTGTCAATGGAGTGTGGTACAGTCCCCTTCTTTGAAGCAGAGGCTGGATGGCCATTTGTTGGGAATGCTTTAGTGGGTGTTCCTGCATAGCAGGGGGTTGGACTGGATGGCCCCTGGGGTCTCTTCCAACTCTACATTTCTATGATTCTATGATTCTATTTCCACACTAGCCTGTTAGAGTGCTATTATTCCACTTTCAACATCCCATGGAATCCTGGGGTTTACGGTTTAGGGAGGCCCATCCCTAAACCGCAAACGCGAAGATTCCATAGGCTGTTGAAAGTGGAATACTAGCACTCTAACAGGCTAGTGCGGAGCTGGCCTTTGTCTGCGGTGGGCGCCCGCTTGGTCCCAGAATCCTTCCTCGCTGCCCTGCCCCAGCGATGGCCCGGCCGCCTCCCGCTGGGGCGACTGCCACGAGTGCGGACGGCCTGGGCCACCTGTTGCGGTTGGGGGGGGTGTTCCTCCTGCTCCTCCTCCTCCGGCCGAAGGCGCCTCCTCCTCCTCCTCAGCCCGACTGGGAAGCCTCCGCTTCTCCCGCCGCCCTCCCGCGACGTCCTCAAGGGGGCCGGGCGCCTCTCTCGCACGCGAGCCCGCCTGGGAGGAACCGAGCCCGGCAGCCGGGAAGCCCAAGGAGCCGTCCTATCTTCCGGCTGGCGGATGCGCCGGGCGGTGTCTGCAGTGCGGCGGCAGCGGGGCGCCCCCTCGGGCCACGCCTGCGAGGCTTGCCCGGAGTAGCCCGGGGCTCTCGGCTGGGGGGCGAGAGGCGCGAGAGAAGGGTCTTGGATCAAGCCGCGCGGCGGGGTCTTGGTGTTGTAATGCGACGGGTTAAGGGGCGCGATGGACGCGCCCCCGCCCCGAGCAGCGGGCTGCTGCATCGGGGCCCAAGGGAGCCGGGAGCCGGGAGCGCCGCGGCGACGGGGCAGGGACGGGGCTTTCCGGCTCGCGGGCGCCCTGATCGTCCTCGCAGATGCGAGAGAAAGCGAAAGGCCCCGGCGGAGGAGGGAGGGCGGGGGAGGAGGAAGCGCCGCTCTCACGTGTGCGGGAAAGTTCAGGTCCCAAGGTCTCCGCCGAGGAGAACGCGGCCGGTGGCGGGAGGACGAGCCCTCTGGCAGCGCCTGGAGAGCCGGAGAGGGGTTGGTCCCGAGGCGACTGCCGGGCTGGGCCGATGAAGAGGAGCTGAGATCCCGGGGGCGGAGGAGCTGCCCGGCCCCGGGGAAGCCCTGTCAGGCCAGGATCCAGGGAGCGCTGCCCCGGGGAAAGCGGAGGAGGAGAGGTTGCCGCGTGGTCGTCCCGGCGGGGCACAGGGAGGGCAGGCTTCACGGACTCCCGCGGTAGGGCTTCTGGGCTGCTTTCGCCATGGCGGTCACGGACGCCTGCCTCTCCCTGCTTGTGATGGCAGCGACCATGGTGGTCACAGCGGGTTGCAGGCGACTGGCCCTCCGGTCCTTCCGTCATCGATCCCAAGCCCATGGCTTCTTCCTGGAGTTCACAGGTGCCTTCCAGATCGCCGCCTGCACCCATGAGATTCGCCTGCTGGTGGATTTGCCCCCCAAACCTCACGTAGCCCTCGCCCTCACTTACATCTTTACCGCTCTCCACGGCTTAACTTTGCTGGGCAGTATGAACAACCCTGCCAGCAGCTTTCAACTTTTCTTCAGGGGGAGGCTCACAGTCAAGACCTGGTGGCTACAGACTTTAGCGCAGTTCGCTGGAGCAGTACTGGGTAATATCTACATCAAGTTAATCTGGGTATTGGAGATCCTACCTGTGCATTCAGAGGCACTGGCAGAAGGCTGCAGCAGCCCCATCCAGACCACCTTAGCACAGGCTTTCATCCTGGAACTCCTCTTTTCCTTCTTGTTCCACCTGACTTTACTACAGTTTGAATCCTTGAGTCATCAGACAAAAAGCCATCTAATCGCTGTGCTGATCACCATGTTGGTGTATGAAGGTTTGTTCATTTGCTTTCGTATTTAATATCTACTCTGCCGTTCCGCCCAAAAAGTCACTGCAGATTTTTCACAGTAATCTAAATTAAAAACAAAACCTTAACTAATCATCGATACATAATTAAAATTATAACAGGCATATCCAGCAAGGAGATTCAAGGCGGTGTAGTGTTGGAGCATTGGACTACAACCTTGGAGACCAGGGTTTGATTTGCTGCACAGCCATGGAAACCTACTGGGTGACCCTGGGCACATCACACACTCTCGGCCCCCAGAAAACCTCATGATAGGGTCACTTTAGGGTAGCCATAGGTTGGAAATGACTCAAAGGCATACAAAAACAAGCCACTAAGAGCCAGTAAGACCCATTTTAGCCCCAGCCCACCTACAGTGCCAAAGTCCTGCCTGAATAACATGCCTTTTGCCTGCTAATGGAAGGACAACAGACTGGGAGCAAACTCTCTCTCAAGAAAGAGAGAGTGTGCTCTGGAAAGGGAGGTTTGTGATCTTTTTCCTTAAATCAGTTGTCTGGGGCCATAAACAAGCTGCCAATGACTGATAAGTTGTGGTGTTATACAGTTGACTTTATACTGTTTATCTCCACTGGACTTTAGCAGAGTACAATACTTCCTCTAGTATCAGAGGCAGTATGCTTCTGTAGATCAGCTGCCCCCAAATGCAAGCAAGAGTCTGCTATTTGTTTTTAGCCAACAAAGCTTCAAGTCCTTGAGTGTATCTAAAACAGCTCTGTATTTCAGTTGTAGTTCTGCCCCATAGTTTTAAAAGTCTGTTTTCAGGGAATGTTTTCTGCACTGAACCATCTGCCACTGCACCACAGAGTGCCTGGGCATTGCAGGGGCTGTGGACCAGAGGGTAGAGTAGAATTCTAAGATATACCATCCTTCCCCCTCTCCAGCTGGTCAGTGGTCAAACTTGGTTGGGCTTCCATGTTGCTGGTTATAAACTCAGGTGTTGACTTCAACACACCTAGTAGTCTTGCACATACAAAGGAAAGATCAATAGTGGTAGGCAAGCAGTCTTCCAGAGCAGTTTGTCTGTCTTGTTAAGTTTCCAAGAAAATCTATGGTTCCATGGAACCTTGCTTGAAAGCCAGTATTTTAGTCAAATGTTGCACAAGAAAGGCTCTGTGGCTATTTATTGGGCAGAACCTTTGGCAGATTGAGGGATTCTCAGAGTTTTAGTCTAAAAAAAGTAACATTTCAAGGAAGACACTTGCACCTCCAATAGAGGCCAAGTGGGACAATGTCTTTTTTTTCAGTGTACATGACTGCTGCTGAGGTCAGTGAGATTTCTTGCTCAAGGAAGGGGTGATGAGCTTTTGCCTGTTTTGCATCAGTGTTGGTGCTGGGAGTGTAAAAGGAGAACATTTTATCTCTCCTCTTAGCCCCACTAATCTCAGTTATTCTGTGGTGTAAATGGTATGTTTCCTTTGCTTGCTTTTTTCTCCATTGGTTTCACATTCTAGTGGCTTCTGGCCCAAACTGTGGGGCTTTCACATTACAAATTTTAACTGAGGAGAAGGTAGGGGTTTTTTTCCTAAGCAAACCCTGAAGTTTGCTTTGTAAATTTCCTCCTAGCCTATTGTGATTATACCTCCATAGAGGAAAGGCATTGTACATGGAGAGTGCTTGAGACAGTGTGCTGCAGCTATGATAAAACAGACCACAGATCTCTTGTGCCTTTAGACAGGTGGACTCTGTTTATGGTTTGCTGCTGCCTATCCTAGGTGGTAGGAAGCAGAACAGATACACTGCAATCTTGCCAGAAAGCTGTTTACATTACACACGTGCAAGCATATTTAATTCTGGCATGGCCTACTTCTAAGAACTTAAGAAGTTTTAAGTCTGAATTCTTTTACTGCTATTGTTACAGGTATTTGATTTGAGTGCCTCTTTAAAACTACAATATTTAGTTAAAAGTGGTGGTTGCAATTGACATAGCCAGGAAATAAACAGTATACTTCAGCTGTAGAACCTCAAACACTACAGTATCAAAAACAGGTCACCCAGCTTGTCTTTATCTAAGTACACTAAACTGTTGGCCCAGAGGACTTGACTGCAAAATGTTAAACACTGTGAACACCCAAGAGGAAAGGTATATTTCTGTCTGTTCAGCAGGAATGTTTACATCACATCTGCTGATACAAACTGGGGCACAGAATTAAGTGTCCACATATTGTACACGAGGCAGATGGGCAGTCTTTGTTGAGGACAAGAGTGCACTTTCAGCAGAGGAGGTCAGTTCACTGAACAGATCACCTAAGCTATTTATTTTGAAGCTAGAAGCAATTTCTGTCAGACAAGTTTCTGAACCATAAGAACTGGAGGAATGGTTTTAAAAGGCTCCAGGTTTGACGTCCAATAAGTTTTGAATTCTCTAATAGTTCTCTGAGAATGGGAATGAAAAACTACACAGATGAACCAGCTTCCCTGAGAAGTTAATGTATGGGCTGCACAAGGAGGCTAAGATCTACAATTAAACTGGGAAGGTGACTTGGAACACCTCTTGTAGTTTTATCTCAAGGTGCAAAGTGCCAGGAACAAGGTAAAAAACTATATAAACTTGCTGCTTGAGAAAATATCTTCTTAAATTCCAGAATTTAAGCTGTTCTTTATAGCAGGCAAAACCCATAACCAGCAAGTACTGGAAATTCTTCACCATAAAACATGGTGAATTCCAACGATAGAAAGACACTAGTGTTCCAAAACAAGAGATTTTCATGAAATCTGATCTATGTTATCTTAGTCAGGACAAATCAGGAGATAGCATTCAACGGCATGTTTAAGTATACATTTAAGTAAAAAAAATTAATTCCATGTTCAATCTTATCTCTTGTGGGAGTGGGCTCATAGCCTGGGCCAGTCTCTATCTAGCCTTTACATTTTTTCTTAATTGGAGTCATTAATTTGGCAAAGTGTATGTCTGTTCAATTACAAAAAAGGAAAAACTCTATTAATGAGCAAAGTAATCCCACGTCTAATTCCACTGTTGTTGACTACTTGAAACACTTGGTGTGTCATTAAGCAGCTGTTTAAATTCCTTGTTTTTTTATGCTTTTAGAGACTATCACAATATTTTAAAAACAGCAACAAAAAGGCGGCTTTAGTTAATAAGCTGAAATCAAAATGCTGTTGAATATGTATTTCTGTGAAATGGAAATATGAAATACGACTTTGTGCCTTTTGTTGAAGGCAGAGAATCCCTGCACTGATGCAAAACAGACTATCTTCATGCTTATAGTAGACCTGAAATTAATGTGGCAATTTTAGTAACGACAGAGATTGCAGTGGATCTTGTCTATGTAGACAAGATTATGGCTGTATCCAATCCACTAAACTGGACGAGAGAGTTGAACTGTATTGTCTTCAAACAATAACCTTTTAAATATCCCCTGAAACTCTCCAGTTTCTAGAGCTTCCGCTAGCAGTTAGAATCACAGAGTCATAGAATCACAGAGTTGGAAGAGACCACAAGGGCCATCCAGTCCAACTCCCTGCCATGCAGGAACCCACATCAAACAGATGGCCATCCAGCCTCTTCTTAAAAACCTCCAAAGAAGGAGACTCTACCACACTCCCAGGCAGCGCATTCCACTGTTGAACAGCTCTTATAATCAGGAAGTTCTTCCTAATGTTTAGAGGGAATCTCTTTTTCGTGAAGTTTGAAGCCACTGCTCCATGTCCTAGTCTTTGGAGCAGCAAAAAACAAGACCGCTCCCTTCTCGACATGACATCCCTTCAAATATTTAAGCATGGCTATAATGTCCCCTTTTAACCTTCTTTTCTGCAGACTAAACATACCCAGCTCCCTGAGCTACTCCTGAGTCCTCCCCATCTCCTTGTTGACTGACGAATAATTGTTTTTGTATGTTTGGAAATTTTCCCTAATATGTAACCTTAACTTTCCTGTACTACAGTCTTCCTGCAGTACTTTGGTAATTTCGTACTGAGGTCAGATAAATTCTGTTAAAAATAACAAAGGTTCTTCAATATAGACACTGAGTCTAGTTAACTATGGTTTGTAGTGCTATAGGAAAGTTCAGATTGTTGCTCTGTCCAGCCAAGCTTTGTCTGTTCCAGCTAGCAGTGAGTCTTCAGAGTACCAAACAGAATCTTTACTGTGACCTGCTACCTGATCCTTTTAATTCAAGATGTCAGCAGTCCACCCTCCGACCTTCTGCATTCAGGGCATGTACTCTGCCTCTGAGCTACAGCCCTCCTCCATTTTGCCTCCTGGCAAAAAGCAAACCACCAAAAACAAAATAAACCCATACGCTCCATCTTTCACTCTCACACACACATGTACACACTTCCTTAGTTTTCTTAATAAAAGGAAAATCTGAGGCATACCAGACCTATTTTGGCAATAGAGCCAATGTCTCTTGGGCAGAGCCATTCTCTTTTCAAAAGGCTATTTTTGCCTTAATAGACAGGATTATGTATTTACATTCTGGTCCTATAAGAACATCATCAGATGTAGCTCAGGCTTCTCTTCAAACTCTTCTTCACTCTTGACTAGCAGAGTTTCATGATCCATAAAAGACACACTTCCATGCTCTGCTTATGTTGCTTTCTGGTCATTGTCTAGCTGTGTATCTGATACTCCTGTTCCATTTTGCCTTCTCAGCATCTGTCCTGGCTTACAGTGCCACTTTACCTGGAGGTTTCTAAACAGAGGTTGGATGGCCATCTGTTAGGAATGCTTTGATGGTATATTTCTGCATGGCAGATGAGGTTGGACTTGATGGTCCCCGTGGTCTCGTCCAACTCTATTTCAACATTTAATTCCAATTCTCCTGAAATGCCATTCTCTGGACAAGCAATCTTTACAGAATCATCTGGTGCTAAAATAGTTCACTAAGAACCATGCAATTCTTTTCTCTTTTCTTGTTTTATAATCCTGAACCTTAGCCAGTATGTGACTTACGCTGCTCAGCAGTATAACATCCTTGTCCTCTCAGATATGGAAGAAAGTCACCCAATTGGGCAATTGTTTCTGCCCATATGTTTCTTAATTCAGCAGTGGCCTGAAACTGCTGTATTAGAACTGTAAGTGGAGGAAAGTGGTTAAGGGGCTGAGGCTCCTCCTGACCCAGGGCTTGATAGTGGAAACAAGGTGCCTTCCAGAGGAGGGAAATGATCCATAAAAGCCCTGAGTTTCTCAGAAAACAGACACCCACTGGAAGAGGAACTGGATGGTCCAAATTGTAGTGATAGAGTCAATCACTTGAGATGCAAAGATAGTTTCATACTCCTCTTAGTTACACCCTGGACAGACTGCCATTACTCTGTACAGAATATGTACATTCCTGTAACAAAGCATAAGCTGGAAAATGTCATCTCTGAAAGCAGACAGCTGCTTTTCCCCCAGCAACCACTTCTGCTGAATCATTCTTTGGGGCTCAGTTTGCTAGAGGCTTATAGCTTTACAGTGAATGTAGCAAAATGATACTAATTCTGGTCCATTTCCTAGAGACCAGACTCAGAAACAGTTGGAAACAATTGTAAAATGGACCAGGGAACAAAAAGGAAAAGATAGCCATATCAGCAAAACTGGTTTCAGATTCTACCAATGTGAGGGCCCAATCTGCTGTCACGAGATAGCTAAATGTCATTTTATAATTATTTTTAGTACAGGGTTGGGCAGCTGCTGCCCTCCGGATGTTTTTGAACTGCAGCTCCCATAATCCTGTACCATAGCTTATGCCGGCTGAGAGGTAGAGTCACCTCCAAAAGATATCATCTGAAAGTTTTTAGTTTCCCACTCCTGCTTTAGGGGCCTTTGATTCATTTACTTACTTACTATTTTACTTAGTAACACTTCACATTCATTATATCAATAACTCTTCCAACAATCCTGTAAGAAAGTCTGGTATTATTATCCTTCCATTATATAAGACATGGAACTTTGCCTTGGCATAGACTATCTAGCAAGTCCATGGCTGAGACTGGACTTGAACCAGAGATGTCATGGCCCTAAGTCTTAACCATTGTTCTATGCACAATGTGCCATGTGAACCAAGGAGGCTGACCGGAGTTCTGGATGTGGGTGGTCTGAGGAAACCAATGCCAAATCCCTAATTCACTTTGATGGCATTTGGCAAGACATAGCTTTGCAGACCCAGTTCCTAACTGTACGAAGGGAATAGCTGCACCCGACCTCACAGGGACAGTGTCATGGTGAATGCACGTTATGTACAAGGAGCACCATCACTGATTATTAACCTCCCCAATGCAAGCCTCTGGCATGTCATAAAAATCAAACACTGCTTTTTTCAAGAGACTGCTGATAGCACTTCTCCTTCACCTTTGGAATCTCTTCTATTTGGAGTTTGCCCAGATACTTCAAGGCAGCTCATATGCGTAAAGAATACAGAACCAGTTCTGAGGTGCTAGTTTGGTTTTTCAGCACCAGTTCAGTTCAGTACAACAAATGGTGTGAAACACTTATACCATAGTTCTACCAAACTGAGTACCAAAAGGCAGCAGTCGGGAGGGGGAGAAATGGGCAGTGTTACACAGTTTATAAGCAAAACTCTGTCAGAGTTCAGGAAGTGAACTAGGTCATACTACACTAGATAGCTGGCTCATTAGCTCTATAGGGAGCACAATTAAACAAGAGCATCTCTGGATGCACCATAACCAAACATTCCTCATTTGGCAACAGAAGGTGTGAAATGCAGATTTTTAAGAATAGTCACTGATGTCTACAGCAAAAGGGGGTCCCAAACCCCTTCCTTCTCAAGCCTCTTCCCCACTGCCTCTTCATCACTTCAAGGCTCAGCAAGATACAAGACCTAAAGTGACAACAATAACACTGGATGCAGTAGGCTGGGATCCTCCCTGGCTTTGGCTTTGACATCTGATGCATCTACAGAATGTTTAGCCACCACTAATAAAGAGCGGTGAGGATAACGATAGCTCAGTGGCAGAGTACTTTATTTGCATATGGAAGCCTCTAAAGTTCTGACCTTTTCCTGAAACTCCTGAGTAGACAGTAATGGGCCAAGCTTCTGAGTAAGCTCATGTGTGGCACAGATTTCGGGCAAGAAAGGCTCAGTATCTTACATTATAACTATTAGGAATGACTGCTTACCCTTACCAAGTATCAAATGCTATTGGATATTATTACCAGAGACCCAGTATGGTATAATGGTTTGAATGATGGAATATGAACCTGGAGACCAGGGTTCATTGCTGTTTGCCATCAAGTTGTTTGACTTACGGCGACCCTGCAGATGGGAGACTTTCAAGAAACCCAGTCCTCAACTGGACTGCTCAGGCCTTGCAGACTTAGCACTGTGGCTTCCTTGATTAAGTCAATCCCCTTTAATGTAGTCTTCATATTTAATTCCTGCCTTTTACCTTACCAAGTATCAGTCTTTTCCAGTGTCTGAAGTACAATAGCTTCACTTTAGTTATCTTTGCTTCTAATAAGATTTGAGGCTTGATTTGCTCAAGGACCCACTGGTTTATCTTTCTTGGTAGTCCATGTGCAAAACTGTCCTCCAGCACCACATTTCCAATGTGTTCATTTTACTTGTTATCAGCTTTCTTCACTGCCCAACTTTCACAATCATACATGAATATACTATGGCCTGGATGATTCTGACTTTGGTATTTAATGATAATCAAGATTTAGAGGAGAAAATTTCTTTTTTCTCTTCTTGTAGGAGGACACCTCACAGGAGCCATATTTAACCCAGCTCTGGCTTTTTCTATGCACCTGCCTTGCTTCAGTGAAAAATTTTGGAATTACGTACTGGTATACTGGATAGCTCCATGCCTAGGTAAGTGCCTTCATACTTGACTTATGTGGTGACAAACAGGAGCATGAGTCCTAATCATAAGAATTAAGGAATCTCTTCTGAATAAATCTTGCCAAGAAAATCCTACAAAAGTGTTGCCATAAGTAAGAGTCAACATGAAGACACATAACAAAAATAATGAGCAGGCTTGGCTATAAATTAAGACAAATTAAAGCATCACAGTTGTTAATTGTGTGTACGAGTGGGAGTAATATTTAGCAAGTTGCAATGCTGCTCTGTGGAGTAGCTAAAATGAGTTACTCATATTAGAGGTAACAACTGAGGGATTAAGGAATTACAGTTTAATAACATCCGGAGGGTCAGAATTCCCAGCCATTGGTTTTAAACATCACACTTTTTACCCTACTGAAAGCACATTTGCTTGGCTTCCAGAATGTGTGAATTTTGCCCAAGAAATGAAACATAGCCAGCAGCTTAATCACACTTTTTAAGCTATTGTATAAATGGCTCTGATGCCAGTGATACTTCCCCTTCCTAATAAATTTTATTCATTTTTTTACTGTTTAAATTGCCCAGTAACTAAAGTTCTGAGTGGTGTACAAATTAAAAGCATAATAGTGATAGAACAATTATAAGAGTGATAGAACTAAATACAAAATCAGCAACAGGGATAAAACAATGCATAGATCTAGAGTTGGGGAGCCCAACTTAGGCAGATTGTGGAATGGCAAATTTTACTGTGAATGTGTGGCAGCAGCATACAATCTGTATTCCTTTATGGAGTGAAATCAGGCTAACACACAATAGGAGGTGTGATGCTCTGAAGTGACATCAATGTTGCATGCTGCAATACCAGCTAACCATTGCCCAATGTGTGGTCTTCAGACAGTGCCTTAAATGTCTTTTTATGTTTATATCATTTCAGGGTCTGTGTTGGTGGTCATAGCATGGGATGAAATCCTTCCCATGTTACGCAGAGGAATGTAAAATGTAGAGAGGAGTGCTTTTCAAGAGACTGTCAATGAAACTGACACAGCAGCATTTTGCACAAACAGAAGACAGCTAGGAAACTGGGCATTTCTACTACTTTGACAGTTTCAGACACTTCTTTTGGAACATCCTTACACAGTTTTATTAAAATGCATTTGCTTGTGCCCTTGAAGAGATAAGACTGATTTTTTTCAACCCGAACCATGTTTTTGAAATTACAAGAATGTGTTAACTTTAAATAAGGTGATCTCTTTTTGACCTATTCTTAAGAGGAAAAAAAATTAAAATAACTTCTGGTAACTGAATGCCTTCTTAATTTCTTCTGGCACAATTTAAGCAAGTTATACTCAAGATAACCCACCTCGGGCATTCTGGAGAAGTCATTTGTGCACACCTTTTCTGTTCTACTTCTTTAGCACCTACTACTACAGAAATACAATTAAACTAGTTAGAGTGGGAGCGGGGTGTTGAGAACATTTTCTAAAATATTTTCATCTGTGAGACAAGGGGAGCAGCTGAAAGGGAGAGGAGGGGATCTTGCTGCATGTTTTAGTAAGAGCATTTTCACATAGCTTTGAGCACATAACTGTGGATTCTGCCTCATTTGTGTGATTAAAATGAGGTCAGCAGAAGAAAATTCAAGGTCACAGTTTCTAAGCCAATTAATTTAGGGCTCAGAACTGGAAACACTCAGCTTTCCCCCTCTTTTTGGACTACAGAGGCACCTTAATGCCTTATTTCAGTAGTGTTTTTGTCAGTGCCACTGTTAAAAATGTCAGTTTCACAAGTTACAAGGAAGAACTTAGATGCATCAAAGCTGTAGACTGTTCTCACTTGAACTCTGCCACTCTTCCTAAGGCTTTAGCTTACATCAGCAGAAGGCTATCACTTGGAATTAGAGAGACCAGCTAAGGGCAAAGTTCAGTTCTTTACTTCACAATAGTATTTACCTTAAAAATAAGCCCTGCAGAATAATACAACTTCTATCCACCAAATATTTTAGCATACACTTTAAACAGAAGTGGCATGAATGTTTAGTATGTCAACTTCCAGCAGTTACAGCTGGCATTTCAAACCAATTTGGGTTAAAGCTATAGCTGTTTTCAAAGTGTTATGCTGAGCTGAGAAAAGATCAAAAATACAATCTCTTTTGACATGAATCTTTCCAAATTACTTCTTTCTAAATTTTTGCACCAACTTCAGACCAGAAGAGGAAAAGAATGGAGAAGGGGATAGCACTTCTTATACTGCCAGCACAGATCATCTTGTGGAATCTGTTGAAAGGAAAATGCCTGCTCTAGAATAGATGTTAATTAAGTACTGGCACAAGATATGTTGCACTAACCAAAAAATTGCCCTGATGTTTGTTAACTTCAATTGTGTTTTGGAATTTTGTGCAAATACCACAATAAAAGGCTTCCACTGAAGCACAAAATCTTGGCAGGATCTGTAAAACCAATTAACAGCTATAAAATACCCGGACATCATTTGTGATTATCCAGGGGAGGGGTATGGGTGTTATATTTGCAACTTATTTCATCAAATGAATAGAAAATGAATAGAAAAAGGTTATCAAGAAAAGTAGAATTTCTGCCCAAGCCAGTCATTAGGTTTGTTCTGTGTTCTAGGTTTTGTTCCTGTTTGATTTTGTGCCATATGAACAATAGTTATTTTCATGTGGCACACGAAATGCTTTCAACTTAAGGACCATCAAACCGCTTTTCTAAACAGATGTCAGCAAATGTTGCCTGGGATAAGCATTCCTTGCTTCTTCCAAACATCTTGACAGTGTTAGCAGCGTTGTGCCACTACTTTTAGGGGCGAGGAAGCGGAAATAAGGTCAGATTGAAAGTGGAGCACTATAGAATTAGGGGCTGGAAAATAAACTGAGCTTTAGTATGTAAATGGCAACCATATGCAAAATGTTGACACTGTCTTGAAATTATAGAGGATAGATACAGTAGGCCCTCCACATTTGCTTGGGTTAGGGACTCAGGACCCCTGCAAAAGTGGAAAAACTGCAAATATCAAAGAGTGTGTGTGCCTGTGGGAAGGGGGCCAAGGCATGGTGGGTAGAGTAGGCACCCAAGGTCCAAACCAGGTTAGGGAAAAAGGCGAAAAGCAAGGATGGGTAACCATGGTGGCCCTATACTTCCTCTCTCTCATACGTCTCCTTTCTTGGGTGTGGGGGGGTGCATCAGGAATGGGTTTGTGGTGCTGAAAAATTGGGCTGTAAGCTATCCTTAGCTGGTCAGGCAGCAGATGGAAGAGGACGAGGACTAAAGGTGGATTTTAAAGGTCTGCGCAGCCTGATTGGAGCCATGAAAGGGAAGGTTCCCCCAGAAAAGAAGTGCTTGAGGTCGGAGTAGCAGGATTTGAAGAAACTTGCAAACAATCATATCGGTTAATGATAAACCTGTGATTGTGGGGGGCTGACTTCATTATCTTCTTTATTTTTTAAAAATGTGTTTATTCTTCCCTTTGTATGTTTTTTCTTCTAGCCTTTCAAACTTCACCCCAAATTTCACATACTTCTATTATTCAATTTAGAACAATTTAGTATTCTTCCTTTCCCAAGGTAGATCCACCTTAAGCTAGCCATGCTTTAGTTCCGCTGAAGTCAATGATCAACTTGTTGAAGTCAATCTAAGTACCTCTGGTTTTACTAGGACTGAAGTATGAGTAATATGAGCTGAATCGAAGCCATAGAGAGAGAAATCTATCTGGCCCTACACTAATAACTGCTATTTGAGGAGATGCGTGGAGAGTCAAGAAACATTCTCTAAAAATAGGAGTAAGGAAGTTCTGCTCCCAAACAATTAAGCTTCTGAAAAAACTTCCAGTGGCATCAACAGACGATTTTTAAAATCTTGATTGGCACATTGGGACAATCATTTGTTTTTGTGTACCCATGGGGGGGGGTCACAGCTAGGCAGAAAAGAGTAAACCCTTCCTGCATAACGCAACTCACCTGAAATTTAAGAGAGGAGAAGGGAGAAAGATGGAAGTGTGTGCTGTAAGATGGAGCACGCCTCACTGGCATGGGTATCCTCATGCATTTTTCTGGGGGTGGGATGGGGTGTAGGCCTCCCACCTGCACTGTACAGTTTAAAAAATAGCTCTGCATATTGGAAGCTGTATAGCCGCTGTAGGTCAAATGAAGTTTCTCCTTTAAAGTTAAATGAAGTTTATTCTTGTTCGTGAAAGCCAAACACAGTTTAAAATACAATTACTGCATACTCATGTTTAAGTATAAAAATTTAGTTAAAAAAATTGACCCCCAAAACCCAGGTTGACTTATCCATGGGTCAATGTAAGTACTGTACTTTAACTCTTGTCAAAAAAGGATCCACCCCCTTCTCTGAGTAGAGTGGAGAAAGGCAAAAGTTTAGCCTGTCCTGGGAGAAGCTAACAGAAGCATCAACCCCCTCTACTCTTTCTGCTGTGGTGCCCCTTCTGGCCTTTTTAAATGCCCCGAGAAGGGAAAATGGCACTTCCCCATCAAAGGAACATCAAGAAAGTAGATGGGGTCTTTCTTCCAGGCTCTCCCAGGACAGACTAAGGTCTTGCTTTATACCACTCTATTCAGAGAAGGGGATGGCTCCTTTTTTATTAGAGTTAAGGTACAGGCTTAACTCTTATCAAAAAAAAGGAACCTTCTCTTTCTCTGAGCAGAATGGTGAAAGCCTTTTTTGAATGCCTGGACAGGAAGATGGCAATGGCAGCAGCCAGAGGCAGCTGGTCTCCCAAGGCAATAGTGGTATTTTGCCTTTTCTGTGGAATTACTCTCAACTCAACCATGATCATACCAAAATCTACAATACTGGTCCCCAAATCTGTCCTTGACTTACACACGAGGCTGACATATACACAAATATATATGGTAAGCTGTCACAAGGGAAGAGAAAGTGCCAACCAAAGGCCTTCCACCAAAGTTCAAATTTTCCATTACATTTGGGATTAGAATTGCTCTTCCTCTATACCGCAGAATCCCAAGCTTTACAATTAGGTAGGTAAGGGCTTCCCCATTCTTTTAAACAAACCTGGAAGTCTTCCTGATTTGCCTATAAGCTAACAGGAAGAATACTCTAAACAAATATGATGTCTCCCAAATGAGTTCAAGTAAGCTAAGCAAAGCAGAAACAGGCATTAAGATGTAGGTTTAAAAACACCCTCTTTGCACACAGGAAAACCAGTGACGGTTCTGCTGGCTGAACTGTTTGGAGGAGGTTGCTTGCCACCAGAGAGCCAGTGTGGCGTTACAGTTTGAAAAATGGACTATAACTCTAGAGGCCAGGGTTCAAAACCCTGCTCAGCCATGGAAATCCATTTGGTGACCTGGGGCAAGTCACTCTCTCAGCCTCAAAGGATGACAAAGACAAAGGCAAAGGCTATCTGAACAAATTTTGCCAAGAAAACCCTGTGATAGGTTTGCTCTAGGGTCACCATTAAGTTTGAAACAACTCGAAGACAAACAACCACCTGCCACTAGAAGAGGAAGACTGCAAGAGTTAAATTGCATCCTCTCTTTGTATTACAATTCTTCAGTGGTATGGGCTACAAATGAAAGAGAAATCACTGGCCCCTTCCTGCCTTTCAGAGTTTATTTCTCATGTAATCAGTTGCAAAGTACAGCTGATAGGTAGAAAAAGCAAACACGCACTTAAAATCCTCACTCTCCCCACTGCCTTAATCCCAAAATAGATGAAGTACTAGAAAGGAGAACTAGCCCAGACCTTGAATATGGAAAGCAAAGTTCACTATAGCCACAGAAAGAAAGTTTCCAATTGCATCAAAAAAACAAAAGGCTGTCAGATACAAAAACTATATTTATTGAACCATTTTGGTTTTATTTATAACAAAGACACAAGAAGATTCTTCTCTGTGGGGCCGCTGTCCTCCCTACCCCAAAGGGTTCTGACAGAACAAGCACGCCAAAAATACTTCTGCCTGCCTTTAGCTAAACCCACAATCATGCTCCTGTCCTATGTGGTTTGCTGTGGATAAATGGGCACAAAAATAGGAGGGAAATTCTAGGACAATCTAGAATTTTGTTTTAAGTATAAACATATTCCTTACTCTCTAGCACTCCTGTGAAGGCTTTCCAACAATAAGCCATGATTAACTCATTCAAACTATGTGTGTGCGTGCGTGTGTGTAAACAAAAACAAAACAAAAAAAAAACTCCACAGCATCAAATTCATTTTACAAGCATCATCTATAAAAGCATTTACAGACCTAAATCTTCCATGTTTAGGCCATTAATACAGAAAGGACAATTCCTGCTGCAACATCATCTAGCTTGGAGGCTTGGCCTGGTCTGGAAATGTCAAAAGGAGAATCTGAAAAAGAGAAGACACTGTGTTTCAGTTGTGGGAACTCCTTGTTTTACAAAAAGAACAGAGTGCAGAACACAGCAGGGCAAGGCCTCCGTCATACACCAGGGGATCTGTTGGCATGGTTTCTAGGGATAATTCTTTTTCCTAGCGGCCACTGGAAACTCAAATTCCACGCGCAGAAAGCTTATAAGCTAGGCTAAGCTATGCAAATCTTTTTTTTAATGTTGTTTGATCATACAAGAATTAATAATGTTTGGAGACAAACAGCTGAGGAGCAAAAATCAATAAGAGAGGTATAATGTGGGTGGGTTGAGTTGGAAGAGAGAAAGAACCATGGCCAGAGATCAAGAGAAGGCCACGTCACTATGAACAACATGCTACCTGCAGCCAGAGGCATTTCTGCGCCAGATTTTCTTGCCTGAATATCTCAATTCTTTTTTACATCAACACACCTCAGTAGCTCTTTCTTCAGAGCTTGGAAAAGTTAGCTTGCAGGATTTTAGGTCCCAGAATTCCCCAGAAAGGATGTGCCATCCAATCCCCCAATGTTTCTAAGCCTTGCTCTTTTCTTGTAGGGTTTCAAATACAAGTATTTGAGGAAGTTCTCTGTCCTATGGCACATACTACTTTGAGAAGCTGGGGCAGCAGATTGCTATATACCCAGTTGTAATCGCATTTTTAGTTTGTTAAATTGTTTTCTATGTTTTTAGCTTTTTAAAACAATTTTTATTATTTATAGTTTTAGATTTATTACATTGGTTTTATTGCACACTACTATACACTGACATTTCCAGATAAAGGGCAGGATATGAATATTTTATTAAATAAAAATTACACATAAAATTACTTGAATAAGCGCATCATTTAAATCAGAGATGGGAAATCATGTAGATCTCCAGATCCTGTTAGGCTGCAACTCCCAGCAGCCCTAGCCCTCATTGCTAGGGGGCAGGAATGCTGGAAGCTGCAATCCCACAACAGCTGCAGTGTTCCACAGTTCCTATCTCTCATTCAAAGCACTGCAGATTCCACAGAAGTGGAATCCTCTCTTCCCTAAGTGCCATGCAAGCTTTTCTTTTCCTTATAAGGAAAGATGAGCCATCAGTTTAGAGTCCCAACAAAATAAAGAGCATACGTGCAAGGCCAAAACCAACAAACAAAAACCTCCCAAACCAGCCAAGGAAAACCTAAGCACAGAACAGCTGATGAAGCAGTAAAATACAGAAGCATCCATCAAATCCAATGCCAGAGGTTTTGATCAAACAAGATGTCACTGTTATCAGGGTACGATAACATGATGGAATAATGGAATAATTTTTCATTGTTACTTAATTGTTTAATCCTATCTTTCCTCCAAGGAACTCAAGGTTCCCTTTGCCCCATTTTCCCTTTGCCCCATTTTCATCCTTCTTCAGTTGCTTAGCTGAAGAAAGAGTAACCAGCTTAAGCTCATCCACTGAGTTTCATGGCCCCTTAAATTTACTGGTTTTTTTTTTTTAATTGCCATACTGTATTTTAATTTTTGCACTACAGTAAACAAGGTTGTCTTCCAGTTACTTGTGATAAACAGGGCAAAAATCTCACATAATAAAAGTAAAAAGACCAGGTGTCATTAGAAATCTGAGTTCTAAAACATACTACATCCCAAACACTGTATAGAGAACGTTAAATCTAATTCTTATAAGACTAATTCATAGGGATGCTGTAATTCATGTGAGGTAACACTCAGCACTTCCAAACCTTTTTAAAATGTTTATTCTGAATGCTGTTATTGAATGAACACTATTTGCAAAACGAGCGAGGAGGGATGAAAGTAAATTCACCATTTTTCTGCTAAAGAAAGCTAATGAATTAGAAGGCCGAGGGAAACCAAGTTGCCTTACAGGGAAAGAAGAGAAAATTAAGAATTACAGTTTTATGGCTGCTCACATCTTCCTCAGTGATCAACGTCTGCATCTTCGAACTGCCCAGCAACTGCTGTGACTGTGTCTACCTCCATTCCATCTGAAAGCAAAAAGTCAGCAATAGACTGAGAAATCTGGAGACATTACGTGATTCACAAAGCAACTGGTGCCCTCTGCTAACCAGAGAAGATTGATGTGCTTATCAGGAAGTTACAGAATTAGAAGGACCAAAATAGGATGCTATCCATGCTCTGAGCATCCAACTGGCAATGGTGCACAGCATCTTAACAAAGAGAGATCTGACCCATCTGAGTTGCAGAGGGCAGAAGCAACAGTGAACTGATACAGCAAAGTACCAAAGATGAACAGACTTCATTCTTTTAAATTTTTTATCAGATTCGGATCTAAGCGCAGAAAAGTCAGAGTAACTAATTCAGAATAAAGGTGATATTTGAATGTTATACTTTTAAAAATACTGGTAAATGAGGCTTCAGTTCATCTACCAGGTTAAGTGAGTTCTTTAGCACACCGCTTCTTAAGCAATTTGATGTAGGGGACAGCAATCTCTTTTGCCCAGTGTGCCAGGGACAGTACTGTTTTTATGTCCATTGGCTACAACTGTTTCTTTCTTTTACATTAGCTCTCCAAGGACTAGCAGCAGATGGCTCAGGGACCACTTTGGGTAGCATCGCTTTAGCTAGTACTGGTGAAAGCCAGTGCTTGGGAAACTAACCACATAGGACTACAACACCCAGAATCCTCCAAGCAGCACAGCTGGGGGATTTGGGAGTTGGAGGATTCTGGCACTGTAGTCCAAACCAGGGATCTGGTAAAATCCTTCTTGTCAGGTTGGGTTCACTTTCATGCTAGTGCATGTAGTGTTTTAAGGTTTGCTTTCATATAATGCCTTGTAACTCATATGCACTATCACACTAGGTACACGAGGCTATTTGCTGTTCGTTGCCATGTAATACATGTAGGACTTTGCTGCTTGATGCTGTGTAAAAGGGGCTGGAAGAAGATGATGGAAACTGAATGAGAAACAAGTATTTTGGGAATGAAGGTATGTTACTTTAATGAATTCTCTTAAGGAGGAGGAGCAAGCACAAGGTCAGGAAGCTGGTGGGCAGGAAGCCAGCCTGGGAAAAGGAGCTGTTTTAATTAGCTGGCAAATAAAGGCCTTGCATGTGCAAATTTGTAATATTCCTGCTTATAAGACGCAGTAATTCCAATAGAATTTTTAGTCTTGGCAGTGGGCAGAATATGCAACTGTTTCTCCACTGTTCTTGAATTCTTTGCATACTTTGTTCTTTGCAGACGTCTAAGCCTGATTTCTGGGACTGGAGTTATCCTGTACATGACCCTTCTTCATCCCAGTCATTAGGCTTGGGTGGTCAAATGATATTCCTAGAAGAATACAAGGGAAGGCACCATGTTTGAATTCAAGGCTCCCCAAACTACTTGAGTGTATGACTAGGTTCATCCTATCAGCTACTCTGAAAGCAGCCAACAGTAGCTAATAGGGTTGTTTTCTTTGAAACAATGATCCAGGGAGAGAAACATGGGCACTTCAAACTGAACAAGCAACTGTGACAAAAAAAAAGCATTTACCTTCAAAGTCTCTCACCGAATCTTCTGTCCGTACCCCAGCCATGTGGTACTGAGTGCTTATTGACTGAGCTAGCATGCCTTCCAGTCTTTCCAAGGTAGCCTGACCCTCAGCAGTTAAATGTGATAAGCCTTCTTCATATGTGTAGAATGAGGGGATGTCACCCTGGCCGATTTCTGCAAGCGACAATAAACAGCCAAACAGCTTTTAGTCAGAGCTTGGGAAAGTGACCTTTGGACTTCAGCTTCCACACATGCACACCCAATATTATTCTAAGCTTTGCTTTTAGCCTACCAGCTGACATGACATTGCCTGAACAAAAGAGCAGGAAACTAACAGTTGGGTTGTTCCAAACACTACACCAGTATCTACGACTGAAGGCTAAAAGGAGATCAATACAATTCAGATAAGCTGATGTTGCACCACACGATCTTGATTGCCAGCATTTCCTCAAAACAAGAAATGGCCTTTTAGTTTCAGATGTACTGATGAGACATAGGGCATGTCTCAATCAATCAATCAATCAATCATATAGTAGTAGTAGTAATAATAAATGATTCATGCATCAAATCAACTCTGTTGGTATAGGAGGTAACAAGTTTCAGACTCTGAGCTTGGAGATCTACGTACGTATTCTGAGCTGCTCAAAAATGGGAGAATCTGTGCTATTAAGGCCTATCTTAAGAGCTGCCTGATTGGGTCTGGCCAAGAGTCCATCTTATCTGGTGTTCTTATCTCCAAGAAAGACACCAGATGCTATACTCGCATCCATTTGCCCTGGGCATCCAAACACAGAGATACACTGATGCTTAATTACAAAAGCATCATTCAGATATCCATGGTCATTATATCACCCTGAACTCATTTAATCTCATGTGACTTTGTACTTTGATGCGAGACCACCAAAGAACACCACAGAACATCACAAACTTTGGAGTGTCTGCTATCACCCAGAGTTTACAGTAATAAGCCAAATCGATCAATGATGTGACTCAATATAAGGCAGATTTCCAGTGGGGTGCCACAGGGTTCTGTCCTAGGCCCAGTGCTGTTCAATATTTTTATCAATGACTTGGATGAAGGAATAGAGGGCATGCTCATCAAATTTGCAGATGACACCAAATTGGGAGGGGCTGCTAATACTCCAGAGGACAGGATCAAAATTCAAAATGACCTGGATAGATTGGAGAGCTGGGCCAGGGCGAACAAAATGAAATTCAACAGAGAGAAATGTAAGGTCCTACACTTAGGCAGAAATAATGGAATCCAGAAATATAGGATGGGGGACACGTGGCTAGATAACAGTACATGTGAAAGGGATCTAGGAGTCTTCATAGACCACAAGCTGAACATGAGTCAGCAGTGTGATGCGGCAGCCAAGAAAGCCAATGCAATTCTCGGCTGCATCAATAGGAGTATGGTGTCTAGATCGAGGGAGGTACTGCTACCACTCTACTCTGCTTTGGTTAGACCCCATCTTGAATACTGTGTCCAGTTCTGGGCACCCCAATTCAAGAAGGATATTGACAAGCTGGAGCAAGTCCAGAGGAGGGTGACCAAAATGGTGAGAGGCCTGGAAGCCATGCCCTATGAGGATAGACTTAGTGAGCTGGGTATGTTTAGTCTGCAGAAGAGGAGGTTAAGAGGGGACATGATAGCCATGTTTAAATATTTGAAAGGATGTCACGTAGAGGAAGGAGGGGACTTGTTTTCTGCTGCTCCAGAGACTACGACAAGGAGCAATGGATTCAAGCTGCAGGAAAGGAGATTCCACCTGAACCTCAGGAAGAACTTCCTGACAGTCAGGGCTGTCCGGCAATAGAATCTGTTGCCTCGGAGTGTAGTGGAGTCTCCTTCCTTGGAGGTTTTTAAGCAGGCTTGATGGCCATCTGTCGGGATTGATTTGAGGGTGTTCCTGCATGGTAGGGGGTTGGACTGGATGGCCTGTGTGGTCTCTTCCAACTCTGAATTTCTATGATTCTATGAATTTTATTGAAAGCTCTAAATGGCTTGGGACCTTGATACTTGAAGCACTGCTGCACCATTTACCTATTTGTCTGTCTATCTATCTCAGTCAATCCGAGGACTGAGTTCTGAAGGAAGGGCCTTCCTCTGCGATGTATTAGCGGGAGCAATTTATTTCATTTGTATTCTGCTAATAGCTATTATGGCCTGCTGAGAGTCAAACTGTTGACAATTCAGGAAATGCACTGTAACAAAATGCCACTAACCATGGGCCTCCACATCATACTCCTCGCCTTCATAATCATTGTCAGAATCTTCATCTTCTGGGTCGGGGTGCAGGGCTTGACATTCGCACATGGCAGAGAACATAGCCTCCACTGGGAACAACATAAAAGAAACTATGAGTTCACAGGCCGTTAAGTCAAGTAATGAACACAATCGCCAGATGAAGGCCATTTATCCCAAGTCTGAGCACTGTTCCACCCAGGCTGGGACTGTTCTCAATGGCATTTCTCTAGCTGTTTCCCTCCAGAGGTACTGGACTACAACTTCCACACCTTGCCAGTACGGGGTGATAGGAGTTGCTGTCTGAAACCCCTGAAATGTGCTGATCTGGGGAATGATGGCCTCACGCAAAGGTTTTTCTCAGGCCTTTTAAGTGAAGATGCCATGGGACTGAACATATTGATGAAGACACAGAACAGGTGATATTATTATCCCATAACTGGGACTCAAAGAAGCTACAGGTAACTTCCAACCTGGATGAACTACTCAGGATTTGTTGAGCTGGACTCTGGTCTTACTGAGATGCTACCAAGGTAGAATGCCTCATTCAAGAAAGAAGGCTTTGGTCAATGCCCATGCCATGTTTAACTCTTCTCTAATAAAGAAAGTTCATGGCAGCAGACCTGGATCCTGTTCTCTCTGAATGCACAGCTAATGCTGTTTCCCCACCATCCATTCTTTCAGGCTGAGCACTCAGTCAGTACTTTGACAATGGATGGACTGCAAGGGGCTTATAAATACTGCTATTATAAAGGCAATGCCCTCTTGGTCTAACATTGAGGGAATGGGATGTCTCTCGCTGCTCTTACCAGTGGGGAATGATGGCACCATATTCGTCAGAGCTCTGGAAAATGAGATCTCCTGAAGGGCCCCTTTTCTGTGTCCCATTGGTTAGGGAAATACACTGTGGGAGGACATGGGAGACAGCCTTCTCTGCTGTGTTACCCTAGTTGTGGAATGCCCTTCCCTTGTGGTGCCAATTGACACTGGCCACTGGTTTATTTTCAGTTCTAAGTCTCTCTCTCTATATGTATAACTCTGTGTGTATGTGCATTTTAAATTAAAACCTCTGGGACATCATTTACTTTGTGCAAAACATACATTTACACAGTTTTATCCTTTTAATCAGTTTCAGCTTGTAAATTTGTTTAACAGATTTTAGCCTGCTTAATTTTTTTATTGTCTTAAACCTGGAATTGTTTTAAACTTTTTTTTTCTGGTTCACCATCGTGAGATCCTATGAACTTGTATGTAGTATTTTTAAGAAGTAACAAAATACATAGGTACATGCAGCCTAGACGAAACATGTGCAGAGTTCTGAAGGCACATCCAGTCAGACACTGTGGATTCTGCTCTCCCAGGGGCAAGCACCATCCATTGCCAGCACAAGCCTACCATGGTGAGCAATCCACGCCTACAAAATGCTGTCAAATCTTTCCTTTCTGCCCACCAAAAATTAGCTGCCTGGCCCACAACTTCCAAGACAGTCTCTGACATCAGAGCAGCTGAGCCAACAGTAGCCATGACAAATAGAGGTTCATTATTGGCCACCCTGAGCCAGGCAACTGAGTCACTTTCATGGGTAACAAAGCGCCACTGTGACATCTGAACAGATCCAAGCCAGTAACAACAGGAAGAAAAAAAATGAGACCGGATGAGACAAATGTAAGTACTGTACAGGATTCAGACTTAAGTCTGATGATGACACCCATCTTATTTATGGGCTCTTAGTTAAGCTCTAGTAAACAGGGACAGCAGTACCCAGAAATGGGCTTACAGTATTTGTTATTTTAACTTAAAACTTTTATCCAGTGTCCTGGGCATCCACAAAGGCAGGGATTATGTAAGAATCCTGGGGGACAAAAGACACAAGTTCCCCAAAAAAAGAGACACAAGTGGCGTAGAGTTAATTTTTATTTCCCCCAAAAAGGAGACACAAGTGGCGTAGAGTTAATTTTTTTGAAGTGCAGGTGCTGATCACGACAGCCCTACAGGTGCATTCCCAAGGAGAATCCAAATATGCACAGCCCTGTGTTGATCTGTGGCAACAAACCAGTTCTAGCACTTTTCATCTCCACTGGGAAGCTGGTCTTTTTGAAAGGCTAATGGGTCTTACATGCCCACTCCAGACCAAGCAAATCCCAAGTAAATTGCACTGCTACAGATTTACTTCACAATAATTTCCAAGAACATCCATCACACCGCCCTCCCCCAGCTACTATGCAGACTGCAGCTAAGCTTAGAGGGAACCAGAAAGCCTGAGGGGGTGGCAGATGAAGTCTGCTTCCCTGTGCATCAAAGCAGTCCTTGCACTTTTTCCCTGTGAACCCCAGCTTCACTACAACACCAGGTTATGACTCCATTCCTATTATTTTCACACAGTCAATCCCCAACTTAAATGCATGTAATTCTATTTCTTTTAAGACACAACTCAAGCTTATCACATGTCTCATTCTACTTACAGGCGGATTTGTCACTAGGTACGAATCTAAACTCGGAAATGGGCTCAAACTCATTGTCGCTGTCTTCCTCCTCCTCTTCCTCCTTTTCTCCCATGGGAGATTCTTTGGATTCATCAGCTGAGAAATCAAAATGTTGTTGTGATGTCAAGTTCTCCAATGGTCTACAGCAGGGATGGGGAAAGTACAACCCATGATATGCAAACAGCCCCTGGACCTCACTTTTGAACTGAGTCTCCAAAAGCTCCCTCAATTTTCAAAAGAAAAAAAAAACAGTCAAATTTTCAGGGGATTTTTGGCCAGGAGCTGTGCAGAAAGCCCACCCCGCAACAGGAAAACACCAAAGCCCCCCTCACTCCACACACATTCCCTCCAGAACTCTCCATCCCCATTATTGCTGCAGTCCTGCTCAAAATGACAACAAAAAGTGATGTCACTTCCAGCTGCCATTTTGAGAGAAACTACAGATGGAACCCGAAGACTTTGGGCTTGCTGGGTGCGGGGGGGGGGCACAGGAAGAACAAGTGCACTCACCCATGGTCTATAGGAACATTTCACAAAATGATCCATGTCCCCTTTCTACATGGTTTTAACTGAGAAATGTTACATCATTGCAGATATATAAAGACCTACCATCCCAGAGGTGTATGCAATCTGCCTCTGCTGGCCAGCAGTAGGAGAACTAAGCATTGATGTTCATCCACTAGAGATGCTTTTTTTGCACCCCTTGGCTTGTAACAATTCTCAAGGCATTATTTGTGCCAAGCTCAGGTTATAAGAGGTGCACAAGTTTCCAACTTCTGTTGGCCATCAGGAAGAGAATAAAGCTATGCCGTTTCTACTTGAGAAATCTTATTTACTACCCCAAGGCTTGTGCAGAGATGTGCAGGTCCAAGAAAAAAATGGAAAAGTTTGAGGAGGGGGAAGTCCCTCTCCCAATTTTTTATGAGTTATGTTTAAAAGAAAAATGGAAAAAATTATGGATTAGAAAGATGAATCAAATGTTTAAGACAAAGTGTTTATTTACAGTCATCAAATCATTTCTAAAAACTCTGTAAGAGGAAAAATTCAATATAAAACTATGTGTAACATCAGATCATTTCATTCCTACTTTTGGTTTCCTTTTCTCATTTTTTAATGAGAATGAAGACATTATATCTTCATGACACTATGGAGAACTAGTGGAGACAAATTATTTTCTCTTTTTTATTAAATTGATGGTATCGTCTGTTTTTTCTGAGATTTTTGCCAGCTCCTCATAATATGGAAAATCAAAGAAATAAAAGTTCAAGTATTCCTTACAGATTTTGCAGCTATATTTTTAACTAAAAATTAAAATTTTAAAATGCGCAGCTCATAACTATAGTCTAAATAAAGTATACTTTTAATGCATCAAACATAATAATTTATGCCATGCCAATTACACATTTTAGGTTCCTAAAGTTACAAAGTGACTTTCAACCTGCAAAAGGTGCTAATATTGCAGTTTTAAACTTTTTCCAACCTCTTTTTCTTTTCCTGGAAAACCAGCTTGGAAAAACTGGCTCTCTTCCATAGCTTCAAAATTGCGGAATTTTACATCTCTAGATATGACAGTTCACAAGGCACCATCCATTCAGGGCAGAGAAACCTGTGGCCTGCGATTGTTGGCCTGCCATCAGTTCCAGCTACTATGCCCAAGAGATAGGAATGGCGGAGGTTGCAGTCTCACATCTGGATAGCAAGAAATTGAAACTCACTGGTCTAAGTAGCTGGCATTACACCTTCCAAAGTAACTCCCACACACACTCTACAACATGGAGTAACAGTGCTGTGTAAGATAGAATGTGGTGAAAAAGATGTTGCAGTCTTGACTATAATGAATGCCCTTCAAAAAATGTGAAACCCCTATCTGAGCAAATTGTGGTTTAAAATACAACAGGATGATATACAGCTCACCCTCTGTACATGTGAGGGTTGTGTTCCAGGAATCCTTGCATAACGCCCCCCCCAATGCTCCATCCCTTGACAATAATAGGACATGAGACTTCACATGACCTCGTGTTCATGTGTGCAGAGACTGTACCGGCAGAGGGTGCAAGTATTGCCAGTTTAATGGGAACATCAATGCAGAAGCTTCCACCCCACAGAACCCAATCTGTAACAGGTAGAGTAATTCATACGGGCTACCAGGTTTTGAAGAAATGCATAAGTTGCCATTTTGTTAACTGCGGCAGGGGCAAGAACTCTCTTCCTTGCAATATCTGCTAACCCTATGTAGCAAACTGGCCAAATGAAACAGCACAAGCTGTGCCAACAATGCCATCCTTGTATGCTGCTTGTCTACACTGTATAATCAAAAGCAGTGGAAACCCACATGTGATTTCCTCAAGACCACAGCTACTAAGACAAGCCTTATGCATCCTGTGCTTTTAGAATGGAAGGCAGGGAAGCGGCTGATGTTTCAAAGGCTTGTCATAAGCATCAAGAGACATCTGCATGGGTTATTTACTCAGCTGCCCATCTTTGTATTTGAAAATGAAGACTTTCAGACAGAACTTTAATTAAGAGCATCTCTGAGTAATCGGCTAATTTTAAAACGTCACCTGTCTGGTTTGCAATGCTTCAAAAAAGCCACCTGTCGTAAGTCACAGCTAGGGCAGTGAGCATTCACGCAGTTCTATGGATTCAATGAGTTTACTCTAGTTGGGAGTAAACTGGATTTAGAGCAGCAATGTTAAGGCCTACGGTACTGCTTTCTTTTCTTTTTAGATTAATTTCTCTGTCATCAAGTTGGTTCCACCCAGTATGGTGTACATGGAGCTACACTTATTTTATCCTCACACCAATCCTGCAATGTAGACCACACCAACATCCCAAGACTTGCCCACCATCACTTAGGGCACTACATGATGAAGCTGGGAGTCCAACATTTATCCTAAATTCCATTCAGAGCACTCAAAGTGAGTTCACTAATGTTCACTTCACTTCTGAGATTGCAAAGATCACCACCTACCTTCAAACTTGGCATTTACCATGACATACAAGTGCTCCCAGGGGTAGGCATTCAGGTCCCTGGAGATGGCATGTAAGCTTATAATGGGGTAGTCCAATGAGAACCCAAGGCCTGACGTCTCTATCCACGACAGACGGCTGGGAAAAAGAGAAGAATAAAACCTAGGTGATAACAGAAGTTTCAGGTATGGACATCCATCTTGTAATCAAGCTCAGTCCTTTCTCCTCCTGGCCAGGATCACACAATGGCCCACCTGCTTGCTAGCAGAATGAGAGAGGAACAAATAGGTACTGGGTCATACAGTCTCCATTATTCTCCATGATTTTAACTACAGTTCCCAAGAGCCCCAGGCAGCATGGTCAATGGTCAAACATTATGGGAACCCAAAACATTTGGAAGACATCAGGTCAAGGAAGGCTACTCAAGAGCAATTTTTACCCAAACATAGAGATGGATTTGTCAGGGCTTTGTGAAAAGTGCCATTCTGTTCCAAGATTACCAAACCATTTGGTGAAAAATGTTTATGCATTTATATTTAACCAAAACATGTGGTTGCCTTTTTAAAAATCATTTTCAAAAGATGTGAGAAAAATGGGTGGTTGTGGGGAAAACAGAAAACAAGGAAATAAATCCAGGTATTAATTATTAATTAATTTAATTAATTATCAACCATGCTTATGGATCATAACAAGCCATAGGCCCTTTTCTCACCTTACCTGGTGCTGCTGGTGTCGCGCTGGGATCGCGTGAAAAGCCTCGTCCAGGAGGCACTCGCATCCCTTCTGCTTCCCCTCCACACCAGCTCCATGCTGGCCAGAAGGAAGTGTGAGCACTGCCCCTTCCTTCCGCAGCGCAGCCGGGTACTTTCCCAGGCTGCGCTGGGGGAGGAACTGCAATGGCCAAGCATCTGGAGCCTCCGCACACAAGGTAAGTGCATGTGGGCACGGGAGCGACACATGATCACGCATCATTTTCAGCAATGAGCCGAAAATGATGTAATGAAATGAATCAGCCTGGTTAGACAGGCATTGTATGAGTAAACAAAAATGTTTGAAGTGGAATCTTTTAGAGACCACTTCAAAACTTCTTGCAAAATGCACACAGGGATGATTTTTTCTCTTTCATCAGTCTCTACTTTTCTAATTATTTCCACTTTGATGGCCAAACTTACAGACTTCCTCTTTTTCAATAGGTTGGGGAGAGCTAGTGAGTTTTTTCTGCTCTCCCCTTCTCTCTCTGTTTTGCTATTCATGCAGGCTCAGTAAGGAATTCTAAGGCAGCTGCTGTTTACCTTGCCTGTTGTAAGCAGGCACACATAGCTGCAGTTGGATCAGTTACAGTAGAATCCTGCTCTTTCCTCGCTCAAGTTTTATTGCATTGTATACTACGAACATGCTTCTGCAACCCAACACCAAAAGTGTGTGTTTCTCCAGCACTCCTTTACCATTCTTCCAGTGTCAATGCTACTAAAAAAAACTTCTAGCTAGTCAGAGGACAAGAAGGGAAAGGGGACTGTGCAGATATATAAGGTTTTGTAAAAAGAGGCTTCTTTCTCAGAGGCACTGTCAGCTGAGGCATGCTTGTATTCCAATTACTGGAATGACATTATTAAACTGTATTGACATATTTGAAAAGATCTTGTTGTAGCACCTTTGCAAACGGACAAAGACTAATACATCTATTACTTAGAATCATAGAAATGTAGAGTTGGAAGAGACCACAGGGGCCATCCAGTCCAACCCCCTGCCATACAGGAACACCCTCAAAGCAATCCCGACAGATGGCCATCAAGCCTCTGCTTAAAAACCTCCAAGGAAGGAGACTCCACTACACTCCATTGAGGCAGCAGATTCCACTGCCGGACAGCCCTGACTGTCAGGAAGTTCTTCCTGAGGTTCAGGTGGAATCTTCTTTCCTGCAGCTTGAATCCATTGCTCCTTGTCCTGGTCTCTGGAGCAGCAGAAAACAAGCCCTCTCCTTCCTCTACGTGGCATCCCTTCAAATATTTAAACATGGCTATCATGTCCCCTCTTAACCTTCTCTTCTGCAGACTAAACATACCCAGCTCTCTAAGTCTATCCCCATAGGGCATGGTTTCCAGGCCTCTCACCAATTTGGTCGCCCTCCTCTGGACTTGCTCCAGCTTGTCAATATCCCTCTTGAATTGGGGTGCCCAGAACTGGACGCAGTATTCAAGATGGGGTCTAACCAAAGCAGAGTAGAGTGGTACCAGTACCTCCCTCGATCTAGACACCATATTCCTATTGATGCAGCCAAGGATTTTACTTTCAATGCTATTATTCTGTTGACATGGTTAAGAACCCTTCCTTTCAGAGCCTTGTTGCTCTTTGCCCTTCATTGTGCCTCAGTCAAGGACAAACAGCAAAAACAGGTGAATCAAGGGCTTAACAGCTTAGAAGAGAAACAATACCACCCAAATATATGATGGTGATTTTTATATGGTTGGGGAAATTTCCCAGTTTAACCAGAGCTAGATATCTCTGCACATTAAAAAAAAAAGAGAGAGAGAGAGAGAGGCTAAAAAAGCCTTTAATACTTCCCCAAATACCCCAGGGACCTTACAGGACCTGCAGAATGCTCAAAACACAAGGATTAGAAGAAGTCCAGAATAGCTCACTGAATCCCTTCAACAGGCTTAGGCCTTAGAGGGAAGCAGGATCCTTTCACCTACCCATTGCCACTGGGCATTTTGACTATGCCTGCCCAGGTGTTTGCCTTTACAGGAAACTCACACCTCTTGGCACCTCACTGTCCATCCACTCACTCTTTTGTAAGGACAAATTCCATTAATTTGACAGAGGTTCTTTGCTTTTACCAGTTCTTCTTGCCTACAGAGGTTTGCTTGGAACTGCATGCACGCTGACTGCAAAGCGAGCTGAAGGAGAGAAAAGGTGCTGAGCTGTCTGAGAGACTTTGCAAGCACTGTGTGCTCTGATTGTCCCAAGTGGGGCCCCCCATGTCCTTCATGCTTCTTACAGTACAGTAGATGTGTTCTGTTTTCAACCAATTCTGTTTTCTGACTGTGCTCCAGCCCCTAACCTGTCAGATAAGTGAGGGAAGTCTCTATAGAGTGAATATCTACAAGGAGGGGCCCTTTGCAAACAAAGCCCAGAAAACATACTGTTTTTGGACCACAACTCCCAATGTTTTCCAGGTAGCATGCCCAATAGATATACTAGCTGTTGGACTCTGGGAGTCATAATCCAAAAAGTAGTTTTTCTAAGCTCCATACACAGCTGTAAGCATGAAGCCCTCTGCACAATCTACATTCCTGTGCAACCAAGCTTTGTCAAATGCAGGAATTCTTTTGTCTTGTTTGCTTGCTGCATTTTGAAGGAAGGGGGACACAGTAGCCCAGGTGAAGCTATGCTGAAACATTGAATTGAATTTCACTTCCATCCACTCCTGATTCTTTCTCTCACCAAATATGAGTAAGAACAAGCCCTCGAGAGTCTAAAGAAAGATGTCAGACCAACTTCTAGTCCAGGCATCAAGCCTCTGAGAATATCTGAACCACAAAATATTCAACTGTGGGGCGGGGAGAAGGAAACAATGTAAGGACTTGTCTCTTTGAATCCCAATACAGGTGTCCCCTGCTTTTCATTTACTGATTTTTCAACATCCCACTGTTTTGTCTCTTATAGATGACACTTAGCTCTTTACATTCACTGGGGTTAGGGATTCAGGACCCTTGCAAAAGTGGGAAAACCACCAATTTCAAAATGTATGTGTGTGCGTCTCTGTGGGAAGGGGGCCAAGGCATGGTGGGAATAGAAGCCACCCAAAGTCCAAATCAGATCAGGGAAAGGAGAGGGAAAGTGGTGGGCTGGCAAAGTGGCCATATACTTCCTCTTTCCTCCATCTCCTTCCTTGGGTGTGGAGGGGCAGGAGAGGGTTTGTGGTACTGAGAAATTGGGCTACAAACTGTCCTTAGCAGGTCAGGCAGGTAGTGGTGGAGGAGGAGGATCAGAGGTGGGTTCTTTTAAAGGGCTGTGTAGCTTGATTGGAGCTTCCAACAGAGAAGGTTCCCTCAGAAAAGAGTCCTTGAGTTATGGGGCAAAGAGTTGGAGAAATGTGCAAATAATTAAATCCACAAAAGTCAAACCTCCGAATGTGGAGGGCTTACTGTACAGACAAGTTCCATTAATTTGACAAGGAGTCTGCTCTTTCATCAGTTCTTGCCTACGGAGGATCTCTTAGGACTACTTACACATGTGTGTGGTCCCAAGTCTTGCCTGTAGCCACTTGTTAAAGTAATGGAACTTGTCTGTAATTTGCAAGCATTGAACAGTGGGCTCCCATCAGTTCTTCTTGCCTACAAAGGTTAGCTTGAGGGAAATAAACAGATGCTCTGGGAGGAATTTACTGCAGCCAGTCAGAACTAGGTTGGCTGTGGTTACCCAGAGGACCTTTTCTTCTGTCGCTCCCAAGTTATGGAATGGCCTGCCGGAAGAGACCCGGCACATTACCAGTCAAGTTAAAAAAGCAGTCAAAACTGTTCTCTTCCAACAGGCCTTCCCAGACTAGTGTTCCACCACCTCTCATCAATTGTCCTTTGGTTTTTAGTTTTGTTTTTAATTTGTTTTAATAATTAATGTGTTTTAAGGGGATAGAAGGGTTGGTGGGTGGGGAGGATGGGGTACATTTTAATGTTTTAATGTATTTATATATTCCTGTAATGCCGCCTCGATCCACTGGGAGAGGCGGGATAAAAATAAATTTTATTATTATTATTATTAAACCAGCTGGAAGACTCTACAAGCAACTCATGTACAGTCAATCGCAAGTGAGCCTCTGTAAGTCCTTTATGTTTCCTACAGGACATGGGTTCCACTTTCTGACAGTGCTCCAGTCCCAAACCTGTCAGATAAGGGGGGGAAGCCTCATTTCATCCCAGATATAGTGATCAGGTTGAGGAAACAGCAAACAGTGCAGTTTAAAAAAAAAAACAAATTTTACCCCACTGTCCTTTCTCCCTCAGAGGACCCTTACATAGGACAACAGTTGTAGATTTCTGAAAGCCAGGAAAGGATGAAATGGATTGTTCTCTCTCAAGCATCACAGGATTCCTGTTCCATGCTGGCAGGAACCCCTAAGCCGCAGGAGGCAACTGGAACCATTCAAATATTCAGGATACAAATACTGTAATACTTTACTGATCATGGTTTACAAAAATTGTAGTCAAACTATATGGTGGCTACCAGATGGGTTGTGAAGCACAACCAGTGTATGCTGGAAATATGCTGCACCATTTCACTGCAGGTCCTAACTGTCCTCTATGAGCATCTCCTTCCTTCACTCACAAGAGATGGATCAGACAGTGTCTTCTTTCTGATAACGGACAGCCAAATGCTTCCAAGAAACCAAAAGGCAGATAGTAGATCCCACTTCTGGTTCTCAATATCAGGTACTACACCGGATCCACCCACCTCTGGAGCTGGCAGACCGAGGCCATTTCTGCACTACACCGTTACAGTGCTATTATTCCACTTTCAACATTTCTGCTGCTCCAGAGACTAGGACAAGGAGCAATGGATTCCAGCTGCAGGAAAGGAGATTCCACCTGAACCTCAGGAAGAAATTCCTGACAGTCAGGGCTGTCTGGCAGTGGAATCTGCTGCCTCGGAGTGTGGTGGAGTCTCCTTCCTTGGAGGTTTTTAAGCAGAGGCTGGATGGCCAACCGTCCGAGAGTGCTTTGAGGGTGTTCCTGCATGGCAGGGGGTTGGACTGGATGGCCCCTGGGGTCTCTTCCAACTCTACATTTCTATGATTCTATCCCATGGAACCCTGGGATTTGCAGTTTAGGGAGGGGCATTTAGAAATCTCAGCGAGGGAGCTCTTTGGCCTCAGTAAAGTACAAACCCCAGAATTCCACAGGAGGTTGAAAGTGGAATAATAGCACTATAAAAGTGTAGGGCAAAAGTGGCTCTATTTATCTAACTGTAACTCGTCCCTGTATGTAGACACAAATCAACCTTCCTGCTGTGTTCAACATGAACCAACAAGAGCCAAACCATCTCAGTTTCAACAAAATAAATCACTTCATCTGTGCTCACAGATCTGTGCTTGGAAAAGTTAGTTTTTTTAATCAGAATTCCCAGAATGCTTCAGCCAACATGTCCAATGTTTCAGATCGTGCAAACCCTGGGACCCAGTACCAGTTCCTCTCTCCTCCATCTCTGTGCAAGTCAAATCCAATTCCATTAAGTTATCCCATCACCTTTAATTACAGGCATCGAACATAAAACGACACCTGCTGCGTTGGCCTCAAAACTCCTCTAAGCCTGCACTTTGTTACTGACAGAAAACATGTCCTGATCTCACCAAGAAAGTTCACTCTTCTGCTGCTTGTTCCTCAACATGTAGTTTCAGAAATATATAAAAACTAGGGCATCTACCCAGCATTGCCTGGGATTTTATTTTCTCATAGGTGATACGTGTTAGAAAGATTTGAGATCCTCTGTCTCTAATTCCCCAAACTGTCTTGTCTAGTAGGTGTAATTCCCCCCCCACTCCCCAATCCAATCTGTATTCAGAGTTATTAACACACAGAGGTTGGGTTCCTGAGGGAACACACTGCCCTCCTCCTTGCTGCTAGGCATCGCCTCTGTAGCAACCAGCCTATTCAAGACAAGACAGAGTTGACTGATGCCCATGAGTTCTTTGGCTGAGAATTTTAAAGGCCCCTCCTTAAACTGCAAACCCCAGGATTCCACAGAATCTTCTCAGGCAGCCAATCATATGATGTCTTCTCCTAATGCAGACAAAACAGCTTCGACTTTTTACATATTAGATTAAAAACAAGTTAGTGCGTGCACGTCATAGAATCATAGAATCATAGAAATGTAGAGTTGGAAGAGACCCCGGGGCCATCCAGTCCAACCCCCTGCCATGCAGGAACACCCTCAAAGCACTCCTGACAGATGGCCATCTAGCCTCTGCTTAAAAACCTCCAAAGAAGGAGGCTCCACCACACTCTGGGGCAGCAGATTCCACTGCCAGACAGCCCTGACCGTCAGGAAATTCTTCCCGAGGTTCAGGTGGAATCTCCTTTCCTGCAGCTTGAATCCATTGCTCCTTGTCCTGGTCTCTGGAGCAGCAGAAAACAAGCTCTGACCGTCAGGAAGTTCTTCCTGAGGCTCAGGTGGAATCTCCTTTCCTGCAGCTTGAATCCATTGCTCCTTGTCCTAGTCTCTGAAGCAGCAGAAAACAAGCTCTGACAGTCAGGAAGTTCTTCCTGAGGCTCAGGTGGAATCTCCTTTCCTGCAGTTTGAATCCATTGCTCCTTGTCCTGGTCTCTGGAGCAGCAGAAAACAAGCTCTGACCGTCAGGAAGTTCTTCCTGAGGCTCAGGTGGAATCTCCTTTCCTGCAGCTTGAATCCATTGCTCCTTGTCCTAGTCTCTGAAGCAGCAGAAAACAAGCTCTGACAGTCAGGAAGTTCTTCCTGAGGCTCAGGTGAATGAGTGCGGGGAATCTCCTTTCCTGCAGTTTGAATCCATTGCTCCTTGTCCTGGTCTCTGGAGCAGCAGAAAACAAGCTCTGACCGTCAGGAAGTTCTTCCTGAGGCTCAGGTGGAATCTCCTTTCCTGCAGCTTGAATCCATTGCTCCTTGTCCTGGTCTCTGGAGCAGCAGAAAACAAGCCCTCTCCCTCCTCTACGTGGCGTCCGACCATCCCGCACGGGGGCGGGAGGACAGAAATTTTTCTCCCCAAAAGTTAACTTTCTCAAGCTCCGGGGTTCTCCCTCCTCCCCACAGCCGGTGGCAGGGCGTTCCGCAGGCGAACGCGCGTGCGCTGTTTCTCCCCTTCGAGGCGGCCCGGCCCGCGTCTCACCTCTCGGCGATGTAGAGCGTCCCGCTGCCCAGGCCCCGCCCCCCCAGCACGGCCTCCGTGTCGGGCTGCCGCAGCCGGACCCCCTCGCTCGGCTCCAGGATGCGCTTGAGGAAGCTCATGGCGGGCAGAGGGAACGACGCGCGCCGCCCGGATCCCCCCGGCTGCCCTGCGGTTGCCGCGCCGCCAACCACGGAAACCGGAAACGCGGCCCGACAGCGGCGAGCCGGAAGCAGTAAGCCCTTTCCGGTCCCTCCTCACCAGGGAGGCCGGTCTGTCCCGCTACGTCTCTATCATTAAAGTGCGAGCTGGCCGTGATGCGCTCCATTAACGAGGGGAGGGCGGCCATCTTGGATGTGGCCAGTGCAGTCGCCCCGCCGAAATGGGGTGGCGGGGAGAAAGAAAGGCCACGGTTGCCAGAAGGAAAACTGGAGAGGCCCCTGAACCCTCCAGAGTTGCCTAGAAGAAGTTCCTTAAGAGTTGTTTAGAAGAGGGAACTTGAGCGAAAGCTGCTTACATTTCCTCCTCTGTACGACCATTAAACCCACAGGAACCCTCTTCAGTTTTCAATCTGGCAGCCTTAGAGATACCCCTGGAGATACTTAGTTTCACAAAGTATAGAGATTTGGGACCTTTCCACACAGCACTGTTATAGCGCTATCATTTCACTTTCAACATCCTATGGAGTCCTGGGACTTGTAGTTTAGGGAGGGGCATTTAAAATTCTCAGCCAGAGAGCTCTTGGGCCTCAGTAAACTACAAACCCCAGAATTCCACACGACATTGAAAGTGGAATAAGAGCACTATAACAATGTAGTGCGGAAATGGCCTTAGTTTCACAAAGTATAGAGATTAGGGACCTTTCCACACAGCACTGTTATAGCGCTATCATTTCACTTTCAACATCCTATGGAGTCCTGGGACTTGTAGTTTAGGGAGGGGCATTTAAAATTCTCAGCCAGAGAGCTCTTGGGCCTCAGGAAACTACAAACCCCAGAATTCCACACGACATTGAAAGTGGAATAAGAGCACTATAACAATGTAGTGCGGAAATGGCCTTAGTTTCACAAAGTATAGAGATTAGGGACCTTTCTGCACTACACTGTTATAGCCCTATTATTTCACTTTCAACATCCTGTGGAATCCTGAGATTTGTAGTTTAGAACTCTCAGCCACAGAGCTCTTTGGCCTCAGTAAACTACAAGCCCTAGAATTCCACAGGAGGTTGAAAGTGGAATAGCAGCACTGGAACAATGTAGAGCGGAAATGGTCCATGTTTCACAAAGCCTACTGTAGAGATTTGGGAACATTATTTTGGGACTGAAACTCCCAGAATTCCCTGGCCACCATGGTATTCTGGGAGTTGTAGTCTGAAAAATGTAACTTTCCCAAACTGCATGCCAAATTCACCCCCATCAAATCAGAGGATTGGGGAGAGAAAATGAGCAGAGCCCATTCTCACTTTTAGTTTGGTAGACCCTTTCCTATTATGTGCATTCAGGTCGGAGACCCTAACCATTTTGTTTTGTTTTTAATTTTTGCAAGATTAATCCAGAGGGGGTTCACTGTTGCTTTCCTCCGAGGTTGAGATTTGTAACTTGCCCAGGGCCATGGGCTTCTGTGCCCAAATGGAGATTGGAAGCTGGGTCTCCCAAAGTCCAACACACCAGTGTGCCAGATTGGCTCTCCAGCTCTGTCTAGTCCTGCCAAAGTCAATATAGATAGTAAAAGCCAAATTTCTGCCAAGGGGTGACATCCATACATGTTGCACCACAATCCCATCATGACAGCACAAAGGTTGGGAGAAACATAGGAGGCCATAGGTAAAAAGCTTAGTTGAGGTCTGTTGTTGTTGTGTGCCTTCAAGTCGTTTCCAACCTATAGCAACCCGAAGGCAAACTTATTATGAGGTTTTCTCGCAAAATTTGTCCGGGGGGGGGTTGCCTTTGCCTTCCTCTGAAGCTAAGAGAATGTGACTTGCTCAAGGTCTTCCAATGGGTTTCCATGGCTGGATAGCAATTTGAACCCATAGGCCATTTCCGCACGAGTCTGTTATGGCGCGATGATTCCACTTTCAACCTCCTATGGAATCCTGGGGTTTGCAGTTTTGGGAGGGGCCATTCGGCCCCTCCCGAAACTGCAAACCCCAGGATTCCATAGGAGGTTGAAAGCGGAATCATCGCGCTATAACAGGCTCATGCAGAAATGGCCATAGTCTAATGCTCAAACCACTACACAACACTGCCTTTGCTTAAAGATAGGATGAGGTTAACCATCAGCAAGTAGATAATGTAGCAGGTCTAGCTTTACTTGTATCATCACAGCACCATGCATAGATGTCAAATGCACAGAAAATGTCAAAGAAAAGAAAGACAAACTAACCTCATTTCCAAAGCTGTTGACTGTTTAAAAATCAATTTAAACCATACTTTGTTGTGTGCCTTTCTTGTCACTTCCAACTTATGGCAACCCTAAAGCCTGATAACTGGGTTTTCCCACCAAGATTTAATCAGAGAGGGGTTGTCATGGCCTTTGAGGCTGACAGACGGTGACTTTTCCAAAGGTCACCAGTGGGTTCCCATGGCTGAGCGGAGATTTGAATCTCCAGAGATTTAGCCAAACATCCAAACCATTATAGCACACTGGCTTTCATTATTGTATTTTTTGGTCCAGCATAGGAATAGCAAGCTTCTCTGTTCTTTTCCTGGTGGAAAGAAGCACGTTCTATCACAAAGGGGTCCACCTGCGTCTAATCGACAATAAAGTAATTAAACACCTTGCCAACCAAAAGATATTTTAGGATGCATCCATGCTGACTACACTATTACATAAAAATTCTAAAAGTGCTTGTACCATTTAAAGCAGTAAATCTCTATCTTAAAAATTTGATTTACAATTTGTTCTGAAGCTTTATTAAACTCTGATATGATGACTAGCTTGTGAATAGCTGTCAGCGGTCTATGAAAGGTCACCTTACCTTGGAAGTGCTAATATTGTACCTAGTCCAAATCTGACACGGCTATCACATCTTAGTTCTTAGGAACACATTACACTTTACAGCTGATTGAATATCCTGACATGCTTCTTTTGCTCTCTGTTTAACTCTCAGATTTTTTTAAAAGGATGATTATAAAGAAAAACATTGGAAAGGGATAGGAAGTGCATCAGACATGAATGCAGGCTAGATATTAAGATACATCCATCTTTCCAAACTTTCCAAACTTTAAGCCACAGTAAGATCACACAGTATCCATGCATGTTGACCATTAGTTTCATGGGGATGTAATTCAAGAGACCTCCTTCATTTTTAAAGACTAGTGATGTCAGGAATGTCTTCATCTAACATTATCTGCCAGCTCCTCCCAATCCTGTATGGTCTGCAAACTCACTTGTATTGTCATCATGCTACCCGCCATCCTCCACAATAAGGCCATTTCTTCCCGACACTGTTATAGTGCTATTATTCCACTTTCAACATCTTGTGGGATTCTGGAGTTTGTAGTTTCCTGAGGGCAAAGAGCTCCTTGGTTGAGAATTTTAAAGGCCCCTCCCTAAACTGCAAAGCCCAGGATTCCACAGAACGTTGAAAGTGGGATAATAGCACTATGACAGTGTAGTACGGCAACAGCCTTTGATGAAGTTGCAGCGGGACACTTCTCCAACATGCAACTCTGTGCATCCAAGTATTTAAATGTTTTTTTTTATTATGACAATTTACATGTCATATTTATATGAAAGAAATGACAGTAGATATTATAAACAAAAAAAACATTATGAAAGAAAAAAAAAGTTACACAAGTAGGCCTCCAAGCTATAAAAAGGCTGCAGGCCCAGCTTATACACAAAGAGTTCTGACCAGACCGTAGTGAGACGACATTGAACATTTCATTAACAAAAATATTGGCACCAGCCGTAACATTTTTTTTAAACTTCATTTACAAGGAATACAGTATTTAAACAGTCATGTACTGCAAAGCTAAAAACACCAGCTGTTAGTCAACTGCAGTTAACCACTTTGAGCGCTGAGGGCACTCGGACTCTCCATTCCAAGTTAAAAAACTCTTTTTCATGCAAGTGAGTTGATGGAGGGGCGGGCTTGTGGGGAACAGAAAGAGATAAGTGATTTAAAAAACAATCCCAAATGTATGTACAACAATGAAAATGCTTCCAGTTCTCTCCCCTAAGTTTCTTTTTCCTCCTTCCTCTCAGTGGCCATTTCAAAATAGCAATATGGGAATAATGTCCACATAGGGAAAATGAGTACACCATCGTTCCTTCCGCACTGCAAAGTAGACCCTATCCTGCGTGACCTGATTGGAAAGGGCACCTTGGCTTCTCAGTTGATCTACTCCAACCAAAAAAATGAAAGACCCATCACTGGATCAACTACGTACCTTCCTCCTACTTGCAGCATCACAGGAACACCCAGTACATGAACACCAGAGTGTCCTTTCTCTTCAAAGTGTCACCAATTCATGCTTTCATTTTTTTTAAAAGCAAGGTTCAGTGGTCAACAGATTACTCAATTCTCTCTCCCCCCCAGAATATATCGATATTATCATTTTTTTTTTTTACAGAAGATGAACCGTGCAAGGTTAAAGATGTGAAAACTCTAGCTATGTGTCCACCGTGGGAGATCTTCGGCACACCAGTGCTCGGGAAAGTGCCAAAACTGCTGACCCAAGTTTGGTGGCTGCCAGTGCTCCGTTTTCCGTAAAGGACCACCTCAAAGAGCATTCCTGGTGGACTAGGCATTCAAGCCAAAATTTAATGTGCAGAGGGAGAACCTGAATCACTAGTGAAGGTCAGATTTGGAGGGCTCTCTTTTTAAGATAGAGAAATGCTCCTACATTTAAAACAAAATTACTTTGTTGGGCTACTCAAGGTGCATCAAATGACTTTAAGGGAGAACTACAACACTGAACACAGAACATTTGCGGAGACCTGATTTTGTGCCATGTGCTTTCCACAAATGAAAAGGGAACGACTGTATAAATTGCAACAAGAGCAATGTAGACAGTACAAGCAAGGAAGCATGTGTGCCCACTGGCAAGAGGATCGAGCATAATATACATGTGAACTACGGGTGCATGCCATCAAGTCATGCTGAACGTGGAAGTTCCAGTGGAGGCATGTGAGCCACACACGAGCCACGCTAAATACATTACAATCCTTTCCCAAAAGCTTGATCTAATTTTCTTTTTGAAGACTTAGCCAAAACAACAGCTGGCTTAATGGGTAGTTGTAAAAGGTTGACAACAAGCAGGGCCATTTATACAACCTCACCCATCTTAGACTTGGGCCTGCTTTTCCCGCAGAACAACACTCTTTAAGTCTGAACACATCTCCTGTGTAATGAAACGACAGTGAACAATGGGAGGACTGGAATACCTTTTAAATTCGCATTGCATAGCATAGGATGTTGACCAAACTTCTGAAAGCCTTACTGAATACAAAATGGACAACAGGAACAATTTAGGATTTTGTTATGCTACCAGGTCAAATTTCAAGTAGGTCAGTATTGTTCAGGAAGAAAGATACCCGCTGCTCACTGATAAACGCCAAACCAAAGGCTAAGTCCTGCTGTATTATTTAGTGAAGGAAGTATCGTTCCCCTTCGATCATTTGGTAAAAGGTTGGCCAAAGAGTATCAAATAAGTGCCACTGTGAACCCCACCAGTTCTTAACTGTGCAATGCTTCTTTCTTTTGCCATTTTACGCTTGGGGGAGACCCATTCTAAGCATTCGTAAACATGCAAAAATAACCTTAGGTATTAGGAAATAAGGAAGTGAGATGTCAAACCACAGATTGGTACGGGCCACTCCCATTTGATAATTCCATTCAAGTTTTAAGGTGCACCCCACTTTCTCTTCTCCACTGATACGGGCTGGCAACAGCTTATTTTACATTTCTTTTGCCTCTTTCTTTGTTGAAGCAGCTGTCCAGTAACAGATGCAGATCAGAGTGTGGGAATTTAGAAGAGTGAAACAGACTCTAGACCAAGTGCCATCAAGTGCCTGCCCCATACAGAGAAGGGGGTTCATTCACACACAGAAACAGCATCCAGCTCATTGTAATGTACCGGTAATGTCTTCATTTCAACAGGAGAGCCAAATGCAAGCAACTCTGTTTTATCTGTGATCCGCTCTTCTACCTATCTGACCTATTGTGCCTTCACTTCTAATTTGATCTTGCTCACAAATTCACTTTGGCACCACTACTGGAATTTCTAGGAGATTCTGAGAAATACACAATCTTTTCTAGTCCTTTTGACCATGCACAGAGCTTCTGTGCAAGATTTAAATAGGCCACCAAGGGCCATTTCTCACTACACAATTGCAGTGCCATGAGTCCACTTTAAATGCCATGGCTGCATCTCATGGAATCTTGGGACATGTAGTTTCATGAAGCACCTACCTCAAGCAGAGAATTCTAAAGGACTCTCCCTAAACTGCAAATTCTAGGGTTCCACATGATGGAACTATGGCAGTTAAAGTGGAATCATAGCACTATAATTGTGTAGTGTGAAAGAGATCTAGTTGAAAAGCGACCCAGTGAGGAATGAAGAAAAGACTTCAAGAAACCTGTTGAAATTGTTAAGAGACTGACCAAAAGCCCCAGTGGATTCTAGCTGTTCTAAATAAGACCGTATGGCATAAATGGAGTGAGGATCGTGAATTTCAGTCAGAGCAGAAATGGCCCATGTGTTGCACTTTCAAGGAGGGGGAAAAAGAACAGAATCATGAGGCACCCATACAGAAAAGTGTGGGAAACACTCAAAGCAAGTAGAAAGTTAATATTCCTCTTCCTAAGACCAGAGGGGTAGATGTTAGCCACTGATGGGAGGGGAAGAGATGGGAAAAAAGACATGGACCATTACAGATGCTCAAAATCAGAACACACAGAGAGGGGAAAACGCACCTAAACTGGGAAATAAAGCTTTGCTAATAAAACACCGGACAGTTGCAGAAACTTCCCCAACCAAAACCATGCCACTACGATGTATGAAGAAAAAGTCCCTGCAAAGATCTATAGCTCAAAATAAATCAGATGGAACTTCATCCACAAAGATTTTAAGATAATTAAGAACAGGACTATCTACCTTTCAGACAGTACAGTGGTTTGAGCTTTGGACTACAGCCCTGGAGACCCGAGTTCAATTCCCTGCTCAGCCATGGAAATCCACTGGGCGACCTTGAGCGTGTCACATACTCTCAGCCCCTGAAAACCCTGCAATAGGTTTGCCTTAGGGTCACCATATGCTGGAAATGACTTGAAGGCACACAGCAACAACTATAGCTCCCTTTCCCTCTTATCTTGACTGAAGGGATTTATAATTTCAGATCCTTTCAGCGCAGACTTGAAGAGCTGGGCACAACTGAGCCAAGTAAGCACTTTTCAAAACCCGTCAAGTTAAAAGTGAGAGTTACAGCTGTCCATAACACAACTTTGTGGAACCACAGAGGTTTTTTGTACTTGGGTTGAACAGTGCCTCCAGTTTTGGGGTCAAGGCAGGAAGAGGGAGAGAAGAGAAGCCGTTACTTCTGTTTGCCCAACAGTGCCTTATTACTGTTTATTTAAAAAGACCCAATGGACAGGAAGAAAATTCTTTTACAAAATCCAGCGGCAGGGGGATACAGTTCTGAAACGGGCTTTAGAGAAACAGGAAAAGCCAAGATATGTTCTCCACATAACATGGAGAGCTGGTTAGAACTGTGAATTGTAGCATCTATGGATGAGGAGTGACAGCTCTGAATGAACCTCTACCCACATTAACAGAAAATACTTCCTTTTATAGAACTAGGGCATCCAGAAGAAAAGCTTTAGCAGAGCTAAATTTACTATGCAGAGATTTATTTATTTTTTAAATTTACAGAAGCCTTTTTAAAAAGTAGCATCATTCACCCCATTTTACCTGGCATTGTCTGAAAGTCTACCATCTCATTTTTCGCAATCACTGAAATGGCTTAAGACCTGATCAATTTTGGTCATTTTCTCTAAGGCTTGATGAAAATGTGACCAACTTAAGATTACTTAGACTTCTAGTAAGGAAGGTGCAACCTACATTTTTTTTAAAAAAGGCAGAGAACAAGTTATTTCCTAAATTGTGCCCAAACAGCTTCAGAAGTTTAATCCATACTGCCATGTTCAGAGATGGAAGTCTTTCATGTTTCTAATTTACCTTTACACAGATACTAATCTATGTATACTACAAGAATTCAACAATTAAAAGCTACCTGCTCTGTAGGTTTCTGGAGACTACCGTACTTCAAAGACACAAGAAATGAATTCTGTCAGGAAATACTGCAATTATTTCCTCTGTATGGAAATATTCCAGCTTTTGCTGGTAGCATTTGTACCCTGGTCAGGGGAAAGAGAGACTTTTATTTTCTGAATCACTGTCTTCAGTATAACAAGACTGTGCTTTTGCTTCTCTCTCTTAGCTCTTACACCTAAAGCACCTCTTCATCACTTTACAGAAACTGCTAACAGGTCCGGCACTGACACAAGTTAAATTGGAAAATGACCGCTGCAAGAGGGCATGCAGCAAACCAGAAATACAGGAAGCCCCCACCTTTTGATGTCTCAGTATCTGATGACTGGCTCTTTTGCTGCTTCTGAATTAAGGACAAGTTCCATTAATTTGACAGGGGTTCCCCTCTTTCATCAACTCTTCTTGCCTACGGAGGTTTGCTTGGAATGCCGACACTACTTGCAAAAAGAGCTGGGGGGGGGAATGTGCTAAGCCAGCCAGAGACTTTGCAAGCAGCATGCATGCAATCGATCCCAAGTGAGCCTCTGTAAATCCTTCATGCTCCCTACCTTACAGTACCTGGGTTCCACTTTTTAATCAATTCTGTTTTCTGACAGTGCTCCGGTCCCTAACCTATCAAACAAGTGAGGGAAACCTGTACAATAAAAAGACCAAACCCAATCCCCAGCTCAAAAATGCAATTCTTTTGGACAATAACTCTCAGATTCCCCCAGCCACTATGGCTGGTGTGCATGTTAACTGAATGATTCTGGGAATTGTAGTTTTTAATGAAGGAAATCTTTTCTTGTTCTGAAACCAACCTAAATCAGCCTCTCCAATGAGCTTAAGAATTATTTTTCATGCTCTACACTGCTGCCCAGTGACCTCCCTCTCGTCTTCTTCTGCTATGCCTTTCAGTACTGTAAAAGCAAAGGGTGTTAAATGCCACCATGTTTACATGTGACAATGGCTCCACTGCTAACCATGTGCACATTTAACAATAGGGCAAGCAGAATGTGAGCACCTGATTTGACAAGTCAAGCAATCTTTCCAGGTTAACAGCTCTAGGAATGGGCCCAGCCTTTTAATTTTTTCCACAAGCACTACTGCCTTACAGCTTCAGTTTTAATTAGGGAAAGATGATGAAGTGGAGAGGAAAACAAATGCAGAGTGGAGATGCAGGCCCTTCTCTTGTTTCACTTGACACCTACCAAAATCAACCCGCAAACTGACAAAGGAGGCAGCCTTTATAAATACATCATTAAAATCTAGTCAGTGTATACACTGAAAGTAAGGCAAAGAACTGAATGCAGTTGGATTAATGTGTGGATATGATGTATGCCACGCATTATCTTCTTCAGAGATACAAACTAAGTTACCGTACAATTTGAAATTCTCACAAACAGCAGTGGGAGAAAAATCCAGTTCTAACTTTGCCATGTTTTGTTTAGAAAGAGGAGGAAAGGGTTCTTAAAACAAAAAATATATAATTATTAAGAATAAGTTGGAGTTCTAAGCTTACCTCTTTTGTAAATAAGTGCCACTGAACTCAAAGACACTTATGTCCACATAAACATGCAAAATCATAAGATCTCTGCCTCCCTGTCTACTCATCAAGATGAATTAATCTATTTGTGAGGAAACAGTTTTGATATCCAACTTGTGCAGCAAAGGAAAGGCAATTAGGTTCTTTACAAATTTAGTTGGAATACAACTGTTTCTGAAAGTATGACTTAAATATATGAACAGCACTTCATGTCAAGGATGCAAACAACCTCTCCTACACAAAGGAGAAGCTGTGACTTAATCTGAAGAGTCACTTAAATTGTAGTGGCCATTGTTATATGAAATCATCTTATGGAGTTACACGGCAGCTCTTGACGCAAAGTGCAGGTGATAAACCGTACACTTCTGCCCAGCAGAACATGAAAAGGAGGTTGTTGCAAATTGATTTTTGTAATTAGACCTCAGCAGAGCTGTTGGAAGTCTCTCATTCAGAGGGCTGGCCTAAGCTGAAGTCGACTTGACGTCAGTTAACAACAAACAACAGTCTCAGCTAACATCTGACTACTGACAATGTGGTTCCCAAACGGAATCTATAAAGTATCTACCTTGCCCATTTCCTTTTCTACTTTAAACTTCACTGATGGCTGTACAGGCGTCAACCACTTATCTGAAAGGTTAGGGACCAGAACACGGTCAGAAAACCGAACTGGTTGAAAAGCGGAATCCATGTACTGTGCTGTAAAGAGAATGAAGGACTCAACGGAGGTTCACTTGGAACCAACTGTGCATGTGCTGCTTTCAAAGTCTGTCAGCCAGCTTAGTGCCTTTCTCCACCCTCAGCTCACTTTGCAAGCAGTGTGCATGTGTGAATGGTTCCAAAGTGAGCCTCCATAGGCAAGAAAAATTCATGAAAAGGTAGAACCCCTATCAATGTAATGGGAATTGCCCTTAATTTCGAAGTGTCAAACAAACAAGTCATCTGATAACGGGGCATCAAAAGATGGGGCTTCCGATACTGTACTGAACCCTCCTGCAAAGTAAAGCTATGTCGTGGCTTCCCTAACAGGCTATGACTATTACTAAACTCACTAGGTTGTAGGAGACAGCCTTATGAAGAACCCTTTTTGGGCTAGTATCCCCTGTAATGCTTGTGGGCAATTTGAACAGGGGGCAATTCATGCCCCAGCACCCTCACTGGCAGGCCACACTGCCACATTTTCAGTATGAAAATGTGTCCTGGGTTTAACTGGAAATTGCATCCATTTTAAAAGAGTTTTTTGGGGTTGGGGATCGTGGATAAATAAAATGGTATATGCTGCTGGGTTTTGAGGTGATTTGGTGGCATTTTGGGTGATTTTCAAGCATGTTTTTAACATGAAGAAACTGGGAGCTCTGAGAACTCTGGGAGAGAATTTGGAAACTGCAAAAATGCTATCCAAGGCTTCAAGGTTGACTCAGCCTTCCATCCTTCCGCAGGTCGGTAAAATGAGTACCCAGCTTGTTGGGGGCATGTATAGAAAAATGTATCGAAATACATGCTATTTGTAAGTTGTTCGCCGCCTCGATCCATATGGAGAGGCAGGATACAAATAAATTTAAAAAATGCTATCCAATGCAGTACTATCGTCACTATTACCATACAGCCTTATTTCTCTCTCCTTCTACTCCAATTGTTGTCTTTTAAGTCAACCCATGTCCAATTCACTACTTGCTTTGGGATGCTAAGTCTTCCCTCAATTCAACTGAATGAAAAGACTGAGAGTTAACTTCTCTAAGAGTACATTATGTTCTGTAACCTCAGCAGTATCTGAAAACAACTGTAGACATTCATGGATGTTACCCAGAGTCATATGATAAGATGCACACATCTCTGGGAGTAGCTGTGAAATCAGGTAAGACTGCTGGATAATGTGAAGAGAATCAATGGGATCCTGATAGAACATGGCTCCATAAAATGTGGAAATATTGTGGCCTTTCAGTTTTCCAAAAGAAGAAACTTTGAATCAGGGCATAGGAGTGGCAGAGAGAAGACACAAGAATGGAATCTACAAAATGAAGTGGAGAGAGGAAGGCCAGCCTAGAATTCAAACTCATGTTCAGTTTGGCTCAAGGAAATCTAGTTCTTGGAAATCTTGGAAATCCAAGTCTTGGCTTCCACAGTAGGATGCAGGAGGTAAGCCAATGCAAGGAGCTATGTTGGAAGGAGCACATAATATTAGGATGACTTCATAAAAATCAGTACAAACCAACTCAGCAATCTTTTTCAATAAATTCTTCACACATACCTCTGCACAAGAAGAATCAACTGTGTCTTCTGCAAGAGCAGGAGAAATATATAACCAGTACATACAAAATGAGAGCCAGCATGGTGTAGTGGTTTGAGCATTAAACTAAGACCCTGGAGAAGAGGGTTCAGTTCCCTGTTTGGCCATGGAAAGCCACTGGATAACCTTGGGTGCATGACACACTCTTAGCCCCAGAAACCCCATTACAGGTTTACCTCAGAGTCACCTAAGTCGGAAACGACTTGAAGGCACGCAACAACATATGAAACACTCTTTTTAGCTGGGGCCAATATTTTTTCAGGATGTGCCTATTCGTAAGGTCTTGTGTCCCCCCTGCTTCTCTTCCAGTTTGATGCCTCTTGACTACCGCAAGACTCAGGGGTATTTATACTGCAAACCTCAATGAATCATGACCTTTAAGGACTACCTATTTGAAGGGCCAGCTGTTTCAAACAAAATGCCTAACGCTTCTCTTGAAAACAGTTCTCAAAGTGCTCAGGGCAAAAGAGGAACGTGCCTGTATTTGAAAGTGGTTTTAAGTGAATTCTTTCAACTCTATTCGAGCAATCTGCTAGGAAATTTCCTCTTTCACACAAATGCTCACTGCATAGAACTGACACTAAACAATTTCAAGAAACAAATGAACAGATAGCTTAGGCAGTTTAAAAATGTGAAGGTGCCAACCTAAGAATATTAAATGCAGTTTGGCTCCACAAGAAGTAGAAAACCAACTAGCAAGGATTAGATAAAATAACTCAAGGACATCTCTGCTTTTGAGAAGTCGTAAAGATAAGTAAAAGCTATAAGGAAGAAAGCACAGCACACAACTGACTCTGAGAAAAGAGGCATGTGACATAGTGAAGGGACGGGCAACCAGGCTCTGATTTTCCACAGAGATGCTTGTCTCAAGTATTCCCATGCGGCTGCATACCTCTGTAGCTTTATCTTCCAAAAAATCCCCAGTTCTCCCCAGCACAATTAACAGAGACTCTGCTAGACTCTTTCCAATTTCTAGAATTGAGCAGATACCTCCAAATCAGCACACCACTGCAAACTTGCTAAGAGAGAGGTTCTAACACTCAGTGTTTACATCCTGAGCCACGTCTGAGTTGGTCACAGGTTATAGTTAGTCCTGCCAATACTTAATTCCTTCCCACAGTTTAAGACACAGGGCCTAAAACTTACTTGTCAATCACTATCATCAGGGGTGTGTATTTTGCTTCGATTGGGAGTAAGTGCAGAAGCTGTTTGCCTCCTCTTAAGAAAGGAGTTACCTCTGCCTTACATTTCCATGCAATAAGGTCTTCTAAAAATAAAACAAGATAAAAATCTATCTTGAGTTGCTGAAGTAATCCTGCAGGTTATTCTAATGCAAAAATGCATGGGAGAGACCAAGTTGCTTTGCAGCATCAAAAAAAGCAAAACAGCATTTCAAATAACACGGCCTGTTATTTCTGCAGACTTACAACTATATTCTCTTTTTAGGACCGATGCTGGCCATCATTTTGCTTCAGTGACTAAAACATAAAGGGTGTTATCTAGGTAAGTTAACTTTTATTAATATCTGAGGACTTAGAACTTTAAAGGTGAACTAGAGAGAGAGAGAGAATATCTAGAATACAGACAAAGAGAACTGATCAAGTGGTTCCTACCATGGGATACAGGGAGCAAAAAACAGGGAGGACAGAACTGCAGAAGAATTTCAAGGCCAAAAAAGATCTGGTGAGTCCCAATATTTTCCTGTGAGGTATTCTGCATTGGCCAAAAGTCAGCTTTGAAGTTGTGATTAAAAAAACAAAACAAAACAAACAAATCCAGAAATGCTTAGCAAAAAACACCTAAAAATACAACAAAATGCTGGAGCATAGTGGTGGGCAAAGGGAAAGCGAACTCTCACCTCAGTGCCAGCAGCAAGACTGGCGTGGCCGTTGCCAGCAACAGACCTAGCACCAGAGTAAAGTCCCAAACCCAGCATCTTGAAGAAAGAAAAAAAAAACACACAGAAGAGATAGGGAAGGACCATTCCAGATGTCAAAGCTTTGTAGGACTACACTTCCAATCATACCTATGCTTCACACTACAAAAGGAAAGGAAAAGCAAACTTACCAAAGCCTGCACCCAATCTTACAGAATGTAGTGGGGAACAAGATGGCAAGTGACACTCTGACTCTCTTTTCATGGGGAAAAAAGCTGTTTTGGTGTTAAGAGGGCACACACCCAGTGTTATGCTGCCTGTTTCTGAGAACAGTGATATCTTGATGTTTGCCACCCAAAAAATCCTTCCGTTTAGAAATCAGTTAGTCAACTGTCCAATATTTAAATGTATATTAAAAACATGAAGGGGCCTATTGGTCAGCAATTACTACTGCAAATTCTAAGACATCCAGATTCTTAAAGTAAGATCTAATATTCATTCTCACACACATATACACATGCCTCCCCAAACAGTTAAACCCCCCAGAAGGAAAAGAGAAAAAAAATCCTGCTCCACTTGCATACTTCAATTTGAAGTAGATACTATGAGCACTGAAGGGGGTTTAAATGCTGCCAGTTCTCTCTTTACAGGAGACCTGTCATCTCTTGAAAATGGTTTGGTGCACAACCTGGCCTCTTCACAGCTAAAACTGCAATTTCCTCCCAAGAGGTATTTGTGCGTGAAGCCCACTGGATGAAAGAACACGTTAAATAGAAGAGCCTGGTTACAAACTCATCACTAGCATAGTCTCAAACAGTCAAAAGCTCATTACAATTTACACTTCTTGCTGTACAAAACACTTTTATATGACATTTATTAGAGGGAACTGCGAATTAAAAAGTGACGTGAGATCCTTTGCTGCCATGGTACTTCCTCCGCTTCTCTCCATTGTGGAAATCTTCAGGGTCTTATCAAGGCTGCTTTTCAGGAAAGCGATTGCTAAAATGAACTATGGTAAGATAACCTACAAGTCACAAAATGCAACAGAGTAAAGATAATATTTCTCTTCCTTAAAATTGCATGTTAAATTGTAATCTAAGTTGTGAACATTTAAATATAATATATATCTCCTATTAAAAAGTTGGAGCACAAGTGCTTCTGTACGCCTCCTTACCCTCTTCCCCCATTTGCAGCCACCCACCCACCCGGTTCAGATTTTGGGCCCTGACCAACTTGGAATGCTTTCTTTCAATCACCCGATCCCACCCCTCACCCACCCCTGCCCCTAAATTTGTGTGCACTCAGGAAATATAAAGTCAAAAATATACAAATCTCTTGTTTACTACAAGGTCTGTGTGTGGGGATGAAGTTTAGGATCTGGAAATGGAAAAAGGGGAAGGGGAGATAAGAAATGAGAGCAGGGGGTTTTATAGTAATTATCTTGAAAAAAGTGTTCCAAAAAAACCTGGTCACTTCACAGGGGGCAAGAAGGCGGAGAGAAAAAATTACCCCAAACTGCAGGACTGGTGAAATTCTGACTGCTAAAAAGTGATACTGTAGTGGAGAGTTTTCTAGGAAAAATAAAACACCTTTTTAATAACTGGCCCGCTGGTATGAGCTACCGTGGAATAAATTAGCACAAAAATGGAAGTCTTATAATTGTTCACTGTTACAGACGTAGTCAACAAGGTCAGTCACTCGCAAGAGTTCATCCTCATCTTCCTCTGGGCCTCCTCCCTCCTGGCCACTTGTCCCGTTGGGTGCCAGGTTGGCACTGGCTGTGCTGTCCTTGGGGGTGGGAATCTTCTCAGCAGGCTTCCCAATCAAGTTCTCAATTGTTTTCCCAGGGCTCTGTCCGTTGGTGGATGGCAAATCCACCAGGCTGTAGTCCAATGGGCTTTCTACCTTTCCAACGTTATCAAAGTCATCTTCGTCATCACTTTCTATCCGATAGCAGGGCTTCTTGGCGATGTCTTGCGGAGTGTGGGGTACCAAGGGCTTGCTGGTAGGTATGGGCTTACTGATCTCATTGTTGGCGTTGCTGCAGTTGTCTTCATCGTCCGTTTCAATCCGGTTCAGACGCTTTCGGATGGGCCGCCCTTCCTCATTCCCCTCCTCGCCTTCCGAGTACTCATCGGTGCTGTGACTGCGTTTCCGAACTGACCTCTTTGACTTGACTGGCTTGTCATCATCTGAGTTCTTGGCCACATAGCTCTCTGGAACAAGCATCAGACTTAAAGCTGTTAGCAAAATTTGAGGACAAGCAACACCTAGAATTGCTCTTCTGCTATTGTTTTTATACAGTGCCCTTTACATTAGGGACTCAAGGCTGTTTCTGTGGCCCTCAGGGGTCTCCCTCTCCCTCTCGCTATATTTATATATACTGCATCACAATGACCTCTAGATGTGGAAACCATTTCCACCACGTTTGGAGGCTCCTTGAACCACCAAGGGGTTAAAAAAATGCACAATTTTTCTTTTTCTTTTTTCCCCCTTTTTTTGGGGGGGCTCCAGAATGCCCTCTAGGGATGTGTGGGACTTTTCCACCATATTTAGGGATGGTGGGTGGGTTGTTTGTTAACCTCTGTTGGGACCTTTTTAAAAAGACATTTTTTTGTTGGCCCAAGATGCCCCAAACACTCTCTAGGGGACATGTTTTGGAGCCTGTTTTTTTAATAAGAAATGACAGTTCGAAACAAGAATTCAAATAGGTGACTAGAGACCATACAAAGTTTTGAATCTTTGATATAATTAGATGTGCAAAATTCTAAGTGCCAAAGAAATTCTTCCTTACAAAAGGCTTTGTATTTCTAGGGGGACCTCAACACATGCATGAATAATTGGGACACAGACTTCAGTGATAAGATTCACTTCAACATCTGGTCCAATAAACTGGCTCACTAAAGCCACTTTACACTGTCATCCTAAGTTTATTTATTCAGAAGTCCCTCTAACTTTAGGGAGAACACACATTCAACCCTTTTTTGCAGTATTTTTTTTTAAATAAATAATTACAAAAATGAATGTCTACAATTTTTTGTCAGGGAACAGATGACACTTTTTTAGTTCTCTATTCTGTAGATTAAGTCTACAGGGTTTGTTTGCACTGCAAATTCCAATCATTTATTCTGTGTATGTGCCCGCTTTTTCTGAAGCTTATTTTTCCTAGTTGGTTGAGTGTTCCTGAATTATAATCTATTTTAACGAACTGTTGCTTTCTTTTTTTCTAACAGAGAAATTCTTCATAACTTTTGAATATTTTGAACTATATAAAAAATTTGAAATAAAGCAGGAATGCACATTTCTTCAGGTTTTGCAGAAAATCAAATAAGCTAAAGCCCATCCTTTTACCCTCTTGCCCCAGAGCTTTGAAAAGCATTTCTGTAAAACTGCAACACCCAGAATCTACTTGCCAGCACAGCCAGTGGGAGCTGTAGAGCAAAAACAGTAATGTTTCCAAGCTCTGCAAAACACAGTCAACCATCAGACACTTCAGTGTAAACCTGAAACAAATCAGGTGATGTGATTTAGGTGGAAGAAATTTCTACGCTCCCCTCTTTTATATAATTGCATTTGCATCTTTATTTAGTCATTTTAAGAATTCGAAGTCAGAATACTGCATGCCAGTTTAAAAATTTAACAGCCTCAGACCCTCAAATCTGGCCCTGGAATGGTCATGCAACATGGTGGTTAAAAGGTGGAGCTGTGAGAGTTGAAGGCCTCAGGTACAATTCTATCTCGGTTTCTGGCTCACCAGGTGGTCAGACTATAAGCTTTCAGCACCCACTCTTGTGTTGCCCCATGGGATAACAGTCTGTCTTTTACGGTGGTTGTACAGATTCTGGAAAATTTTTGAAAAGCACTCTGATCAATTTAGTATTAAATTATGTACGGTTACAGGTGACAGAAATTATTAGAAGAGTACCAATAGTGGGTGTAATCTTTGAGACTCCTTCCTAAATTATTGTTCTTAAGCATATAGCATTCTGAACAATTTATGCTACACATTTATTTAGATTTCCAAATTCTTAGCATTCATGAATGGCATCTGATTCCAGTTAGCAAGCAAGTTAATTACTAATCCCATATCATTCTCTGCAGACATTCAGACAAACCCTATTGTAGGATGCCTTTAAGGTACATAAGGAGCTGAGCTTTTAATGAATTAAAAGGTCAGAGCTAGCAGGTGAAAACTGCAGTCAGGAAAGTACATGCAGTACCCATACACAATCCACTATCCACTTCTCCTCAGAAGATATGCTGTTATGCCCTTCAGGAAGTAGGGCAGCCTGCCCTCTTACATTGTATATTACAGCAGTCAAACACTGTGACCTACAATGGCACAACTCACTGGTGTCAGACAACAGGTTTGAATAAAGAGACCCAGCTCCTCATTGGTTAGAACTAGTGGGAAATACCAAAAGGTAAAGCTACCATATCTCATCCATGGTGTGTCTTTCAGCAAAGAGGCTGAAGGAAACACACCAAGCCTGTGTGAAAGCCGGGAAAAAGCTTGTAAGAGACCGCTATCTAGCCCTGTCACATGAGTGGGCTTGTCTAGCACTGCATCTCAATCCCCTCTGGGTTCAGCTGAGGTTCTGGTCCAGCTGTAACAAGGGGCTGAGGCCCTGAGACATCTATGTAGCCTTCAAACCAATCATGAAGGAAATACTTTAGAGGCATGATTTCTTCCTAGTTTCTGGGAAGGAGTAGCTTGCATATGGTCCAGGATATTTTCCTGGCATTTCGTTTAAGGTTACATCCTCCAACATCTCTGTTGGGGGGGGGACTTAGGTGGTGGGGTTGTGGGGAAACCACTCTCTCCAGGTTCTAGGGGGACAGTGCCACTCAAGGTAGACAAGCCTGTGTTGTGTGGTCCGGTAGTCTGAATCTGTATGAGGCAGCTTTACAGAAAACAGGAGAGTCCTCTATTGTAGAAAACTTTCTCATTCTCAAGGGGTAGAGGCAGAAATTTTCTGGGAATGGCCTCATAAATTCTCATTTCAATCTGGGTCAGAGTGATAAAAAGTTTCTGCCAATTCAACTGGAGTGATTTAAACTTGGGTCTCTAAGGATCTGACTAAGCTGGCTGTTGTCTAGATCCCCTGGGGCCGGACTACTGCTCCAAACAACAATTATTTCACAGAAATCTCCCCACTCTGGGAGTAAGACACTGTAATTAAGAACTATCTAAGCACTCAATTTTATAAAGCTAGCTGTCCTCATGTTTAAAATCTCCATTGTTCTCACCCAATCCCTTTCTCTCTCTGGCACAAAGTTCTGCTTAATCTATGCTACAACTCAACATTCTTGTTTTTACCTTCACTGTCAGAACTGGAGAGCCTGCGCTTATGAACTCTTCTCAATTCTTTTCCGTATCGGAAGCTTTTCTGAGATCCCTCACTTTCAGAATCTTCCTTATAGTTGACTTGTCTCTTCTGATTCCGCCGAGATCTTCTCCGGGTTTCTAAGTAATCTTCATCACTGTAATCTGAAGAAATGTCACTTTCTGCACGATGAACAAAGCAAGGAAAGAAGGGAAACAATCATATTGAGTTCAGCCTGTGAAACAGAATGATTTTTCACAAGCATTAACAATCTGTCAGTTGACTATTCACCCTTCTGACACTAAAAGAACAGTATGCTCACAATGTGAAAAATTTCTGGACCGCTTTGGTCATGTCACAGTTCTTTCCCATATGAAAATGAACTTCAATGAACCTTCCAATATGAATAAGGGTAAGCAACTGGCAGCCAGAAAGCAAAATATGCCCCTGCCCTCTGCAGTTTTCTAATATGGCATCATGTTGCCAAGGAATGTTAGTTCCCATGTCCTTCCTTACAGATAAATATTAGAATGGGTCCAAAGTCACACTGGCTAGACAATGGCAACTTTTCTGATTGCCAGGATACTGTTTTGGAAGCCCTGTTGGCAACCAAGGGATGAATTTGAAAATAAACACAGCATCTGTCTTAAGCAATCTACCTTATGTTCAGAGGTACAGATACAACTGGTCTGGGTTTCAACAGGAAGTGGTGGCACAAGAAAAAATATCAGCAGAAGCACAGAAGAAACACACTGGCGGGGGGGGGACAGAGTAACATTGATCTAATGTGCTAATTTGCCCGAAGAAAGGAAAACATATTGCAGGAAGAGGCATTTACTCCTTGTCCACAACATTTTAGGATCAAGTTCTACAATACCATACTTACTGTGTCATTTACTGTTAAAGCCAGACTTATTTATTATTTTTATTTATAGGACTTACATTCCACTTTCTGACTAATGATCTTCAAGGTGGTTTTGAACAGATTAGAATACAAACAAGAACCAACCCCAGCCCTATGTATGTTTAAGTAGCCCAATATCCCCTCACTCCTTTGGCTAACGGATAGAACCAACAGATAAGGTTCTTCCCTTCTGCTCTGCTGTCCCCAAAACAAATGGCAAGTGGATTTTCTGATGATGGTTTTAGCAGGGATGGAAGCAAGCTCTTTGCAGCTGCTCTGTTCTTAGCAGTTGGATGGAACCCAGTTGTTTCCCCTCTTCTTATGATATTCTTTCTGGGATGCAAGGGGTACAACTAACTGACAAAAAGAACCAGACTGTGCTCTGCCTCAGTTCAGCAATCTCCAGGCAAAGGCAGCTAGAACCAAGTATTCTTGCTGGCAGACAGTGGGTGGATGGGGTTGCCAGTCTCTGCAGTTGCTCCTTCTTCCTTCCAGTGGTTAGGACCAAATGTATCTTCTCCTTGCTGTAATGTTCTTCCTGGGAGGCAGGGGTGCATTTTCTCCTCCACATCTTCCCTCATATTAAAGTTTCGGTGTCTGAGGTCATAATTCAATTTTAAGATAGTTTGAGTGTAAGCTAAGAAACATATGTAACATGTATATTAAAATCAGATTTCATTTTAAGACAGGCTGTAGACTTGCTTCTTTTAACAAGATATGGTTACTATAATTTAAATTCAATTGTTAAACTACTATTTGTTAAACTAGTTTAGATGTTCTAATATTTAGATGTTTTGCTGTGTGTATCATATGCCTTTTTAGCAAACATGTGCTTTAATCTGAGGATTTTATGGTGTACTGACTGCAAATAAAGCTGACTGGCTGATGTCAAACTAGTTGCTACACAGGCTCTCTCAAAAAATAACATGCGTTTTAAAGTGCGAAAGTAGATTTAAATTAAGTCATCTTGTTAGACGCAGTTACTATATACTAGTTCTGTTAAAATGTTGACAAGACATCCATATGAAATCTGTTGACTGTATCTGTCTACATCTACTCTGCTCCATCAACCTTGAAGATTTGTCTTAAAAATTAAAACCATTATTTAATAGCCATCAACATTAAAATACAGACCAGCAGAATATAAGAAAGAAGATTTTTTTAAAAAATCATGCAAGCCAGAGCTGGAGGAGTAAATGATATACAGTGGGCTCTTGATATCTGCTAGGGTTTGGTTCCAGGACCTGCTGTGAATACCAAAATTTGTGGATGCTCAAGTCTCATTATGTACAGTGGTGTACCTTATATAAAATGACAAAATCAAAGTTTGCTTTTTGGAATTTTTTAAAAAATATTTTCAAGCCATGGTTGGTTGAATCCACAGATATGGAGGATAAACTGTACACAATAGAAGTCTGGGCAAATAAAAAGATCTTCACCCAAGGTCACTCAGATGAAAGCCCTTCCATGGAGAGAACACCAATGTTAGGGTGTCACTAAAACCAATGCTCTCAATTTTGCCTTCTTTCAGATGAGGGCTTGTTGTTGTTAACTGCCATCAAGTTGACTTCAACTTATTGTGACCCTATAGATCTGCTCTGCTTAAGTCTTGCAGACTCAGGGACATGTCTTCTTTGATTGAGTCCATCCATCTGCAACGTGGTTTTTGTCTTTTCCTACTGCCTTCTACCTTGTCAAGCATTATTGTCTTTTCTAACGAATCATGCCTTCTCATGATACATCCAAAGTACAACAGCCTCAATTTAATTATCTTGGCTTCTAGGGAGAGTTCAGACTTAATTTGCTCCAGGACCCATTTATCTGCCTTTTTAGCAGTCCAGGCTATCTATAGAACTCTTCTTTAACACCATAATTCAAAGGAGTCGGTTTTATTCCTATCAGTTTTCTTCACTGGCCAGCTTTCACAACCACATATACAAATAGGAAATACAATGTCATGGACAATCTCAACTTCAGTATTCAATTATATATTTTTACAGTTCAGGATCTTGTCTAGTTCATCAAGAAGGGCCTCCAATGGCAACCTTCCCCTGGAAGCAATCAGTTTTTAAGTCACAGTGGTCCTGCCTAGGATTTAAAAGGTCAAAATTAAGCACTCAGAATTATCTGGAAGTGTCCCAAAAGCTGGTGCCTTAATTTTAGAACTGATGAAACTATAGTCAGGATGCCTGGTCTGAGTCTATAATCTAACAATGATATTTTGCTCCAGTGATGCTACTTCTGTAAACTTAAAATTCAAACTGGAATCCAAACTGAAACACCAAATGACGAGACTCATGGTGGAGGACTGGGTTTAGATTTGTTCTGCAAGGGGCAGCACCTGTGGGGATTCATGGCTAAATCCAGCCCCAGAGGAATGCTGTTCAGTTGATGAATAGTTTATTGGCCCTTCAGGAAAATGGGCTGCTAACCTAGTTCTGAACATTTGGTCTTTCAGCCCAGCTGCCAAATCACAAAAAAGTGAAATTGTCCAACTTACCAGAGTCGGTGCTTACATTATCCTCCGAATCCTCTTCTTCATCATCTTCTGAGTATCTTTTCTTGACTGTTTTTCTCTGTAATCGTCTGCTTTGCCTCATTGGCCTAGAATAGTGCCGCCTGGGCCGACGCCTGGAATATTCTGTATCGCTGTCGTCGTGTGATGGCTGATCCTCTTCACTTTCATCTACATTGTCATCTGACACAATGAACTCATCCTGAGATCTATGAGGACAAATATCACAGGGAAAGATCTTGGGAATTAGAAAACTTATACTGAAAATAAAAATCAACCTAGTTTGATTTAAGATTTATATTTTTTTTAAAAAAATCAAATTTTGGAAAGAAGAAAAGGCATACTTTCAGCAGCTTTATTATGTTTCTATCTGTCATGGGGAAAAATTCACGCACTTTTTCTTTCTCAGCTATAATGATCTGCTGATGTCACAGTAGCAAGCCTTTACCAATTTCAAACATGCAGTTCCTGATACTATGTAAATCATATGGCTACTGCCTCACAGTTTAGGTGGGGATCCTGCATGTTTTGAAACTCTCAACAAGAGGTCACCTCACACACACAACTTACACATCGGAGAGATTTAGCTTCATCATTTAAGACAAGAATCCAGATATACCTCAGTTAATAAAATATCTGACACAGAAATTCCTTTTTACAAAGTCTTCTTATGCCTGGCCATCCCCATCCCTACTTTTCTTCCTTATCCTGTAACTGGAAAAATTCTAGAGCTGTCAGCACTGGGAGAGTGGTGGAGGAGGGCTGCAGAAACACTATGTTCAGTGCTGGGTTGCAGCAGCATGTCTGCAGCAAACAATGAAATATAACTTGAGCTGGGAAAGGACAGCATTCCACTGTAGCTGATCCTACTGTGGCCATGTGTGCCTGCCTATAACAGGTAAGGTAAGAAACAGTTGCCTCCAGAATCGCTTACTGGGAGTGCATAAATAGCAAAACAAAGACAAAGGGTGAGAGCAGATAAGCCTGCCTCACCAGCCACCTCCAGCTTGTTAAAAAGCATAGATGTACAAGTCTGGCCACTAAAATGTTAATTGTAAGAAAAGTAGGAGACTGGTGAAAGCAAAAGTCATTCTGGGATGCTTTTTAGAAGAGTTTCTACAAGGTTCAGAATGCTTTCGTTTAATTATGCAAGGCCTACCAGACATGGTTGTTTCACTGCATGTGTGCTTATGGTTAATTCTGAATAAGACATTTGAAGAAACATGTGTAACTGCTCTTTTTTTCCCCTTTTTTTGGTGGGGTATGAACCTTTCCCTACTCTTTCCATGTTGTTGCCTCTGGTACTAAATTTTCTGTTAAAGACATAATTCCCAGGATCAAATGTATTATATTAACTGAAGTGTTGTTGTTGTGTGCCTTCAAGTTGTTTCTAACTTACACTGACCATAAGGTGAACCTATCACATGGTTTTCTGGAGCTGAGAGTGTGTGACATGCCCAAGGTCACCCAGTGGATTTCCATGGCCAAGTGGGGAAATGAACCCTAGGATCATAGGCCAGCACTCAAACCACTACTCTGTTGGCTCCCCTGTACACAAACTTTTCAGCATGGAAAACGACTGGGCATAAGCATGTGAGTGCCCATAAATGTGTATACACACTTTGTCAGCTTAGATCTCCACATTTCTGTCTGCTGGGATCTAAAAACAGACAGAAGGGAGAGAAAAGAGCCATTAAGAACCATTTGCAAAGCTATGGATGAGTTGCTTCTAGCTTTGGAAGCCACATAAAGAGGAATGAGTGGATATACTTCAGAGTCACAGGTTGTACACCTTTCTTTTAAGAGATAACTAAAAATGACCAACACAGCTTTCTGGCATCAGGCCCCAAAAGAGAAGATTTAGGGCCAGCGCAACAGAAATATCACAGAACATAGCACAGCCCTCCAGGGAGGGCACTGTTTCAGAATGAAGGCATGCAACTGCACATTTGAATGCACATGTCAAACAATTCCATGCATTTAAACTTCATCGTTACAGAAGAAAAGGACAGTCTGTAGCTCTTCCCTCTGTATTAGATTTCTAATGCAGAACAAACACTTTTCCACCCATAGCCTTATGACTTAACAATGCTTGAAGGATATTTGCCAGGGATAATTCAAACTGTGTTTTCTCTTTCCAGCCTCTGCTTTTGTTATGATTTCCATTTTGGTGGCGAAACTTTGTGCTTTCTTAACAACTGTCTGTGGGGGGCAGGTGGGCATCTGGTGAGGCAGGCTAACCCACTTTCCCCCATTCTCTCTGTTTTGCTGTTCAACCATGCTCAGTAAGGCATTCTTCTAGAGGGAGCAGCTGTTATCTGTTGTAAGTGAGCAACTAGCACAGGATTGGCTGAGAACTATCCCTTGCCTTCCCAGGACTGGCTGAGAACTACCCCATGCTCTCCCAGCTTGAGCTTTATTGCACTGTTCACTGTTACAACCCAGTAACTGAAAGGCTGTTTTTCTCCAGTCCTTCACCAACCTCCCAATTCAACTGTTGCCTCAAAAAAACTTCCAGCTAGACAAGGACTAGGAGAAAAAGAGGATGGGACAGGTGGACAGAAAAAGACTTTGTAAAAAGGAGCTTCTTTGTCAGAGGCTTTGTTAAGTGAAGTATGCCTGTACTTGAAGGCAGTGGACCCTACAACTGCAGCAGGGCTTACCCGTCGCTGATTCTAAACTCATCCTCACTCTCTTCTTCATCCAGGTTGCTGTCACTGTCCAGGTCATTTAGTCGGCGTCGTTTCTTGCGACGAACTGCAGCAGCCCTCGGAGGCCGCTTGCTTTCCTTCCGTTCTTCCTCCAGGATGGTGGAAATATCCTTCCCGCGATGGCCTGTGATGTTAGACATGTCTTTCCCTCTTCCTCCACCTAGTTTCAGGGGGGTCAAGACAAAGGCAACAGTGCATTAGTTCTGTTTGCTACCTAAACTTTACTCCCCTCCTGCTTTCTTTTATAAAATGTACCCAGGTATTCTTCTGCGCCTCCTGTTGGAAGTGAGTGGGTCATATTTCTCCCCTGTTCTGAAAATCTGGGAGTTTAGCAGCCTAGGATAAGAGAATGAAATCTACATCTTTGATTCATTTCATTTTTGCCTTTTCCACCATGTTTGCAGGAAAGCAGGAGTACATAGCTCCAGCTACCCACCACTTTATCTTCAGCAATTACAATCAGGCAGAGTGGCCATAACTGGCAGAAAGTACCACAGTTGAGGGCAATCTGTACTTAGCTCACTTGGGTCTAACTCCCAACAGCTGAATGGGAAACCGAAAAGTGGGAAACCCACACTGAACTACACATCTTCACTGTGCAAATCCTGTGGTTGTTTTGCACAGATGTGAAATGGCAGAATGTCTAAGGCCTTCAGCATAAATTTGTCACTCAGGATTACCATCACCCAAATGTTTTTCTAGCCATGTTCAAGAGGAGCTCAGCAAGACACACCTCCTCCGTCAGCCTCCTTGATGTCATCCTCAATGGCTTCGTCAATGGCTTCATCAAACTCATCAAATCTAGAGGAGAAAAAAATCACTACTTTCAATGCACAACACAACTCCAAAGGATAAATTAATACACACAGCAACTGAAGAATCAAAACGTAGCTAGGTGTCCAAATATTAACCACTGCTCTCCATAAAGGGAGATGGAACAAATCCTCATTGCTTTCAAATGTACCTCCCACCTGTTCTCATTTTTAAGAAGGCAAAAATGTCTGAAATGAAATTTCATTCACACTGTTTATTTACTTACTGATAGTAGGGGAAGTGGGACAAAGAAAATCCACTTATATCTCACTCTCTTGGAATGACTGACCAAAGAAAGAGACTAATAATCTCCCCGTCAAACTTTTTGGTCCTCCTTCATTTTACATGACAACTGTTTTGCTTCTATTTTTTAATAAGAGAGACACATTCCACAAAAGTGCTTCTTTGAGCTCTACAGAGTTCCCTCCAAAAATTCCAAGCAATCCCTAAAACATTCTGGAACTTATAATAACAAACAAACAAACAAACAAACAAACAAACAGGGTAGGTGTTCTCAACTTGTCTATAGATTTAAGTACGCACATACACACACCCCCAAATCAATTGTGAGCTACTTCTTTTCATCTTTGCAGGCCACTTTTAAAAGACTTTATTCTAAAATATCTATGAGGACAATATTGATTCCTGATTACCGCTACATATAGTCCAGTCTTTCTTATCTCCTTTGAAAGCAAAATCAGATGTTCTTGATATTTGGATGTTTCAGCAGCAGCCTACATTTTATGTAACACTGCAAAATGAGGAGGGAGGATTTAAATGTAAACTTGTTTTATTCACAGCTGAGGAAAAGGAGGTCAACTGTCCTGGAGGTTTTAGAGCTCGAGCTTCACCTAAAAGCAGCTGAATGAACTGGAGAGACTGCACAAAGGCAGAAGCAACAAAGATTATGCCTTTCACAGTCCTGCTGCCGAGCATAATACATTTCAAGTGTGATTTTTACTAATAAGCCATGACTCTTTCAAAGTGCTACAACTGCAGAATGCTTTAATATCCCTGGAGGACTGTCAGATGTCCTGGGGCGAAAGGAAGGTTCTGCTGTGTAATCAGTTTTTCTCGTCCGTCAGGGACATGACAACTTGTCCCTAAAAGCCAGCCATACAGCCTTTCTTCACAGTAGCCACAGACAAATTTCCCCACACAAGCAGGGCCTTTCAGCTCAATACAGTATCCTGGAGATAACAAAGGTTGCATCATGTCAAACATCACAGAAACAAGCAAGACGGACTAAAGAGGGTTAGAAATTCCCGAAAACAGGTCAAATCACCAAATCCAGTCCGAAATCCAAGAATCAAGTCCAAAAATCCAAATCCAAGTCAAGCCAGAAGAAAAAACACACGAAGAAAAAGCCAATAGTGCTACTCAAACTCAGGACCTCCGTACGCGACGGCGGACGAGAAAGAACTGAGGAGAAGACCGTTGCTCGGCAGGTTGAGCATGCTCAGTGCAGATGGGGGGAGGGGTTCCCGCCAAGCTACTCAGCTCTAGAACTTTCCGAACGGTATCGCGCATGCGCGAAAGCTCCTAGTGTGTGAGGCACAGAGACCACAAAGGAGAACAAAGGTTACATCACGTCAAACATCACAGAAACAACTTGGGCTTGCTTCCACGTGGATTTCAGACAGAGGTGTGGGAAAGATGTAGAAACACCAGTATACACACACTCTGCATATCAGTGGGTGTGCAAGCTTAAAATTTTATTTTTTAAAGGAACTGAGAAGGCTCAGAGGCACATCACTTGGCATACAAATGCACAAGAAAGGAAGTACACCCTTTATGTGAGCCAGCTGCCCCTTCATCCATCAAACACTATGGGGAGACGGGGAAGCTCAACAACTTCTCAGCCTCCTTTTGGTGCTGAAGCACCCCTCCCCCTTTTGCGGATTCTCACTGACACAAATGAAGAGAACATAGCTTCTCTTACATCATTTCAGAAGAAGCAAAATAAGTCACTCACCTATAGCTGATGCATTTCCGCTGCCTAGTTGACCTCCTTTCAAGCAGCTTTGCCTTTGATTTTTTTGGATCTTTCTTCTTTTCATCTATGCCTTCAGGTATTTCAGGCTCCTGTTTAAAGAGAGATTATGATCAACTGCAGCAACAGCGGCAGCTTGGAAGGAAGGCCACTCCTACAATTTGAATATACAGACTTTCCTTCAGTTCTCTCCATTTTCATTTTAAACTGTCTGATCCTGCACAGTGAGATGCACAATTCCACATGGCTCCCTGCCACCTCCCCATTGTTGTCATTCTGTCAAGAAAACCCCAGGTTTTCTTGACAAGATTTATTCAGAGAAGGTCTGTCACTGGTTTCCTCTGAAGTTGAGAATGTGTGACTCGCCTAAGGTCAGTCAGCGGGGTTTCCAGGGCCAAGCCAGAATTCAAACCCTGGCCTCCTGTAGTCTTAGTCCACCATTCAAACCACTATTCCACACTACCTCTCAAACTAAACCAGTTACCCTGCACAAGTCTCCCGTGGCACATTCCCAAAACTGGATGCATTGAAGTTACAGGCAATAGGAAGGTGAGAGAAAAGGAGATATAGATTCCACTAGTTTTCCAGGAGTCAGGAATCAAGTTTTAGCAGCCCAGGTAGCTCAGCCCTTGACATCATCAGCAGAAGTAGAACTGAAATTCACTTGGTTCCTGACCTTTCAGTCAAACTGCAAATGCTCCTTGTTAGAGAAAAATTTTGATTATTTTCATCACAAAGTACACCAGCTCTTTGATGGATGCATTTAACTTACTCGTGGAGGAATGATATTCTCAATACTGATCCCCACGTACACGAGGCGTTCTTTCCTTTGGGACAAACACAAAAGACAAAAAATTTAAAAAGGTCACTTCTTCACAATATTCACTCACCCTTCTGGAGCTTCCCCCCACCCCCGCTTCTCCTATACTATAGCACCTGTTTATTTTACAAAGGATTCTGTCAGACTTTGAAATAGCTGGCCCCCATGGTGACTTCTTGCATCCATGATAGCCAAAGGAGTTTGCAAACTGTCTTTGGGCTCTCTTTGTTTGTAAAAATATCGGTGCATGGCTAGCTCCAAACCGAAAGGGAATGGGGAAGGCAAATCTGAGCTTAGGACAGAAGATCCACAAGCCTAGTGAAGTGTTCCCAATCTCTGTGAGAAGATCATGCTCCCCTGTGGAATATGATGTGCTCTGTGGCTACTGCTTTTTGGTTGGATTCATTACAATGTATTAATTTTATTATTAGAAAAATCTTTGGCATTTGTAGATGCATATGTTATCTAAAGTGCATTCCTGTGCCAGAGAATTTAACTAAGAATCAACGTTGTGGGATTCTGCATGCTTTCACTATAGCAATAAGACCTATACTCCAAAAAAGGAATGATAAACTTCACTATCATTCAGTGGTCAGAAGACCTCGCTGCTTTAGTTATGCATGAATGTTTATTTTATAAAGATGCGCTTTAAGAAACTGTATTCTTGGAATTAAGGTCAGCTTCTATCAATGTACATTCTATGCATTTTCCCTCTCCCATTTTTTTTTATCTATTTCATTCTCTTCTATTTATTTATAATCATACTTTAGTAAAAAAAGAAGCACTCCCGATTTTTTGACCATTGTGCGGCTATGTAGTGGTTTAAAATCTGGACATGTGGTGATATAATTCAGAGTTCTTTGTGGGTTGCTTCTCTGCACATTCCAGAGAATATATGGTTGGTAAATTCTATGAATTCTATGAATTTGTATGGTCAAGTTGGTGCTTTTATTTTTCTCTGCCATGGTCATTTCATCTTGTATTTATTTTAAAATATTTTTACCCTGAGTTTTCAATAAAACTTTGTGGCAGCGTACAGTACAGAAATAATATAAAGCACAGAGAACAAATAATATAAATCATACATGATAAAATCCAGGAACTCTAAAAAGTAAGAGATTAAGTTGTTATCTATGTAGGATACCTTTCCCATTCTTGATCCCTTTGGCTCTACACTGTAGAAAAACAGTGTAAATTTAAAAACAAGTTATCTACGTGATTTAGCAATTTTCAGGTGCCATAGTTCAGGATTCTCTGGGCTCGCACCCTCCATATGTACTGGATTATAAGTCCCATAGTTACCAACTAGCATGGCCAATGGACACCCTACTTTGGGATAAGGGGAACTATAGTTTAAGTGAACAAACAAGGGGACCAACTGGGGAAGCCTGACATATGTGAATGTGTAAATGAATTTTAGTAGAACCCTTGAAGTATATGAAATCAAATATTGAAGTAGAGCTGTTAAAACATCAGACTATAGCTTCAAAGCTTCAGGACTACAAAATGTTAGACCATCAATAGTTTTAGCGTTCCAGTGAACAGAAAGTTTGTGACCTTCAAACAAAGAGAAAGGAGGACATGTTGAGGTAATTCAACCCTGCAAAGGATACCTCCAGAACACCACTCAGCATGCTATTGCTCCTCCTGATTTCAAAGTTTCATATTAGCAAAAAAGAATCTGGGTTTTCCTGTCATAGTGCCATAACCTTTCATGGATAAAAAGTAATATCCTTCCGGTTCCCTACAAAATGGGCACCTCAGTTAACTTTAAGTAAAGTTGTACAATTGTCACAGAATCTGAGAACTGGAAGGGATCCCAAGGGCCATCTACTCTGACTCTCCGCCAGTGCAGAAATCCACTAATAAAGCACTTCTGAGAGGCAGGCATTCAACTCTTTTTAAAGACTTCCAAAGAAAGAGAAATTATATGGTACTTCAATCCTCCCTTCATATTCACAGGTTTGACTTTCACGAATCTGATTATTTGCAAGACGTGTGCATGTCTCCTCTCACATTCTCTTCCTCTCACTCCCTTGCACTTTGCCAGGTGTGGAGAAGGAAGGCAAGTGTCTAGACAAAAGGGAAGGGAATCGGGGAGGGGAAGATCCGCGCAAGCCTTCCTTCTCTCCTCTGAAGCTCTCCCTCCCCCATTCCCTTGCCTCTGGAGATTTCCCCCCATTTGCTTGCATCTGGCCCCAGGGCTGAGAATTCACACTGTGGCAAAAGGCAAGAGAAGGGTTTTAAGGTTCTTGCAAGCCTTTCTTCTCTCCTCCAGAGCTCCCCCCGCCCCATTCCCTTGCCTCTGATCATGGCGCTGAGAATGCACACCGAGACAATAGGCACAATAGGCTCACATGAGACTTCCTTCTCTCCTCCAGAGTTTCTCCCTCCAATTCGTATGCCTCTGGCCCCGGCATGCAAAGGGCAAAGGAATGGGAGGAGGAAGCCCTGGAAAGCAATGGCAGGGGGACTGTGGGCAAAGGGGGGGGGAAATTATTTGCATTTTTTCCATTTTCATGAGAGTTCTGCATCCCAAAACCCCATAAAAGTGGAAGGGCCACTGTAGATCACATAAATCATATGGTACTGGCCTCAGAAGAACTCTTTACAATCTTAAGTGAACTTAAATGGTAAGAACACCAGTAAAATGTTAGCCATATGTAAGAAAGGCTAAGAAGGCCTATTAATGTAGCAGTGTACACTCCAGGATTGTATAAATGCCAATCTGTACACCTACACATGCTCTCTGACAATCTGGGTTACACAAGTGCAGAATGCAAGTAACATTTCCCAAAGTTTATGAATTATTCTCCCATCTGACATTCTGCAATCCTACAAGCTCTACATTTCAATGGGAAAATATCCACTCTAACATCTGTGTAAGTCTTTACACTTCAAGCTCTGGCTTCTATGCTCCCATATCTCAATGTCCTGCGCAAATGCACCTCTCTCTCTCTTTTGGTCTATAGTATAAAACAGTGATGGCACTGGCAGACTCTGTAATCTCTAGACACTGGGCTTGTGCTTGAACAATCTAATTTTTTGTAGCAAAACTGTATGATAAAATAAGCTTTATTCAGGAGGAAGGGCACTTACAGGTTCACAGCACACGCACTGGTACCATAGGCACATGCACTAGGACTATGAGGTGCGCTTGGGAAGGTTATACAGCTTGGGAAAGTTACTTTTGGACTGCAAGTCTCAGAGTTCTGAACTACAACATCCCTCAAGGACTGTGGTAGTATCGTCCAAAAAAGTCACTTTTACAAACTCTGGGCTGAAAATTTAATGCGTTCCCTGAAAAAATGTCTTCAAGAGGCAGACTGGCAGTGAAACCCAAGTAGGTGTCACAGTTTATTACTCAAGCAGCTGGCAGGACTGTGTTGGATCCAGATGAGCAATTCAGAAATGGACAGGGAAAGGCAATTTTGACAATTCTTCTTCCTCTCTGCAGCTGCATTGTTAAAACAGCCTCTAACTCTCTGGAACAGATGGTGGGGAGCCACAGAACTGGTAAAAACTGCCTGCCCATCACAGAACCATTCCACAAACAAAGATCATAGCTTCCAATCCTTGGCTAAAATTTGGCTGTGTCAAGACTGCAAAATGGCAACCCCCCCTCCCCTTTTAAGTGAACATCAGGTCCTCTGGCATCCAGGTCAGTAATAATACCCTGTTTTACTTTAGCTGATATCTTGCTGCATTTCCATCATAAACTTTTGCTTTGCTGATAGAAGGGTTATATTTTGCCTCTGTCCTCCTTCACTTTCCTGACTTCCAAGGATTCTGTGAGATTCAAGTTGGATTGAAAATAGAACCAGTCCTCCCTCCTTCTGTTTATGATTTCCAAAGGGAACACACAGTTTTGTTCACTGTTCCGTGCAAGGGCCTTTGATGTAACTTGAGATGTTTATGAATATGGATTGATACTAAGCTAACAAACTGCCTGTTCTGATTTCTCCTTCCCCATCTGGGTGCAGAAAGGTCTGCGTGGCATGAGATAGCTGCACTGCTCAAATTATGGTACTGTCTTATTCTGTGAAATTACAGGGGATATTATGCCTCTGAATTATGTTCTGATACCTTCGTTCTGCACGCTCTTTCTTTTTCAAGACAACATCCAGGTCCTGCAGTTGTTCTTCCAACTTCTCACAAAGTAACTTCTGTGGGGATAAACCAAAACATGGCATTAAAAATAACACACCCCATCCACCAAATTTTGAAGAAGCCTTAATCCAAACATTCCTCAGTATGATAACCATTACTGCCAGTAAAGATGTGACAGTAGTCCAGGTACTAACCTGTGTGAGAAGAGAGGACTTCACTGACAAAAAAATAAAGAAAGGCAACAACTCTTGAAGGCTCATGTAAGATGAGAGATAACCTTCACTGTGAAATGCACTGCTTGTATTATTCCTAAACTCAACATTGTCCTTCAACCCCACAGGTTTCAAGGTACTATTATTTTCAGAAATGCCATCTATTCAATGGGCAAAGCCAGTTAGGCAGAAGTAAAAGGTTCACAACACATGAATGAGCACGTCAGAAGGGCTTAAGATTTTGTAAAGACATGAGGAATGTTTGGGGTGGGGTAAGAAAGCTTGCATCCAAGACAATTAAAGCTAAAAAAACTGTTCCCACTTAATCAGGCTTAGAAACTAGCTTAGAGTTCTGGTTTACAGGAAACCAAGGGTCACTTTAGCCATGGTTGGTGTTTAAATGGAATTTTTATTACATTAGCCCAGGACCTATAAGCTATGAAACAAAATATTACTTTTCATTGGTAAGGTTAGCCATATAAAAACACCAGATTAAACTGCCAAATACACAGACAGCTAACATACATTTATTTTAGCACACTAGATGCAAATGGACAGATACTTAATATGAAAAGAGTGTTGCTATCTCATGTTCTGCTGGTGGGCTTCCCACATGTAACTGACTCATCGCTGCATGAACAAAAATTTGGACTAGGTATGCCTTTGATCCAACATGGCACTTATGATCTTACTGTGCTGGCAAAGCAAAACCAGAGAGAAAGTAAGGCTGTGATTGCCTATAATGCGTAGATAGAACTGTTAAGTTAGACCAGGATTTCTCAACCAGGGTTTTCTGGACTGCTAAGTTTCCATGATAGGTTGCAATGGGACCTGCAAAAGATTGTGACAGGAAAAAACAAAAAACCCACTTTTTAAAAACTATAGATACAATTATTTTTATGCAGGGGTTCCTTGAGGCAAAAAATTATTTTAAGTCCTCCCCTAGGGCAAAAGGTTGAGAAAGGGTGGGTTAGACTGATGTACAAAGAGCTCAGTACAAAGACGGTGCCAAAAAAAAAAAAAAAAGAACAAAAAGGATGCTTTCCTTCTGAAAATATGACCACCAAGTCAAGAATATTGTCCATTTAACCCAATATGGTCTATACTGACGGGCGGGGGCTCTCCAAAGAGTCAAGGTGAGGAGAGTCTTTCCTGTCACCTTCTAAGACCGGATCCTTTTAACTGTAGATACCAGGGATGAAAACAAGGACTTTTGGGTAAAGCCTGAACTCTGGCCCTCCCCCATATTCCTGTCTGTCTTTGCAAAACAGATCCAAAAGATGAAAGTTTCGAACTGGCAGAAACAGATGTGCATCATTCAACCGACAGTTTAGTAATTCAACAACAGAATGTCACTAAAACTAGGCTTGTGAATTGGAGGGTGGCTAGCAATGCGCTCTACATAGGGCTACCCATGTGCTTAGTCCGGAAACTTCAATTAGTTCAGAATATGGCAGCCAGGTTGGTCACTGGAAGATCTAAAACTGACCACATAACACCTATTCTGAAGTCTTTACATTGGCTGCCTATTAGTTTCCGGGCACAGTACAAGGTGTTGGTTCTTACCTTTAAAGCCCTTCATGGCTTGGGGCCAGCCTACCTGCGGGATCGCCTTCTCCCATATAATCCGCACCGCACACTAGGTCCTCTGGGAGGAATTTACTGCAGCCAATCAGAACTAGGTTGGCTGCGGTTACCAGGAGGACCTTTTCTTCTATCGCTCCCAAACTATGGAATGGCCTGCTGGAAGAGACTTGGCATATTACCAGTCTTGACTGCTTTAAAAAAGCAGTCAAGACTGTCCTCTTCCAACAGGCCTTCCCAGACTAGTGTTCCACCGCCTCTCATCAACTGTCCTCTTGTTTATAATCTTATTTTTAATTGTTTTTAATAGTTAATGTGTTTTAGGGGGTTAGAAGGGTAGGCGGGTGGGTGGGGAGGATGGGGTACATTTTAATATTTAATGTATTTTATATATTGTTGTAATGCCGCCTCGATCCATTGGGAGAGGCGGGATAAAAATAAATATTATTATTATTATTATTATTATTATTATTATTATTATTATTATTATTATTATTATTACTACTACTACTACTACTACTACTACTACTACTACTAGTTAAAAAAAACACCTGAGGAATGAAGCCAGGAAATTGGCGGAAAAGATAAACAGTTGGGACAGCTAATACATACAGGAAAAATAAGCCTTGTTGAGGAAGATTTATCACGACTCCTGCAAAAGGAAAGCTTCCACACTAATTGTTCAGAATTTGTTCATAATGCCAACGCACATGCAGAAGTGAGCAATCCCTGTGGGCACTGCATTCTTAGATTTTCAAAAAGCCTTTAACAAAGACCCTCACCAAAGTCTCACAAGGAAACTTAGCAGTTGTGCCATAAGAAGATTTGTCCTCTTAAAACATCAGTAACTGGTTAGAAGAAAGGAAACAGAAGGAAGGAATAAATGGTCAGTTTTCAAAGATCTGTGGTGTTTAATATCAGATAACATATTAAGGGAGCTGAGTAGAATTTTTTAAAAAAATTTTACTTTATACTTTTAAGCTATAGCTCTTCAGTAAGCCAGGGTGGTTGTCTGAATAAGCGTGGTTGTCTTCTCAGAGGTCTAGAGCAGCGGTTCTCAACCTGTGGTTCGCGACCCCTTTGGGTGGTCAAATGACCATTTCACTGGGGTTGCCGCTCCTCTATCCCACCCTGCCCCCTTTTGAAAGAAGGCGGCCTCACAGCCAATGGGAGCGCTGTTTCTGAGACCCTGCGCTGGCAGGAGGTGAGAGGAGGCATGCTGGGCGTGTGTGGGGATGTTTCCCCGCCTTTCCCTGCCAGGCGGGAGGGCAGAGGTGGCAAGAGGAGACCCAGCGCTGGCAGGAGGTGAGAGGAGGCGTGCTGGGCGCGTGTGGGGACGTTTCCTCGCCTTTCCCTGCTGGGCGGGGGGGGCAGAGGTGCGTGTGGGGATGTTTCGCCGTCTTTCCTTGCCAGGCGGGGGGACAGAGGTGGGGAGACCGAGGGGGCTCGCGGGTGTAGCATGGTCGAGGGTCTACAGCGAGTATCACACCCCACTCCTGAGCCCTCAGAGGGACGAAAGGAGGAAGGAAGGGGCGTGCGTGCGACGTGGGAGTGAGTGTCCGAGCAGCCGCACTCCCCTTAAAGGAAGGAGGGAGGGTGGGAGTGAACCAAAACGCATCTGCTTATGCCACCGCCATCTTTCCTCTCTCCCTGTCCTTTCCTCCCTGCGCCTCGTGTAAAATGTGGGCTGTTTCGGCGTTGCCTTTGGGAGTGACTGGCTTTCTGAACTGTGAAAACCTAACATTCAGAACTAGAACTACTGCCGTAATTCTGGACGCTTGATGGACACTTTCTGTGCTTAAAAAAAAGGGGGAGGGTTACCAGTTTTTAGGCATTAGAAGTCTATCCAGAGCAGTGATTAAGGGCCGTGTTTCCAATCTATTTGATGTTGGAAATAACTAACTAACTAACTTAATAATAAATAAATAAATAAACAAATAAATAATAAATAAATAAATAACGAAAATAATTTTATGGTTGGGGGTCACCACAACATGAGGAACTGTATTAAGGGGAAGATTAAGGGGAAGATTAAGATTAGGAAGGTTGAGAACCACTGGTCTAGAGACAGAGGAGAAACCAAACCATTTTGAGTTGGGTCAGAAGGTGTGATCTGGACTTGGGAATTAATCCTTTGAACAAAAGAGAAGCCAATGGCCTGTGTGTGTATGAAAGTTTTGTGCCTGTATATTGAGTGGAGCTATAAGAAACTGGTTAAATACCTTTTGAAGTTCTGTATTGTTTGCAGTTGCTTATGACACCCAATACCTTTTCACTATTTGTCATTTTAATAAAGATCATATTATATTTTTATAAATTCTGACTCAGTAGAGTACTTTTCATTAGTTCTAATCAATTAGAAACATGCTACCACAGATCAGTAAAGTATTCTGAATAACAACTGAGAGGCTTTACCCTTTATACAGTAAGGAGGTGGTTTTAAAGGGAAAAGCAGGGTTGTATTTGGGGGGCGGGCAGGGTGCTATAGCAGACTAGGAAGGAAACTGCCACACCAGTCTCTTCCACAACAGCCTATAGCACCTGGTAGTCCTTGGCGGTCCCTCATCCAAGTACTAACCAGGCTTGATAGGAACAGATGAGATCTGATATTTCAGAGTACTGTAGTCCTGCCTGACTTTTTCCTTCTTTAGTAGCACTGTCACTCACAGTTTAAATTTGTATGTGGGGATAATGAATTAAAAGAAGACAAAGCTTACATGTTGGCAAGGTGGGCAGAACCATTCTCCATCGGGAATGATCATCAGTGGAGGCCGAAGGCATGCTGTGTGGTAGCCACTGTCACAGGAGTCGCACAAGAGAATCTGTGGAAATGAATCAAGATTGCAGAGTATCTTTGAACCCATGCTATCAAAATACATCATGCCTCCATGTCTCCATTCAGGTTCCTTGATATTATGCTACTTATGGTAGACACTTAAGCAGGTAAATTTTCCTTATTTAACTAGAAAACACCCAGCCCACATCAAGCTGTTTTAAGTTCCACTGACCACATCAAAAAACAAACAAACAAAAAATGCTAAGCACAGACTTAACTCGGCCACTGAAATCATAGCATCATAGCACTGGAAGTCTCCAAGGGAGACTCCACCACACTCTGAAGGAGTGTATTCCACTGCCAAACTGCTCTTAAGTGCTTTCTAATGGTTAGGTGGAATTTCTTTTCCCGTAGTTTGAAAGCACTGCTCCATGTCCAAGTCTCTGGAGCAGCAGAACTCATGTGGAAGTTGAGGGTAGGTTTTGGGGCCATAATTATGGATTTTGATATGATTCATGGATAAGTAGTGGGTCATTCCATGGAGAAGAAAGTGTCAGCCACTCCAGGCTGCCACTGCCATTTTGCCACCTAGGTATACACAAAGGTCTTTTACCACTCTACTCAGAGGAGAGATGGTTCTGTCTCTCTCTCTGTTTTAAATAAAAGTTAAGGTACAGTATTAGCTCTTATTAGAAAAAGAAGCATCTCCTTCTTTAAGTATAGTGGAGAAAGGCAAGAACTTAGTCTGGAGAACCAAAAAGAAACCCTGACCCCTTCTCTACTCTCTCCATCGTGGTGCTGCCTCTGGTCTTTTTGAAATGCCCATATGTGAAAATGGCAGTGGGGGCTCTTTGGCACTTCCCCTCAAAGGAGCATCAAGAGAGCAGAGGGAATCAGTGCTTCTTTTGGGTTCTTCTCAGACAGACTAAGCTTTTGCCTTTCACCGCTCTGCTCAGAGAAGGGGATGGTTCCCTTTTTTGATTAGAGATAAGGTACAGTATTTACACTGACCTGTGGATAAATCAACCCAGGTTTTTTGAGTTGACTTTTTGACTAAAATTTCTAGACTTATACATGAGTGCACACAGTATATATGCAGGAGAATATTTTAGGATACAAATTGGACAACACGTTATTATCACAATTTTAAACGTAAAGGCATTTCCAAGTTACTAATTTTTGCTTTTGTGACCGTACAAAACAGAGGTCTTTCCAGGGATGATGGCCCGACTCTTGAATACTGCCCTCTAAGGAATTCTGAACAGTCTTGCCATTACAATTTTTTCCATGCTGGGTCAAGACATACCTATTTACCCAATCATTTTAAGCTGGTTATTGCCTTTGACTTTAGTTTTATGATTTTCTTGCCTCCCACCTGAACATTGTGTCACTTTAATTATACAAAACTTTTATTTATAATATACTTTTATTATTATTAATATATACATAGAATCATAGAAATGTAGAGTTGGAAGAGACCACAGGGGCCATCCAGTCCAATCCCCTGCCATGCAGGAACACCCTCAAAGCGCTCCCGACAAATGGCCATCCAGCCTATGCTTAAAAACCTCCTAAGAAGGAGAATCAACTACACTCCGAGGCAGCATAATCCACTGCCGGACAACCCTGATCGTCAGGAAGTTCCTACTGAGGTTCAGGTGGAATCTCCTTTCCTACAGCTTGAATCCACTGCTCCTTGTCCTGGCCTCTGCAGCAGCAGAAAACAAGCCCACTCCCTCCTCTACATGGCATCCCTTCAATATTTAAAGGTGGCTATCATGTCCCCTCTTAATCTTCTCTTCTGCAGACTAAACATACCCAGCTCTCTAAGTCTATCCTCACAGAACATGGTTTCCAGGCCCCTCACCATTTTGGTCGCCCTCCTCTGGACTTGACCGTGTCTTTCCTGAATTGGGGTGCCCAGAACTGGATACAGTATATAATGATATATAGTTGGCCCTCCACATTTGCAGGCATATTTGTGGATTTGATTAGTTGCAAGTTTCTCCAACCCCTGGCCCCCATCTGAAGAGCTTCTTTTCCAAGAACCTTCCCTTTTGGCGGCTCCAATCAGGCTATGCAGCCCTTTAAAAACCCACGCCTGGTCCTCTTCCTCCTCCACCAGCTGCTGTCTGGACAGCTAAGGACAGAGTCCAGCCCAATTTCTTAGCACCGCAAATCCTCTCCCAATGCCTCTCACATACCTAAAGAAGAGAATGTGCAAGGGAGGAAGTATAGAGCTACCATGCTGACCCACCCTCTTTCCCTCTCCTTTCCCTGACTTAGTTTAGACTCATGCCTCAATCCCCTTCCCACAGATACACACACACATTTTGATATTTGCAATTTTTCTACTTTTGCAGAGGTTCTGACCCCTAGCCCCATCAAATATGTAGGCCCGATTTTGCAACGATATGTTAAATAAAGAAATAACTTCTGGCTCTATGGACTGCATTCTTGTTAAAAAATGTTCAGCATTCTGCAAACTGCGGTTACACCTGCTTACTAAAACTATGTCAATTCATCTTGAGTCCCAATCTGGGGGAAAAGACACTGTATAAATGAACAAAAATAATAATAAATCATTCTATTACATGGTCTTTCTTTTCCCACTTGTATGGACAAGATTTCCAATGGCCTCTCTGAACCTCTGAAGGTCTCTTTCAGCTTATGGGGCAAGAGTACATGCAAAGCAGCCACAGTGCAAATCCCAATGGTCTGATTCAGAATAAACCTGGAATAACACCTCTGTGATCAGTCTTTGGAAAAATCTACAGCTGGGGGTATAATTATACATGGAGGGGCAGTGCTGTCAACACGGCCCATTTCAGGTCGCCACATCAAACCACCACTTCCACTATCAACAATGATTATACCTGGTTTGAACTCTGCCAAATACATAACAACTTGGCTGCACTGATTTTTCCATTCCTCTCCACAGTCAATCACATAAATTCATTTTGCCTTCAAGAAGTAGAGTGATAGCCACAGCCACAGCCAGTCAGTCCAGTCACTATGCCAAACTCACTTCAAACCTTGGTATCTCAATTTCATTTGCCAGCCAATCACAAACCATGTTTTGTCAATTCAATCTCAGGTCAAATCAAAGCTAAATTTCCTCTAACCTTGGTTAGGAATTATATCTGAATTGACCAGTCTCTCTATACAGTGTATAAGACTGGTTTTTTTGGGTGTCACTGTTCTGGAAGACAAGAACCTACCAGCTCAGGGTGATTGGGAAGCCCACACTTCTTGCACGGCTCATCGTCATCAGCAGGTGCAGGTTCCTCTTCTTCCTCCTCTTCTTCTTCCTCCTCCTCCTCTTCCTCCTCCTCAGAGTTTTGTTCACTCTCTGAAGCCTCACTCTCATCATTGCTTGAGTATCTCCACCTGCCACGAGTTCGAGTACCAGCCCATCGAACTTTACTTTTCTGTGAAGCCTGGACATCCAATGATAAGGGCAACTATTAATATCTCAAAAATTAGGAAAATTCTCAGCAAAACTTTAGCAAGGTCTACTATTTCAAATAAATTGCTTCTTTACTATAATCTTCTGATTTACATTTGACTGTACAAATAGTGAACCACCCTCAAGTAACGATGTATAGGCATCACAATTACTGCATCTGGGCACAGTGCTAAAACCACAGTTTAGTGTCATGAGAACTGAGTTACAGCAAATTGTGAACTTACATGGTCTCCTTCCCCTACCCTTTGCATGAAGCTGCAAGCAGGAAAGCAGAAAGCTTCTACTTTCAGTTTAGAGTAGCTACAGCTTATAGTGCTACCCAAACTCTAAACTGTGAATAATTTTAATATGATTTAATCAAACAAACCAGCTTCATAAATAATAGTTTCTAGAACTACCTTGTTACAACAAAGTAGTTACAATTAATAGTATTTTATCAAGGTTAAGACATTAGAGCAAACTGCTGTTATAGCTTAAGAGATACAGACTTCCTCCATTTATCTTACAGGTTAGGAACCGGAGCACTGTCAGAAGATGGAATTGGATGAAAAGCAGAATGCCTGTACTGTACAGAGCATGAAGGACTTATGGAGGCTCACTTGGGACTTTACTCCATACCCACTGCTTCAAATTTCTCAGCCAGTTTAGTGCTTCTTCTCCCCCTCTCAGCTTGCTTTGCAAGCTGCATGCACATGTATGTAGTTCCACACAAGCCTCTGTAAGCAAGAAGAACTGCTGAAAGAGCAGAACTCCCATGGAATTTGTCCTTAGTTTGGAAGCATCAAAAAAGCAAATCATCAGATAATGGGGCATCAAAAAGTGGGGGCTTCCTGTAAATGAAAGTTTCTAAGCTCTCTCACATGGCTGATCCAGAGAACAGGTGGCCATGCACATGATTGCATGGCTTGGTGCAAATGATTTTCAGCAATGTAGGTGAAAGTTCCTGTTATATCCAATGAAGGCCTAGGCACCTCAAATCTCTTTCAATCATGCTACTTAACATTTGTTCTCTTTAATTATTTCCTTGCTACATTTATATTGGTCTTCTCTCCAATGATGCAAGATGGCACACATGGTTATTCTCCTCCCCACATAGGTTAGGCTGACTATTGTGAGAATGAGTTGCAGGAAGTTTTGGAAGTAAAATGACTGCCCCAAAGTCATCTAGTGTGTTTTCTGGCTCAGAAAGGACTGAACCTGGAACTCTCAAGTCCCAGAACAAGCACTTTGGCCACTATGCTTCACTGGCTGATTTCCTTCCCCAACCCAGCACAAAACTGAATATGCAGCCATTTGAACAGACAGTCTGATGCTCCGTGTCAAGATGTACGAGTCAAAGCATAAGCGTTAATGCCAAAAGGAGGAGTGAAAAAGTTCTGTGCTCCTCATAAAAATAATCCTTCTATTGCAACATGGCTTGTAGGGCAAAGGGAGATCCTGTCTGAACCAGATCAGCAGACCAAATTGGCAACCTACAACCATTCAGTGTAGAGACAAAGAAAAGAAACAGAAGCCACTTCTTTATGTCTGAATCTTTTCTCCAAAGAACCTGATTCCCAGTAGACAGAAAGAAGATCAAACAGTACTGCATTGATTCACTGTCTTAGATCCCCCAGATGTTGTGCCCTGAAGCTCCAGTCAGCATGGTCAATAGTCAGGGATTTTGGGAACTGCAGTCCAACCACATCTGAGGACTACAGGTTATGAAGCACTGGAGTATGACTACTGATTTGCAACCAAGAAGAAGGACAGGTTCTTTCTGACTAAATCCTAAAATTAGACTTGGAGGAGGGGGCCATAAAGACAAAACAGCAGCTTGTCCAAGCTCCTCATAATCTAACAGGAATGATGAGTGGACAATTGAGGAAACAGTCATTGCAAATTCAATGTGGAACAGTGAGGGAGACCACTTCTTTCCTGGAACTTTCTGATTTTTCTCAGGCGCCCCTTATCCAAGGGGTTTGTGAGAAATTCCCATGAAATTTGCAGCAAACTAGCAGCCTGGTTCATTATTTCTCACTTTCTGATTTTGGAGGGAATGCCACTTTTAGAGCTTTTCTTTCCTCTCTCTCTGTTGGTTCTTGTATTTATCCTTCAAGTTCCATTTCTTTCTTTTAAAAAAAAAGTCTGGACTCCTGGTTGCAGAAATACACAAGAAGGTAAGTATTTCCGCAGGCAACACATCATATTCAAAAGTTTACTACATGACCCACCTAGAAAACTCTTATCTCACTAAGGTGATACAGTGGGAAAAAGAACTGCTGTCTAATTTTGCTTGAATGCCTCCTTTTTTCAGTCATACTAGGTGAAAACAGCTTGCTAAGCCCGATTTTGCAACAGACTGAAACAAAAACCTGTCTGTTCACAGTCAGAAAGACAAAGTGTGAATGTAACAACAACCTTATCTCTACATTGAAGATTCTCACTGCCACCATGGTGACATCAGCATTAATGAATGGAATTGGACATCCTGCTCGTTAGACCTACAAGAAGTTTTTAATACCATGAGCTGATGTATCTGTATTCAGAAGTAAGCTCCAATGAATTCTGTGGGAACTGCTTTCCAAGCGTACTAGGGATTGCCCATAGACCATTAGTGGACATATAAACCAATCAATTGTTTAAATACTACAGTCTTACATCATATATGTATATCCCACCTTTCTCCCATTCTTTAACGGTTCCTTGTATTGCACCAATATAATGTGGGACAGCCTTCTCTAATATGGTGTCCCATCCCCTGATCATTAGAATTACAGCTCCTATCAGCCCCAGCCTACCTAGCCAATGGTCTAGGATGATGGAACTTGTAGTCCAAACTGTTTGGAAAGCATCTGGTAGGTAAGGTTGACTTAGAGCAGTGATTCCCAAACTTTGCTTCTTCAGATGTTTTGGACTTCATCTCCCAGAATTCCTGATTATCAGCCATGCTGGTTAGGGCTTCTGGGAGTTGAAGTCCAACCCCCCCCCAACATTTGGGAATCACTGATTTAGAGAGTTCTCCTCATTTTAATCTGAAGAGGTTACTGGAGAAACAGATGACTGAGCAAATAAAAACCTTTCATAAAAATCTGAATCACCACCTTGCTGTTCAAGAGATGCAACCTTCAGTATCAGTCGCCATTGTATTTACCTTGTTGGCCTTAGAATTTGTGCCCTTCTCTTGCTTTTTTGAGTCCTCTTTCTTCTCCTGCTTTTGCACAGCAGCTGGTTTCTCTTCCTCTTCCTCATTTCGCTTTTTCTCAGGCTTCTGATCTCGGGTCTCCACTATCTTAGGAGTAGGTTTGGATATCCGAGGAGATCTCCTTAATACGCGCCCAACATTTACCACTTCCTCCTCCTTTTCAGCTGCTGTATTCTGAGTCTTTGAAGAAGGAGCGGCTTTTTTTCTACTCGAAATTCTGATTGTGAGCTTGATCCCATCTTTCTGCCTCTCAGAGGTTATTTCCTTGTTCTCTGTGAGAGAATTTTCTTCATCAGAAACCAGCTTATATTTGCACTTGCTTTTTGTAGACTCTTTCTTAGGCTCCAATGGTTCCTCAACAGAACTTAGGGCATTGCCTAATTTGGACATCTCGCTGTCTTCAGCTTCAGCACCCTTCTCCGGGTGCTGCTCCTCATGTTTTTTGGTTTTCTCAGTGCTTTTGGAGTCAGAGTCTTCTTTTCCAGTCACAGTCCAGTCCAGAGTCTTCTTTTCCAGTCCAGTCACAGATTTCACAGACTGAGGGCCTGAAGGTGGAGACAGAGCTACATCTATTCTTGGTACGTCTCGCTTCTCTGCTGGCTGAGCTATACTTAGTATACCCCCTTCTTCTGTTGGAGTAACCAGCTCCTTTGGGGAAGATGCTTTAGAAGATTTATCTAGACACTCCTTGGGAAGTGGCAGGCCATCCTTTGCTTTCACAGATTCTTCGGGCTTTTTGAGACTATCATCCATTTTGGAAGCCACCTCCACAATAACATCTGAACTCTTACTCTCGAGTAAGTTTTCCTTTTCTTTAGAGCCAGTTTCCTCCTTTAAAGGCACTTTCTGATGAGGAACCTCAGTAATCACACTAGCTACCTCCTTCCCTGTATGCAAAATATTTCTCTCCACATCACTTGTCCTTACAATTGTGCTAACAGTCTCTAGTATCTTTTCACCACTCACACCATTCTTCTCCTTAGAGAGGCTGGAGGAGTCTTCCTTCATGCTGAGGGAATGTTCCAATTTATTTGGCATGATTTTCTCACTGCTAACCTCACCATTTACAAGGAATTTCCCATCAGTAATTGTAGGTACTCTTTTAAATGTCTCCTCCTCCTGCTTCCCCTCCTCTTTCAAAACATCCTTGGTTGGGGTAATACATTTCCGCAAAGGTCCTTTTAATGGACCATCATAATCATCAGTGAGCTTAATCTCTCGCTTTTTCAATGGGATCTTGGCTTGCTGGTCATTCTTGAGTTTTTCACTTTCTTCCACAGTTCTCTCTACAATGTCCTGGGGAGCTTTGACACTGACACAGAACTCTGTCCTCTCAGGCTCATGAAGAGTTTTCTCAGTGATACTATTTACATCTTTCAAGTCTTTTGGCTCTAGCTTGTACTCCTTCGCTTCTGCTTTAACAGGCTTAACGTTTTCCTTAAAAGAGTCATTTTCTTCTTTGGTAATCTGCATTTCCCCACTGTTTTCCAAAGGTTTCTCTAGTTTTACTATAACTGGCAGCTTTATAATTTCTTTTTCCTCCACTCTCTCTGATTTTAACTTAATTTCCTCTTCTGGAACTACAGGAGAGGAAAGAATTTCCGGTTGCTTTGTCTGCTCCTCTTTTAGCTCTTCTTTTTCTTCCTTCACTTTTAATTCAGATTCTGTTTTAAAGAAATAAGAAAGTTAAACAGTTATTCAGTCAAAAGCTTCTCCCCATCCCATCTTAGCACTCAACTCTTAAAGTATTTACTGTAACTAATATTGGTTGCATAGGCCAGAATCCTGTTGTAGTACTTTGTGGTCGTACTGTAAAGTGCCTTCAGGGCCATTCTGCCCAATGATAACTCTCCATAGGGTATTATTGGTAAGACTGATTCGGGGAGGTCTGCTATTGCCTTCCTCTGAGGCTTAGAGAATTTGATTTGCCCAAGATTACCTAGTGCGTCTCTGTGGTTGAGCCCAGTCCAACAGTTATATCACTCTGCCCCTGTCGTACTACACTAGTGAAAAAACAACTGAACAAGTAACTGCACTTTCTTAGATTGCATAAATGCAGTCCCTCATGCAGCCAATCATTCCATAAGTAAGCACAGAGCTGTGAGAGAGCTAAACAACCACGTTTCAGTGGCTGAAGCAAGGCCATTGTGCCTGCTGCATAACTGGCTGGGGAATGATGAGATCCAATTTAACTACATGATGTATATTTATACCACACTGTAAACATATAGGATCCTGGCCATAAATGCTAAATATTAGCTGAAGTACAGTGCCAATGGTATTTTTTAGAGAGTGAACCATTTTGGTATAACAGAATCCTCTGACATATCCAAAAGATAAAAATATACCAGCTTTAACTGCCATGGATTCCTCCAAAAGAGGAATCCTGGGGAAAGTAGCACAGTGCAGGAGTTACGTTCTATGACAAATACTGTTAACTGACCACCTGCCTACTATACAGAACAACAAAGGTCACATTTCCCAGAAAGGAGAAATAACTCCTTTGCCATCTGAATTTTGTAGAGGAGGTCAAAAAGGCCAGCAGGCCTGGACCTTCAATCATGGAATGCTTTCATTAGAGATGCTCACCAAGACCCTTTATCTCCCCAAGCCTTCTTTACTTCAAATACATCTGTTTCATCTGGATTTGTTCTTTTCATGAAGCTCCTAGTAGTTTAACAGTTTATAGTATAGCTGATGCATTTGTTCTCAGATTTTATTTATTGACAATAGTGCTATGCTGCCCAATAACCACAGTTCTGATTCTAGAAATACACACATGCCATATTTGCAACAAAAACACAACCACAATATAAAGCACCCATCATCCAGACAATACGACAAAATGCAAAACAACCTTAAAAATATGTTGAGGCCTCAACCACAGAAACCTTCAAAGTCCCCACAGGGCCACGAAAAGCCCAGAAAGGTACTGTGTTTTTTAAAGAGTTCACTTGGTACCAAGCAGAATATATTCCACAACCAGGATACTATTTTTTAGGTATGTATTTAATATCCTGCCTTCCTCCCAAAACTGGACCAACAAGCTTACAACAAGTTTAAATAAGATGTAACTAAAAACTTGCTGATAAAAAGAGTTTAAAAAGAAATACATCAGCTAATTATTAAAACATCAATAATTGAAAGCAGTTAAACTCATTTTAAAAACATTAACATTATGAATAAAGTACAGCACATGCCCTATTAAAATATCCTTCTGCACAACCTGATTAATCAATGAACACCTGTTTAAATAAAAAGGAGAAGGAAAGTAGAACAGGGCCAGCCTATCCTCCTGTGGAAGGGAATTCCAAGGCCTGGGAGCAGCTATTGACAAGGCCTTCACGTGTGTCCTCACAGCTTGTGACCATGGTAGGGTCAACAAAAACCCTTCTCCAAGGACTTTAAGATGTGGATAGGCTCACATAGGAAGATACAGTCTCTCAGGCAGGCTGGACTTAAACAACATAAGTCTTCATAGGTCGTAAAACAACCTCTGAATTGTGCCCAGAAATGAAGTGAAGTTGAGTCAGTTTTCTCCTTAGCAGAACTTCTTTAGATCACATGTGGCAAAAGTACTTGGAGAATAGCCTCTAAAAAAGACCTCAAAGTGCAGGCAAATAAATGTACATATCCTCGACCAAATGCCAAAAGGAGACCTGCACCCACACCTCTTAGATCAACCTTTACAGTCTAGACTATAGCATGCCAAAACCACAGAGTAATGGGCCATCTGAGGATCTTTATCCTGAGAAGACACACACACAGAAGAAGCCAGACACAAGATGCAAGGAATACAAGAAAAGAAACACACCTAAACAAATCTGAGTCATTCCAATTTGACTTGGAGAAAACTTCAGGCTCTGACTAAACAAAGAGCAGAAATTCAACCCATGTGGGAGCAGGGAGCGGCACCTGAGTCTTCTTCAGACACAAAATGAAGTCAGTAACTTGCCTATCCTGGCAATACAGTCTATGTAGCAAGGTTATTGGCCACATTCAGACAGAATGATAAATGGATTCTGGAGAATCCTGGTTTATTGTGAAGGAGTTGCATATTAATGCATGTGGCCCATTCACTCTCATTTTGCTTTTCCCTGCGAGTGACTAATGAACAATCCAAGAAGGGCATTTTGTATAGTTTCTGACCCAGGGATTCTGATTTGTTACTCCTTGTATAAGCCAAGATTGGTTTGTAAAAAGGAGCTAGAAACCAGGATCCTTGGATCAGACGATGCATTAAATAAAACTTGTCCAGTTTGGTGGTTATGCTCGCAGACAGGAGCTCATACGCAATAATTACAATAACTGGGTTGCTGTTCTATATTAACCCAACCACTATGAGAACTATTTGATCAGTTTCAGAAACAAATACAGCAATCATTCCTGTTCTACAACCTCCGAGCAGATTTTGTACAGTTGGCTTTTTTTTATTTATCTGAAGGACATCTTAACATTGACCCTCACTTTCCTCACACATTCTTAGTTTCCAGAATTGTGAATAATAAGAATGAGAATGCAAAATGCCCACTGCAAGATGAGAACAGTAGCAAAACCTTGGGCCGCCGTTGCTTCCTCCTTTTTGGCCTCATCATCTTCAATACTGGGGCTCTCTCGTGAGGAGTTATCCTGCCGCTGGTTCTTCAATAGCTCAGGATCAATCTGTGCTTTCAAGAGTTCAAGAGTTTCAGCAAGTTCATTTCGGCTTCTGGATGAAAAATAAGAAATGCAACAAATGTCACAAGATACCATTCTCATGTACAATCTCACCCCTGACCTGTATTCTTCTTTGTCAACATTTGCTGAGAAGTTAAGTAGACTCTTTTGGAAAATGGACAACCTTTCACCTGGACAAGAGGTTTTCCCCAATTGCTTCCTACCAGAAGGATATAGGAGCTACTCTTTAGGGAAGAGATTAGGAAGCCTGGGGTCTACATGTGGCTCCAGAGCTGCTTTTGTAGACCCTAGGGTAGTGGTTCTCAAACTTTTTACCTTTGTGATATCCATTACATTTACATGAGGATATTGTGCTTCTCCTGCTCTATGTTGTGTGCCCATGTCCTAACCTATGCCTCACTCTCCCTCTCTCTCTCACATGTCCCTTGTACTGCATGCATCCTCCCGCTTAACACTGAGTTCTCCTGTTCTCCACCTCCTCTTTTCCCTTCTCTCCCCTCACCTGAGAAACTGCTTCATAGTCGCTAAGGGGCATGTACCTGTTGCACCAATAATGGAAAGTTCAGAAAAGCTGAGTGGGAAAAGCATTAAAAAGGGAAGCAACTTTCGCTATGCCTGAGTTGGAGGAAGGCGTAACAGTAAAAGCTGCATTGTGTCACTATTTTGTCAGGGCCAGTCAATTCTCGATGGCACACACACACAGACTTGCCCTTCCTTTTCACATTCGCTGTACTCACAGGTTGATTTTTCTTGCACCTCCCTTGTACAACTATCACATCCTCCTTAGGGTCTTGCCTGACAGTTTGAGAACCACTGCCCTAGGGCATCCCAAATACTCCCTGTGGCCTGTGGGGAGCAATTTAACCACACTTAGTAGCTTCCAGGGGCCTTTATTTTTTAAAAAAGAGTAACTTCTTTACAAAAGTAATTGTCCCAAACTCCCCCTTTGGAGACAGTCTCGCCAGCTTTTTTCAAATTTTGGAGTGGATGGTGGGGGTGGCCCTCCAAGATCTCCAGGGGGAAGCAATGTATTCCCCTAGTTCTCAACAACTGTCCATTCCGACTTTAGGGAGTCAATATTGTCTTCGTAACATTAAAAAAAATTACACCAATCCATAACCCCATTTCAGATATATCTGTGTGCCTAGAAAAATGAAGGCACAGCCATCTTTAACAGAACAGGAATAAAAAAAAAACCTACAAAAAAATCAGACACTGATGTACAACATCCAGTATTCACCTATCATTCAATTAAGGTCAACCCATTTCTACCACCTGATAAGAATTTTTCATTATACAGGCTTTTAAAAAAAAAAATCAGTTAATTTTGCAGCATCAAAACTAGTAAAAATGCACACATAAAAGTGTCTATAAATAATACCCTACCAAACAGAAGGGTACAGAACAGTTCAGGAAGCCCCAAGAATTTTTCCTGGGAAAAGAACCTGAGAAAACACTGAGGAAACGGCAGCAACTTTTAATCTGGGGAACTGTATGTGTACCTGACAATGCACTTCCATGAAGACCCATCTTGATCATCCTGCTCTTCCACATACATCCTAACATTGTGCTCTTGGTCCAACTGGTACCAATATGTCAGACCATCTTTGTCTCTGCCAAGTGGCTGAAGGCGCATAGCGTCCGCATCTTCCTCATTAATGATATTCTTAAACTTTAGATTGTCATCAAACTGGCACTCACAAAGGTACTAAAACAAAGAGGGACAAAAAGTTCTTAAGAGCAGTGCAGGACACACCAAAGGATCATTTCTTGCCAATGCATCCTCCATTTCACTTGAGAATTAGCACTAAATCCACCAAAATAGACAGCGAAGGGCTTTATTTAGAAAAGTGGCATAGAAGGAATGAAGCACAGCCACAGAGCACCCACTTTGCACACCAACAGTCACAAGTTCAATCCCCAGTCTCTCATTTAAAAGACAAAAGAACTGAGAAAGACTTGTCCCTCAGATGCTGAAGAGCTTCTGCCATACAAAGGTGACAATACTGGGCTAGATAGACCAGTCATCTGACTCAGTACATGGCAGCTTCATACATCATACTCTTGGTTAATTTCCATCTTATCCGAAAAGCTCCACCCCTGCTTGCCTGGGTGGGAAAAGGGCTACCATAGCTCAGTCTGTACTATATTTAAAGCAACAACCAAAGCAAGCAGCTTTTAATGCTTTTATTTTCCTTATCTTTTTAAAAGAAGGGTTTAGAAGAACAGGTTGCTTACCTGTAACTGTGGTTCTTCGAGTGGTCATCTGTGCCATCATACACTAGGAGCTTTAGCGCCTGCGCGGTAGCGTTCGGAAACTTCTAGAGCTTGTTCGCTTGGCGGGAACCCCTCCCCCACGCCGGTACTGCGCATGCTCCTCCCGCCGAGCAACGGTCTCTCCTCAGTTCTGTCGTCCGCCGTAGAACCTACAGGGACCTGAGAAAGAGGGGAGGAAGGGCGGGTGTGTATGATGGCACAGATGACCACTCGAAGAACCACAGTTACAGGTAAGCAACCTGTTCTTCTTCTTCGTGGTCTCTGTGCCTTCATACACTAGGAGACTGTGTAGCTTACCGGTCGGACGGCGGGTCAGGTCCTACAGCACGGAAGCCAACACCTCACGTCCAAACCGGGCATCTCTGCGCGACCGGCAGTCGAGCCTGTAGTGGCGCACGAAGGTCGATGGTTGGGACCAGGTCGCCACACGGCAGAGTTCATGCAGGTCAACTCCTCGCAGGAGGGCCGCAGAAGTAGCCACCGCTCTGGTGGAGTGGGCTCGAAGCAGGACTGGCGGAGGCTTCCTCGCGAGCTCATACGCCAGTTCAATAGTCCTCACCACCCACTTGGAGAAGCGCTGGGTGGACACTTTTAGGCCCCTCCGACGTCGCCCATAGCAAACAAAGAGATGCGGCGTCTGTCGGAAGGAAGCAGTCCTGTCCTTGTAGAAAGCCAATGCCCGACGCACGTCCAGGGAGTGGAGGGACCGCTCCAACGGTGTCGTCGGGTTCGGGAAGAAGGCAGGCAGGATGATGTCCTGGTTGAGATGGAAACTGGACACCACCTTTGGCAGGAACGAGATGTCAGGTCTCAGGACCACCTTGTCCCTGTGGAAGACCGTGAAGGGCTCATCGGAACGAAGAGCTGTGATCTCACCCGCTCGCCTCGCTGAGGTCACCGCCACCAGGAAGGCAGTTTTCATTGTCAGGAGCCTGTCATCCGAGGTCGCCATCGGCTCAAAGGGCGGCTTCGTCAGCTGCGAGAGCACCAGCGAGAGGGACCACGGCGGTAGCGGCGGCGATACCGGCGGGTAGAGATGATGAAGTCCTTTCAGGAACCGCTTAACGGTATCGTTCCTGAAGAAGGCCGAGGCAGCAGATCGTGGCGGTTGGTATGCCACGATCGCGGAGAGATACACCTTCAGGGATGGAAACGCCAGGCCCTGTTGCCGGAGGTGCAGGAGGAAGTGCAGGACGGTCGAGAGCCCCGCGGGCGATACCGGCTCACTCCTCTCGTTAGCGAAGGTCAGGAAGCGTCGCCACTTGTATTGATAGTTGCGACGGGTGGATTCCTTCCTGGCCGCGACGAGGACGGTACCGAGCACGGGATCGTCTAGTGCGATATCCTCCAGGCATGGAGGGCCAGGCGTGGCAGGTCCGGATGGAGGACTCGGCCGCCGGAGTGGGAGAGCAGGTCCGGTGTCGGTGGCAACCGGAGCAGGTTGTCTCGCGCGGCTTGTAGCAGGGGTGCGAACCAATGTTGCCTCGGCCAGTACGGGGCTACCAGGATCGCGTCGGCTCGGTCGGCGAGGATCTTCGATATCGTCCGGCCGAGCAGCGGGAACGGCGGGAACGCGTAGAGGAGTTCCCCGGTCCACGGAAACTGGAAAGCGTCCCCGATGGAGGCACGATCGTGGCCCGCTCTGGAACAGAATCGGCGACACTTCGCGTTTTCCCTGGTCGCGAAGAGGTCGATCGATGGTTCGCCCCAGCGGTCCCGAATCAGTCTGAACGCCTCTCCGGAGAGAGACCATTCGTGATGGGATGAGGTGTCCCTGCTGAGGGCGTCTGCCGTGGTGTTCTCCTGCCTGGCCAGGTGAACCGCCACGGGATGCGTGTGCAGGCGAATGCACCATTCCCACAGGTCGAGCGCGATGTCGAGCAGGGTCGTGGAATGAGTCCCACCTTGTCTGTTGATGTAGCAGACGGCGGTGGTGTTGTCCGTCAGAATCAGGACCGTGCGCCCCGCCACGGCATGGCGGAACGCCCGTAGGGCTTTCCAGACGGCGAGCAGCTCCAGCGCGTTGATATGGAGAGCGGTCTCGTCGTCGGTCCATCTGTCGCGGACTCTGAGATCGCCGCAGTGGGCACCCCATCCATACAGGGAGGCGTCGGTCGTTACCGTCACCTTCGGTGTCGGCTGTTGGAAAGGCATCCCTGACATGAGATTGCGTCGCGACTGCCACCATCGGAGGGATGAGCGGACGTCTCCCGGCAGCTGCAGTCGGAGTGTCTGTTCGTCTCGCAGGGGGTCGAATATGCGGACGAACCAGTGTTGAAGAGGTCTTGCTCTCAGCCTGGCGAGATATGTCACAGCGGTCGTCGCAGCCATGTAGCCCAAGAGCTGCTGGACGCTTCTCGCAGATAACGTCGGGGCCGTACGAGCGTGAGCGGCGGCCCGGATCAAGGTTTGTGCTCGAGACTCTGGTAGGTACGCCCTGGCGGAGGTCGAGTCGAGCGTCGCCCCGATGAAGTCCAAGATCCTCGCCGGCTCGAGGTGGGACTTCTTCGGATTCACTCGTAGACCAAGGCGGGTCAGGAGTGACAACGTCATGTGGACGTCGTGGTAAAGTCTCTGTTTGCAGGACGCCACCAACAGCCAATCGTCGAGGTAGGGGAAGACGGAAGCGCCCTTCGTCCGCAGGTAGGATACCACCGGGGCCATGCACTTGGTGAAGACCCTTGGGGCAGTCGAGAGTCCGAACGGCAGCACCTTGTACTGGTAACAGGTGTCGTCGACTGCGAAGCGGAGGTACCGTCTGTGCTGCGGGCGAATGGCGATATGGAAGTATGCGTCTCGGAGATCGATGGAGGCGAACCAGTCCCCTCGATGTAGGAAGGGTAGGATCGACGGTATCGTGACCATCTTGAACCTTTTGGGGCGGATGTAGTAGTTCACCCCTCTGAGGTCTAGGATCGGCCGGAGGGTACCGTCGGCTTTCGGTACCGTGAAGTACCTGGAGAAGAAGCCGGTGGTCTTGGCCTCTTCCGGGAGCTGCTCGATCGCCCCTTTCTGGAGGAGGGATTGGATCTCTTCCAGGAGGGTCGGACTCGACGGCGTGGAGTAGTAAACGCCGCGAGGAGGAATATCGAGAAACTCGATGGCGTAGCCAAGACGGACGATGGAAAGCACCCAAGAGTCCGTAGTGACATACTGCCACTCCGCTAGGTGTCGAGCGAGAGTCGGTCGGTCTCCGAGCGCTGATGGTAGGCTGAAGAGTGGGTATTGGTGGGTCCTGCCAGGCACGTCAAAACCGAGACTTTGTCTCGGAGGAGGACTTCTTCGACGAAGGCGGGCGCCGCCTAATCGTGCGTCTGGCCGATGAGCCGGAGGACGGTCTCGACTGTCCAGACTGGGCCGAACGCTGGAACGACGAGGTGGAAGATCGTCGCCAGGATGGGCGGAAGGTGGAGGCCCTGCGGGTCTGCGTGGCCGGCTGCAGCCCGATCTTTTTTGCGGTCAGTCTCGCCTTGACGAGATTGTCCAAAGCTTCGTCTGTGGACGAATTGAATAGGCCTTCACCGTCGAAGGGGAGATCTTCAATCCTCCTTCTGGTGTCCTCCTGGATGTCGGCCGGTCGAAGCCAAGCATGGCGGCGGAGGCCGACGGATCCCGCCATGACCCGGGAGGCGATCTCCACTGCGTGCCGGGAGGAGGCCATCTGGTGCCGAGCGATGGAGATAGCCTCATTGAAGATCACGGAGGAGGCTTGGCGGATGTCCTCCGGTACCGCTTCCATCGCTGGTTGCAGGCGATCGAGCACTTTCTTCAGGTATGCCGCGAGGCAAGCCTGAGTGTTGGACAGCCTGATTTGCAAGGAGGCAGCTGAATAGAACCTCCTTGCGTAGGCGTCCAACTTCCTGCCCTCTTTGTCCGGCGGGGTGGTGTGTTGCCTGCCGGAGCCCTTCGTCTGCGCGGACTCGACGACCACAGAGTTCGGTGCAGGGTGATTAAATAGATAACCGGCGTTATCCTTCTGCACCCTGTAGAGGTGTTCTAACCGCTGCGGTATCGGCTGAGCCGAGGCCGGTCTATCCCAGGCGGCCTTCACCAGTCTGGATACCCGGGGCAGGAGAGGCAGCGGGGCCGTGGAAGGTCGCTTCTCCTCGAAAACGGAGAAGGCTGGATCGTCATCCTCCGGCTCCGCATCGGCGATCTTAAGGCCGAGGGTAGTGGCCATGCGGAGCAGCATCGCAGAGAACTGATGGACGTCCTCTGGAGCAGAATCTGGGATCGGGTCCCCGAATCCCAACGGAGGAGACTCCTGGGAGGCCGCCTCAGACACCTCAGACTCCGCACTCGAGTCGTACGACTCCGAGCTCGGTGAGTCCTCTCGCCGCTCGCTCTCCGGCTCCTTCGTAGTCGCCGCAGGTGTTGCCTTCCTAGGCTTCTCCGCAGCCGGGGCGGTGGTAGCAGCAGTGTCCCGCTTGGGATGGCTGACCACTGACTTCACCCTCTTGGTGGTGACCGGGGTAGTCTGGCAGGCTGACGTCGTCGTAGCCCGCTCAGTCACCACCGACTCCGTAGGGCGCGTCGCCGTTGCCGTGACCCTAGGAGGTGGCGATATCGCCCGATACCGTGGTGAAGGCTCCCTCGCCCTATGATATCGAGGGGAGGGAGAGCGGCTGAAGGAGCGGCGGTCCAACGGAGATCGGCTTCGGCGTCGACGGTACCGAGCCTCGTCCCCTCTAGGCGAGCGCGATTCGCGCTGTCGACGAGGTGACCGGGACCTCCGGAAGGTCTCCCAGCGACTCGGGCCACGATGGT